>OX424507.1:23351160-24574910 GCA_949152395.1 Agrochola litura | reverse complement strand
TGGATGTCGGAAAATATCCCACAGGAACGTGCTATCGGGATTCAGAGTATCCTACGTCCTAACCCAGGTCATGGCCTATCCTATGCCTTTCATCTAGAAATCCGTTCAGTCGTTACGTCATGAAAAGGTAACAGGCTGATATTAAATCTGTTTTAGGGTTCCGTACCTCAAATTGAAACATTAAAACCCTTAAAGGATGACTTCATTGTCTGTCAAGACCCTTTTCTCAGGAACGCGTGGAGGCATCAATTTGAAATAGATATCAAAAACTTAGATCTACGGTCTCTTGGAAGTGTAACGAAAATCAAACTTCCAAGTCAACGCAATAATGGGCACGCCACAACTGTGGCGATAAGTTCCCTCATTGAGGAGTGGTAGAGAGGCGCCACGGCGTCCTCACCTTCCACCTGACGCAGTTTCTCACCGGACATGGTTGTTTCGGGAGGTTTCTGTTCCGGATAAGGCGGGAGGAAACGCCCGGGTGTGACCATTGTGTGGATCGCCCGGAGGACACGGTGGAGCATACGGTGGAGGTCTGCCCGGCCTGGACGGGGCACCGCCATGTCCTCGTGGAGACGATCGGCGGTGGTGATTTTTCGCCTCCGGCCCTGGTCCAGTCCATGGTACGCTAGGGCCGATGCCTGCCGGGGTCGCGGGAAAGTCCGAAAGGGTTACCGGGGCCCCTGAAAACACACAGGCAACTGAAGGAACATGGGTGGGTTTTTGTCAGTATAAACCTGACACGCTCTCCCGCTCCGCCCAGAGCGGGAGAAGTTATTTGATAATTTCCCACCCAAAAAAAAAGTTAACGAACTAAAAATACGGCCATTTGTGCCGCATATTTTGACACTCGCAAATAAACCAGTCTATTTAGTACTTCACGTTGGTCCAGCAGCATGAAGTTTGGCGAGAAGTAGAAGTCAAGTAAAGAGGAAAATCCGAAAATTGGTAATTTATAGTTCTATAATGAACGGCAAAGTTAAGTTTTTTCTGCAATCTGGGATTAAAAATTCATAGGCCGTGTCTTGGAGTAACAAACCTCAGTTGGCCCAATATAGTTTTTTGGTTCTAGTAATAATAATAAATAGGATCGACCGGCGTCAAAAAAGTTTTTGTGAAAATTGGCCATTTTCTTGCTGATTGTACAATTTTTTCAAAATCTGTGAATGCAGATCAAAATGTTTCAAAAAGTTAAGGAGAGTCTCCTAAGACTGTTTTCTTGTAGCGACAACGGTTAAGGTACCCGCCCTTGTTGCCCCATCTCAAAATCCACCCTGTATATGCTATGATTGACTGCTTAGTTCCATAAAGGTATAGCGTGATGGTAATCTTTTAAAAGGTTAAATCCGTAACTATCTGCAATATTCTAACCTATTGGCTAGCCTTTTTACAATTTGCGGTAAACTATAGAAGAATACAAACATAATGCTATATTGCTCATACTCCATAGCAAATAGCGTGATAATAGTTTTTGAAAAATCTATTGTGACGTTTCCATTATTTGACTTGTAGATTATTTATATCAATTTTCAAGTTAATTAAGCCACACAGTAAAATCCTCCACTGTAAAAATTAATAACCCGTTTTACCCCGTTAAAGGTAGATTTTCAAAAAAACCTGATATACGTTTTTATTTATTTTCAGTTTTAATTATAAATACTGAGTTTCGAGTTAATCAGACCGCTCGTTAAAATTCTCCCATACAAACTTTGACACCCCCCAATCCTCCTTTAGGGGGTATTTTAGAAAAACTAAAAATGAAAAACTTTATAATTTACATAGATAGTAGAAGTATTCGTGCCAAGTTTCAAGTTTATTAACTCAAGGAATAAGATTTTTCATACAAACAAAATCCCCCCTTTTCACCCTCTTAAAGGTCGAATTTCCAAAAATCCGTTCTTAGCGGACGTCTACTAACTATAAACTACCTCCCTACCAAGTTTCATCTTCATACGTCAAGCGGTTTTCGATATTTCGTGATGAATGAGTGAGTGAGTGACCTTTCGCTTTTATATATTTAGATGTGAAGACGATGCACCTGGAATAAGATTACTATACCACAATATGTAAAAATAATTAAAAATGAAGCCATGACAGAAAAAATAATTATGTAATGGATACATGGTGTTCACATATTTACAAGCATTGTAAAAGTAGGTACCTATACGATATTTCTAAAAAAATTACAAGAAATACTAATAAGTCAATGTGTGAGTTCAAGTAATCACAGAATGTAAAATAAATGTTATAATAATTAATTCATAATTAAATTAGCAACCAGTTTTGTCTAGACTCTAAATGGTCCTATGGACCTAAACCAGCATGCTTTCAAGCATTCTGATCTAGTATATAGTCCTCTAATTTGTAGTATGCTTGTTTACAAAGAGTACTTTTAATATGAGTTTAAAATTTTCTTTCAGTTAATTGTAATATATCACAAGGTATTTTGTTGTAACATTTAACACAGTACCCCATACTTTAGATAATCTGAAAAATGGTTGATCTATTTTATCTTTATTTCTAGTATTAAAATGATGTCTATCACTTGTTTTACTAAAAAGATGTAGATTTTTCCTTACATAGATTTTCATAGATGAATTGGCAAGGTACCGTCTTAATATTAATCCTTTTAATAGTTCCCTGAGAGATTCGCGACGACATAGATTTTAATGGCTCTGACAGCTCTCTTTTGTAAAATAAAGATGGATTCAATGTCAGCAGCCCGACCCCACAGTAAAATGCCATAAATGACTAATGCTGTGAAAGTAGCTAAAATATAGGTACCAAACGCGCGGTTTCTACATCTGTTAACTGTTTTATCTTTCTAACAGCATAAGCGGCCGAGCTTATCCGCCCCCAGGAGCTGTTATATGAGGTCCCCATTGTAATTTCTCATCTAGCGTGATTCCTAGGAAAACTGTTTGATTAATAAATTCCAGTTTTTCTCCATTCAATATGTTGTCACATTCGCTACTTCTAACATTCGGTAATTTATATCTAAAAAAAATGCATTTGGTTTTTGCTTATTTAGTACCAAATTATTTACCGTAAACCAATCTTGCACCTGAAGAGTTATTCACATCGTCAAGATTTTGTGACCGTCGGTCTATAAAGATCAATGATGTGTCATCTGCAAATAACACCATCTTCGGTTGATTTTGAAGTAATTGGGGTAAATCATTAATGTAAACTAAAAAGAGGAATGGACCCAATATCGAACCTTGAGGCGCGCCCATTGCCATTCCAGACCCCAACGAGTTTACGCCGTTTACTTGAACTTTAATCTTTCTATCTTTTAGGTATGATCTTAGTAAATCAAGAGCTGTATTCCTAATCCCATAGTGTTCTAGTTTCAGCAGAAGTGTTTCATGGTTTACGCAATCGAACGCCTTCGAGAGGTCGCAAAAGATTCCAATGGCATCTTGTGCTTCTTCCCAGGCATTCAAAATGTTCTTTATTAGGGTGAAACCGGCGTCAGTGATACAACGCCCTTTGGTGAAACCGTACTGTTGTTCATGAAAGATGGAATTTTTATTAAAGTGACGTAACATTTGAAGATTTGATGCTGAAACCTAAACTCTAAAGGGTATGCCTTTACATTATTTCTAAGTAAGGCGGCAGAAAGCACGGTTGATGAATTCAAATTTTCAGTAGTTTTAAGGGGAATATTAGCAAAAAAAAATCAAATTCCTGAGCTATTTCTACATCTGAGTTGATGGGGTCTTTAGTGCGAAAGTGATAATAAATTGCTTGTTTAACAATGAAAAGAACTCGGCGTAAAACTCATTTGGGTCAAATATATTATTAAAACTCTGAACACATAATTTACTTGCCAAAGAATTATTTAATTTCTCTAAATTTTTACATGTAATTAGCCTAAACCTTATTAGATTTTTTTGTAAACGTACATGCGTTTACAAAAAAATCAAATAAGGTTTAGGGGTAAACAAAAAGGGGGAGCAAAAAGTTATTGTTTGTCCACTGTGATCAGATTGCAACTTATTTACAATTTGTTTATGTAAGTAATCACAATGATAAAATATGTCGGATCCGGTCATTAGTACGGACACAAAACGAATCGCAAGCGCACCACTGGCGACATCAAAAGTGATCTACCTACACCAAAAAAGGAGCGCTTCTACAGAGTCGTGATGTTTTAAGGCCACGGCGAGGGGGGCATTCAGCCTCTGGTCGCATCGGAGAGAAGACGTCACGGAACTGGGGCCCTACCATGAACATTTAAAATACTTGCCAAATGCAGGACAGGTCAACTTGGCAAGTTAACCTGACAGGTTTTTTATTTGTACCTTGAGCATTTCCGTCTGACCTGCAAAGTATCAACTTCAGACCTGCTACGTTATCGTTGACCGGTACGCCATATTATAAACAAACGTTCGGAAATACTTTTTCGCAACATTACCGGTTTTACGGTTTTAAAGAACTAGATAAAATTAATTTAATAACAGTTTATAGTGATCAATAGAATTCTAAAAAACCTTTGTTTCGTAGCAAAAAATCTTATTTAACACGATTATGACGTTGGAGACCCTTTTATATGCTTAAGAAAGGTATAAATAAGTACCTACTTGAAAAATTTACCAAAGTTATTGCTATTTTCGAACGACTATATCTAAGTGTTTAGTACGAAATATATTGTCAACACCACAAATGTTTACGAGATCATTTTGAATATTGGATATTCAAGTGGGTTCCTTTTTAACCGACTTCCAAAAAGGAGGAGGTTATATGTTCGACGCGTATGTTTGTTTTTTTTTTTTTTTTTTTTTTTTTTTTTTTTTTATGTATGTCCACCGATTTCTCCGTCATTTGTGGACCGATTTTGAAAATTCTTTTTTTGTTTGAAAGGGTATGCTCCCGAATTGGTCCCATATAAATTTTATTAACTTTGCTTGGGTAGCTTTTGAGTTAGCTACAAAATACGTATTTTTTTTCCCACTTAGTATGTAGATGATATGTTAAGTTCCTGACACTGGTAGTAGGTAGTGGTATTTGAATGTGTGTGGGGTAGGTACCACAACTAAAAAGTGAAAAATAAAAACTTTTTACAAAAAAAAACTACCGACTTCCAAAAAAAACACTACAAAGTGAAAAATAACTTTAATTTCGGAAGTCGGTGGCAAAAAACGAAAACACAAAACCCAAGACACCGACTTCCGAAATTAAAGTTATTTTTCACTTTGTAGTGTTTTTTTTGGAAGTCGGTAGTTTTTTTTTGTAAAAAGTTTTTTTGTAAGTATTTTTTTTAACAGTAGAAACCGTTTCTGTAAATAAATCAGAAAAACAAAACATATTTGTATCGTGTCCGTTGTTGAGAGTGGTAAGAAAGTGCAGTTATTTGGTGATAATGACTTAGTTTCCTATGAACGATTGAAAACAGTGTGGAATTTTATAAATAATCACAAGGACATTGCAATGGGCTACAATAAAAATGCTCAAACTTGAGAAATGTCCCGCAGATTGTGGACGGAAGTGACGGAACATTTGAATTCCATTGTTGGTGGTGCTATCAAAGATTTTAAACACTGGGCTTTATATTAAGTTTAGTTGGTTTTATATTAAGACTACGAATATTCGAATTTCCCTTCGGGGAAACAAGGCGCGATGTTATGATGTTATGTTACTACGAATATTATATTTGCCTAAAACATCTATTAAAAATTAATGTATTGGTTTTTATTTTCTTCTATTCTCGTATTGTGTTCTTGATTTTTATTTCTTTTACATCGAATTACTAGTACCATTTCTATAACATATGTACCAGTTTATTGAACATAAAACTTTCCTTTGGATTTTAGCGATTTGTTTCACACTGTTTTTATCACCATCTTCCTCAAGAAACTCAATTATTTTCATCTTCGTCACACATCCAAAATAAACGACAAAGAGATTGTTTGTTTTGTTATCTACAATTTTAAAGACCGCCTAAATAGTTTTATATAAACAAATTAACATGTACTTATGTTTTTTTGTTTTAAATTAAAGAAAACAGTTCAATAAAAGTTAGTTTTTCACACCTGCTTAATATGACTGCAGGGCAGTTCAGTTTCATGGTTATATACATCAAAAAGGACGTGATGGTACAGCTTATCGCAGGTCAGACTAGTGAAATGCTGTCACGTGACCGCTGACCGGCTTTGGTCACGTGATCGCTGGCTCGCCTGTTATTTGACGTGTTCATGGTCCAAAATAGCCCGACAGTTCACTTTCCGTCGGAAATTGACCTGCTATAAGAGTGCATGGTAGGCCCCCTATTCTCGATTCGTGGTGCTCAGTTATTGTGTTAGTTGTAATTTGTGATCATTGTGTTAATTGGTGATTTTAATATACGCCGTCGCACCCAGTGTGTGTATAGTTTAGCTAGTGTGATTCATTTGATAGTAAATTATAATGTGATCTGCAAACTGTTTTTCTATTGCGCATTAACGAACACTACCCACAATATCGCTGATGATAACGAAAGTCACATACCCGTCTCCGACAAATATATGTTATCTATACAAGTGGCAGAAGAAGCTGTCACTCGGGTTGGTTCAATAAAAACATTTGCCAAATCAAATGATCTAAAAAGACTTAATAATCTGATAGTGTTCGAGTTATTCTCTAATAAATTAATATTAAAATCACCACATATGATTATTGACTTTCTACTAGCACTAAGTTTCTTTAGCACATCTTCCATTACAGAATCAAACATAAGTAGATAGATTCTGGTAACTTGGAGATCTGTATACGCATACTATAACATGCTTATCAAGCTCAACACAGGACAATTCAATGGTGTGTTCAATAAACTCTCCCATGATGTCTTTTCGTTGTTTCGATTGAATAGAATTTTTTACTAATATTAATGACCCGCCATGTATCATACGTTTTCGGCTGAAATGGCTAACTACACAATAATTTTCATAGTAAATTGACATTACTTGATGATCTTTTAACCGATGTTCTGTTAAACAAATGACATCAAACTTGTTATTTTCTGAAAACAATTATATTTCCAGTAATTTGGAAGAGCAACCTTGGATAGGTATTTTGATTGAATAATTTTAAAGTATGTTGCCTTTGGTTTTATTATTATTATGTAAAATTTTGCCAGAAGATACCTTTTTATTATTCTCTAATAATAATTGGTTATTTAAAGGGGTACCTTCTGTTGTCTTACTAACTAGATTAAAGAGTTATCCGGAGTGAACTCCACAACTACAACTGAAGAGCCTAGAATGCCCGTATGAGTTCCAGCAGGAAGAGAATACCCTATCTGACTGGTAGTGGCCTCCAAAGATGCTGGTATTGTAGGTGGATCCTCCTTCGTACAACATGATGATGCAGAATTAATTACTATGTTGTTAGTATAACTAACAACACAGACTCGTCACTACAATTTATTATATTAGCTATAACCTCATTAATATTATATGCTATCAACATATTATTATGTAGCAATCATATGTTCATAATGAGCATCGTATTAAAACAACACGCAGCCCTCCCATATAACACTGAATTTACTAAAAAGTGACGGAAAGACATAGTTTGCCCTACAAAAAGTACAAAACATGGCTTCGCAGCCTAATTTTTTGTCTACCTAGGACCATTACTTTATAACAGACTAAATGCGAGAGCTGAATTTTATTCTCTAAATTATAATAATTGTAAAAGAACTCTCAAGGAAGCTCTTCAAAGTATGTCCTATGAAGATACAGATAAACTATTAGTTGTACTTAAATAAAAAAATGTAGGTACTAATTAAGTTTAGCTAAGTAATGATAGTGACTAAGATTTTAGCAAGTAGGATTTATTGTACTATTTACACCTTTTTTAAAAACCTATTAGATGACTAGATTTTTTAAATTTTATGTGATTATTTAGAAATATTATTATACCTTGCCTCGCCTGAAACACAGGATGACCTAGTTCAGGCACATAACATAATTTAACTTTTCGTAGATTTAAGCATATTTGTATTTAGTGTTTTATCTTTTTATATGAATAAAGTTTTATTCTTTATTTTTTATTTATTTTATTCCCAAGACAGAGATAAAGTTCTCTGAGTTAACTTAAAACCACTAACAAACTTGTTAGTGTCAAAATACAAAAATTTGTCACTATGACAACATGTCAGCCTGTGAATAGTACTATTCAACTTATATAAATATAATTATTTTCATAATCTGATAAAGTATCATAGTAAGGTAAAGCACACAATATTAGCTTTCCTATATTTAACTTTAATAAGGTGTCCACACCATCCACTATGTCCTGGTAATACCAGTACTATAACCTAATAGCAAAACCATTGAGCAAAATAACAGTCTATGACCATCCCCAATTTGTAATACTAGATATACTTTTGTGGAACTGCGGTAGGAGTGCACTGGCAGAAATCGTCATGCGAAAAAGCATTCATACTTGAGACTGTCTTCTTCTAACTCAAAGCTAAATAAAGAGAGAGAGAGAAAGCCTAAATTCACATTTTCTCTCTATCTCTTTCTCGCTCTTTGAATTAGAAGAAGACAGTTGCAAGTATGAAGCTCTCTTATGGAGAGAGAGAGAGAAAGTGTGAATTTGGTCAAAATGAGAATTCAAAATGGCGGCTGCGAAAATTTAAAAAAAAATCGTCATAGGTGTCGTTTTCATAGTTCTCGAGGGTGCCTATAGAGAAGTCAAAATGTAAAAAAATTGTTTTGGTTTTAAAATAATTTTGTTCCTGATGGGGCTGGGGTCCCCCGACCGCACACGTTTTTAAGGTTCCGTACCTTAAAAGGAAAAAAGGGAACCCTTACAGGATCACTTCGTTGTCCGTCCGTCTGTCAGTCTGTCAAGACCCTTTTTTTCAAGTACGCGTGCAGGTATCGAGTTGAAATTAATATCAAATACGTAGGTATATGGTCCCATGAAGCTCTAAAAAAATCAAGCTTCTAAGTCTACGCAATAAAAAAATACGGCTTTTATGCGCCATATTTTGATACCCGCAAATAAATCAAAACCTACTGGGCACTTCCCGTTGACCTCAGCAAGAAGCAAGGTCTCACAGCACATGTAAAGAGAGGCTAATTCTAGGTGAATATAACTAACTATAGGTAATTAGCGCTATGCGAGTTATGCGACCTGAATTACACTTTATTGTGTCGTGGCAAGAATCGCTTTTTATTTAAATGATTTTGCGGAGTAAACCATCTGTCTGTGGTAATCTGTAATTTGCTTATTAGTTACATGCGAGCATACGAGTACTCGCGGGGCGTGCGGGCGTGCGGGCGTGCGGGCGTGCCGCGGGCTCCACTAGGTCGCGCCTCATGCCGCCATAGCACATGATTAACATTCGCGCGTTAACTGACAGAACATGGCTTGCCTCGCCACAGAGAGTGCTGTTTACTTAGCGTTTATACAGCACACGGTCACACATACGTGCTCGGCGGGTACCTACAGTATCCGGGTACTTTTGTTAACAGATCACGTGAACCGCTCTCTGTAAGGTGCTGGTAGCCAAAAGTGTCAATATAAAGCGGGTACTCTGTAGGCATACATTACTTTGTATAAATAGCCTGCTCTTGAACAGAAGAACAATGGACAAACGATCATGTAATGAAGCATTCAAACATATTTTCACACCGACTTCTTTACTAGGTAGCAGAGATAAAGTTATGTATCCTCTATAATATTAGAATCTTTATTACAGCGAGGATTGATGATACAGCTCCGTTTGACAGCTACTGACGTAAAATATAAGACATCCTGCCCCAACCAGTGCGTCGCTGAGCAGATGCGAGCCGATGATGAATTATACATAATCCAGTGCTTTTAAGGCAAAATCGCATACAAAGTCGTAATAAATCATACAAGCGTCCCATTTGTACAAGTCCTGTGCAGACAAGGGCGGTGCGGCGCGGCCGAGCCGCGCGGCTTTCGCACCGCGTGCGTGCCGCGCCCTGTGTGTGCCGCGCCGCGCCTCTGTCGCAGACACAGCTAATTTATAGACAGTTCGTCCGGCTTCGCTCCCAGCACCGTCACTGCTCACTTGAATTGCCAATAAATTAACTTATGTACAGCCTACTTACTATACGTCATTCCACGGAAAAAACTACTAGTAGGTACCGGCGCACCTACCCGCTCGACCAACCGAATCTGACTTTTCCCAGTAGGTAGCTCGACTCGACTTGCTCGAAGCACGCTGCTAAGTCCTACCGATCAAGTAAGTAGTGCATGGGCGCGACAGTACCTCACATCCCCACACGCGCTCCCCACGCTCACGTCCTCACAACGTATAAAAGAACTTCAAACTTGTCGCAGCGACTCGTCGTAATTGCCATCAAAGCGGTCTGGACCTGGAGGAATACATAAATAGGCTGGCTGCACACGAGGCGCGGGGCGAGGCTGACACCAGGCGCTTGACTGGCAAATGACAGTGGAGAACAATAGCAGTTGGCTTGAAACCAAATCTAACATATCAAATACAATTGGCGTGAAGTGACGTTATTTAATAAGTAAGTAATCAAATATATTGTAATATATTTATCTTAGGTGTAAGTAACGTAGCTCGCCGTCCGATAAGGGCCAGGCCCCAGGTCGACGGCGCGTTGTGTTCCACGCGCGCCTCAATGAGATGTCAGCAGAATTGACGGGGTCCGCTAGGGCCGATGCCTGCCGGGGTTGCGAAGAATACCGAAAGGGAAATCGTGGCCCCCGGCAACATGGCAACTGAAAGGAACACTGGTGGGTTTTAGTGTAAGAGTCTGACACGCCCTCCCGCTCCGCCCGGAGCGAGTGAAGTTATTTGATAATTTCCCACCCAAAAGAAGGTGTAAGTAACGCGGTCATATCCTGTATCAGTCCATGTTGATTGTAAATCATAACTATATCTGTAACGATCACGAAATTCTCATCATTAACCGCCTCGGGCAAATGTACAATCTGCAAGTAGAAATCATGTTTCACTGTGGTTATGAGCATCACTATGTATTTATTATGTTATACATCTTGTCGCTCCTACTTTTTATTGCATCTTGAGCGAATAAGCAATTCAAAATACTCTGTTGTAGGTATATGTTCTAGCTCGTATCCATTAAAAGAAAGAAAGAAATAAAAAATGTGTTTATTACAGCAGAAAAATACTCCTTAAAACTATAAAAACAGAAAACAATGATTATAATGCCAAAAGGGCCTCAGCTCAGCATAATGTCAGATGGCAACACAAAGTGTACCCCCTGACGCTGAGTTTCAGCTGCAGAGTACCATACGCTAGAATAGTAAACACACAACGGATAAGTGTGTCCGTTTTAATAAATTAACTAAAAGAGTAAATTAAAGGTAATATAAGATGGGATAATATAAAATAAAATTATGTGACTTATAATGTGTGTGAGCGTTGTGTTGTGATTAACGCGTGTTGATGCGGTTTTTATTATCATAGAGTAGGTAGTACTATATGACATTATTAATTAACTAATAAAAATTAAAACTGAAAAAATCCAAATTAAGTGAAGGTGACATCAGGGGAGCGGCCAGGCTACTGTTCAGTATCGATGTGGTGGCACCCTACTCTCCAGAAACTTACAGCCCTGGAGAGTAAACATCCAGCGCCTGCCGATGATCTCACCTTCCCTGACCCCCCCCCCTTCCTCCTGATCCGCATTCAACACCTTTTACTGTTACTGCCCCCAGCTGATTGCTGCCGTGAGCTTCTTCCGAAGTGGCTCCGCCGGCGACCTCGACGGCCTGACTCCTCAGCATTTAAAAGACTTAATTGAGTTTAGGCGCCGGGGAAGCTGGTGAGTCACTTTTGAAGGAGCTTGCGGCCCTAATTAACCTGATGCTCAACGGCGGTGTGAACGATGCCGTCGTCGATGTCTTGTACGGGGCCAATTTATGTGCCCTGCGCAAGAAGGACGGCGGCGTCCGTCCCATTGCCGTTGGGTGTACCCACAAGCGTACGGCAGCTAAAATATGCTGCCAATTGTACGGGGAAATTTTAAAGAATAAATTCCAGCCCCTACAGCTTGGCTTTGTTTCCAAAGAGGGCTGCGAGGCCGCCGTACATGCCCTTTCCAGTTTTTTAAACTCCGGTAAAGGTGAGGTCATCCTCAAGGTTGACATTAAGAACGCCTTCAACTCCGTTAAAAGGGACACTCTGTTGGTTGAAGTAAAAAAGGAGTTACCGGAAATTTATGGTTTTTTGTGGCAGTGCTACAGGCACCCTTCTAAATTACTTTATAGAGACAACGTTTTGGAATCTGCAGTCGGATGCCAACAAGGTGATCCCCTCGGGACAGTCATTTTCAGCTTAGCTATTCACCCCATATTACAACAACAAAATTCAAAATTTAATGTGATATTTAGATGATGGGACTCTAGGAGGTGACGTAGATACTGTTCTAAAAGATCTTCAATTCCTAAAGCAGCAGTTCCAATCCATTGGCCTTGACCTCAACTTCTCAAAATGCGAAAATTACCTTTGTGACAATACTGACAAACAATCGACCATACAGAAATTCAATTTCCTCAATTTTAGAAGACAGTTTTTCACCTTTCGTTGACGAAAAAATTAAACACTTTAACGATATTTCGGACAGACTTTCTAAAATAAACTTACATTCGGCATTCACCCTTATCAGATACTGCTGTTTCGGTCCAAATTTTATGTACTTTCTCGGCTCTTCCTCTTTATGGAAGAAGCCACACCTTTTAGACAAAATCGATCAAATTATTCGTAGTACTCTAACATCAATTATAAATGTGGCATTGGACGACCGCGCGTAGCTGCAAGCAACACTACCCATCCGTTTCGGTGGGCTCGGCATCCGCAAAATTTCTAGTGTAAGTTTACAGGCGTTCCTGACCTCGGTCCACAGCACCGAAGAGTTAACCAGAAAAATCTTAACCGCTTCTCAGGTTGACTCTGAAGTGCCGTGTTTAACTGATGCGATGAACGCATGGAAAATGGCTTGTGCGCATACGGAGCAGCCCGAGAACCCGTCTTCCCAGAGACAGTGGGATGAGCCGTTCTGCAGGTTGTTACGGAATAACCTCATAAATACGTCCACCAACACTGCCGAGCGTGCCCGCCTGCTAGCTGTGGGAGAATGGGAGTCGGGCCTCTGACTGTGAGTCGGGCCTCTGGGTGACACCACTTTCCGGCTCGCTACAAGTCTGCGTCTAGGTGCTCCTTGCTGGGCTCCACATGGCTATCAGTGCGGTAAAACTGTCGACCGCCTCGCACACCATGGCCTTTCCTGCAGCAAGAGCGCTGGTCGGTTGGCACGGCACGCAAGCATTAATGACATCCTCCGTCGGGCTCTTGTCACCGCTGGGGTGCCAGCTGTTTTAGAACCCAATGGCTTGGCACGGGACAATGGGAAGAGGCCAGACCGAATGACCGTAATGCCTTGGAAGTTGGGTAGGCCTTTGGTGTGGGATGCTACCTGTGTCGACACCCTTGTGCCATCCCATCTTCCTAGCACTGCGGGCAGTGCCGGGGAGGCTGCTGCAGGTGCAAAAAACCTCAAACGGCGCAAATATAGTAACCTTACTGGTAGCTATATTTTTGAGCCGTTTGGGGTTGAAACACTAGGACTTAGTAATATATTATCTGTGATTAGGGCCATGGGGTCCGAGTGCTCACCGAGCATTCCGGGACATCGCCAAGCGGTTGGTCGACTCTTAACGTGACCAGAGGGCTGGCCAATTCTTAGGCCAAAGAATCAGCAATGCCATCCAACGTGGCAACGCTGCCACCCTTTTGGGCACTTTTCCCGATGACAACGATGCGGACGAATTTTTTGACGTCCAATGAGCTCTTCTCTTTATTTTTAACTTTTTCCTTTACATACTTGTACACAATACATATCTAATAGTTAGTTGTAAATATGTTTGTGTATATTAAATATGTGAGACTTTTTAAGTAATCAAATAAATTTCTTTAAAAAAAAACAGATAAAATTGATAAATATTATAAAAAACCAGCCAAGTACGTGTCGGAACACGCACAATGAAGGGTAACGTAGTTGGGATGAATTTATCCCAAGAACAAACTTAACATTGTAGTTGAAAAACTTGTATACATACATTCCAACCGCAAATGTATTCGGAGCAAATTGCCTGTGACAGACGGACAGACAGACACACGAATGATCCTATAAGGGTTCCATTTTTATTTTTGACGGAACCATAAAAATTATAAAAAAATATAAAATTGTTTTTTATATGTCTCGAACATCTTCAACATCCTTTGGATGAATGTTAATTTAAATTTGAAAGTCGAGCAACTTTCACTATACTTTATGGGAGGAGGGATATTGTTCCAGTATTTGGTAGCTGCGTAGCGAAAACTGCCTCTAAGGTTGGCTGCATACTAATCAGGAATCCTGATCAGGAAACCGAATCAAGAAACCGTACATATGCGGCCAGCCTAAAAGCCCGACTTGTGCCGTGGGATGGAAAGCTGTTGAGAACATTTTCTACCCTCACCGATTCTGTGTCTTCTTGTCATAAATAAGAAGGGGAATGAGACTTAATTTATTTATTTATTTATTTATTTAAAGGCTTACCAACTAAACACATACACAGCATTACGTCTAACTTTTTTATTTTTTTAATGTTGACCTCATTGAAGAAAGGATCTCCCCTAAAGGGAACTTTAAAACAGAAACATTGGATCTTAGATGAATGATTGGTCTCGCTGCGCTCGACGCAGCGAGACCAATCATTCATCTAAGCATTGGATACATCATCGTATCACTCACTGTTCATTCCGTCGATTCCGGTCTCGTGTCCCGAGCAGGTAGGTAATGACGCGACAGTGGCGTATGCAGGGACTAAATTACCCTAAAATTAAGGTACCTTTAAATTTCAGTATGATGTCATACCGTTAAATAAGGGTTACCGAAATATTTCGATACCGTTCTTTTTTTCAGTAGCGAAATTTTGAGGTTGGAAATGATACCTATATCTATATTTCAGTAGCAGTACCTTAACCTTTATAAATGTATCGGTAGCAGTACCTAAACCTTAATAAATAGGGGTTTTCTATGACGCACCGCCGCCGCTACACTCTGTCTGTCGTTCACTTGCTGATTGTATTTATTTATTTATTTAACCATTTATGCACACACATATAAACAGAACTAAGAACTAAGTATTGGTTTTTATTTCCGATCGGAAGGACACGACTGTGTTAGCACCCGCGCCGCGTGTCTCGCATGTTTTTCGGTTAAATAACGGTTTAGCCCAACCTTTATTTATAAAAGTATCGGTAGGTATAGCTCGACCTTTATTTTAAACCGGTACCGGTATATTTTTGAGGTATCTTAACCTTTAACCGTAACCGCTTTCAGTCCCTGGGCGTATGATTACTAGTTCTGTAGCCATCACCCCATGCCCCTACCCTGCCGCGTTGTGTGAGCACGCGCGCGGCCCACGTCGGGGCGGTGCTTACTTACAAACACAACTAATTTGGTGACGTGCAGCTTATTGAAACTGTTCGGACGCAAAAAGTCGCGCGGTCGCGACCTCAACGAAGCAAATGCTCTTTAAACTGTAAATGGACGTCATTATAACTCATACTGAAGTTAGTAACTAACTGTGACCAACTTCAATATAAGAGTTATAATGACGGGCTCATACGGCGGGCACACCGCCGCCATATTGGGCGCGCGTAATGACGTGACGTCGCGCTCATTAGCCGCGAAGGACTCGGCCGTGTGTCAGCTGTGCGCCCACAATTAATAGTGCACCATGTAAGCTTCCCGCAAGGTTCCTGTTTTCACTACGGCGGGCGTTTTCGGCTTATAAATTGCGAGTAATCATGACCAAGATATTATTATAGTAGTGAACACGTACGTCCCACCGTCCGGTGACGGCTCGCGGTCGCACATAATTACGTACACAAGCTAGTGCGACACAAAGGTTTCTAAATTGAATAGGAATTGAATAGAATTTGAATAGAGACACGTTTGCGTACGATAGCATAGATAGAGGACGGTGCACAAGAGCACAACGTTGTTCACACAGTCACACTGCGCGTGCGTCCGTGGCGTGCGTGGTGCGAGGAGAGGCTGTCAAGTGTCGCGTCATCAGCCGGGAGACGTTATAATTAGAGTAGAGACATGCAACTATCACTTACAAGTTATTTCGGTGGGTAACGCTAGAGCGGTGCTCACGCGTCATATTCCACATTCTTGAACTAAAAGTAGATAAGTACCTAATTGACTCCAATACAAGAATTTGAAAAGAAAATGTATCGTCACGTATTGATTGAAGACTCTCCTTGAAAAAGTGTGTCACAGTCACACGGCGCGGCGCGGTGCTGGCGGTTGTAAATACAATGCAGCGTCAGTGAACAGACGCGGATAACGGATGGGGACATTTCTCTAGAATTCGGTTCGCACACTGAATAACTATTCGGTATTGAGAGGTAATCGAGCGCAGCGGGCGCCGCGCAGACGATTACGTGAGGATACCTACGGAACAACTAAGTGCAGAAGTCTCACTGCCGAGTGCCCATAAAGGCTTGTGCAGACCAGCGCGACACAAAGTCACCGCTCGTCGCGCGACGAGCGGTGTCTTTGTGTCGCGCCTGTTTGTAAGAGCCTTAACAGAAATAAATACCGGGTCAGGCAAGTTGAGGCCAAGCACTCCAAAGACAATTTCCGCGCAAACTCCGCCCCATGCACCCCCCACTCCACTATGTGCTAAACGCTAACACTGATAATAAAGTTGAATATCACGTGCGCTCTTTGATCGTGTTCGAGCACAAAACTAAATGTCGTAAGTCTCAATTCTTATTTCGTTTATAACTAAAGTAATAATTGGTCTAGAGAAAAAATATGTTACATTTAGATACTAAACTATATTTTCTTACTGTCAATAATTATTTTAGACATAAAAGCCGAGTTATCTTGTTTTTGTTTTAAATTTTTTTTAAAAAGACATGATTTTCGAATAAAATTGAAGCGAGCGAAAATGTTCCAATTACGGAACTGTCTTATATATGGAAAGAAGAAAATCCAATAAATCATATACTAAAGTTCCATTTTGATTGTATGCGTGACTTTTTCAGAATATTAATGCAAATTAACAACAGTTTAGGGAGCCTCCTCTTGACAGCTGTGGCGCGGGCGCAACTAGCAATCCAATCAAGCTTGTTATCATGCATTATTATATTAGCAATGGACCCTCTGTCCTTCTCTGTCGTGTGTTGTAGATATGAAATGAGAATCTGCCGTCTCCGCCCGCAGTGTTAACACTCGCCGCACAATACCGCGCTCAGAACTCTGCAGTCGGCACTCCGCGTCTGCAGTCTGCGCGGTGCGCGCTACCCATGTGCACTTACTGCGTTATTACGTTCCTACAGTTGCGACTGTTTACACCACCGCTGATCAAATGTGATGGCTCCATATAAAATAGGTACATAATATTGTAGTCTGTATCATGAAGTTTCATAACTTCGGCTTAGAGAGTCCATAAAATCTAAACGCTCACGAAGAAACTTAATCTTTTTATTTAAATCCGTAATGGTTCGCAATAAATATGCAAACGCGTTTCTGAATTTTATTGCCAAGTTTCTCATATTAAGTTAAGCATCCACAAGACCACGATCCACACTGTCCAGTTCCGTGACTCTAATAAAAACATCGTGCTACAAATTCTTCAATACCAGTTGAACACTTGCTGATGCTGGGAGTGTGGGCAAATAAGTTCAAATGTCTAATATGTCGACTCCATGGCAGCTGGCATACAGGCCGGTACCATAATTACGTAATATAACACAATCACAGTTTGTTTCTGTTGGAGGGCAACATTCGTGTCTATGGTTTTTGTTAGTTAGACTATGGTCAAGTTTGAATAAGGAACAATTAATTAATTTGTGTGCGTATTAATTAATTACCACAAGTTTATATCGAGATACAACAGTTTCGATTTGAAACAGATTGCTAATCCATTGCTTCATAAGTTGGGAAAAAAAATCTGCTCAACAACGTAAATAACGCAATGAATGTTGTTGAACTGTCAAAATGAAACAAATTAGGCATAATTGTTTACGAAAATATGTTACGCAAATAGGATACTGGACCCAAAACTCTTTGGGGAATGTCGCCGATATTTGCGATGCGACGTCGCACTACTTTTATGCCCATCGGTCCATAGAGATACACTACATAAGTATTTATGTTCCCCATTTACGGTTACAATTACAAACATGGTTCCAAGAAATGCTGCAACACTAGCTAAGCTATCAGTGACGTCTGTCGTGATGGAATGATTGCCTTAGTAAACATTTCTTTACGATTGTTCAACTCATTGTTCAAATTGTAGTTGATAACGCATTCCGAGCAGCGAACAAACGAGCTGTCATAATCATAAAGCAGATACGTCTGTTTAACGAGGACATTCGTCTGCATAGCTGCGGTATCTCGCGCCGCGCACGTACTGCGCCACATCCCGAGCGCCCGCGCCGCCGCCGCGCGCCGCCGCCGCGCCGCACATCTGTGCCCTTATGGCGGCGCGTCGCGCGGACTAGTACGCCCTGTACCGGCTCGACGCATCCGACGAGCGACGCGCCCGGCTGCCTGCACAAACTCGGCTCCTATTCAACTAGTAATTCATGTTTTCTTAATGCGCAAAACATCTGTACGACGTCCGTCTCCATGGAAAGCGGATGTTTTGTTAAAATAAACCCTAGCACACAAACGTACAGTTACGTTAGTTTTGAATTTTAGTGAGTGTAATGATAACCACGGGCAACGCTCGATGTAAGACGAGCTGCGATTGGTTGGTGCTTGAGATGTGGTGCGCGCTCCTGGCACTTGATACACTGTAACATACGACGAGGGCGTCGAACAACTTACTGCCTATCAAACTGTTAAGGCCGAGCCGTCCCTGAGAGCCTCGAGAAGCCGGCGGGCCGGGCGGCCTCGCGAGACAACACATGCGCTACACATTGTGGGATTTGTTAGCCGTCCGTATCTTATAGCCGAGGTATTGATATTTACCAGACGCACGTTAGATGCCTGAGAGAAAATGTTTCAATCAAGAAACCTCTAATGAAAGTTTCAGTGTGCCTAAGTTGATACCTAAACAACCGGCAATAAAATAAAATAAATAGTTACGACTCTACTGCGCAGTCCGTACGTAACTCGCAGCTACTAGCTACGGACGGGACCTGTTTTTTTTATATTTCTATGGACGGGGCGGTAGCGACACTGTACTCTGTAAGTACAGTTTCCCACGGGAACGTGCAACTCATTCGATGACAGCATCACGAACTAGTACTTGTAGGTTTATTAATTGGAAATTCTCATGCAGAGCATTAAGGCTCTTACAAACAGGCGCGACACGCGACGCGACACAACGGCACCGTTCGTTGCGCGACGAGCGCGGAGCGGTGCCTTTGTGTCGCGTCGCGTATCGCGCCTGTTTGTATGCGGCTTTACGTTTTCCGTGATTTGTTTCAGTGTAATTGTTGAATCTGTTTACTTTTTTGCGTATTCCTCAGTCCCAGTGAGGAGTAAGTACCTACTTGAGCAGTGTGGGGGTCACGTCGCGGTCGTAGGGAGTCTTCAGTCAGTAAACGATCCTATTTATGTATGTAGGTCACACGGACGGGCGAAGTTGTGACAGGCCCCGACACGAGGTGTTCACTTGCTCGACGTCACCGATACCGAAGTGTTGCTCTATATTGTCAGCAGCCCCACTGCGGCGCGGCGGCGGCTTCCCTCCGCGCGCTTCTTGTTGCCATCCCGGACGCGATGGAGCAACACAACGTTCCCATCACAAGTAGTTACACTTTTTATGATCAACGTAAAAAGATACATTATTCATCAAACTTTTGTAGGTCGAACGTAAAATAAAAGACTTTAAGACAGTAACGACATTTTATTTAAAACTTTTCCGGCCAACACACACAAAGCTCATTTTCCATTTCGCGGTGAATATCTGAAACAGCCGAACATTGAGTGTAACGACCGCGCGGTTACACTTCACACTTATTTCATACGCATAAAAGCAATTTCAGTTCGCTGCACAACTTTTCTCCGTAACTGTACACTATTACTGCACTTTGTTCGTGTCTAACTCGTAATTCGGGCGGTACTTTCGGGGACAGTCGCCGCGAGTGTACGCAGACGCGCGTCTCACCGCCGCGCCGCCCGCGCCTCCGTCTCGCGCGTCGTATCGTCGATTGTCTACGTTTAATTCGCAAACTGTCGCATACACGGCTTCGTTACCATACCACACTTTAGGTACAATTAGGAAGCAGTGCACAATGTAAATGCATGTATGGAGAGGCTTCAATTATTACTCTTGATCTTATATCATTAGCAGAGAACAAGTGAAGGTACTCACAATTACTTTATAGCAGTGATGTTCAGTAAAAAATAAAAGGCGAAGAAAAAAGCAATGATTGCACGTTGAAAGACTTATCTTCAATTAGTTACAACACCTGCACTTATGTACAGTACCGACCAAAAGTCCATAAGCAATCTCACAAAGCAATAGACTGACGGACGCTTCGGTTTGACTTACGACCTTCTTCTATAAGTTGTTACAATACTGTAGACACGCACATTACACACACACACACTCACTTTGTCTGCAACTCATAGTAATGACTAGTTCGATAATTATTCGTTTTTTAACCGACTTCCAAAAGGAGGAGGTTGTCAATTCGTCTGTATGTAGTTTTTTTTTTTTTTTTTTGTATGTTTGTTACGCGATTACTCCGCCAATTATGAATTGATTTTGATGATTCTTTTTTTGTTTGGTAGATCATACTTCAGAGGTGGTCCCATATAAATTTTATTAACTTTGCTTGGGTAGTTTTTGAGTTAGCTTCAATAATACGTATTTTTTCCCACTTAGTATGTGGATGATATGATAACTTCCTGTCACTGTTATTTACATAGCAGGTAGTGGTATTCGAATTTGTGTGGGGTAGGTACCACAACACTAAAAAGTGAAAAATAAAAACTTTTTACAAAAAAAAAACAACCGACTTCAAAAAAAAAACACTACATAGTGAAAAATAACTTTAATTTCGGAAGTCGGTGTCTTGGTTTTGACTTTTCGTTCTTTGTCTTGTTCACATAAATATTAAAGTTTAGCAGGTAAACCACAGAAAACTAAGTAGGTAAATTACGAGTATTTCGATTTCTGTGGGGTAGATGCAATTCGTTACGAGTATTCACTTAGAACTTTGTTGGTTCGTGATTATTGTCGGTGACGAGTATTTAGCTATTAGCGGTGTTGTGGTTATTATTTTGAAAATGCAGTCAAATAAAAAGTGAATGCAGTAAAAGTGAATGTAATTTACACAAATTTCCAATGAAACCGGACTAAGTGTGAGTGTTATCATTTAAATATTTCATATTTTACTAAACATAAATCTTAATCAAAGGTATTGTTGAATTGTTGAGATAGAAGATGCGTTTAAAGTTTTAAATTCATTATGACGTATTATAATTCGATTAGTGAATGATAAATAATTAGATATTATGTGTAATAAATACAATGTTATTCTTTGTTCTAGAGAAATACTGTGAGGGTTAAGAGATATGAGGAATAGGCTTATTATCGAGGTGCAGCGACGTCAAATGGTGAATGAATATGAAACAAATGGTTTCATACCAACGAGATATTTTGCTGAATTATTAAACACGTCATTATGAACCGTTCGCTGTGCACTCTGAAGCCTTGCATTACTGAAGACCAGCTAGAAAACCGTTTTTGACAGAAAGGCATAAATCTGAACATTTAAGTTTCGCACGATAATATTAAGACTTCAAGTGGGACACTGCTATATTTTAACCTTAAAATATTTACCATACCAACTTAATAAACAATAGATTCGTTATTGCATGAATTTGTGGTAACGAATTTTTAAGCACGTTTCAATATGGTGTTTGTCGTATTTCTTGCAGATAAACCGAAAATGTTTATGATTAGTTACAGTTATGTAAAGTAGTATCATGCCCCGTAAAAGAAAATGATATCGTTATGTCTACTCGGATCGCTAAACAAAACCCAGAGGGAACGCGTCCTAGATCTATAATTGTTAAACTTACTTCTCCTGCAGTACGTGATGAAATTCTAGCAGCCGTGATTAAGTTTAATAAAGCTAATAAGACAGATAAACTTAACACTTCCCACCTGGGCATAGGAGGAGATAAAAAGCCTGTCTATGTAGCTGAGCACTTAGCCCCACAAAACAGATCCTTACACCATGCTAAGAGGATGGCGGCCAAGGAGAAGAACTACAAGTTTGTATGGGTGCGAAATGGTCGCATTTTTGCAAAGAAAAGCGAAACTTCCGAACGCCTTCTTATAAAAGACATGGACTCTTTAGTTAAATTAGTTTAACATGTTTCACTAATCTTATTTTTCTTGAATGTTTAATGAACTAATCTAAATATATAAAAGCGAAAGGTCACTCACTCACTCACTCATTCATCACGAAATATCGAAAACCGCTTGACGTATGAAGATGAAACTTGGTAGGGAGGTAGTTTATAGTTAGTAGACGTCCGCTAAGAACGGATTTTTGGAAATTCGACCTTTAAGAGGGTGAAAAGGGCGGATTTTGTTTGTATGAAAAATCTTATTCCTTGAGTTAATAAACTTGAAACTTGGCACGAATACTTATCTATGTAAATTATAAAGTTTTTCATTTTTAGTTTTTCTAAAATACCCCCTAAAGGAGGATTGGGGGGTGTCAAAGTTTGTATGGAAGAATTTTAACGAGCTGTCTGATTAACTCGAAACTCAGTATTTATAATTAAAACTGAAAATAAATAAAAACGTATATCAGGTTTTTTTGAAAATCTACCTTTAACGGGGTAAAACGGGGTATTAATTTTTACAGTGGAGGATTTTACTGTGTGGCTTAATTAACTTGAAAATTGGTATAAATAATCTACAAGTCAAATAATGAAAACGTCACAATAGATTTTTCAAAAACTATTATCACGCTATTTGCTATGGGGGATGAGCAATATAGCATTATGTTTGTATTCTTCTATAGTTTACCGCAAATTGTAAAAAGGCTAGCCAATAGGTTAGAATATTGCAGATAGTTACGGATTTAACCTTTTAAAAGATTACCTTTATGGAACTAAGCAGTCAATCATATCATATACAGGATGGATTTTGAGATGGGGCAACAAGAGCAGGTACCTTAACCGTTGTCGCTACAAGAAAACAGTCTTAGGAGACTCTCCTTAACTTTTTGAAACATTTTGATCTGCATTCACAGATTTTGAAAAAATTGTACAGTCAGCAAGAAAATGGCCAATTTTCACAAAAACTTTTTTGACGCCGGTCGATCCTATTTATTATTATTACTAGAACCAAAAAACTATATTGGGCCAACTGAGGTTTGTTACTCCAAGACACGGCCTATGAATTTTTAATCCCAGATTGCAGAAAAAACTTAACTTTGCCGTTCATTATAGAACTATAAATTACCAATTTTCGGATTTTCCTCTTTACTTGACCTTACTTCTCGCCAAACTTCATGCTGCTGGACCAACGTGAAGTACTAAATAGACTGGTTTATTTGCGAGTGTCAAAATATGCGGCACAAATGCTTTTTTTTTGGGTGGGAAATTATCAAATAACTTCTCTCGCTCTGGGCGGAGCGGGAGAGCGTGTCAGGTTTATACTGACAAAAACCCACCCGTGTTCCTTCAGTTGCCTGTGTGTTTTCAGGGGCCACGGTAACCCTTTCGGACTTTCCCGCGACCCCGGCAGGCATCGGCCCTAGCGTACCATGGACTGGACCAGGGCCGGAGGCGAGAAATCACCACCGCCGATCGTCTCCACGAGGACATGGCGGTGCCCCGTCCAGGCCGGGCAGACCTCCACCGTATGCTCCATCGTGTCCTCCGGGCGATCCACACAATGGTCACACCCGGGCGTTTCCTCCCGCCTTATCCGGAACAGAAACCTCCCAAAACAACCGTGTCCGGTGAGAACCTGCGTCAGGTGGAAGGTAAGGACGCCGTGGCGCCTCTCTACCACTCCTCAATGAGGGAACTTATCGCCACAGTTGTGGCGTACCCATTATTGCGTTGACTTGGAAGTTTGATTTTCGTTACACTTCCAAGAGACCGTAGATCTAAGTTTTTGATATCTATTTCAAATTGATGCCTCAACGCGTTCCTGAGAAAAGGGTCTTGACAGACAATGAAGTCATCCTTTAAGGGTTTTAATGTTTCAATTTGAGGTACGAAACCCTAAAACAGATTTAATATCAGCCTGTTACCTTTTCATGACGTAACGACTGAACGGATTTCTAGATGAAAGGCATAGGATAGGCCATGACCTGGGTTAGGACGTAGGATACTCTGAATCCCGATAGCACGTTCCTGTGGGATATTTTCCGACATCCACGCGGGCGAAGCCGCGGGCAAAAGCTAGTAATTTATAATTCGCAGAACTCCAAATTTATTACCAAAATACTAGAGGATTAAAGACAAAAACGCATGATTTGTATCACAGTTTATTAATTAATGATTACGATGTGGTAATTCTTACGGAAACTTGGCTTAGTGATGATATCTCCAGTGCAGAATTATTTGATGACCGTTACACTGTATATAGAAGAGACCGTGAACTGAACGGGCTCTGCAGGAAGAGGACTGGGGGTGGTTAACCTTGCCTATAAAACCTATAGAGGATACTCATTTGCTACAAGCTGACTTGGATAGATTAGTTGAGTGGTGCAAAGAAAATAGGATGAGCTTAAATTTACAAAAATGTTTACATATAAAATTTTGTCGCAAAAAAAATGTTTTTAATACACAATACTCTCTTTCGGGCAATACAATCAACGAAGTTGATACTATCAGGGATCTGGGAGTCTTGATGGATAGCAAATTGACCTACAATGACCATATAGATAAGATAACATCAAACGCAAACAAAATGCTAGGTTTTGTATTAAGGACCTCAAAGCCCTTTAACAACTCTAAAACCAAAATCATTCTATATGAGATGTTGGTTCGCAGTAATCTGGAATACTGTTCACAGGTATGGTCACCCCGTTATAACGTTCATAAGCAACGTATTGAGCGAGTCCAAAGGAGGTTCTTGTATCATCTATCCTTACAAAATAAAACCGCGAAACAATTAAAATCTTATAAAGACCGTGTTCATCACTTTAAATTTCAAAGCGTCACCAATCGTAGAAAAGTACTTGATCTTTGTTTCCTACACAAATTACTGACATCTAAACTAAATACTAACCTACTATCCAAAATATGTATAAATGTTCCTAGCAGGTTACCACGGTCACATACCTACAATCTTTTCAGACAATCTTTCCACAAAACCAATTTAGGTGACAACTCTCCCCTTACGAGAGCTACCAAATTGTATAATGCTCTATGCCGCAAAGCTGAAATCGATATCAATCATGACAGTCTCAACACTTTTAAAAATAAATTATATAAGCATTTTCAGTTAGAGGACATTTGACTTATCATTCCAATCATTAAATAATGTATACCTTTAATTTATATCAAATTTAATTTAATTTATAATTCAATTTTTTACTTTTTATTTACAATTTTTATAAATTTTAATTTTATTTCATTCAGACATAATATTGATAATCAATTTGATGTTGTTTTTACTGTATTGTATTCGTATAAATTTAAACTTTTATAATAGCATGTATATTGTTTCTTTTTTTTATTCTTAAGTTAATTTAAATTGTGTATTCAGAGTATTATGTACTCGATAATGTGTAAGCTGTGGTTACCTGTAATTGAGTGTGCGTTACAGGAAATGTATTAATTAAGTTTTATTATTGTAAAAGATAATAATTGTAATGTAACTCGTTGGTAATCCTTAAAAATAAATAAATAAAGATTATTTTAGTCATATTATTATTTTAGGATTAAAATTTGAGGTTTAGTTTCAATCTACTTTTCGTAAAGAAAATGAATACTTAAGCTATAACCTCAATACCAACCAATTTACTAAAGTCAAATAAAATGTAAAATAATTAATACAAATAAAATATAAACAAACTGCCCATATTTAACCTTAAAATCACCTATTCTATAAGTAGTTTTTTTTTTTTTTTAAGTAGTCTATTATTCTTATTTATTACTTAATTAATTCGACCATGATCAAAGCTTAATATTTATGGTGAAAAAAATCCATTTAAAATTTAAAACATTTCATAATTTAAATATGTCAAAATAATACAAATTGCTTCTAAGTTTCTTGACATCTATTTCACATCTTATTCAGCTGAAGTAATGATAAATAATTGTAGCAGTTTGTTAACATAAGTAAAATAAATATAAAGAATAAATATATTTTTTTAATTTTGTTATCATATATCATTTTTTATTCTAAACCCTTTATACCCCAATAACAACATAAAAAAGCAACAATATTTAAAAAATATTATTATCGAAAACAAAAATAATAATATTTGCAAAAAACCGCAGTGTGTTTTACGAAATTAGAACCTGAGGCAGTTTGATTTCAATACCAACGCTTAACGCTTTCTGCTAACTGCACTTGTTAAGCCACATTCAAATTTTAGCAATACCATAAACTGGTCAAGGTCACGCGCATAATGCGTGTGTGCTAACATGTTTAAAGCGACGGAACTATATTATTGTTGTTTCGTGTAGTGCAAAACTGCGTTCTCTGTGGTGTGTGTATCGTGTTGCTTACACATACAAATGTACGAGCTATACCGCGTGTTCACAGCAATACCACTCTTAACGTGCCTATGCACTTTTGAACGCTTACTGTACGTAGTTTACACTTCACTATTGAACAGAGTGGCTCTGTGTTCTGTCGGTAGTCCATCAATCTCTCGGAACTTGTTTCAAGCAAATAAATCTATTCGGAACAGTTTTGTGAGTTGGCAGTATTTCTGCTTTGTAGCAAAATGTTCGTGAAAGAACATTTTATCAAGATCCAAAATAACGAGTGTTCCTACACAATGGTTAGTGCGAGCGGCGAGGGTGGCAGGCGCCGCGCCATGAACATCGCATAGTTTTGAGAAACATTATAAGTATCAGGGCGACAATAACAGAGGAGCCAGTTCACAAAGTTAATGAAGACGTTGTGGGTTCATGGGGGTAACGCCCTGGAGCAAACACTGAACATAATCGCATTAACTTGTGGTTTTATGATAAGTCTATAGAGAAACCTTGATGGCGCACACAAGTATGGCCGTTATAATTGTAACTGCTCCAAAAGAGTTTTATCTTGTTCCTTCCTACCTCTTTCTTGCTCATCTAAAGGTTGTTTATAAAAGATTGCGGCTGCGATAAGACCGCCCATTGTGCAATTACTCTTACACAATAAAATTATTTCTTTCAGCTGCGAGTCCAACTGTGTACAATGTACATGCCACAAAGTTATATACTATTTACTTTGTTGTACAAACAAGTATTAAAAACAAAATAAAATATCGCGTGGTTTTATGATAAGTCTATAGAGAAACCTTGATGGCGCACACAAGTATAGCCGTTATAATTGTAACTGCTCCAAAAGAGTTTTATCTTGTTCCTTCCTACCTCTTTCTTGCTCATCTAAAGGTTGTTTATAAAAGATTGCGGCTGCGATAAGACCGCCCATTGTGCAATTGCTCTTACACAATAAAATTATTTCTTTCAGCTGCGAGTCCAACTGTGTACAATGTACATGCCACAAAGTTATATACTATTTACTTTGTTGTACAAACAAGTATTAAAAACAAAATAAAATATCGCTATTTTTTTGTAACAGAGCAGACTGATAAAATGGAACACCCGCTGACTAACATTATAATACTTTCATAGTTTGTGTTCCTACTATTCGGCCAGTCGCGCTGGAGCCTCATTATGACGAGTGCAGTGTAGACTGTCGCGGCGCAGTTACTTGTTTGTTCTTGTTTAGCATCCAAACGTTCCCAATGCTAATATCGTGAGAAAGTTATTGACATTCGCAGTCGCAGGCGTACTCGAGTGTAGTCGTCTCATAATGTATGGTCGTCTCGCAGTCGTCTGCGTCTGGTCGCCTGGTCGCGTCGAGGTCGCAGCACAATCACGTCGCGCGCAGTTGGCCGCGTCGTCGGTCGCGGGCTCGCGGGGCGCCTGCGGGTGGAGCGCATGCAATTACAATAAAATGTAAGCTAATGAAACTGGGCGGCCTGTGTAGGGCTGCCAGATCACTGAAATTGAATAATGTGTATAAACAAACAATATATAATACATTATTGTTATTGTTTGTCTTTTTCTTTCTTTTAATACTGGGAAATGGAATGTTGTTGATTATTTAATTTATTGTTGCTGAATTATTGACATAAAATTATTTATTAGTGAAATTGATATATTTTAAATGCGTAATGAATTTTAAATATGAATGTAATGTTTATGCTTTTTATTATTTTATTTTATTTATCATCACTGTAATATTTTCAACACAATGTATTTTGTTATGAAATAAATGACTTATGACTTAACAACAAAACCATATGATCTACTTATTGAATTCAGGTGAAGTTTTCGAGAGAATCAGTACTTGCTACGGTTTTATTAAAAGTAAGCATGTTTGCTGAAAGGGGACGTATACCATCAATAAAATTCTGCTAGCGAAGAGTTAATAAACAAGTGCGTGTTGGATCACGCACAATGAAGGGTTCCGTAGTTGGGATGAATTTATCCCAAAAACAAACATAACATAGTAGTTGAAATACATGTTCACATTCCACCTTTAAATGTAAGTTTGTACGCTCATTATTGAGAGCTTTAATAATACTAACATAATTCTTAAGTATTCCTACTAACAAAAATATGGATCATTGTGTCTGAGTTAAATAAATAAATTAAAAAAATTTACCATGTTATTTTAAGACCATAGACTTCTTATAGATTTTCCTGTAATCTTTGAGTAAAGGATTATTCTCTGTATTTTTTTCAAAATTTTATGGTCAGTAGTTTCGGAGGTAGTGTGGGCAAAATACACCCAGCTCCCCCACAGTTAAAACCAATGTAGTTTTGAAGACATTACTCCACCCCGTATTCCCTCGCACACTTGCACCGGGGGCACTTAAGCACTCTTCAGCGCAGCCCCCGACGCAACCTCGGGTCATATATTATGATAGGGAGCGGCGGACGTTCCCGAGTCCACCGTCCCTGGACGCATCTATGGGAGCCGGAAGAGGGCATTATCTGCCCTCTGCCGACACACAGTGCGCCTGCTGCGGGCATGGAGGGCACTAGAAATCTCCCTCTCCCTTTCCGCTGCATCCTTCTGCGACATAAGAAGATCACCGTGTCCCACGACGCTGCGCCGCCAACCATGGAACGAATCACAGCCGGCAGCGATAGATCGCTCCGCACTTCGGAAACGAGGGCACGGTACGGCTCCTCCCAAGCTGCACAGTCTGCAAGCGTATGCCACGCTGTGTTCTCCTAACAATGGACGAAACGATGACACCGAGCGTCTGACTCCCTGCCTATGCGACGCAGGTACTTCTCGAAGCAGCCGTGCCCGTTCTGTATAAAAGTTTTTTTTTGCTATAATAATGCTATTAGCTGAGTTAGTTTTGTAATTTGTGGATTTTATTTCTTAAAACTGAATAATCATCATAAAAAAGACCTGTTACTCAAGAGTTTGTGTAACCTTTTGTATAATATGGGTATAAAATTCCTTTATCAAGCATGATGCTGGATAAGTTATATTCTGTTCTCTTTTAGCTGTATTACACACCACATCTTGACAGTTATTCAGCTGCTGTATAAAATAGGCGTTATTTCTGTTATGAAGCATATAGTGACTTAACAGAAATTTAGATAGCTGTTATAACTACTTTATGCCGCTTTAAGTACGAAATTACCGTCATTTGCAGCTAACTGTGGTTAAAGCAATAGTAACAGATTCTTATGCAGAAGTTTGCTGGTTATTCACGAAAAGTAGACATTTTTTAAGCTAGAAGAACTGTTCTGGAACGTAAGTCAGCATTTAAGCGGCTAACTGTTGTTTTGTTTTGTAGTGGTTGTGTGAAAATGCCTTCTTACAAAAAAAAATTAAAAAATACTCCACATTCATGGAAAAATAGAAAAAGAACAGGGGGCCTACCACCAGCTCAAAAGCAGTATTATTTTAATATTACTTCAGTGGGAGAAAGAGATGGAGCTATACGTCCTGTAGAGCATCATCTCTTTCCCACACTGAAGTAATATTAAAATAATATTGCTTTAAGAGCTGGTGGTAGGCCCCTAGGAGGCATACGAAGAAAGTGCTTACTTTGATAAGAGCTAAAAAGAACAAATAATATATCTATACTGTGGGTTTTCGTTACTATAATTATGACTGAATCCTGTTTGATTTACAGTACGAATGTGTGTGATTATAGAACAGTTATCGAAAAATGTTGAGTGCAGACCACTTTTAACCAGAGCACAACTTAATAAGTGGACACATAAGGTCTGTTATACAGACATAAGACGATAAGCCGCTGTGCAATCAGATTTTATTCAGAATGAGCGTCGCCATATCGAATAACATAACCTTTTATAATGATGTGGAATTTTATACTCAAATACTCAAGTTTAATAACGAAATCGGTATAATATTCTTATAAAAGTATTACAAGGTTATTTTTGAACCCTTAAACTGCATAAAATATAAAAAAATATTTCACACGTAAAAACATATCAATGACGAAATGTTGTTTATTTCTCCAAAACCCGGCTTATCAGGTAGCGCGTTGAAAATTTTACACGGAATGTAAATATAAATACACGGTAAAGTTGCATGCGCACCAATAATTTCTTCCTCTAAACATTAATAAGAGTAAAATTTATTTACGATATTTTCAATGTCGCAGTCACGCTGTTCGGATTTGTCAATTTCAATTTATTTAGATTAACTTCTTGATAAAATACTGAAATGAGCTAAACGCTGTGTATCGTCTGAATATCTGAGCTTTGAAGGACTTAACCATTAGTTCATTCATCATTCATTCATCATCTGGCTAACAGAACTGTAATACTTGTATTAAAGAACAAAATGCTTTTATGCAGAAGATACTCAGCTTGTCGTACAATTATTCAAAACTTATTCATCTGTTACGTTGCTATTATACAACTATTAGCAATATAATTTTGTGCCCAAATTGCTTGAATAACCTCTGAGTAAGCACTTAATCAGCTAATTACGGTAGTCTTACTCAGCGAATAGTTTCTATGACTGCTGTTAAACAAAACTTACTCAGAAGGTTTGTGCTGGCTGGGAGGGAGCCGTGCGTCCTCCCGAGCCAATCGTCGAGCACCGGCTGGACCGCCTCAATGGTGGCGAGGCAGGGCGCAGAAGCCACCAGGAGATGACGGAGCTGAGTCCGACGAAGCTCGATCTCCCGCTGCATCGGTCCACCTCCCCGGATTCACGCCTCCTCGCGCCACCGGTGCAGTGAAGCGAGAGCCCTCGCTTCTAGGTCCCAGGGTTGATCCGGCCAGTGCACAAGCCGCCTCGTAGGAGATCATGCGATACCCCTGATAGCTCTGACGGCCATCGCCCTCTGCGGTTTTCGCAGTATTGCGATGCTGCCGGCCGTCAGGTCAGAAGCCCACACCGGGGCCCCGTACAGGGCCATGGACCGCACGATCCCCAAGTACAACCGCTGACAGCCGGTGACCTAACATAACCTAACCTAACATAGTCGGAACTGGATAACACTGGGACAGATTTTGATGCGCTTTGGCTTTCTTGAGTAAAGGGAGAAGTAATGTCTTCAAAACTACAGTGGTTTTAACTGTGGGGGAGCTGGGTGTGCCGCCCATAGATTTTTGCCCACTATCCATCTATCTTCTTAAATATGTTAAAAATTATTTAAAAAAAAATGTTTTATATCGACGCTTGAAAGGCAAAATTGACTAAGCGACATGGGATTCCCATGTCGCCTAGTCAATTTTGCCTTTCAAGCGTCGATATACTCGTACATATTTGATATATCACACGGTACAGTTCTTAACGGTCACATTCACCCATATTCAAAATGTATGTAAGTATTTATGTTACTCATTTGTCTGATGAGCAAAATAGGCACATTTATAATTTAAATATGTTAATTTATAATAGGACATGTCGTCACAGTGACACCTAGTTGTAGGAGACAAATTGCTAATCTTTTAGCATACAATATACACAGTGACACTGGTACTTATAGTGTACCTTCGATTACTGTTAGTAGTGGTACTAACACTACTTTTTATACCCCTTGTAGTTTAAACTATTAGGAGCGACAACGGATAAGCCGCATATGTTGAATGTTGTACATCAAAATATGCAGGGTCTGTCCGGCAAAGAGCTAGAGTTAAGTTTATTTATGGAGAACTATGATGTTCAGGTGCTATGTTTGACTGAACACTGGTTGAAAGAACATGAAGTAGTTTTTATCAATGATGATTTTTTTACTGTACAAAGTGCTTTTGTAAGAAAAAGTGCTATCCGCGGTGGGTCTTTAGTTCTTGTTTCAAATAAGTTGAAATGTAAACAACGTTTAGATTTAGTTAATCTTTCCATCGAGCGCACTATTGAGTTGTCTTGTGTTGAACTAGAGCGATACGTTATAATTTGCGTTTATCGACCCCCGTCTGGGGATTTTATTCGTTTCGAATCGGTAATGGAGGATTCACTCAATAGGTTAAAATCTAGTAATAAAAGTATAATTTTATGTGGAGATTTCAATATTAATATTTTAGATGATACTCCATTGAGTATAAGACTTCTCAATTTGTTCAAATCTTATAATTTAATTAACTTGTTTTTTGAACCCACTAGGATCACGGCATCTTCGTCGACTTGTCTCGATAGTATATTTAGTGATTGTGATGCCAAAAATAAATTAGTTTTAAGTGACTTAACGTCTGACCACTATGGTTTACTAGCTAGCTTCCCTATGCCATTAAGTAAAAAGCCACATAAAATAGAATGCAGGCCTTATACAGCTAGTCGTTGCAACAAGTTTAAAAATAATATAGCTCATAGAATAACACCATCTATAGTAGAACACGAGAATCCTAATGAAATCTATGGAGCCCTTTTTGATGTTGTGCAAAAAGAGTACCAATCTACTTTCAAGACCAAAACTATTAACATTAATGGCACCTCCGTTGGCTTTAACCAATAGGCTACTCCTAGTATTTATAAAAGTAGAGCGACACTATACAAGTTATATGGTTTGAAAAAATACAGGTTTGATACTCCTTTCTTGGAGTATGTCAAAAATTATTCCAAATTATTTAAAAATATTTGTGTTTTTGCAAAATCAAAATTTTTAGGCGATACAATTAAAAATTCAAATAATAAAGTAAAAACCACTTGGAAAATTATCAACAATGAAACGGGCAAGTCAGTTAAACAAGAAAAACAACTCGAGATTATGGTCGACAGTAAATTAGTTAATATAGCAGCCGACGTAGCTGAGGCATTTAATGAATTTTTTGCCAACATACCTATAACTACGACTCGCTCCTTAAATTCGTCCCCGTCTAAAGCTGAAAACCTTTTGCATAGCAGTGTGCCTAAATGTAGTAGCTTATTTAGCTTCGAGCATGTAACACCTCATGATGTAGTTAATGTTTTTAATACACTTAAGTCTAAAAACACTGGTGATTACTGGGGCATCTCCATAAAACTATTAAGTAATATAATAGACATAGTAGCTCCATATTTAGCTGTAACTTTTAATAAATGTGTTGATTTAGGAACTTTTCCTGACCTCATGAAGAGTAGTAAAGTCATACCATTATTTAAATCGGGTAACAAAAATGACGTTGGCAATTTCAGGCCTATCTCTATCTTACCTGCATTCAGTAAAATATTTGAAAAGTTAATACTCAAGCAGTTGCTAAGACATTTTAATTTAAACAGACTTCTTCATGATGAACAATATGGTTTTACAAAAGGTCGTTCGACCACAGATGCGGGTGTTGCTCTGCTGAAACACATATTTAACGCATGGGAGAACTCGCAAAATGCTACTGGAGTTTTCTGTGATCTCTCCAAAGCCTTTGATTGCGTGCACCATGACACACTTTTGCGTAAACTACGTCATTACGGTGTCCAAAACGAAGCTCTTAAAGTAATAAATTCTTATTTACATAATAGGTTCCAATGTGTAGATGTTAATGGTGTGAAATCTTCCGGGCTACCAGTTCAGTTAGGTGTACCTCAAGCTCAATACTGGGTCCATTCTTATTCTTAGTATATATTAATGACTTACCTTTTTATTTAAAGGATATCTGTAACGTTGTACTGTTTGCAGATGATACCTCTCTTATTTTTAAAGTAGACAGGAATAGACAAGATTTTGACGACGTAAACAGTGCTCTCTCAATGGTTACGGATTGGTTTACGACAAATAACCTAGTTCTCAATGCCAAGAAAACGAAATGTGTAAAATTTGCTCTACCAAATGTTAGAAATCTAGGACCCAACATCGTCTTAGATAAAGAGGTGCTTGAAACTGTGAACTCGGCAGTTTTTCTGGGCATAACAGTAGATGCCAAACTTCAGTGGGGCCCACATATATCAAGCCTAGCGGGAAGGCTCAGTTCGGCTGCCTATGCTGTCAGGAAAGTAAGACAATACACTGACGTTGATACAGCTCGGTTAGTCTATTTTAGTTATTTTCATAGCGTTATGTCCTATGGTATTCTGCTGTGGGGTAAAGCCGCTGACATTCAAAATATATTTGTTCTTCAAAAACGAGCAGTTCGAGCAATTTACTAGCTAGGTGCCAGAGTTTCTCTAAGAGATTTTTTTAAAGATGTTGGTATTCTCACGGTGGCATCACAATTCATTTTCGCCAACATCTTATATATTAGGCAAAATATACAGTTATACACTAAAAACAGTAATATTCACAATGTTAACACTCGAAATAAGGACAAACTACGAGCTCCCTTTCACCAGCTTCATAAGGTTCATAACTCATTTGTTGGGCTTGGTATAACCTTTTATATCAAGCTACCCTCTTCTTTGCTAGATTTGCCTTTTAATGCGTTTAAAACTAAAGTAAAATCCAACCTCTGTTCAAAGGCATACTATTGTATCAACGACTACTTAAATGATAAGAATAGTTGGTCGCTGTGATTAACTCAAGACAATGTTTATGTTCTTTCTCCAGAATTAGCTTACCTACTGACAGTTTATATGAGTTTATACATATAATTGTTTATTTTATTTGAATTTATGATTCAATTTTTTATTTATTTTTTACGAGTCAATTTATTTTTATTTTATTTTATTGTTGACATAATCTACTCATTACAATGTTTTTGTTATGAGTTGTATTGCAATATGTGGTTAGCTAGCGACCTCGACAATTGATCATATTATTTTTTGCCTGAGCAACCGGCAGCAAGTTCGTCATGCTCCCTTAGATGTCACTGCTTGCGGTAGCGTCGGGGGTCGGGTTGCCTCCTTCCCTCAAATATGGCGAGGGGGGTAATGGCTGATCTTTGCGTTATGCTCGTGAACGGGTGCTGCTTGTGGTGACTGGTCGTCTTGCTGATCATGGTTTTGTTATTGTTACTAGTAATTAACTGTTCATTTTTTTTAACTCGATGGTCCTAGTTTATCATTTATAACTGCCAATTACAGCTTTATGTAAGCGGGCACGCCCTTTATGTCTGGAGGCTTTTATTTAGATATTTAGTTCTGTTTACGTTTAGTTTTATTTTCTTTTTATTTTTTTAAATAATGCTTGAGTATAGTCCTCGATGTTTTTGGTTGGTATATTGGCGTGTGCTAGCTGACATATGGCCTATAATTTATCATTTGAATTATGTTTTGTGTTGCATAATGTAGGTTATTTTGTATACTATTGTATAGAATCATTCTCTAACTTGAACAGACAGGTGTGCTGCTGGGGAGTTTGTTGCGCCACTTCTTCTTCCCAGCTAAAGGCACTAGGAAGTGGTGAAGGGTGGGCGTTTTTGGGGGACTGTCTCATGTAATTTTGACGTTCGAAAAGTGCTGATTCTCAGCCTAGTTTGAATAAATGACTTTTGAATTTTGACTCGTCCGTGTTTGGGTCACAGAAATTCATATGTGTAGCACCAAATTTCAACTAAATTGGTCCAGTAGATTCAGAGCATGAGGGTGATCCTGTAAGGCCATTTCCTCACTGGTCGGAACGTCAGCGGTGCGGGATCGGTATGCTCGGTACCGAAATATTTCAACGAGCGTTTCCTGATTGCTCGGTATAATAATACGCGGGAGCGGGACAAGATCTTTTCGGTACCGCACGACGTCACGCGTTTTACTGCATGCTCGATATTCTTGGTACCGAAAGCTTACCTAGCGCCTCATCTAAATATATAAAAGCGAAAGGTCATTCACTCACTCACTCATTCATCACGAAATATCGAAAACCGCTTGACGCATGAAGATGAAACTTGGTAGGGAGGTAGTTTATAGTTAGTAAACGTCCGCTAAGAACTCTGTATTTTTATCAAGAAGTTAATCTAATTAAATTGAAATTGACAAATCCGAACAGCGTGACTGCGACATTGAAAATATCGTAAATAAATTTTACCCTTATTTATGTTTAGAGGAAGAAATTATTGGTGTGCATGCAACTTTACCGTGTATTTATATATACATTCCGTGTAAAATTTTGATAAGCCGGGTTTTGGAGAAATAAACAACATTTCGTCATTGATATGTTTTTACGTGTGAAATATTTTTTTATATTTTATGCAGTTTAAGGGTTCAAAAATAACCTTGTAATACTTTTATAAGAATATTATACCGATTTCGTTATTAAACTTGAGTATTTGAGTATAAAATTCCACATCATTATAATAGGTTATGTTATTCGATATGGCGACGCTCATTCTGAATAAAATCTGATTGCACAGCGGCTTATCTTCTTATGTCTGTATAACAGACCTTATGTGTCCACTTATTAAGTTGTGCTCTGGTTAAAAGTGGTCTGCACTCAACATTTTTCGATAACTGTTCTATAATCACACACATTCGTACTGTAAATCAAACAGGATTCAGTCATAATTATAGTAACGAAAACCCACAGTATAGGTATATTATTTGTTCTTTTTAGCTCTTATCAAAGCAAGCACTTTCTTCGCATGCCTCCTGGGGGCCTACCACCAGCTCATAAAGCAATATTATTTTAATATTACTTCAGTGTGGGAAAAAGACGAAGCTCTACAGGACGTATAGCTCCATCTCTTTTTCCCACTGAAGTAATATTAAAATAATACTGCTTTTGAGCTGGTGGTAGGCCCCCTGTTCCTTTTCTATTTTTCCATGAATGTGGAGTATTTTTTAACATTTTTTTGTAAGGAGACATTTTCACACAACCGGCTAACTGCACTTTGTTTTGTAGTAAAACAAAGCGCAGTTAGCCGCTTAAATGCTGACAAACGTTCCAGAACAGTTCTTCTAGTTTAAAAAATGAATACTTTTCGTGAATACCCAGCAAACTTCTGCATAAGAATCTGTTACTATTGCTTTAACCACAGTTAGCTGCAAATGACGGTAATTTCGTACTTAAAGCGGCATAAAGTAGTTATAACAGCTATCTTAATTTCTGTTATGTTACTATGTGCTGCATAACAGAAATAACGCCTATTTTATACAGCAGCTGAATAACTGTCAAGATGTGGTGTGTAATACAGCTAAAAGAGAACAGAATATAACTTATCCAGCATCATGCTTGATAATGGAATTTTATACCCATATTATACAAAAGGTTACAAAACTCTTGAGTAACAGGTCTTTTTATGATGATTATTCAGTTTTAAGAAATAAAATCCGCAAATTACAAAACTAACTCAGCTAATAGCATTATTATAGCAAAAAAAAACTTTTATACAGAACTTCGTAATACACACAGCTTCTATACATATATAATAAAGCTTAACTCTGCATAAGGTTAAATTGTTGGCCAGTTATCTGACTTGTGTGCTGCCTGGGATTATTTGAGAAAATTTAAATGAGGCAAAAAATAAAACCCATAGCAACCCGTCTGAAAATCTTGTTTTCAGGTGAACATTGGACAGTTGATGCGAAAAAATCATTTTAGAAGAAAGTGTGAGCATCTTTTAGAATAGAATAGAATAGTTCTTTATTTGCACAGAAAGTAGGTACAAGTTAGAGATTTTACGTTTAAAATTAGGTATCCTTATACTAACTACCTTAACTAAGGCATGCAAACAGTTTAAATTTAGTTTTGTGTTGAAACCATTTTGAACGTGTTAAAAAAAATACCGATTGGTAACATAGCATTCTGTCTGAATTTCTGAAGACTGTTGGACATGATGAAAAAGGTTGCCCAGATGTAGAAAAATTATATCAGACAAAGGACATGTCCTAAAATGTTTTTTATTATTCAATAATTCTAACCAGGATAAGTTAAATATATTTGAATAGACATCCCAAAAACTAGTGGTTCTAACTATGTCATACATTTTTAAAGACCTCCAATTTTGAGAAAAATAATTTTTATTTTAGTAAGAATTTACTCCTAAAACGAACAAACCTTTCTAATTATATAGGTTTTTATAGTGAATACACCCCATAAAATAGTAAACTTGTCAAAATTGACACATGTTTTTGTCATTACTGTCAATTCATTGACAGTAATGACAGTACTATGTGACAATTTATTTCTTATTGACATATTCAAATAGTAAACTTGTCAAAATTGACACATGTTACTGTCATCACTGTCAATTGATAGACAGTAATGACAGAACCATGTGACAATTTATATCTTCTAGATATAAAGTTATCTTTTTGTTTTACTAACCCATATATGGATGTCCCTTATCCGAAATAAAGATTTTTTTTAAATTTTTTATTTGTCGTAGTTGCCATCAAATAGTTTTTAATTTTTCTCATAAATGGAGGGGTCTAAAAATATTATTTCAGTGGTTCCTAGTTCCATATTTTGTCGTTTTTATTTAGATGTAGTTTGATGCTGGTTAGATTTTTCTCGGAATAAAAAACCAATGTCCCTACAAAAAGCGGACATCTCCTTTAGTGTCTCACGTTACTAATCAGACAACTTCTCGATATAGGTAATAAATTGAACAAAAGGAAACTGAAGTCACGATTGAAAAATACTGTTGATTGTAAAAAATATCATTTTTAATCATTGTCGGACTCATCATCGGTGTCGTGAGGAATAGGAGCATAACAAGCCCCTCGCGATTACCGGGTGACTCCGAAACGTTCTTTTAGTTTTTGGAAATATAGGTGACATTTAAAATGTCTGAAAACAGGATTTTAACAACACCGGTAACAAAAGATTTCAAAAAAATTTAACCGGTTTGCTATGAGACAGATAGGTTAAATTTTTTGACATTTTTAAAATGCGTTCAGGCCACATGTGACCCGAGCCAGGGCTGCCTTGAAGCGGCTCCTGCCCAATCTAGGAGGTCCAAACGCCTCCTGTCGGAGGCTCTACGCAGGAGTCGTGCGGTCCATGGCCCTTTACGAGGCACCGGTGTAGGCGCGTTCATTGAGGCTGCGGCCAGCCCGCCGGTTGAACGCGTCCCAGAGGGTCATGGCCATCCGGTTGGCCCGAGGATACCGCACGGTCTCCTGCGAGGCGGCGAGCATCCTTGCCGGATTACCGCCATGTGATCTGGATGCAAAGGTCTTCGCGCACATTTGGGACTGGTGCGAGGAGGCGAAACGCCGGGGCTTAACTCCGATGCCGCAAGAAATTGCGGCACAGCGGACAGAGCTCCAGCGGGATCTCATGGCGGAGAGCGCGATTGTCGCAACCCAGCGCTAGGCACGCTACAATTGCGGCGATAAGACCCCTCTTTGAGGAGTGGCTAGAGAGGCGCCACGGCGTCCTCACCTTCCGCTTGACGCTGGTCCTCACCGGACACGGCTGTTTCGGGAGGTTCCTATTCAGTGTAACGGCTAGGGCTGCGCAAGGTTGGCTGCACAGGCCGTTAACGGATAGGTAGATTGAGGTAAACAATAAAACAGATGGATAGGCAAGTATATATAATTATTAGCTTATAATGATAGGTAGTAGTAAGCGGCTAGGTCGTGGGTTAGGTCCTGACACTGAGTCCTGAGCACTCGCACACTTAGGATAGAAGGGAAGGGTACCGTCCTTGGTAGCACATGGTAGTTGTACGGGGCCTGCTCAGCACAGGCTCCGCAGTAGGCCGGACGGTCCTAGCACGTGGTAGTACACGTCAGTAGCCGTGGAGAACGCCTGTCAGCACAGGCGCGCGGCGGTAGGCCACAGGTAGGCAGGCATTGGCCACAGGCGGAGATCGCCTGTCAGCACAGGCGCGCGGCGCAGGTAGGCAGGCATGCGGCGGTGTGCAGCCTGAGCCCGTACAGAGAGCCCCAAGGTCGGGGCACACAGTCCTGAGAGACACTTCCTTCAGGAAGGCAAGCGGCAGTCGAAATGCAGAGTGTTCTTAGAATATTAGTGTTGTGCCACGTTTGTAGTGATGTGGTTAGTAACTCACTATGTGGGAATCACTCGACTAAATGTAGTGAGACCGCTCACAACGCTACATCAGGATAAGGCGGGAGGAAACGCCCGGGTGTCACCATTGTGTAGATCGCCCGGAGGACACGGTGGAGCATATGGTGGAGGTCTGCCCGGCTTGGGCGGAGCATCGCCGTGTCCTCGTGGAGGCGATCGGCGGCGGTGATCTCTCGCATCCGGCCCTGGTTCAGGCCATGGTACGGAGCGAGAGGAAATGGCAGGCCGTCACCTCCTTCTGCGTAGCGGTAATACTCGCGAAGGAGGAGGCGGAACGCGTGAGGGAGAGGCAAATTTCGCGCCCTCACGCCCCTAACCGCCGCAGGAGGAGCAGGAGATGCCCTGGGCGGGAATCGCGAGCCGATTTCCGGCCACCGTAGACGCGGGCTTGCGGACGGTGAGCAATGGGTAGCTCGCCGTTCGATAAGGACCAGGCCTTGGTCGACGGCGCGTTGTATTCCACGCGCGCCCTTTGAGGCGCGCGCGGAACACAACGCGCCGTCGACCACCGTCGTCGTCCGTCGTCGGCAGGCATCGGCCCTAGCGGACCCCGTCAATTCTGCTGACATCTCTTTGAAGATGTCAGCAGAATTGACGGGGTCCGCTAGGGCCGATACCTGCCGGGGCTACGAATAAGGGCCGAAAGGGAAATCGTGGCCCCCCGGCAACATGGCAACTGAAGGAATACGGGTGGGTTTTAGTCAGCAAGAGTCTGTCACGCCCTCCCGCTCCACCCAGAGAGAAGTTATTTGATAATTTCCAACCCAAAAAAAAAAAGGCCACATGTGACACGCAAAATGTCTGAAAACAAACTTTTTCGTAATAAAATATGAAACCAATGCGCATTTTTAGTATCAGATATATTGTGATGAAACCGTGTGCCTATTTTTTTTAACATAGCATAAATAGGCTCCCATAAAACTGTGATGTTTCTGACCGAGTCGGGTTCAGAATCAAATAAAGTTTAGATGATTCTGAACCCGACGAGGTCGGGGTCGTAACCCCGACCTCCAACTCGATCGTCTGAAAACGATGTGACATGGTTTTGGTCGTAAGCTCTTGTACTAATTAATTTGAATTTGGAATTCTAAATGAAAGCAGTGCGGTATCGTTTCGGTACAGAGCATACCGCACTACTGCTTACCGTCCAATGAGGAAAGAAATACCGAAACGATACCGCATCGACCAACGAGGAAACGGCCTTAAGGTTCTGTCTTTTCCTTTGAAAGTACGGAATCCTAAAAATAGGGGATGTAGGTATTCCAGAAATGTGCAGCTTTTTCCGGAGGTTGATAACCCTATGAATACTGACGCGAACGCACTCACTCACGCAGTCGCGCCACAACACAGGCAGGTGCAGAAGATCTACTCGTTTTTAGGGTTCCATACCTCAAAAGGTCAAAACAGAATCCTTATAGGATCACATGTGTGCCTGTCTGTCCGTCTGTCACAGCCAATTTGCTCCGAATCTAATGGACCGATTAAGTTGAAATTTGGTACACATATTACTACGTATTTCTGTGACCAAAACACGGACGTGTAAAGTAAATAAATGAATTTTGAATATGGCGGCAAATAAGAAAAGAAAAAGAAGTTTTTCAGACTGTACCGTGTCAAATGAAAGGGCTTGTTTTTTTTTTATAATTTTCAAATAAATTATTCAAAGATATTTAAGAAACTAGAAAATTTATGAAAAACCCTTATCTCTTACAGGAAAACCAATAAGAAGTCTATGGCCTTAAAATAACATGATAAATCTCTCAATATTGTGCGTACAAACTTACATTTGCAATTAGAATGTATGGGAGAACATGTTTTTCAACTACAACGTTAAGTTCGTTCTCGGGATAAATTCATCCCAATGTAACCGACTTTTAATGATTTTATACTGAAAATCACCTATAAATGAGTAGTGTTAATGATTTGGAAAAAATATATGGTAAATTAGAGCATTTTCTTATTAACTGAATATGAATATATTGCGATTATTATATTTATATTACATCTAGTGAAATCTAAATATATAAAAGCGAAAGGTCACTCACTCACTCACTCATTCATCACGAAATATCGAAAACCGCTTGACGTATGAAGATGAAACTTGGTAGGGAGGTAGTTTATAGTTAGTAGACGTCCGCTAAGAACGGATTTTTGGAAATTCGACCTTTAAGAGGGTGAAAAGGGCGGATTTTGTTTGTATGAAAAATCTTATTCCTTGAGTTAATAAACTTGAAACTTGGCACGAATACTAATCTATGTAAATTATAAAGTTTTTCATTTTTAGTTTTTCTAAAATACCCCCTAAAGGAGGATTGGGGGGTGTCAAAGTTTGTATGGAAGAATTTTAACGAGCTGTCTGATTAACTCGAAACTCAGTATTTATAATTAAAACTGAAAATAAATAAAAACGTATATCAGGTTTTTTTGAAAATCTACCTTTAACGGGGTAAAACGGGGTATTAATTTTTACAGTGGAGGATTTTACTGTGTGGCTTAATTAACTTGAAAATTGGTATAAATAATCTACAAGTCAAATAATGAAAACGTCACAATAGATTTTTCAAAAACTATTATCACGCTATTTGCTATGGGGGATGAGCAATATAGCATTATGTTTGTATTCTTCTATAGTTTACCGCAAATTGTAAAAAGGCTAGCCAATAGGTTAGAATATTGCAGATAGTTACGGATTTAACCTTTTAAAAGATTACCATCACGCTATACCTTTATGGAACTAAGCAGTCAATCATATCATATACAGGATGGATTTTGAGATGGGGCAACAAGAGCAGGTACAGTACCGACCAAAAGTCCATGAGCAATCTCACAAAGCAATAGACTGACGCTTCGGTTTGACTTACGACCTTCTTCTATAAGTTGTTACAATACTGTAGACACGCACATTACACACACACACTCACTTTGTCTGCAACCAATGACTAGTTCAATAATCATCATTCGTTTTTAGTTTCATTCGTCTTGTTCACATAAATATTAAAGTTTAGCAGGTAGACCACAAAAAACTAAGTAAATTATTTCGATTTCTGTGGGGTAGATGCAGTTTGTTACGAGTATTTAATTAATAGAACTTTGTTGGTTCGTGGATAATATTGGTGACGAGTATTTAGCGCAGTGTTGTGGTTATTATTATCAAAAAGCAGGCATAAAATATATTGAAGAGATCAGATCAGATCAGAGAATATTATTGCGCTGCGTAAAAGTGAAGTGAATATCTAATGAAACCGGACTAAGTGTGAGTGTTATCATTTATATATTTCATATTTTACTAAACATAAATGTTAATCAAGGGTATTGTTGATAGAACAGAGGTATTGTTGAGACAGAAGATGCCTTTAAAGTTTTAAATTCATTGTGAGGTTTAATTCGATTAGTGAATAATAAATAATAAGGTATTATGTGTAATAAAAACAATGTTTTTCTTTGTTCTAGAGAAATACTGTGAGGGTTAAGAGATATGAGGAAGGGGCTTATTATCGAGTAGCAGTGACGTCAAATGGTGAATGAAACAAATGGTTTCATACCAACGAGATATTTTGCTGAATTATTAAAAACACGTCATTATGAACCGTTCGCCGTGCACTCTGAAGGCTTGCATCACTGAAGACCAGCTAGAAAACCGTTTTTGACCTTAAAATATTGACCGTACCAACTTAATAAACAACAGATTCGTTATTGCATGAATTTATGGTAACGAATTTTTTAAGCACGTTTCAATAGGGTGTTTGTCGTATTTCTTGCAGATATACCGAAATTGTTTAATATTATTTTAGTAATAGTAAGTATTATTTTAGGATTAAAATTTGAGGTTTAGTTTCAATCTTTTTTTCGTAAAGAAAATGAATACTTAAGCTTTAACCTCAATAACAACCAATATTTACTAAAGTCAAATAAAATGTAAAATAATTAATACAAATAAAATATAAACAAACTGCCCATATTTAACCTTAAAATTACCTATTCTGTAAGTAGTTTTTTACATTTTAAGTAGTCTAATATTCTTATTTATTACTTAATTACTTCGACCATGATCAAAACTTAATATTTATGGTGAAAAAATCCATTAAAAATTTAAAATATTTCATAATTTAAATATGTCAAAATAATACAAACTGCTTCTAAGTTTCTTGACATCTATTTCACATCTTATTCAGCTGAAGTAATGATAAATAATTGTAGCAGTTTTTTAACTTATGTAAAATAAATATAACGAATAAACATATTTTTTTTAATTTTGTTATCATATATCACGCATTTTTTATTCTAAAACCTTTATTGCAATAACAACATAAAAAAGCAGCAATATTTAAAAAATATTATTCTCGAAAACAAAAATAATAATATTTGCAAAAAACCGCACTGTGTTTTACGAGATTAGAACCTGAGGCAGTTTGAATTCCATACCAACGCTTAACGCTTTCTGCTATCTGCACTTGTTAAGTTACTATCGAATTTTAGCAATGCCATTAACTGGTCAAGTTCACGCGCATAGTGCGTGTGTGCTAGCATGTTTAAAGCGACGGAAATATATTGTTGTTTCAGTGCAAAACTGCGTTATCTGTGGTGTGTGTATCGTGTTGCTTACACATACAAATGTACGAGCTATACCGCGTGTTCACAGCAATACGACTCTTAGCGTGCTCATGCACTTTTGAGCGCTTACTGTACCTTAACCGTTGTCGCTACAAGAAAACAGTCTTAGGAGACTCTCCTTAACTTTTTGAAACATTTTGATCTGCATTCACAGATTTTGAAAAAATTGTACAGTCAGCAAGAAAATGGCCAATTTTCACAAAAACTTTTTTGACGCCGGTCGATCCTATTTATTATTATTACTAGAACCAAAAAACTATATTGGGACAACTGAGGTTTGTTACTCCAAGACACGGCCTATGAATTTTTAATCCCAGATTGCAGAAAAAACTTAACTTTGCCGTTCATTATAGAACTATAAATTACCAATTTTCGGATTTTCCTCTTTACTTGACCTTACTTCTCGCCAAACTTCATGCTGCTGGACCAACGTGAAGTACTAAATAGACTGGTTTATTTGCGAGTGTCAAAATATGCGGCACAAATGGCCGTATTTTTTAGTTCGTTAACTTTTTTTTTGGGTGGGAAATTATCAAATAACTTCTCTCGCTCTGGGCGGAGCGGGAGAGCGTGTCAGGTTTATACTGACAAAAACCCACCCGTGTTCCTTCAGTTGCCTGTGTGTTTTCAGGGGCCACGGTAACCCTTTCGGACTTTCCCGCGACCCCGGCAGGCATCGGCCCTAGCGTACCATGGACTGGACCAGGGCCGGAGGCGAGAAATCACCACCGCCGATCGTCTCCACGAGGACATGGCGGTGCCCCGTCCAGGCCGGGCAGACCTCCACCGTATGCTCCATCGTGTCCTCCGGGCGATCCACACAATGGTCACACCCGGGCGTTTCCTCCCGCCTTATCCGGAACAGAAACCTCCCAAAACAACCGTGTCCGGTGAGAACCTGCGTCAGGTGGAAGGTGAGGACGCCGTGGCGCCTCTCTACCACTCCTCAATGAGGGAACTTATCGCCACAGTTGTGGCGTACCCATTATTGCGTTGACTTGGAAGTTTGATTTTCGTTACACTTCCAAGAGACCGTAGATCTAAGTTTTTGATATCTATTTCAAATTGATGCCTCAACGCGTTCCTGAGAAAAGGGTCTTGACAGACAATGAAGTCATCCTTTAAGGGTTTTAATGTTTCAATTTGAGGTACGGAACCCTAAAACAGATTTAATATCAGCCTGTTACCTTTTCATGACGTAACGACTGAACGGATTTCTAGATGAAAGGCATAGGATAGGCCATGACCTGGGTTAGGACGTAGGATACTCTGAATCCCGATAGCACGTTCCTGTGGGATATTTTCCGACATCCACGCGGGCGAAGCCGTGGGCAAAAGCTAGTTAATTTACAAAGTTATGTCCAACGAACGCAGATAAAAAACTGAGAATCACGCAAAATCAAGCGTATTTTTCTGAAACCTTCATCATTTTAAAGATAATTGAATTATTGATCTTTTAGTATAGCTACTTGTTAAAACTAAAGTAAAATCCAACCTTTGTTCAAAGGCATACTATTATATCAACGACTACTTAAATGATAAGAATAATAATAACCCCACCGCTGTATCTCTACGTTGACGTCGTGGTGGGGCTTGCGCGCTCCGAACTCTAGGTCTGTGCCGGTAGAGTTAACTTTGCCGGAACAGGACTGGGATGAGGAGCCAGACCAAGAGAGATACAAAAACCCGCAGGGCAGCATGTGGCGAGCTGTTGGGCAGTAGCGACCCCACGGACCCTATCTCCCGGGAGAAGGCTTGTTCCTCACCTCTGGCTTGCCTTTATTGGCCGGCTGGAGTGAGCACTGACGAGGAACAGATCTCCCACCTCATTCTCGCCTTTATTGGCCGGCTTGAGTGGAGATTCGCAAGAGCAAACGTGCTCGGAGGAAGGAAGTATTCCAGTAAGATGCTGGTAGGGATCTTGACCGTACTTCCGGGATTGTCCTGATAGCCGTGGAATACCTCTCCACTCCTCATAAGCACCTCAGGACATGTTGCCCCCTTGTCGCTACGACACTTCGTGCTAGCGACCGTTTTCGGGGGCCCATTATTGAGTGTGCAAGTCATCCCCTGCCATTTTATCCGTGTACATATAAAACATTGATTAGGCAGGGGCTATAGTCCTTCCATAGTCCTAGGTCACCAGTCAACTTAAGCCACCCAAACCCATAGCCCAATAGATTTGTTTCCAGATTCTGCAATAGTCCTACACCAACCAGGGGTTGTCCTTGGGTGCACTTGCATAGTGCATACTGGGATAATCGTCTGTTGGTGCCTCATTCCATATAAAATTGTCTAAGGGGCCTCTGCGAGTTGACTTCGGCCCCTCGTACGCCTTCCAAAAGACCGGGACCCTAAGGTCCCGAGATATTTAAATATATATAAAAATAATAATAATAATAATGTGTTCGTTCTGGCGAAACATCTGGTCGGTGCCTGTCAATCACACTGAAGGAGATTGGACTAGGGAGATCGAGCGAGCGTGCGAGCAAATACCAGAAATGGGGGCACTTACCATCAGCCCCCAAGATGTAGCTCGTGCAGTCCGTCCGTTGCCTAACTGGAAATCTCCTGGGCCGGACGGGCTGCACAATTTTTGGATAAAATGGTTCCAAAGGTCGCACGCTCGATTGGCATCCCAGTTCCAGTCAGCCTTAGAGTTAGGGTCGCTGCCCCAGTTCCTAACGACAGGAATAACCCACCTGCTCCATAAATCAGGTAGTACTGCGGAACCCAAAAATTATAGGCCGATCACTTGTCTACCGACGGTCTATAAAGTTTTTACATCCATTTTGAGAGCTAAAATTAGCAAACATATAGACACCAACACCATCATGTCTGCCTCTCAAAATGGATGTAGGAACGGGTCCCGCGGTACTAAGGAGCTGCTCCTCATCGATATGGCCATTAGCCAACAGGTCCGTCGTTCCCGAAGGGATTTGTCGACATGTTGGATAGATTATAAGAAGGCCTATGACTCTGTGCCACATACATGGCTCATGAGGGTGCTGGAGTTGTATAAAGTAGATGCAATTCTACGCACCTTCCTGATGTCATGTATGGGGCAATGGAGGACAGTTCTTCGCTATCCAGGATGTCGACATATCCAGAGGAATAGCGAGCCGATAAGGATAAAGCGAGGTATATTTCAGGGCGACAGTTTGAGCCCACTTTGGTTCTGCCTAGCCTTGAATCCTCTAAGCACACTGCTGGAGGATTCAGGGCTAGGTTACCGATTGAGGAGAGGTGGTCAGGTTATATCTCACCTCCTTTACATGGATGACTTGAAACTCTTTGCCCACAACAATTTGCAACTGCTGGAACTACTGAAGGTAACTAAAACTTTCAGTAGCGCCATCAGGATGGAATTTGGTGTGGACAAATGTGCGGTCATGCATGTCAAGCGAGGGGAGATTGTGGAATCCGTAGAAACCCACCTCTCGGACTCCATACACCTAAGATCCCTCTCCTCAATCGAAACCTACAAGTATTTGGGTATGTCGGAAGCGTTAGGTATCAACGCTGCTGACATGAAGCAATCGCTGAAGGAGCGCTTCTTTAGCCGCCTGAATAAAGTATTAAATAGTCTTTTATCAGGCGGGAACAAGGTCCGCGCCTTCAACGGTTGGGTCATGCCGGTTTTGATGTACTCTTTCGGCATACTCAAATGGACTCAGACAGAACTTGATGCCCTGGATAGGAGGGTCCGCGCACTGCTGACCGCTAATCGGATGCATCACCCACGCTCATCGGTGATGAGACTGTATATCCCACGGAAGTGCGGAGGTCGAGGCTTCTTAAATGCTAAGACCCTGCACAACCGTGAGGTAGGCAATCTCAGGGAATACTTCCTAGAAACCGACGTGGGGATGCACCGAGATGTAGTCTCAGTAGACAAGGGCCTCACCCCGCTATCCTTGGCTAACGAGAACTGGCGCAAACCTATAATACTAGATACTAATGACCGCAGGGAGGTATGGCAGAGCAAAGAGCTTCACGGGCGCTTTTACCAGGCCTTACATGGGCCCGATGTAGACCTGTTAGCGTCCGTATCCTGGTTGCGATTCGGTGACCTCTTTGGGGAAACCGAAGGTTTTGTCTTTGCGATTATGGACGAAGTTATGATGACGAACAACTACCGGAAATGTATTGTGAAAGACGGCACGGTTGACATCTGTCGGGCATGCCACCGACCCGGAGAATCAATCCGACACATTATTTCTGGCTGTTCTCGTCTGGCTAACGGAGACTACTTGCATAGGCACAACCTTGTAGCCAGGATTATCCACCAGCAACTTGCTCTGAAATACAATCTTGTGGAATCGGAAGTACCGTACTATAGATATGTGCCCGACCCAGTCCTCGAAAATGGCAATATCACATTGTATTGGGATCGATCTATCATCACTGACAGGACTATTGTTGCCAATAAGCCAGACATAGTGGTGATAGATCGATTAGAGCGTCGCACAATGATTATTGATATAGCGGTCCCGCATGACGAGAACCTCGTGAAAGCTGAAAAAGATAAACAGATTAAGTATCTTGACCTGGCTCGCGAGGTTGTCGACATGTGGGATGTGGATACAGCAATCATTGTGCCGATAGTCGTGACGGCCAATGGCATAATAGCCAAGAGCCTCGACCAACACCTGAGGAGGCTCTCGTTAGGCAGCTGGATCAGGGGCTTGATCCAGAAAGCAGTACTCCTGGACACGGCGCGTATTGTTAGGAGGTTCCTCTCTCAGGAGCCCTGACCACTGGTGGCTTGGACCCTGTTCCCGACACCGGTGGGCGACTATTTTTTATATTTTTAAATGTTTTTTTATTTTTTTTATAAGAATATTTAAAAATATAAATGGTATGTTTTGAAATTAAATAAAGGAAATAATAATAAATTTCCTTTTATTCAAAAAGCCAAATACAATTTCTCCATCTCAAATAAAACATACAAACGCACTATATTAATACATCGCTAAGCATTATTTGAGGCAGAGTGAACGTCTGTGTCTGTGCTAGTATAAACTGTGTTACAGACACAGGCGCCTTCCTCTTACAATTCATTGACAATTTGCTGAACTATATTGTAAACATAAACTTAGTTTATTTTAAGTACTAATCACTGAACATTTATATTTTTTTTTTTAGCAAGGAATGGTTGTGTGTGTTGTGGGTGTATGTGTGGGTGTGTGTGGTGTGGGTGTATGTGTGTGCGGTGTGTGTGTGGTGTGGGTGTGTGTGTGGAATAGTTGGTCGCTGTGATTAACTCAAGACAATGTTTATGTTCTTTCTCCAGAATTAGCTTACCTACTGACAGTTTATATGAGTTTATATAATTGTTTATTTTTATTTTTTTTACTTATTTTTTACGATGCAATTTATTTTTATTTCATTTTATTGTTGACATAATCTACTCATTACAATGTTTTTGTTATGAGTTGTATTGCAATTTGTGGTTAGCTAGCGACCTCGACAATTAATCATATTATTTTTTGCCTGAGCAACCGGCAGCAAGTTCGTCATGCTCCCTTAGATGTCACTGCTTGCGGTAGCGTCGGGGGTCAGGTTGCCTCCTTCCCTCAAATATGGCGAGGGGGGTAATGGCTGATCTTTGCGTTATGCTCGTGAACGGGTGCTGCTTGTGGTGACTGGTCGTCTTGCTGATCATGGTTTTGTTATTGTTACTAGTAGTTAACTATTAATCTCGATGGTCCTAGTTTATCATTTATAACTGCCAATTACAGCTTTATGTAAGCGGGCACGCCCCTTATGTCTGGAGGCTTTTATTTAGATATTTAGTTCTGTTTACGTTTAGTTTTTATTTATTTTTTAAATAATGCTTGAGTATAGTTCTCGATGTTTTTGGTTGGTATATTGGCGTGTGCTAGCTGACATATGGCCTATAATTTATCATTAGAATTATGTTTTGTGTTGCATAATGTAAGTCATTTTGAATACTATTGTATAGAATCATTCTCTAACTTGAACAGACAGCTGTGCTGCTGGGGAGTTTGTTGCGCCACTTCTTCATCCCAGCTAAAGGCACTAGGAAGTGGTGAAGGGTGGGCATTTTTGGGGGACTGTCTTATGTAATTTTGACGTTCGAAAAGTGCTGATTCTCAGCCTAGTTTGAATTAATGACTTTTGAAATTTGAAATTTATTTTACTAAAATACCTTTTGTTTTATGTATAATAAATTAATAATGCGTCTTATTTGGGACAGCTTGATGGGTGAGTTCTATTACTGGCTGCACGATAGCATGAGAACCATAGAAGTGGGTTTTCTACGTCAACAAAACCCGTTTTTATTGTGGTCATGCTAACCGTGCAGGACATTTGACGCGTTGCGTGAGCTCAGTCAGTCGGTACAGAACACGCAAGCTTACTCAAGGTCACTGGCATATTTCTGCGTCTTAAGTGTGTAGGCCTTCTCATAGTTTTCTATGTTGCGGTGTTAACTTACAAAATATAAGTCAGGTAAGCCGTAAGCGTGTCCGTGACGGACGCGCGGGGCGACGCCATTCGGCACACTCAGTTAAAATTAATTAAATCGCTCCGAGCGCAACGCGTTTGTTATCGAAACGCTTTGCGAGCGCGATCCAATCAGACTTGTGTGATACATGCCCTGCTCGTACATACTGTTACAATGTACAGTGTGCTATCTATCATCTACGTGACATAAAACTGTGCACATTTTATAAGTTACTGTGACAGGACACATAATGTATGAGGCGTAGGCAGAGTAACGTACGAATCTGCCCGGCCGGCACTCGGCAGGCTGCTCTAAGCCTGCAAGTTTTTGCAAAATAAAAGCCTACCGCGCCGTATCAAAGTTACGTGATCGGTATATTTCAAGAAACATGTAGGACTAGGTAGACGTACTTATCAAGTTCTGACATTCGTTCTTCTCAAACTTGTCTTATGTGTGAAGTTAGGGAGTTAGAAGTTCCGGGACATCGCGGATCAATGGAAAGATGCGAGAGTACTAAGCTGTGTGGAGTTATGAGGGTGAGGAATGTGCGCAAGAACGCGAGCACAGCGGCGGCGGCGGCCGGTACTGCGGAGCTAGTGCCGAGCGCGACTGTTATGGTGGCCGCCGTCATCCGCATTCTCGGCGGCAGGTGACGTACCACCAACATGCGACATGTACACCACTCGGTGCACTGTGCGGTGCTCTCGTGCCATACACTGCGTACAGTGTGCGCTCCGCTCACACGTCACTGAGACGCGCGCCAAATAGGTACATTGTCATGTCTCACATTCATTTCTGAAACAAAATACTTCCGACGTGGAGATGCCTTGACTATCAAAATCAAAATATTTTATTTCACATAAACCTCAGTAGGTATGTACAGTACCGACCAAAAGTCCATAAGCAATCTCACAAAGCAATAGACTGACGCTTCGGTTTGACTTACGACCTTCTTCTATAAGTTGTTACAATACTGTAGACACGCACATTACACACACACACACTCACTTTGTCTGCAACTCATAGTAATGACTAGTTCGATAATTATTAGTTTTTTGTTTCATTCGTCTTTTTCACATAAATATTAAAGTTTAGCAGGTAGACCACAGAAAACTAAGTAAATTAAGAGTATTTCGATTTCTGTGGGGTAGATGCAATTCGTTACGAGTATTCACTTAGAACTTTGTTGTTTCGTGATTATTGTCGGTGACGAGTAGGTATTTAGCTATTAGCGGTGTTGTGGTTATTATTTTCAAAATGCAGTCAAATAAAAAGTGAATGCAGTAAAAGTGAATGTAATTTACACAAATTTCCAAAGAAACCGGACTAAGTGTGAGTGTTATCATTTAAATATTTCATATTTTACTAAACATAAATCTTAATCAAAGGTAATGGTGCCGATTCCCTTGTTCACAAACTAAACTAAATTTAAGTTCATTGCATCTTTTTCTTTCTATTTCATTAAGAAAAGGACAGAAGATACATTTTAGTTTAGTCCTGTCAAATTAATCGGCGCTTGACGTAAATTGACGTAATTTTAGAAGGCAAGTTTTTAATCACGTCTAAACTTGTATGGAGTAGTGACAGGCGCTGATTAATTTGACAGGACTAAACTAAAATTTATCTTCTGTCCTTTTCATAATAAAATAAAAAGAAAAAGATGCACTGAACTTAAATTTAGTTTAGTTTGTGAACAAGGGAATCGGCACCATTGTTGATAGAACAGAGGTATTGTTGAGATAGAAGATGCCTTTAAAGTTTTAAATTCATAATACATACATAACATCACGCCTTGTTTCCCCGGAGGGTTGGGCAGAGGTGTCCCTGTAGCAGGTACACCCTCATTTCGCCAGTTATGTTTAAGTCCCATGTAATAGGGGGCGAGCCTATTGCCATCAACCGGGCACAAATCCAGACTCCGAGCTGCTACTGAGAAATTTTAGATAGAAAAACCCAATAACACTTTGCCCGACCCGGGAATCGAACCCAGGACCTCATGCTTAGCAGTAGCGCTTGCGACCACTAGATCAACGAGGCAGTCGAGGCAGTTTTAAATTCATTATTACGTATAATTCGATTAGTGAATGATAAATAATAATTAATTAGGTATTATGTGTAATAAATACAATGTTATTCTTTGTTCTAGAGAAATACTGTGAGGGTTAAGAGATATGAGGAATAGGCTTATTATCGAGGTGCAGCGACGTCAAATGGTGAATGAATATGAAACAAATGGTTTCATACCAACGAGATATTTTGCTGAATTATTAAACACGTCATTATGAACCGTTCGCTGTGCACTCTGAAGCCTTGCATTACTGAAGACCAGCTAGAAAACCGTTTTTGACAGAAAGGCATAAATCTGAACATTTAAGTTTCGCACGATAATATTAAGACTTCAAGTGGGACACTGCTATATTTTAACCTTAATATTTACCATACCAACTTAATAAACAATAGATTCGTTATTGCATGAATTTGTGGTAACGAATTTTTAAGCACGTTTCAATATGGTGTTTGTCGTATTTCTTGCAGATAAACCGAAAACGTTCAAGATTATTTTAGTCATATTATTTATTTATTTAGGCAAACCAACTAAATACACACACAGATATTCAAAGTATATAACATTTACAAATACAATAGCATTGCATGCATCTAAATTAAAGGTAAGCACAGCATTTTATTTAGATCTCACTAGACAATAATAATTAATATAAAGATGGATAACAATGTAATTAGAACTAATATCGATAATCTTTTATACTTTACATTTACTTGAATTAAATTAAATTAAATTGAATTAAATTGAATAAGATTGAATTAATTAACAAACCAAAATATACAATTTAATAAATCAAATAATGCTAAATACAATGTTAAAATGAATATACATAAAATTGATGAAGTAATGCAAACTAAATTTCTAGGCGTAACATTAGATCATGACATAAATTGGAAAGCGCATATTGATACCGTCTCCAAACGAATAAATAAGTTCGTTTATGCACTTAAAAAAGTCAGAAATATAACAAACGTTGAAACGGCAATAATGTCCTACCATGCATACGTTGAATCGGTGCTCAGATATGGCTTGATAATGTGGGGTAATAGCACAGATCAAAATAGAGCATTTATCGCACAAAAAAAATGCATTAGAGCAATATATGGGCTTCGACCTGATGAATCCTGTAGGCCGATATTTAAAAAGCTAGCGACACCCCCACAGGCTCGTACTGGATATCCTTCCGAGACAAGCTAAATTTAATAAAAGTTGTATATCTATGTATGTACGTATATATAATAAGATACCAAGTAATCTCAAGACATTAAATACCTATGAGATTATTAAAAAATAAATTGCATGAATGGTTGTGTAGTCATAGTTTTTATAGTGTCAAAGACTTCTTTGAAAATAAATATTAGGTAAATTATGCTTGTGAAAATTTGTACGCTTATGACTGTTAAGGAAAAACATGTATGCTCTTGTTATTTTTTATACCATCTTTTTATACCATGTTTTTAAGCAAATAAATATTATTCTATTCTAAAAAAAAAAGCATAATAAAAATAATAAAAAAACACACAAAAATAAAAAATAAACATTATTGAGCAAAAAAATCACATATTCTTGAGCACAGCTCTTTTGAACTTAGCGATGCTGCCTGAAAATATGTCGAAGTCACAATCGTGAAAAATGTCGTTACACTTTCTGAGAAAATAGGAAAGGGGGGCATTACTCCCGTACTTGGTTTTGCGGCCACCGGGAGCAAAAGGCCTATAATTATGAAGTCTAGCTGACGACCGGGGCGTATTAATATTAATTGAAGATAGAAGCTGTGAGCAATCCACGCCTTGATTTAATATCTTGAATAAGAAAACTTGACCTGCAAAATCTCTACGCCACTGCAAAGGTTTAATTTTAAAGTAATTCAGTCTCTCTTCATAGTTTGTAACTGTATTTCTTATACCAGCCTTATAAGAGAGTCTTTTTATAAATTTCATTTGAACTCTTTCGATGCGTTGAATGTGGATATTATGTACTGGGTACCAGACGATGGAGCAGTATTCTATATGACTACGAACTAATGCAGAAAACAGTATTTTCAGAGCTGTCAAATTATTGAATTGTCTTGTGTTACGGTTTAAAAATGCTAGCATTCTATTGCTTTTATTTATTATAGTTTCGGTGTGTGTTTGAAATTTCATTTCAGAGTCGATAATGATACCCAGATCTCTAACTTCAGACACTTTACTTAATATTTGGTTCCTCATTATGTACGTAGAACTAAATTTATGTTTTTTACGCGAAAATTGAATATGATAACATTTACCAACATTAACTTGCATACTGTTCTTCTCACACCACACACAGAGCCTGTCAATATCCTTTTGCAAAAGAGCTTCATCGTTCTTTGTCATTACAACCCTATAAAGTTTTAAATCGTCGGCATACATTTCAAAATGAGTTTTGTATGGAATATTTAATGTCATCAACAAACATAGTAAACAATATTGGGCCCAGATGTGTCCCTTGTGGTACACCAGACGTGGGCGTGAAGTGGTTCGATGAGTGTCCATTCACTACTACTCTTGCAGTGCGGCCAATCAAGGAAGACTGGAACCATTTCAGAAGTGACCCATGAACACCGAATGTGACCTCGAGCTTTTGTAGCAAAATACTATGGTCAACCTTGTCAAAAGCTTTGCTGAAATCGCTATAGATCGCGTCAACTTCATTACCGTTACTCATGTAAGCTAGAGTTTGTTCGACAAAGTTGGTCAAGTTTGTGGCTGTTGATCTATTTCTAAAGAAGCCATGTTGATGTTCCGTAATAGACTCTTTGATATTCCAATTCATGATGGGACATAAAAGAGATTCAAGAACCTTTGCCAAAGTGGGCAATATACTAATAGGCCTGTAATTACTGACATCAGTCTTATCCCCCGATTTTGGAATTGGTATTACTATGGCTTCCTTCCAGATCTCCGGAAAAACCCCCTCAGATAACGATCGGTTGTAAATTATACACAATGGCTTAGATAAAACATTGGCACACTCCCTAATAAACGGAGGTATACCGTCAGAGCCAGGCCCTTTAGCAACATCCAAGTTCTTAAGTTTTCTCTGTATGCTAAGTTCAGATAGTGTTACTTGATGTAAGCTGTTACTATTGCTGAACTTGTAAATATGTGCAGGGTCTTGATCGCTGCCAGAAATAGGGCAATATACCGATGCAAAGTTCTCCGCAAATAAATTCGCTATGGTCGCAGTACTATCGTTGAGCCTCATGTATCTCGGTATAACACTTTTGTTATCGCGTTTATTTTTTATGTATGACCAGAAATATTTTGGATTTTTAACAACATTATTTTGAACATTTTGTAAAAACTTCTGATACAATTCTTTTATTTTTCGGTTAGATCGGTCCTTAAACAATATATATTCAAATTCATCTCGCTTATTTTTGTATTTTTTCATCCTCTGCCGACACTTTTCTTTTTCTTTTAAAATTTTTATAAGTGTCTTAGGAAGGTTGAGGTGAATGGTGATCTGTAAAGGTGGGTGAAAATCATCGACTTTTGAAATGGAAAAATTAAGTATTATATTATTATTTTAGGATTAAAATTTGAGGTTTAGTTTCAATCTTCTTTTCGTAAAGAAAATGAATACTTAAGCTATAACCTCAATACCAACCAATATTTACTAAAGTTAAATAAAATGTAAAATAATTAATACAAATAAAATATAAACAAACTGCCCATATTTAACCTTAAAATCACCTATTCTGTAAGTAGTTTTTTTTACATTTTAAGTAGTCTAATATTCTTATTTATTACTTAATTAATTCGACCATGATCAAAGCTTAATATTTATGGTGAAAAAAACCATTTAAAATTTAAAACATTTCATAATTTAAATATGTCAAAATAATACAAACTGCTTCTAAGTTTCTTGACATCTATTTCACATCTTATTCAGCTGAAGTAATGATAAATAATTGTAGCAGTTTGTTAACTTGTGTAACTAAACTAAACTAATAAATATATTTTTTTAATTTTATTATCATATATCACGCATTTTTTATTCTAAACCCTTTATACCCCAATAACAACATAAAAAGCAACAATATTTAAAAAATATTATTATCGAAAACAAAAATAATAAAATTTGCAAAAAACCGCAGTGTGTTTTACGAGATTAGAACCTGAGGCAGTTTGAATTCAATACCAACGCTTAACGCTTTCTGCTAACTGCACTTGTTAAGCCACATTCGAATTTTAGCAATGCCATAAACTGGTCATGGTCACGCGCATAATGCGTGTGTGCTAACATGTTTAAAGCGACGGAACTATATTGTTGTTTCGTGTAGTGCAAAACTGCGTTCTCTGTGGTGTGTGTATCGTGTTGCTTACACATACAGATGTACGGGCTATACCGCGTGTTCACAGTAATACGACTCTTAACGTGCCTATGCACTTTTGAACGCTTACTGTACACACGGCTACACATCAAGCTATACATTTCCAGTATAAGCTGACCTCGCATTGTACAGAAATCCTATACGATGCGAGATCAGCATAAACTGGAATTGTGTGTACATAGGCACTTAAGAAACGTCAGAAAGTGCAAGGTTCGTTTTGGTCGTTTTCTATAGAGAAGAGCCGGCAAGAAACCCCTTCACGGTTAAAATCGTTAAAAAATAATTGGCTTTTACCTATCCTTCCTAGATCCTGATTACCCTGACATTGTAGGTGGAAGAGAACAGGATTACAAAATACTTTTGAGAATCCGGCTGTATTCTAAAAAAAATCGTTGAAATACACAGAAAAATCGTTGCTGTGTCACCAAAATTTATGAAAAAGCCGATATTTTCTTCAAGAATTTAAAATTGCGGTCAATGTTGCATTTCCGTACCTGTGGAGGGTGACTGAAATAAAGGTAACAGTCCAAGCTGCACAATCATACAATAGTCTCCGTATTCAGAGTGTTCAGACATGTATCCACAAGTAGGTACAACAGTTTGCAGCGAACAACCATAAAACTTGATGTTTTCTGGACTTTTCTGTACGTATCGCTCGCGGCATGTTATGTTACCTGTAACAAAAATGTTTTGCTTTTAAACATTGCATAGTACACATCAAATGTAGCAAATCTTACTTCATCGTCTACAAATACTGGTGCACTGCTGCCGTGAAATGCGTCTTATTTCCACGAACTGACGTTTATGTTTCCTTGTGCCGTATTCATAGTTCATGTGAGCCTCCTCCCAATTATGTTGTGGCCGGCTTCCAGTCTCGCCAGGTACGGCAGTCACCCGAGCAATAGGGGGAGCAAAATATGTTGTGGCCGGCTTCCTGTCTCGCCAAGTACGGCGTCACCCGAGCAATAGGGGGAGCAAAATATGTTGTGGCCGGCTTCCTGTCTCGCCAAGTACGGCAGTCACCCGAGCAATAGGAAGAGCAAAATATGCTGTACCTGGCGAGGCAGGATGGATATACCTATCTACGAAGCTCACAAATTACACATGTTATGTCTATTTTACAATTTAGTTATGTCTTTGATCATGGATCTGTGATCGTAGATATGATGGACCCTCCTTATAGAAAAATACTCACCTGGCTGGGTGGTTCGGGTGACTGTCGAGTCACCCGACCATTTAGGGGTACAAAATCACGTTATTGTAAAACCATGTTCCCGCAAAACCGGTACATGGGTTGGGTTTACACACAGCATTTTATCGGACACTCGCCTGTACGTGGCAGAGCTCAGAGGGAGCGAAGTGGTGAGGTTGTATACAGGACGATACCCGGAGCGTTGCATGGCGGGCGAATGTATTTACACTGTCACCGCGGCGTCTCCCGACGTTGCGACTGTCCGGTGACGGGGTCCGCAAGGGCCAAACGGATCGGACCTAATGAACTCGAACGTGCACTCTGCAGCTCCGCTACACATAGGTGCACGACTCGCTGAAGTAAATGACCGATTAGTGGCAGTGTGCTGTGTGCACTTGTATTCTCGTACCTACCTTAGGTAAGGGCACAGCTTCGCATTGGACGACGTGGCACGTCCAACGAGGGTCGCTTACTATTCAGGGCAGACGCACGCCCGCCGCCGCCGCACAAATACCTCTCACACTCCTTTAAATTGTGCTTATTGTTCTCAATCAAGTCGCTCGGCGCGAGTGAGAGCCCCTTTGAACCGGTGAAGCGCAGCATTATTTGTCTTGAATTGATTAATCAATTTATTATTTGACATTAAAATGTAGAAGTTATTATTAACAATAATAAAAACAGCTTATTAATATATGTGTACAGTAAGTAGGTAGGTACCTAATTAGAATAAGTATAAAATATAAATTCTTGGGCATGTATTGCTGTTTATCTACATAATTATGTCCGGTATAACACTTGCGGTCCTTGGGTAATTTAATATTTATAGGTATCTGCTTTATTGTATCTAAATTATTTAAATCGGTTCAATAACAGTTAAAGTCGCGCTGCGTTATTTGTGAACATGTTCGTTTCGTTAATTATTAATACTTCAGCTAAATTGCATTGAAGTAATTAAAATTTAAAGTTATCGTCCTGCCGAATCGTTATGAAGAAAACTTCTATTATTTTTATATAATCAATTAAAACTCAGATTCTTATATAGTAAATCGAATAAAATCCTTCAAACAAATCGATTCTGCGTGTCTATTTTTAAAATCCATATTCTCACAACTGACATGGCACCGGAGTACATTAAAAAGATTTTCAAATATAAATTATTATGATACATAATTATTATAATATATAAATGAGTTTGTATCAGTCATATTGTGGCGCGCAGTCGGTCCGTCTGCCTGTCCGCATGACGTCGCATGTGATGTGGGCTGTGATGGCACACACACACACACACTACACGAGATCATTACAAGCTTTATTTACAATAATATCTCGCTTATCTGTAGTGTTACTGTAATTTATCGGCTATTAGTGCTGCGCTCCAATCTTATGCTAATTCAACTTTCTTAACTAATAACCGGACCTGTAAAATGTGCTATTATATCGGATCGGTGTTGCCAGCCTGTACCTATGCCTGGTTCAGTAAGTGACGAGTGCGGTGTGCTGATGAAGATGTTTCCTTATATTTTTCCTGATTCGGTTTCCTAATCAGGATTCCTGATTCGATTTCCTGATCAGGATTCCTGATTCTGAAACCTGAATGCTTGCCTTACATACAAAATGTTCAAATAAGCGCACACGTTTGTACATTTTCCGAACGGAAAAAAACCTGACGTTCGTTTTGGTAACAAAAGGAAAAAAAACGAACGTCTGCGCTAGTCTCACGGAATTCCGAATCAGAATCCTGATCAGGAAACCGTACGTACGCGGCCAGTCTTTGAAACGTCAGAAGCTAGGTGCACGATTGCAATTGGTCGCTTCCTATGGAGAAGAGCCGGCAAGAAACTCCACGGTCACTCTTTTCAAAATTATGGGCTTTTAAAATATTTTCAAATAACAGTGTTAATAGGTATGGGGGGACAGCGTAGGGCTTTCAACAAGTGCCAGGTACTTAACAAAATAGAAAATGGTCAACACTCACAAAATAGAAAAGAATCTATACGGGGTGGCAGGCATCGACGCGAAAACTAAAACCATGGATTCTGTAGGTACATGATTCTAAAACCCCCTGCGTTGAAATTATTGGTCGGTTATTTTAAAAAAAAATCAGCTGTTCCATACATTTTGACCGCGTAGGTATCGCACTTTTCTATGAAACGGCTGTTTTTTTTTAAAATAACCGATGAAAAATTTCAACGCAGGGGAGTTCAGAATCATGTACTGAATCCATGGTTTCAGTTTTCGCGTCGATGTCCCTGACATATAAAAGATAAATAAATTAATAAAAATAAAAACCTATTTTAAACGCAATTACATGATTGTTATTACAACTGTAACAAATCTGAATAATTATCATGTCTACAAAAGTCACTAATAAAGAGTAGAAATTAAATTGAAGGTATATAACCTCCTTCTTTTTGGAAGTCGGTTAAAAATGTGTGACATTCTAGATTTAGTTTTATGTAATGAAATTGTTTCAGTGTGTGAATGTTTGGTGCCGTTGTCACCTGTCGACAAATATCATCCGGCCCTCTGTATCGACGTGGACTGTGCAGAGTACACTTATGTAACTCTCGCTCCCTTTACTCGACAGCCGACTTTGTGGCCATTAACAGGGAAATAGCAGCTATAGACTGGACGAGCGTATTTTCTGACATGTCGCTTAGTGACGCCGTAAACTACTTTTATGCTGTTATAGCGGTTATTCAAAATAAGTGTGCTCGTTTAAACAATGTCAGCTTAAAAAAAAAGTAAGAATGTTCCTACCAAGACAGTTTTGCACAGCTCAATTTGGTGCTCCCGGCACTTAAACGCGTGATTTAAGAGAAGGCTAAATATCTCCGTTTTAAGACGTATGGCAGAATTGGCAGATTCTCAGACGAGGCGACCTTTAAACATTTACGTGAGCGGGTTAATAAACTTGAAGCGGATTATTACACCAACTACTTAGCTGATACAGAAGCCTCCATCGAAAAGAATCCTAAACGCTTTTGGAGCTTTGTGAAGCAGCGATCTAAGTCCAACATAAAATAAAAATAAAAAAACCCATCATAATCAGCCCATAATGTGAGAGGAGGTAGACTGTAATCCTGTAAAGATTTTTTTTTCAACTACAAAGTTAAGTTTGTTCTTGGGATAAATTCATACCAACTACGGAACCCTACATTGTGCGTGGTCCGACATGCACTTGGCCGGTTTTTTATTATTTTGGTGTAGTGATTCGCTCCTTACGAAGGGGCGAGTGGAAAATTGACATTTCAATAATTATTTTGGTGTATCGATTCGCCCCTTACCGCATTTCGTTTGAAATTTAACCTAAAAAGATACAGTTAGACCGAAAAATGCACACATTATGAATAACGCCATGTTTGATTACTCTAATAACTATCTGCAATCTTTTTTTTTTTTCGTTGGCGGACAGCATCGTACTATTAATAAAGTGGGAGACTGGCATTCTCGCATAAATAAAAATTTTAATAATAAAGAACGTCTCAATGTTAAAAAATTCTGCACTATCTTAATTAAAGAAAGTCAAATAATAGAAGAAAGAAAAGATAATAGCTTTAAATCAAACAATCGAAAAAAACAGTACATTGAACAAGACCAAAGATTAAAGTACATTGTAACGAAATTAATAAATTGAGAAGTCTATGTTTAGAAAAACTGTGTACGTAGGTACTTATTGCTTTATGGTTGAGGATAATCTGCCGTGTTGTGATTTTGACATTTTATTTCAATTTTTTTTTATATTTGTTGATTTTGATAATTTTAATTTTATTGATAAGTAACAAAACTTAGTTGTCAAATCGCATTTAGAAATTTTACTATTTTCTAAATAAATGTTTAAACGGAAAAATACCTAAATTGTAATTAACTTACACTGTCTATAAAAAAACTCATATTTAGTATATACAAAATATGAGTTAATTAAAAAAAAATTAAAGTAATTTTTTTTAACTGTGATTTTTTGTTATTTTTAATTATTATATATATATTACCTACAATAATTTTTGTACAAAGCCGTAAACTTTAATTAGAAAATCTATGATTATTTTGTACGTTTTTTTGTTATGTAAGTGATCATTTCATAACTTTGATCTGTGATTTTTATTAAATTATCTATGAACCAAAAAGTGTAGCAAAATTTAATTATTTAACATTGAGAAGTGAACGTGATTAGATTTCAAATTACACTTTTTAACTCCATGTGCAGTTTTATTTCATTCTTCACCATTTAATCGCAAAGAAAACACTATTGAAGTTTTAAGAAAAAAATATTTATTTAAATGTTCAAACTTAGAGTGCTGACAGTACTTTTAATTCACTAACAATCGGGGATGATTTGGGGTATCTAATATTCAAGGGGGCGAGTAGATACACTTAGCTACAGATAATATAATACTTAGGCAATTAGGGGCAAGATCCAAAGGGCGAGCGGAGCCCAAACCTGCATTTTCTTCCCAATTTAATTTTACTTTTCTTAATCCTACTAATTATTGTCTTCCCCAAGCTGCTATAAAGTCTAATATACCCTCGGATATTCACTCAATTGAGATTGACCTAAATGTTTTAGTTAAATTAATCCATTTAAATCTGCTGGTGGTAACACCTAAATTGCTGATTGGCTGTGTTCTCTAGATATTATATCTCTAATGTTTACTAAATCGCTCTCTTCTCGTTCTGTTCCCCAAATCGGGAATAATAAAGGGCACGAAAATGAAATAGTTAATTACAGACCTACTTCCACACTGTACGTATTAGCCTACTCTTTATACGTCTGTGGTATTAGCTAAAGTTTTTGAGAGGGTTGTCTACGACCAAGTAACTTACGCAGCGCTCAGTCAGTCTTTTGGCCCTTCTCAGCACGGATTTCTTAAGGGTCGCTCAACTGCATCTAACATGGCTTTGCTCAATGACTTTCTAACGGACAGAATGGACAATGCGGCACAGGTCGACATCGTTTCCACGGATTACAGTAAAGCTTTTGATAGAATTGACCATAATATCCTTAAAACAATTTTTTTTAACAATGGTATCAGAGGAGATCTACCTACTTCGTTGGTTTACTTTTGAACCTTAAGTAAATTTATAATCTGTGTAACTTACCGTTTAAGAATATCAATACTAATTTGGCATGGTAAAAACTTTACTCGACACCTCAGTTCACACAAACTAATCTATACACACAACAACTTAAACAATATGTAAACAGATCTCAAGCTATCGTTATCACTTATCAGTAACGATATGTCGAACTGGGTTTCAGCTCGTATTGGTGTTTCTCAAGGTTTCGTACCTCAAAAGGAAAAATCGGAACCCTTATAGCATTACTCGTGAGTCTGTCTGTCTGTCCGTCTGTCACAGACAATTTGCTCCGAATTTAATGAACCGTTTAAGTTGAAATTTGGTACACATATGTATTTCTGTGACCCAAACACGGACGTGTAACGTAAATAAATTAATATTGAATATGGGGGTCACTTTTAAGGGGGCAAATAAGAAGTTAAAAAAATAGTTTTGCAAACTGCAAAGGGCAAGGGATGTGTGACGAAAGCGCTTGTTGCGAGGATCTCAATTTTTTTAAATAATTTTAAAATGAATACTTTTAATAAAGATATTTAAGAAAATATAAGAAAATTTACCATTCCCCCACCTTATCTCCGAAACCACTGAGCCTAAAATTTTGAAAAAATTGAAGAGAATGGTTCTTTACTCATAGATTACAGGAAAACCTATAAGAAGTATAAAATTAGATACATGGTAAATCTCTCAATATTGTGCGTACAAACTTTCATTTGCAGTTGGAATGTATGGGAGAACATGTTTTTCAACTACATACAATGTTAATTTGTTCTTGGGATAAATTCATTACAACTACGGAATCCTTCATTGAGCTTGTTCCGACACGCACTTGGCCGGTTTTTGGCGTTCCGTATTTATCATTTTTGTAAGCAACATTGACTCCTGTTTCCACAACTCAAATCTACTTTCTTTTGCTGATGATATATGAATTTTTTTTTTTGCAATATGTTCATATATCATTAAACCTTTAACCTGACCTGGCGCGATTGGATGATTATTGCTTGATTAAGAAACTAGATTTGAACTCAGTTAAATGTTCAGTAATCTCCTCTAGCAGAAAACGCGTCCGTCTCCCTACAACTTATACACGCGCAGATGCGAACGTAACTTATTTTCGTAAACGATAATGATTAATTTGTTTCATTTTGACAGTTCAACAACATTCATTGCGTTATTTACGTTGTTGAGCAGATTTTTTTTTGCAATTTATGAAGCAATGGATTAGCAATCTGTTTCAAATCGAAACAGATTGTGATTGATCGTATATTACGTAATTAGGGTACTGGGTGTCTTTCATGATTCCAAACTTTTATTTAACTTGCAAATCGAGCAAATAGTCACCAAAGCTTCGAAGTCACTCTGTTTATGAGACTCGCAGGGTTTTAAGAAAGTTCTGTATTGCTCTTTTGTGAGAAGTCATTTTGAATATGCGTCTGCGTATGCGAACCCGTGTTATGGCAAATACATTGATCGTATTGAGAATATACAAAAACATTTATTCGTTTTCTATGTTTTCGACTAGATGCGTATACCATACCATTCTGATGATTACATAAATCATTGCAAGAAACATATTCCTAAATCGTCGTCGACTAGCAAATTGAACTTTCCTTTTATAAAAATTATAGGTCTCTAACGAGATTGACTGTCCTGTACCCAGGACCGGATTTAGGGCAGGGCAACAGGGGCTCTGGCCCCGGGCCTCCATAAGGAAGGGGCCTCCACAATTTGTATTTTTTTGATAAGAAAAAAAATACATCCTTTGTGATCAAAGAAAAAAAGTTTACATTCACAAAGTTTCACCTTTTTCATTTTGTTTTATATCCCACGTTGTTAGTTGTGATGAAATTACGTTGAATTACTGTGGTCCCAAAAACCGAATTAAATAGATTGTTCGATGTCAGTGCCCAGTGTCAGTCTATCCATCATGAAAAAGTAACTTTGAGTCTCATTTCCTACAAAATGTATGGGAAAAGTTTTTTGCGTCTTCTGACTTGTCTAGTACCTACTGGAACTTCATCTGGTATGATAGTATTTTGTTCCTTATAAAAAACAGGATCGATTGACATGAAAAAAAGATTTTGTGAATATTGCCCATTTCCTTGCTGACTGTATTTTTTTTCCAAGATCTGTGAATGCAGATCAAAAATTCTCAAAAAGTTAAGCAGTCTCCTTTTTCTGTAGGTACAACGGTTAAGGTACCTATTAACTACCCCGTCTCAAAAATCCACCCTGCTTATAAATTATTGAAAGCTGTGACCAAAAATTCGTCTTTTCCAAAAAAAAATCGGGGGCTTCACTTCTTGGTTGCCCCAGGGTCTAGACGCTTTTAAATCCGGCCCTGCCTGACCTCCTACATAAACTGCGTTTCAATGTCCCTCAGAGATCAGTTAGATTTAATCTCCATTCCTTTTTTTTTCTAACTACAGACAAAACCATAGATATACTGTTTTTTATATTTCTATGGGCAAAACTCATACATGGTGCGAGCGAGTAAGGACCTTATTTGACTCATTTAACACCAAAACTTATTCTGCACGCACTCGGCGGAACGAATTTTTTTAAAGTGTATAATGCTTAGTGTACCTTATACATTATATACTTTCTGTCGTGCTTGTTAGTGATCTTAAGATTTCTACTAAGTACCATATTTTTCTGTTATTACCCGTGAGAACCTGTAATTGGCTCTATATTGCATATACTTACAATAAAATTGTTATCCATCTGTTATTATAAGTGTTATAACTGTTGGTTCTCCTATTAATAAATAATTAGAGGCGTCACATCGCCGCAGTTCGCACAGTGGAACACCTGGCGCGTGGCGCTCGTAACTAAACGAACTTTGTAGATACAGACTGTATCAGTTTACTCCTTCGATCAACAATACCAACGTTTACTCACACAAACCATTCGTAGAGCTCCTTTTTATTGGAAAGTTTCGCCAAGCTGACGTCAGCGGTAGGTATCGTTCAATTTTCACAATACACAAGGGATCAAAGCAAGATTGTAGAGAAATAGAATGTGAGCTATCTGGCGCGATCAGACATCGGCGAGTGTGATCACAAGCGAGTCTATTGCGCTATAATTACTAAGTTATTTATCAAACGTATCTAAACACGATCTCGCCTGTGTATGGTACAGTCGCGCACAATGCTCGCTCGTTGTTCCGCGCGCAATTGGCGCACAATCAACAATCGCGCGATGACGCGGCGTTTCACCGGCGGCTCCCCTCCCCTGCGCCCCCCTGGGCCCACCCCCGCTGCTGCTGACATAATTGATGACTGCGAGTTATCGTTACTTCATTACGTACAAAAGAAAGTATGTACTGCTTAATTACTTGGACAATCACTGTACCTACTAAGACTTAATGATTGTCGGCTGCTAGAGGCACATGCGGTTCACTCTAGATGCGGGATTTAGTGGTGGGACGACCCGAGCGTGCGGTGGCTTATTAGATTTCGTGTTCAGATATTCCTCTCTTTGTAGAATACAACATGCTGTATTTTACGAAGCGAATGCTAATCTATCATTGTCGCGCCTCGAAGCCAAATTACAGAGAAGTTTAAAATTATGATGAGGCGTACACATAGATTTGCAGCTCGACAACATTTGATATAATCCAGAGGCTTTACAAGACACAGTAGATACATTCGCGTTCAAAAGTGTTCGTTTGATCTCATAATATAGGGGATCCCGTTCGTTACGCTCACATTCTCGGTAAGGTAGCGCTCAGCAGAATAAAGCCAATGAATAATACCCGCCACATGTGGCTCCTCACACATGCGGCGGTGACTACATCCCAGCGTGGTGTACTCGCCGCGTCGCGCGTCGGCGCCCGCCGCCGCCGCTGGTCGGGTCGTCGCCTTCGGTCGTCGGTCGTCGGTAACGCAATGTTTTCCAACGCCGTGCTCTAAACCCATAAATATTTTTGCAAGTGTTCAATATTTTTATACACCACTCGGTTGCTTTTGAAGTAAGTACGGTTTACTCACGTTACTTCACCCAAGCGACGCCAAAAATTGAGGTAACAATAAACATCAGCTGTAAACGATCTCGAAAAATCGAACCAATCGTTTAGTAAGGAACTGACGAAGGTGAGCGATTACTTACGAGCACCCACGATCTCACTTGTGCCGTGTGCGACTCCTTTACATCCGAGCTCCGAGTGCTCCGACTACGACTTCGAGGTAATATAAACCGCAATCTATGTGCATTCAAGCTGAACAGAGAGCTGCGATGCCAATTTTATGCATTCCCTTTTTTGTTGGTATCTGCGCCATCAGCGTGTTTTGTTTCTTTATTATCGGAGAACACATGAGCCCAACGACTCTAACGACTGTAATTGTCTACAGAGTGAGTACAGCGAGGGTACACAGTACTGCAGGGGACATTTGTGTCGTTTCAGTTCACGTAGATCCGGCGGAGCGTTGCGTGCGTATCGAATGAATGCTCTCCTCGTATTTACAGCCGTGTATTAGCATATCTGCTGCTATCGATCTCCTCCAACGTCTTATGCTAATCTTATCGTCTCATATTCACATCCGATCACACAGACTTCCTTCTAATCCGAGAGATAGGGAGATATAAGCAGACGTGATGCTTTTATATAAATATCTGTACCTACAGTCACCAGAGATTTAAGAATCTACGAGTACATATTGAAGAAACTGTAAACTAAATATTTTCTTGGTTATGGATTACGGATCTAGTGACAGCGGAAATCAAACGAAATATTTTTGCCAATGTACCATTTTAATATGTTCTTCTTCCAACTAATTGACGATACATAAAGCTATTCTGAACTTTTACCATCTTAAAATCCGGACAATGTTATCTCTTACAATTGACCACAGTAAGTAATAGTACATTACTGCCGCGGTCTATAATGACTACTTTGCTGGTCGCGCTGATGATGGCCGACAGCGCAGCTCCAGGCCGACACAGCGCGGTCAGCGTGCAGCACTTGATGGACGAGCTGAGATAAAGGCCGAGGCCGTAGGTCGAGGCCTTTACAGCGAGGACAGCAAGGGCTGCAATGATGGCCAAGCTGGAAGGCCTAGAGCGTAGCTAGGCTAGCTCGAGGCAATCATAGCGTGACCAGCGAAGCAGTCATAGTGGGCCAAGGCGTAGGCGCGTGTATAGTGCTTTACTCAAAAATGCAAGTACCTAATCTAAATAAAACCAGCAAGTAATTTCAATAAAATATATATTAATTAACTAGAAATTTAATTAAAATGACAATTATGAAAAGTACAGTTACTAAAATTCAACACCGACTTTCCCGGTTTGATATTACTAATAGTTTGCTATAATTTTAATGCGGTGTTTGACTGCTGTATTATTTCCTCATTTATTATTATTACGCAAAAAAGTCACTAAATAAAAATAAAATTTTCGCTGAACCGCGCTTTTATTATTTCTTTGTTTTTTTTTTAACAATGGTAGTTGGAACTATACAGCCAAATATGGAATAAAATCTTTTTGTACCTATCTCTATAAATACAAACAGCTGTGTTTTAAATAAAATCATTTTGCATTTGATTTTTTAAAACGTTGAAACGTCAAAATAGCGCCCGGCAATGTTTTGCCGGCCTGTTAGAGCGACCAGCAAGACTTTGCCGGCCGCTCCTTGAAACAGAACGGCAAGGTCGACTTTGCTCAAACAAGGTTGTCAAAATAATGACCACATTACATGCATTTTTGAGCAAAGATTTGTTTCGTATAGATAACGAACTTAACATGACTGTGGTGTGTGACCAAGGTATCCAGACTCTTTGGTGCAGTGGTGACATTCATTTTTCATCAGTCATGTAGCGACAACATGTCATTGTATGGTTATGATATGACTTCGTGCTGGCATCTTTGCCATAATTTCCCAACACAATATGTCGATGTGGCACATTCCGCGGCGTCGCTTCCCATCAGCGCTATCAGCATCACGTCGACATGCGACATGTGACGCGATTTATCACCCACCACATTAGCGACGCTCCGTTGCACACACGAGCTGCGCCCCGTCGCATTGTGGATTGAAAAAAAGGCTCTCGAAGACTGTGTAGGACCTTACATTTGACCCAATATCATGCTTATAATAAGTATATATCATAGGATACAATCTGGTGGGCAAATTGGCAACTTATATAAGTACCTAAGTACGTGGGGCACTCAGAAAGTTCTGCGATACTAGAAAAAAATATATTACAGGTTATAATTATTTTTATTATATCTTTTCAAATAACTCTTCATTGGCGCCACATTTTAATGACTTAAATATATTGACAGCCCCAAGCTTGTACCATGGTCGTCCTACTTAGTCACTTACCAATATTTATCTTTGAATATGAGACTGAAGATGAAAGGCAAAAAACTTTTTACAAAACTTTTTTGTAAAAAGTTTATATTTTTCACTTTTTAGTGTTGTGGTACCTACCCCACACAAATTCGAATACCACTACCTGCTATGTAAATAACAGTGACAGGAAGTTATCATATCATCCACATACTAAGTGGGAAAAAATACGTATTATTGAAGCTAACTCAAAAAATACCCAAGCAAAGTTAATAAAATTTATATGGGACCACCTCTGAAGTATGATCTACCAAACAAAAAAATAATCATCAAAATCAATTCATAATTGGCGTAGTAATCGCGTAACAAACATACAAAAAAAAAAAAAACACGCAGTCGAATTGAGAACCTCCTCCTTTTGGAAGTCGGTTAAAAAGGGAGAGCATTAGAAGAAAAATCTCCAGATGAAGCAAGTGCCTCACCTGAACGTTATAAAGCATAGCGCCTACCACAAGTCATTAAAAATGTTCAATAAACTGCCGACAGAAATAAAAAGTCTAGTATTACTCGTATATACATACAAGTGGGTTTCGGAATAAGTTTAAGGCGACGATAACAGACTTTTAATGATTTTATACTGAAGATCACGTATAACCGAGTAGGGTTTGGAAAAAAAATATGTTAAATTGGAGCATTTTCTTACTAACTTTATATAGGAGTAGGTACTTTAGATTATGTTTATATAACTTAGTGAAATTAATTTGTAAAGTTATGTCTAACGCGGATAAAAAACTGAGAATCACGCAAAATCTATCAAGCGTATTTTTCTGAAACCATCACCATTTTAAAGATAATTTAATTATTGATCTTTTGGTATACGTGTTTTATTAAAATTTTGTTTTACGTATAATTAATTAATAATGCGTCTAATTTGGGACAGCGCTCCTTGATGGGCGAGGCTAGACGTATAACGCGTCGCGTGAGATCAGTACAGAACACGCAAGCTAACTACCTCAAGGTCACTGGCATAGATATAAGAAATATTTCTATGGTCACTGGCATATATCTGCGTCTTAAATGGTTCTTGTTAAATAAGTGTCTATATTCTATTGATGAATTATAAACTAATACAAAAGTCGAAAGTAACATAATTTAATGGATTTAAAATGGAAATATTTATAAAATTTTATAAAATGACATTTATTTTTGTATTTTTATTATTATTCTGATTTTTATGTAGTTTGGATAATTGTAATGATTTAAATATAGATTGCATGTATGTTTCTTATATATTTAGTTATAGAAATTCAGACACGATTTAAAAATTGCTAATGAATAAATGAATTGAATTTAATTGAATATACACAGTTTCATACGTCTAAACCAATTTTCATAACACATTTTCCAGTTTGCATCAGACACCTCTTCAATCTCCTTCTCAAATGCAGCCAGTGCATCTTCCGGTGATGAAAACTGTTTTCCTTTGAGTTGATTTTTTTATTTTGGGGAACCAGAAAAAGTCGCACGGAGCCAAATCGGGAAGAATTTGACCGGTGTGCTGTCCAAAAAGTCCCATGTTTTGAGCGCCGAGTGAGCCGGCGCGTTGTCGTGGTGAAGCAGTAGCCCACGGAGGCCAGTGTTCGGTCGCTTGCTGCTTGCAGCAGTAAAAACTTCTGGTGTTAACATACCATTCAGCATTGATACTCCTTTGATCTCGTAAGGGTACTGACACCAGATAACCTGTCAAAAAAACCTGTCAAAAACCGTGCGATCAAAATTTTGCCTGCACTTCTGGCTCGCTTCACGTTGGCAGGTGTTGGTTCATTTTGAAACAGCCACACGGTCGACTGACGCTTGGTTTCTTGATCATACTGATAAATCCAAAATAAACCCGTAATGATATCATAAACGCGCCGAGACGAGCCTGCTTCAAATTTTATTATCATGTCTCGGCACTATTCTACCTGAACCTCCTTCTGAGCCTGCGTTAGATTGTGTGGTACCCAGCGTGAAACTATCTTCTTTACTCGAAGATGCCCGTGTAGAATTTCATGCATAAACATGAGTATGTTTCCCGAACAACTTAAAATAGCAAGAGTCTTACCAATTTATAAAAAAGGGTGCAAATCTGATCCCAATAATTATAGGCCGATTTCTCTATTACCTATCTTTTCGAATTTTTTTGAGAATATACTTAAAATAAGGCTTCTAAGACATTTAAATCGTAACAAAATTCTTAATTATAGACAATTCGGTTATCAGAAAAATGTGGGAACAAATGACGCAATTAATACGTTAATGGAGGAGGTAGTTAACGGAATTAATGAGAAATTAAAAGTCGTAGGGTTATTCCTGGATCTAAGCTCTGCTTTTGACACAATTAATCATATGCTACTACTAGCAAAAATGGAACATTATGGAGTAAGAGGACCGGTCTTAAGTCTATTTAAATCTTACTTAGAAAATCGGAAGCAATATGTAGAAATTAAAGTTGAAGAAGAAAAATGTGAAGAAGTGTACAAATCGGGACTAAAACTAATTAAACAAGGAGTTCCACAAGGTTCAATATTAGGGCCAATCTTCTTCATCTTGTTTATTAATGATCTAATAAACTATATGCTAAAACATAGTGATACAGAACCTGTTCTTTTTGCTGATGATACGAATGCTATTATAGCCGCAGAAGATTTAGAAACTCTAAGAAATAAGGTAAATAAGGCTCTAGCTCTCTTTCATTCTTGGTTTACCATCAACAATCTTAACTTAAATACAAATAAAACGAATGCCATGTTATTTAGAACAACGTCGAGAAACAAAGATTCAATTGACATAACTTTGAATAATAATAAAATAATATTAGTAGACAGCGTGAAATTTTTAGGTATTTATATTGACGAAAACCTAAACTGGAAAAAAGAACTGACAACCATAGAAAGTTCAATTAGTTCAGCTTGCTATGCCCTTTGAAGCCTTCGAGATGAGATTTCTATTAAACAATTAAAAATTGTATATTACTCGCTTGTTGAGTCAAAGCTTAGGTACAGTATTACTCTATGGGGAGGTAGTTACGCCTACAATGTGAGTACCTACCGCTTTTGCTATACAAAAAAGGGCCATAAGAACCATGGTGAGAATTCCACAGTGGGTATCGTGTAAGGAGTACTTTAAAGAACTGCAGATATTAACGGTCCCTTGCTTGTGTATTTTAGTTCTACTCACAGACTTCATAAAAAAAACTACATGATTTTGAAACACTTGAGGAAAGAAATAAACGGGAAGCTACAAGGCGTAAGGACTTACAATATAAAATACAACAGTCAATTAAACTTTATAATAAACTACCTGTACAATTAAAGTCCATTTATAATGTAAATCAGTTTAAGAACCAACTAAAGTCATTTCTGATGGAAAAGTGCTATTATACACTTGATGAGTTTCTCAGTCATATGTAGGGACTGTGTCTGGGGAACTGTAATGACTGCAAATCTTTTTTTTTTTAATTATTATTATTATTTGACATTACATAGAATATTTTTTTTGACATTTGTATCGGTGATAATGTACCCAAATTTAATGCAATGTTATTGTATATTTTTTTCTTTTCTTGACATTTTCGTGGTGTTAATATCCCTAAATATTGAATTTTATTATTGATAAAACTTCAGAATCATGGATTTGTAATTTTGAATAATTTATTATGTACTTTTTAATATTTTTTTAATTTAAATGTATTCATGTTGTGTCAGTTTATAAATAATTACATTTCGATACAATGTAAAAATTGTTAATGAAATAAATAAATAAATAGACAGTTCCCGATCCAATCTGCAGTATATGCTGAATCTCTTCATATGTAATTCGCCTATTTTCTTGAATTACATTTTTCACAGCCAGCACGTTTTCATCTGTAACAGCCGTCATAGCAGTCACTTCTTTCTTCGTCCACCAAAGTTACTCGACCACGCTTAAATTCGCTGAACCAGCGAAAAACAGTCGCTTTAGAAGGGCTTTTGTCTATGAACGCCATTCGAAGTCTTTCAAACAATTCTTCTGGTTTTAGCCGACATTTGAAATCGTACAAAATCATCACGCGAAAATGTCCTCGTTGTAAATCCATTTTTCAGTGAGACAGAGTACATTGATTTTTCTCGTCAAAAAATGTGGAGGGAATTTTGAATTTGGACTGTTGTGTTTTTTTGTAATAAATAGCCATAGTTTTAATTGACATCAAAACCAGATCGTGTCCCATAGACAAAAACTGTTAGTCGCAAAACTTTCTGAGTACCTATGTCAAAAATCAATCAATCATTTATTAAATTGCGAATATGGATACAAAAAAAAAGGTCTTATACAAACAATAGTGTCCATTAGCCATATCCTACCATACCTTATGGTGCAAATTGATGTAAATTTACAAATACACAGGTATCTATGAAACTAGAATAATTTAACAATATAAAGACATTATTTAAAATATCGTATGGAGTAACATTATCTAAGTTTGTCCTGTAAATACTCAGTGACAGAGTATATGCTTTTTTTAGTAACAGTATTTTTATATTGTTTTTAAATAATAACATAGGTATTTAAATCACTTATCTCCAGAAGTGAATTTGGTAAACGGTTATATATGCGTGGAGCCATACATAATATACTTTTATTTAATAACGCTATTTTATTGCTTGGTAAACATATTATATGGAATTTGTATCTTTTGCTTTGTAACTTATTAAAGTAGTTTGTATTTTTTTATTGTTATTAGAAGCCATTTCAAGCAAAAAACCGACACTTTAAAATTTAAGCTCCTATGTCTTCGAGAGTTTCTTTTTCTTGTGCGTCTTGCGATTGGCGATGCAGCACTTCTACGACGCACAGTGCACATGTGCGTCGTAGAAGTGCTGCATCGCCAATCACTCGGTGCGAGCTTCACGATAGATTTCTGTTGATTGAGACGAGCGCACGCATGAAACATTGCGCTCTGTCTTGTGCGCGTCGGTAACAGAAGTACTGACAGATGAGTTGCTGCGGCACGAATCTTCGTCACGTGGATTTGCGACGCATCTGTCGTAGCAATAATCGTAATGTGGCTGTGTGGCAGTGTGGTAGTGGTATACAAGTTTTGAGGGGACTGCCTTCGATCAATTAATAGACTGCCGAACGCGCAAACAGCCGCCACCTGTGAGATAGACTCCACTGTTACGACTACTAACGACGACTGAAACGGATAGAAATGCTTATTTACTCAAGTTGCTGTCGTTTCTGATCTCGGCATTGGTGCTGATATGTTGTAGGTATGAAGATTTAGTTTGTCCATTCTTCTTCTATACCTAATCTAATGGCATACTTACTCCATGACTCCATACTGCCTTCAGCAGCACAAAGAGTGGACACTACGCGCCTGATAATGAAGATGTGAGTTATTTATTGTGCGAGATACTTCGACGCCTAAGTTTTGTTTTTTTATTTTTATTTATACAGATAGTTAGGTATTCTTTTAATTTAGTACCTAGTGTAATAGTTAGTTATATTAAAAACTGTAAAGTTATGCTAATAATTATTGAAAAGAAATAAAAACCATTTACGCCCTTTTTTTTTTTTTTGGTTGGGAAATTATCAAATAATTATTTAATTAAAGCTAAGAAAATGCGACGTTGTCTTATTTTTTATGGTCTAAAATAGTTTGAATTCAATGTTTCTTTTTTTTTTAATTTTTTAATATTTCTCGTAAGGTTATTTAAAGGTGTTTTAAAGCTGCCTCGTTGGTCTAGTGGTCGCAAGCGCTACTGCTGAGCATGAGGTCCTGGGTTCGATTCCCGGGTCGGGCAAAGTGTTATTGGGTTTTTCTATCTGAAATTTCTCAGTAGCAGCTCGGAGTCTGGATTTGTGCCCGGTTGATGGCAATAGGCTCGCCCCCTATTACATGGGACTTAAACATAACTGGCGAAATGTGGGTGTACCTGCTACAGGGACACCTCTGCCCAACCCTTCGGGAAAACAAGGCGTGATGTTATGTTATGTTATGTGATGTTATTTAAAGTTTTGAAAAAGTAAAAATAAAAACACGAAAGAAAAAAATAATTCAAATGCCAGTTCATTTTTTGACATGGTCGCATAAATACCCTAGAGTTTCGGGATATCAAAATGAACACGTTGTACATGTCGTAGGATAATTTGATAATTAGAATTTTCGCGAAAACATCATACAATCTGCTGCAGAAATGTTTTCACCATTGTCTAATTATCTAGTTGCAAGCAGATTGTTTGATTCGTCATATTGAACTGGGTGAAATAGGTTAGGTTAGAACTGTGAGCGAGCGGTGACGCGGCAGCGGCCGGCGAGCGCTACTTACAAGTTACTCGCAAAAATATTTTTCATAATGTTCCCACTGCTGGGACACAGGCCTGCTCTCTGTGAGAGGGAGTGGGCCGTAATCCACCACGCGGGCCCAGTGCGGCTTGGTAGATGTCACAATGTCACATGTCTTCGAATTTTTGGTTCTAGAACATGGCCGGTTTCCTCACGATGTTTTCCTTCACCGTTTTGAGAGCAGTGGTGATGAAATAATATACACAAAGTAAAGCGTCTGTTAGCGTTTGAACCTACGACCTAGAACTCGTAAGTCGCGGCCGTTACCACTGGGGCCACCACCGCTCTTAATTGTGTTTTTACCGTTGTCTAATAATCCGTGTTTTCGCAATATTCCTACCCTAGGATTTTCGCGAAAATTCTAAAAAGTATCAAATCATCCTACGACATTATATAAAACAAAGTCGGTACTCTAATTGCGTAACTTATTTTCGTAAACAATTTTGCATAATTTGTTTCATTTTGACAGTTCAACAACATTCATTGCGTTATTTATACGTTATTGAGCAGATTTTTTTCCAACTTATGAAGCAATGGATTAGCAATCTGTTTCGAATCGAAACAGATTGTGATTGTGTTGTATTACGCAATTAGGGTACTGGTTAATTGCACCATTTATAACTCAAGAACTTGATTTGTTAGATTTGTTTCCGCCCTGAATAGCAGAATAAGCCCAGATACCAGGGGCGAATTGTCCATATAAGCCGATTCCTACCGGCTTCCCTTTGGAAATTCGGAACACAACCACGTCATTGAATAATCAAACTATAAGTATTTGATACACCATAAAATTAAAATACCTATTACAAAACGCCTACATACATTAAAAATTGTCTTAATAACCCAACAACAAAACACTGCGCTAAAATAACTCGTAGGCGCGTCCGGCTTACGCTAAATTCAATTTCCTTACAAAAAATAAAGTCATCATGACGTCACTTCGGTCACGTGATCCGCGGTTTCTATGAGCCGAGTAAGCCGGTCTGTAGCGAGTTATTGTAGGCACAGAGTAGCAGAAACGTGCGCGCGGGAGCGAGAAGGAATTATTGCTATTGCACCACCTCTTTCTGGCACACGCATTTGATTCGGTAAATTTCGTAATGCGTTCGGCTAGGACTAGGAGTTCGTAAAAATTTCATCATTCGTTTGACAAATATATTATGTGGTTGTTTTTTGACGTAATCGCATTAGAATCTTATTAATTTGCATTTTGTTCGCTCAGTATTAATTGAATTCATATGTTTATCAATACTACTAGTATTAATATTTGTTTGTAGTTATAGGACAGTGATTAACATGGTGTTTTGTGTGTTGTGAATGTAAAGTACAGTGCCGACCAAAAGTCCATGAGCAATCTCACAAAGCAATAGACTGACGCTTCAGTTTGACTTACGACCTTCTTCTATAAGTTGTTACAATACTGTAGACACGCACATTACACACACACACTCACTTTGTCTGCAACCAATGACTAGTTCAATAATCATCATTCGTTTTTAGTTTCATTCGTCTTGTTCACATAAATATTAAAGTTTAGCAGGTAGACCACAAAAAACTAAGTAAATTATTTCGATTTCTGTGGGGTAGATGCAGTTTGTTACGAGTATTTAATTAATAGAACTTTGTTGGTTCGTGGATTATATTGGTGACGAGTATTTAGCGCAGTGTTGTGGTTATTATTATCAAAAAGCAGGCATAAAATATATTAAAGAGATCAGATCAGATCAGAGAATATTATTGCGCTGCGTAAAAGTGAAGTGAATATCTAATGAAACCGGACTAAGTGTGAGTGTTATCATTTATATATTTCATATTTTACTAAACATAAATCTTAATCAAGGGTATTGTTGATAGAACAGAGGTATTGTTGAGACAGAAGATGCCTTTAAAATTTTAAATTCATTGTGAGGTTTAATTCGATTAGTGAATAATAAATAATAAGGTATTATGTGTAATAAAAACAATGTTTTTCTTTGTTCTAGAGAAATACTGTGAGGGTTAAGAGATATGAGGAAGGGGCTTATTAACGAGTAGCAGCGACGTCAAATGGTGAATGAAACAAATGGTTTCATACCAACGAGATATTTTGCTGAATTATTAAAAACACGTCATTATGAACCGTTCGCCGTGCACTCTGAAGGCTTGCATCACTGAAGACCAGCTAGAAAACCGTTTTTGACCTTAAAATATTGACCGTACCAACTTAATAAACAACAGATTCGTTATTGCATGAATTTATGGTAACGAATTTTTTAAGCACGTTTCAATAGGGTGTTTGTCGTATTTCTTGCAGATATACCGAAATTGTTTAATATTATTTTAGTAATAGGTAGTATTATTTTAGGATTAAAATTTGAGGTTTAGTTTCAATCTTCTTTTCGTAAAGAAAATGAATACTTAAGCTTTAACCTCAATAACAACCAATATTTACTAAAGTCAAATAAAATGTAAAATAATTAATACAAATAAAATATAAACAAACTGCCCATATTTAACCTTAAAATTACCTATTCTGTAAGTAGTTTTTTACATTTTAAGTAGTCTAATATTCTTATTTATTACTTAATTACTTCGACCATGATCAAAGCTTAATATTTATGGTGAAAAAATCATATTTCATCATTTAAATATGTCAAAATAATACAAACTGCTTCTAAGTTTCTTGACATCTATTTCACATCTTATTCAGCTGAAGTAATGATAAATAATTGTAGCACTTTATTAACTTATGTAAAATAAATATAACGAATAAACATATTTTTTTAATTTTGTTATCATATATCACGCATTTTTTATTCTAAAACCTTTATTGCAATAACAACATAAAAAAGCAGCAATATTTAAAAAATATTATTATCGAAAACAAAAATAATAATATTTGCAAAAAACCACACTGTGTTTCACGAGATTAGAACCTGAGGCAGTTTGAATTCCATACCAACGCTTAACGCTTTCTGCTATCTGCACTTGTTAAGGTACTATCGAATTTTAGCAATGCCATTAACTGGTCAAGTTCACGCGCATAGTGCGTGTGTGCTAGCATGTTTAAAGCGACGGAAATATATTGTTGTTTCGTGCTGTGGTGTGTGTATCGTGTTGCTTACACATACAAATGTACGAGCTATACCGCGTGTTCACAGCAATACGACTCTTAGCGTGCTCATGCACTTTTGAGCGCTTACTGTACCTTGTAATTAGGTATTTGGGGTAAGTAGATAGTTTAATAAGCTGAAATTACTTATTTAGAGTAGATTTGACAACTAATTAGTACGATCTTATTAGGATGGCGGCATTCATAGTTTTAGAATGTCATAGTGTGTGAATTTTGTGAAGAAACATGCTTTTCAAGGTTAAGTTTTGAAAATACGTGCTCGCCCCGATGTGACTATAAATCTCAAACGCCGCGATGGTTTTTTCAAAAATTGTAATGTTTCCCTTTACGATAAATATCAATGACTGACTGGCAGTCGTTCCCGTGTTTACTTTTGTTACATTGTAGTTGAATTCATCAAAAAAGATGTGCAGACTGAAAAACATATTCGTAGCTGTTTTATGAGTTCGGGAATCGGGAATTTGTATGAAGCTCATAATAGAAAAGTAGTATATGTAATGAAACGAAATGTAATGAAATGAAATTTTGATTGATTGATTGATGTACGGTAAATAATTTTTTTTTTGTTTTTTTTTTTGGTTCGGCTTACCTCCTCCGTAAAGTCACCCTGCGCTACTGCCAGATACGCACGAGCAAGTTTTTCTCGCGGCGATTTTTTTCGCGCACTGGATTTTCAATATCAAACATCAAAACAATTTTGGATCAAAATAGTTAGATTAATATTTACTCATTCTCTCTCCCTCTCTCCTTCTCTGTTCTTTGCATGCCTGTCTTTGTTTAAGTTCACTACTAACTCCTTTTCTGTTTTAGCAGCTTAGAAAAGCGCACTGTTAGATGTAGCTTTTAATATGTTGTGGAAAATGTCAAATCAAATCAAATCAAATTATTTATTTGCTAGAATGTAGGCATACAAATAAGGTCGTGAAGAATTAAAGTTGAGCCATACATTCTGCCCAAGATTCGACATGCAAAATTTAAATGAATGAATACGATGCAATAATAAAAAATAAGAACATTAAACACAATTATCAGATAAAAATTAACAGTTTAATACAATTAAAATTAATTCAGTCAAAATGCAATTAATAAATACGTAATAGTCAAAATAAGATCAAAATGTCAAAATACAATTAAAATGTCAAAATACAATTAAAATGTCAAAATACAATTCAAATGTCTAAATACAATTCAAATGTCATAATACAATTCCAATGTCAAAGTACTTCAAGTAAGTATTCAGATTTAAAAAATACCATTAAAATGTCAAAATACAATCAAAATGTCAACCAAAATACAACAAAAAGTCATTTTAGTCGATATAATTAAAATGTTCAAAATACAATTTATTTAATTCACATATTTTCAAGGTCTATAATAATCGGTCATTTAGAAAATCATTAATTAATAACATTTTGTTATTAATTAATGATTTTCATTGTAATAACATTTTTCCACTAGAAAAACTTTAAATTTGTGTTTAAAATGTTGAAGTGTGGCATTTTTTAAATATTCCGGTAACTTATTAAATATAATTGGTCCCATACAAATGACACTTTTTCTTAATAGTGCAGTTTTATAGCCACCGACATTTATAAGGTTTTTATATTGGCTTCTCACGGGGCCTTTTCTGGTGTCCGAGACCTTAGTGAATAACTTCGCATTTGTTTTAACAAATATTGCCATTTCCATAATAAATAATGACGGAAACGGAAGAATTTTTAGAGACTTAAACAAAGGCTTGCAACTATCTGTGGGTTTAAGACCGCACATCGCTCTTACACAGCGTTTCTGAACTTTAAACACCTTATCTCTTAGGCTACAGTTACCCCAAAAAACTATTCCAAACCTCAAGACCGAGGCGATCAAACCATGGTAAGCTATTAAAGCAGTTTTTGTGTCAACTTTTTTTGCCAAATTCCATAGAGCATATGCTGCAGTGCTCAGCTTTTTGCACACTTCTTCGGCTTGAGGTTTCCAAGTTAATTGATCGTCTATCATTATTCCCAAAAATTTCGCAACTTTGACTACCTTGATCTCTTACCTATCATATTGTACGTTTACATTTGGTGGAATTGTACGCTGGTGGAAGTGCATTACACTAGTTTTTTGTAGGTTTATTACTAGGTTGTTCTTCTCAAGCCAGCTTATAATATTTTTTAAAGTGCCATTAATGTCTTGTGCATAACGAGTAATGTTTGTACATTTCACAAGTGCTGTACAGTCATCTGCAAATAAAACCATAGGATGCTGTATTTGACGTGGCAGATCGTTTATATACAGCAAAAATAGGGGCGGCCCTAACACACTGCCCTATGGTACACCGAACTTAACTATTCTGCCTTCAGATCGGTATTTCTTTTCACATTTTGTTTTAAGGCAAATGCTGGATGTCTCTGTGTATTGTGTGCGGTTACTAAGGTAAGATTCTAAGAGATTCAGCACGTTTCCTCTGATACCGTATCTGTTAAGTTTATTTAATAATATATTATGACTGACGCAGTCAAAAGCCTTTGTCATATCTGTAAAAATCGCACAAATGGGTATTTTGTTATCTACATTTATCAATATTTCATGTAATAAATCATATACGGCTGTATTAATGCTTTTATTCTTTCTAAAACCTGCTTGTTCACTGCATAATATATTGTTTTGTCAGAAAATTGTTAATAAATTCGTAAATAATCTTTTCTACTACTTTGGAAAAAACAGGAATTAAAGCTATCGGTCTATAGTTAGCTATATCTTTCCTGCAATTTTTTTTGTGCAGTGGTTTGACTATTACTGTTTTTAAGCCGTTCGGAAACACGCCAGAGCTGATAGCTAAGTTAACAATGTGGCTAAGATGTCCGATGATATTATTGGCCACAAACTTAATTACTTTCGTTCCTATTTCATCATAACCTACGCTGTTTTTATTTTTCAATGATTTAATTGCCCTAAGTACGTCATGGTGGATTACTGGAGGCATAAACATTGTGCTTGGGTTTTTGAGTAAACTACTTGATTCGAATGTTGCTTTTGGAGAATTTTCAACTTGGTCAATAAAATAATTGTTGAATGCATCTGCAATTTCTTTCGGGCTATTTATAATTGTATTGTGTACTTTGATCTGGGAAATGGGCTCATTAACACGTATTTTATTGTTAATAACCTGCCAGGATGCCCTTGACTTGTTAAGTGACGTCGTAGGTTATACATTTGTAATTCTCGTATATTTATAACTTAGTATAAGATTTTAATGTATACCTAACTGTTTATTTTCCCGAACAAATAAAATAAAAATAAAATATCAAATGTCCCAGAATACATCTACCTCGGCCAAATAGTCTCCTTCCGGACCAGACAAGAAAAAGAAGTTGCTCGCCGCACCGAAAACGCCTGGAAGAGCTATTGGTCAATGAAAACCCTTATGAAAGGAGATCTTCCAATTTGCCATAAACGCAAATAATTGGACATGTGCATACGGCGCTCAAACCAGGTCTCGAGGTTTGATGGCGGCCGATGGAGCGCAGTATCCTTGGAGTTCGACTTACCAACCGGATAAGGAACACGATACCGCGCTACACAAATCGCTGACGTCACCCAAAAAGCAGTCAAGCTCAAGTGGGACTGGGCCGGATACGTTTACCGCATGTCGGATGCATTGTGGGCTAAGACCACTACAACATGGCTTCCTGTAAACGTTCAGCGGCATCGTGACAGGCGGAGATGGCGGGACGAACCTGACGCTTATAGGAGGGATTGGTCCATATTGGCTCTGACAGGATCGAGTTGAGTGGGAAAAGGAAAGGGAGGCCTTTGCCCTGCAGTGGGACAATACGGGCTAATTATTATTATTACTGGATTTTCAACGCATTAGCGCCGAGAGTTGAAAATCCAGGTGTGCTTTTTTGACGCGCTGGGATGCACTCTGTTGGATTCTCAACGCTCAGCTTACCACCGAGAGTTGAAAATCTAGCGCGCAATCAAATACAGGTAGGTGCGCCGTAGTTAAGTACTTAGTGCTACCCGTGCGAAGCCGAACCGGGTAAAGGTAGTTTTATTAATAAAACCACTCAATTTATGATGTAGTCTAGTCTCACTAGTACGCTAGTACAGTCAGCGTCATTATGTGCTAGCCCCTCAAGTTTTAAAATGTTACACTGCTACAACATTGAATTCGTTACGAATAATCTAAAGAATACTTCAAAAAGAGTTCAATGTTTCGACTTGGATTCGATCCATCGCATCACCGAACGTCGTCATACTCATACCGGCAGCGAGCCCATGAGACGGTTTGACGAACTAGCCAGCGAGCCCATGAGATTTGCGATGAAATTGTTATTTACTATCGTCCGAGTCACTTAATCTTTAGGTCTCTCATCTCTGTCTAATCGATAGATGTTATATTTTGAGGGTATCCATTAAAGTTTTCAGTATAAAATACATACCCTCAAGTTATAACTACAACGTATGCTGTATACGTTCACTTAAAACTATTATTTATTTCTGGCGCTTCCTATTTTATATGTCATTTGTCTAGGGACCCGTTGAACTGTAAATTATCAAATCAAATTGTAAAATATACTCTATATATTTGTAGTAAAATAAGATCAAAGTTTTGTTAAATAATAGCAATTATAAATATTATTAAATGATTATTAATTAATTTTTGTGGATTTTTTAATTATTCATAAGTAAAATATAATATAATAAACTAAAAATATAAATGTAATAAACTAAACCAAAATAGAAAAATGCAATTAAAAAAATATAATTAATGACAATAAGCACATTTCTTACCTAGGATTTGTACTGCCTATTTTAAGCACGGCAAGCGGTCCCAAAACCTCCGGTCTATTTAGACGTTGAACAATTTATTGTAAATGTTAACCCTATTCACTAAAACAATACATTCATTTTAATAAAATGTTTTTGCAAAATAAAAAAAGTAATCAATCAATCAATCAATTTTTATTTGTGAACACAGGTATTACAATAAAGGTCTTATGTATACTTACATTTTAGTCGAGCTGTATGTCCTACCAATGAAATAGGTGTACAAATATATTAAGTTTTTAGCAATAATTCTGAATTTATACAATACAAAGTCACGTTCGAGTAAATAATGTCAATTAAATGTATTAATAAATAATTAATTAATCAATTATAATTTATTTTTACATGCATGTCAATGGTTAATTATATTAAAGGCTAGCCCTTTACACATAACATAACATAACATAACATCACGCCTTGTTTCCCCGAAGGGTTGGGCAGAGGTGTACCTGTAGTAGGTACACCCACATTTCGCCAGTTATGTTTTAAGTCCCATGTAATAGGGGGCGAGCCTATTGCCATCAACCGGGCACAAATCCAGACTCCCAGCCCTTTAATATAATATAATGTCATATTTCATCATAATTGTAAATAATGTCAATTAATTGTATTATTAGTAATTAATTAATCAATTATAATTTATTTTTCCATGCATATCAATGGTTAATTATATTAAAGGGCTGGTAATGTCATATTTTATCATTTAAAAATTCTTCTATAGAGTAATAAGTCTTATCTATTAGAAATAAATACAATTTACTTTTGAATTTGCGGACATTATCTTCACTCCTTATACATTTTGGTAATTTATTATAGACCTTTGGAGCCATTACAAAAATACTGTTTCTGTATAGTGCAGTACTAGATCCGACTGTTTGTAACCGATCACAACGGCGCTGACTAGTTACTCGAGCAAATTTATGTAAATTATTTTTGACGAACATTGACGTTTCATAGATGTACAACGACGGCATAGTTAATATTTTCGTATTTTTAAAAAACGGTTTGCAGCTGTCTGTTATCCGTAAATTATATATAGCTCTTATGCACCTTTTTTGGCACTTAAATACTACATCTTTACCCGTGGCATTACCCCAAAATATAATTCCATATCTCAATGTTGAGGCTACTAGACCATGATACGCCGTAAAGACTGTTGCTCGATTGGCCGTTTTACTTAACATGTGCAAAGCATAGGAATATTGGTTTAGCTTACTGCATACCTTGTCAATATGTGAATTCCATTTTAAAGTGTTTTCTATGTTAAGTCCAAGAAATTTAGTCACATTTGTTTCATTAATAATTATGTCCTTGTATTTAATATTTAAGTCCAGATTGTAATTTACTCTTTGTTGAAATTTCATTAATACTGTTTTATCAAGATTTATTACCAAATTATTATTTTGCAGCCAATTCACAACTGATAGTAAGGTAGAATTAATCTCAGCCTCTAAGGTGCTTACCTCGTCATTATTAAAAAGTAAAGTGCTGTCATCTGCAAACATTGTCATAGGATATGATGATGCTGTAGGAAAGTCGTTAATATAAACAATAAATAGGGGCGGCCCCAGTACACTACCTTGTGGTACTCCATAATTTACCGTTCTCTGGCTAGATTTATATATCATTTCGTTTTTTTTAGAAATTCTACTAATTTTTGTTATTTGTTGCCTATCACAAAGATAAGATTCTAATAAATTTGAAATATTTCCTCTTATTCCGTATGCGTTAAGTTTACTTATCAGTATTTTATGGTCTACGCGATCAAAAGCTTTTGACATGTCCATATAAAGCGCCAGAGTTGGTAGTCTCTTATCCACTCTGCCGCTAACCATATGTAAGAAATCGTAGATGGCCATGTCAATAGATCTGTTTTTCCTAAAACCTTTCTGGTTTTCAACGAATAGGCAATTTTTCTCAAAGTATGAAGTAAGTTGATTATAAATTGCTTTCTCGAATATTTTTGAAAAAATGGGTACTAACGCTATAGGTCTGTAGCAGGACATATCTTCTCTGCTGTCTTTCTTGAAGAGAGGTTTTATAATTGTTATTTTTAATTCTTCTGGAAAGTAACCATGGCATAAGCACATATTGATAAGATGACTCAACACAGGAGCAATTATTGTGGATACCCGTTTAACAATGCTTGTACTTATATCGTCATACCCAGTGCTAGACGTATTTTTTAGCGACATAATAATTTGGTAAATTTCTGGTGGTATTGTAGGCGACATAAACATAGAAGAATTTCTATTGCTTATTTTATGTTTACTTTTATTAATGTCTAAATTAGTAACTGGTTGCACTTGATCCACAAAGTAATCATTAAAAGCTTGTGCTATATCAGAAGGATTAGTTAAAATGTTGTCATTTAACTTGATTTTTGTTATGGTTTCGTCTGGCAAATTATGTTTATTCTTATTTTTGTTTATTACTTTCCACGTTGCTTTACATAGATTCTGAGCTGAATGTATGAAACGTTAATTATGGGCTCTCTGTGTGAGATTCAATCGATTTGAAAGCTTTTTAAAGTTTGTTTTATTTTTCTTATTTGGTAATGACCGGTATTTTCAAAGCAATTTTCTTTTTCTCTTACTGCAGATCCTAATGCCACGACTAATCCATTTTGCTTTTTCTTTAGTCAATATCCGTATTTTAATTTTAGGAAAGCATAAATCATATAGCAACTTAAACAGGTCATAGAATAGTTTGAATGCCTTAGCCTGTAACTTGGGCCTATCATGGATTTAAACGCACATGTCTTTTGGGGGGGTAACTACTTAATGGAGCTGTACTAGTACTCTGTGCTAATGTGCAGAGTAACATTTATGAAGTAAGCGTGATAACGTGAGGTGATCGTTTGAGTTGGTTTGAGTGTAAAGTAAGTCACTTCCCATGCAAGTGTTGCTTGCGCTGGATATTACTTGCAGGCCAGTGTGTGGGCGCGGGGGCGCGGGGGTGCGGGGGCGCGGGGGCGCGGGGGCGCGGGGGCGCGGGGGTGCGGGGCGCTGGGGCTCGGGGCGGACGCCTCCCACGTCGAGAGGAACACACGTGACCCGCCACATTACTTGCGAACTAGTTCTTTCTAATTATTATGAAATATGCCGCCGCTTTCTGGAGTAATGGAGCAACTATACTCTGTTAACCTGTGCCAGGTTCCTGAAGTACAAAACGGGTCGTCATGTTTACTTGGAAAAGATATTAGAGGCAATTAAGTAGGTAAAATAATATACATACTTAGGTACTCACTACTCATGTACAGTACCGACCAAAAGTCCATAAGCAATCTCACAAAGCAATAGACTGACGCTTCGGTTTGACTTACGACCTTCTTCTATAAGTTGCTACAATACTGTAGACACGCACATTACACACACACACTCACTTTGTCTGCAACCAATGACTAGTTCGATAATCATCATTCGTTTTTAGTTTCATTCGTCTTGTTCACATAAATATTAAAGTTTAGCAGGTAGACCACAAAAAACTAAGTAAATTATTTCGATTTCTGTGGGGTAGATGCAGTTTGTTACAAGTATTCAATTAATAGAACTTTGTTGGTTCGTGCCGTGATAATATTGGTGACGAGCATTTAGCGCAGTGTTGTGGTTATTATTATCAAAAAGCAGGCATAAAATATATTGAAGAGATCAGATCAGATCAGAGAATATTATTGCGCTGCGTAAAAGTGAAGTGAATATCTAATAAAACCGGACTAAGTGTGAGTGTTATCATTTATATATTTCATATTTTACTACACATAAATCCTAATCAAGGGTACTGTTGATAGAACAGAGGTATTGTTGAGACAGAAGATGCCTTTAAAGTTTTAAATTCATTGTGAGGTTTAATTCGATTAGTGAATAATAAATAATTAGGTATTATGTGTAATAAAAACAATGTTTTTCTTTGTTCTAGAGAAATACTGTGACGGTTAAGAGATATGAGGAAGGGGCTTATTATCGAGTAGCAGCGACGTCAAATGGTGAATGAAACAAATGGTTTCATACCAACGAGATATTTTGCTGAATTATTAAAAACACGTCATTATAAACCGTTCGCCGTGCACTCTGAAGGCTTGCATCACTGAAGACCAGCTAGAAAACCGTTTTTGACCTTAAAATATTGACCGTACCAACTTAATAAACAACAGATTCGTTATTGCATGAATTTATGGTAACGAATTTTTTAAGCACGTTTCAATAGGGTGTTTGTCGTATTTCTTGCAGATATACCGAAATTGTTTAATATTATTTTAGTAATAGTATTATTTTAGGATTAAAATTTGAGGTTTAGTTTCAATCTTCTTTTCGTAAAGAAAATGAATACTTAAGCTATAACCTCAATACCAACCAATATTTACTAAAGCCAAATAAAGTTTAAAATAATTAATATGAACAACTGCCTTTAACCTTAAAATCAACAATTTTGTCAGTAGATTTTTTTACATTTTAAGTAGTCTAATATTCTTATTTATTGCTTAATTACTTAGACCATGATCAAAGCTTTATATTTATGGTGCAAAAAAATCCATTTAAAATTTAAAACATTTCAAAATTTAAATATGTCAAAATAATACAAATTGCTTCTAAGTTTCTAGACATCTATTTCACATATTATTCAGGTGAAGTAATGATAAATAATTGTAGCAGTTTGATACTTACATACTTAAGTAAAATAAACATAACGAATAAATATTATTTATTGACGTGACAACGTCTTATAAATTGGTTTGCCGGGTGACACTTCAAGAAACTGCGTTACGCTCCGCTCACGTTATGCGCTCACAATGAGAGCGAGTGAGAGGCACGCGTGCATGGTTAGCCCGCCTAAGAGCGAGAGAGACAGACATAAAAAGTGAAAGGCACGCGTCCCTTCCACTCGAGCACAGTTAGCCCGCCTAAGAGCGAGAGAGACAGAGCGAGAGAGAGAGAGTGAGAGAGATAGGCATACACACCGGTTCATGTGTATAAATAAATGTTTTAAATTGTTACTATTATTTCATCCTTCTTCCTACTATACGAATGAATATTCACATTAAAATTATTTTACCACTCAAAGTCGTTGTCACGTAAAACTTTCGCCCGTATACCGACTTTACAGGCAACCAATTTTTTTTTTTTTATTATAACATATCACGCATTTTTTATTCTAAACCCTTTATTGCAATAACAACATTAATAAATAGGCAGGATATTTAAAAATATTATTATTGCAAACAAAAATAATAATATTTGCAAAAACAGCGCTGTGATTTACGAGATTAGAACCTTAGCCATCTTGAATCTAAGACCAACGCTTAACGCCTTCTGCTATCTGCACATATAATTTACTTTCGAATTTTAGCAATGCGATACACTGGCCAAGGTCACGCGTACGAGTATGATGCGTGCTAACAAAAGTTATGGAAATATAAGTGCGGCGCCCGCGAACCGTGACGATACGATAGTGTGTAGTTCAAAACTGCGTTCTCTGTGGTGTGTGTGTACGGCACTCACACCACAGACGTCTGACTGTTTACACATACAAATGTACGGACTATACCGCGTGTTCACAGCAATACGACTCTTAGCGTGCTCATGCACTTTTGAGCGCTTACTGTACTTATTCTTAGCGTAAGTATGTAGTTAGCCAACGTCCTGACGTTGGTTAGACATTTCTAGGTTTAAAACCCGCTTCTTTCAATCGATTTTAAGGGTTCCGTACCTCAAAAGGAAAAACGGAACCCTTATAGCATCACTTCGTTGTCCGTCTGTCTGTCAATCTGTCATGTCCCTTTTTCTCAGGAACGCGGGAAGATATAAAATTAAATTAAATTAATATCAAATACGTAAGTCTAAGGTCCCTTGGAGCTTTAAAAAAATCAAGCTTCAAAGTCAACGCAATAAAAAGATACGGCCATTTTTGACCGAGCGAGCGTAGCGAGCGAAGCGTCTCTGGATCAGGTCTGGCAAAATTTGCTTTCGTGTGTGAGTTTGTAGGTACTCCTCTACAGGTCGTATTTTACAACCGATCTGGACGAAATTTGGTGTACAGGTTTAACGAATTTTTTGTGATTTTTAGTCGTCGGGAATTTTTGATTGGAGGGCTACTTCCTCCAAAATGGGGCAAAAAGGGGGGCTACTGGATATCTCCGCCTTATGAGATCCGATTTCGATGGTTCTTTTTTATTTGAAAGGTAACTCCATAATGGTCTCAAAAAAAAATTGGTGAAGATTTGATTAGGATCTTCGGCATGATGAGCATAATAGCTCCTCAAAATGCAGTAAGTAAATTGCTCCCTATTTATTAAAACCTATTAGTTAATTTTTCTAACTGGCCTACAAATTTTTACTCCTAATTTTTCTGGTTTTTTGGGTTCTGTAGTCAAAATGAACAGATATAGTTCCGCCATGTCCGTCTGACTGTCTGTCTATCTATCCGCGACTTAGCTCAGAGAATCTTTGTGCTAGAAAGCTATAATTTGGCATACATTAAACAAGCCGACAAAGTGGTAAAATAAAATCATGATGTTTTCTTTTCGTCTGTCCCATTTTAGTCGTGTGAGTGTGTGAAAACTATTTTTTGATTCAGGGATCCGTTTGCGAAATATTAAGCTTTAAAGTGCTTATGTCTCCCGCATGGTTGTTTTTGGTTATGTGAAAAAAATCACGGCAGTAGTATATAACTACAACACATTATAAAAAAACCCTGTCCGATCCGAAAGGGGCACAAAGGTACTTCTTCTTTTCGTGTCTCACATGTCGTCGAGAAATAACTTCAGGCATTCGTTTCCTCACGATGTTTCTCCCTCACCGTTTTTGAAGCAAGTGATAATTATATATACAACATAAAGGAAACTATCACAGCTAAGTATACTTCACAAGCTAACGAGTTATAATCGACCAACTTACATTTGCAGTTGGAATGTATTGGAGAACATGTTTTTCAAATACAATGTCATAGTTTTATTTGGGATAAATTGATCTCAACTACGGAACTCTTCATTGTGCGTGGTTCACGCACTTGGCCGGTTTTTTAATTGGAATTTGACGTATTGAATGATGTCATGTGGATGTCATGTATTTTGATAGAAAAAAAAAGTAAGTTATCGCCGTCAAAAAAAATATGACAAATAATCAATAATTTATCTTTACTATTGTAATCTATAAACACAATACTGTCTCCCATGCAGCCGTGGCAGATATTTTTATAGCCCCTTAAGCCCCTTATATAGGGTATATATAGGGTAGGTACTTCCCACGGAGTATATACTCCGTGGTACTTCCCCTTGACCTGCAATCATGAAATTTGACAAGAAGCAAGGTCTCATAGCAAGTAAAGAAAAAATCTTGCGATTACAAACTTACATTTACAGTTGGAGAATTGACCGTGGCGTAATCGATGTATGAGAGAACATGTTTTTCAATTACAATGTTAAATTTGTTTTTGAGATAAATTCATCCCAACTACGGAACCCTTCACTGTGTGTGGTCCGACTCGCACTTGGTCGATTTTTTAGTTTTAAACTACATAATAATCGTAAATAAGGAACGAATATTAGATACTTTGGAAGTAAGGTCCGCTGCTCAAAGATTTTTTTCATTGCATCAGGCGGAGTCCGGTCCCCAATTAAAACAAAAACATTTAGTAAGGCCGTCAGCAAACAGCCGCCCGCCACCGTACCTATCACCCGGGCCTGGGGTCTGTCGTACCGTACCCCGGAACCCCCGTGGGGTCACCGGCACACACCGGTGCCCCAGCACGTGACACGATTGTTAAAACTTGCACAAGCGCTTGTCTATGCCAGCCAGCCAATCTAATTATCCAGCCATTACACCGCCCCACGCCTAATTAACGTATGAATTCGCGACTAGCGATCCGCGCGCCTGCATGCAGCACGCAGAAGGATAACACTTTACTGAGTACACGAAACATTACCGAAAGAAAAACCGGCCAAGTTTGTGTCGGACCACGCAAAATGAAGGGTTCCGTAGTTGGGATGAATCTATCCCAAGAACAAACTTAAAGCCGAATTTACATTACGAAACTAGTTGCGCAAATCTAGTATTCATTGATAGTTTCACGTGTAGATAGATAATTATTTACACCTAAAACTGACAATGAATAACTAAATTTACGCAACTAGTTTCGTAATGTAAATCCGGCTTAACATTTTAGTTGAAAAACATGTTCTCCCATACGGAATGTATGGGAGAACATGTTTTTTTGCAAATGCAAAATGTAAGTTGGTCAATTATTAGTATTATTACTCGTTAATTTGTAGAGCCTACTTAGCTTTGACAGTTTTCCTTTTAATTTCGTTATAGGTACGTCGTATATAGGTATTAAGTAGGTACTGCTGCCGTGAACTTTTTCAGATATATACAAAACTAACCATTTTGCAGCGGGGGACTTGATCAAGAAAAATTTACACTTTAAAGCTTAAAACGGACTGAATCCAAAAATGGCTCCCACAAACTCGCAATATTTTTCAACGACCTTTCCAACGACACCCCACACCATGGGACAGACGAGAGAACCACTTTACGTATAGGGGAGGTAAAAAAAAACATGATTTAATTTTACCACTTTGTCGACGTGATTAAAATGTATGTGTACCCATGCCAAATTACAGCTTTCTAGTTCCAAGATTCTCTGAGCTTAACCGCGGACAGACAGACGGACATAGCAAAACTATAACGGTTCCTTGTTGACTACGGAACCCTAAAAAGGTTATTGGGAAAACTCTTTTCTGAAGAGAAATAACATTAAATCGATAAGATAGGTAAAGAAGTGTGAGACAGACTTTTATAAAAGAGCCTGGCCTGGGGCTGTGGGGCTGTGACTGTGGGGCTACTCTACTTTGTTCTGTTGTCTCCGAGGGTACAGAATATTGTATGTGTTTCTTTTTCCGTATTAGGGCTCTTTCAAACAGGCGCGACACGCGACGCGACACAAAGGCACCGCTCGTCGCGCGACGAGCGGTGCCTTTGTGTCGCGCTGGTCTGCACAAGCCTTTATTTATTCGAAGGGCTTCAGTTTTTCTTTTGTCTGCGCCGCGAGGCCCCGCGCCTCATGCAGGGTGCGTGCTGTGCGTTCGTGTATCTAATGCACAAAGGAGTGTATCTGTGAGCGGGTGTGAAGCAGTGATCGGCGCCATTGTCGCGGAGACAATAACATTATAGAACGTAACAAATAGCGCTGGCGGTGAAATCGCTCAGCCATTGTGTCTTTATGTTTAGGCTTTCCGTCCGGCAAAATTGTACCGATAGTTATGTCAGCAGCAATCAGACGAACTTTTTGGAACTCTTTGGTAGTAGGTAAAATGAAGTTGATATCTTAAATGTTCAAGTTTAAAAGTATTTCGATCTAACTTGACATGAATCACAAACTATCTCTGTAAAGAACGCCTTTTCATGATGTCCACCTAGCCTGGCCCGGCGATAGCATTCACAGTTTAAAGAGCGCATAACGCCCAGAACAAATAGCCGAGCAGCCTCCGACCGGCATTTCATTACGGTAAAGTCGTCGGAGGGAGGGAAGACCTTCTGTAAGAATTAAGTACAACACGCGACAAAACACGTGCGCAGCTTGATGAATGTATGTCGTAACTTTCAAAGTTCCTCGCTGAAGCAAAGAAATTAATTTAAATGAAGGAAATAACGAAAATTTGTTGCGCAAAAGTTTTCTTTACCGCGCATGTCGCTATCTTGTCACAGAGCAGATAATTACAGAAGGAATTACAGAAATTACCATCTCATACAAGTGCGAGAATATTTATGATACGTTATAAATATTTATAATCTATGTGCCACTAGTTTGAGAGATCCGATATCCATACCGTAGCGACACTAGCTACGCCTACGACGCGACGTACTATGGATTACAACTCAAAAGTATTGTAGCGCACTTTAAGATGAGTTGTGTTTGTTCGTGTTGCTCCGCACTGTGAGCGGCTCCCGACTTGTTTACGCGAACATGTCGGTCGTCAGATTAAAATTAATAGTGTAGGGGCCCATTGTGTCCTATTTAGTTGATAAATGACGGCGCGGCTCCTAATGTTCGTATTATGCATGTATAATGTATCAGGTTCAGTAGCCGACCTCGCCTAGCGCCCCGCCCGCCTCGCGCCTCACAAACCCTCTTCACCGGGTGGTCTAATCGCTAATTGGCCACAGACTTGCTTGTCACTTGAAAGAGTAATTTAGTTTTTCAACTATGTATTAGGGTTCATGAAAAGGACATGTTGCTGCAGGCCTGCAGAGCTGAAACAGATAAACTTTCTTGTAATGCGTGGGAGAGCGACGTCAAATCTGAAACACGTGCAGGAGAGGAGGGCCTGTGAACTTAAGTTTAAGTGGCACATTACACGACTTTGTAGTGAGTGAACAAAACGCTCCGCTGATCCGCTCTAATCTCGCACGCGGCTCCGCTCGGCCGCATGGCCACAAGCGGCGGCACATCGAACTCCCATTAGTTCGAGACTCAAGTCCTCCGTGGGAGGCTCGCCCTCACCACCATACTCCTAAAATTACCATCCAACCGCTCTGCTCTCCTTACATTGTTCCTCCACGTCTACACTTATCACAATACCACGTACTAACCGAGCAATGTGTACTGCCTCACTGCTATACATCGGACGAGGTTACTGACCGGATAACGGCGAGGGAACGACCCTCGCATTACTGAAACTCCTCGGTACTCGCTTTACATTGCAAGCTAAGTAATATTGGTACATTAGCAGCAGTGCATGCGAGCGGCGGTGCATGGCGGGAGCTGATGTCTGTGCGCAAGGGAGCGGTGGTGTGGGCAGCATCCGGCACTCGGCTGCCAGTGCCGAGTGTGCGGAGCGGCAGGAAGCAGGGTGCGCCTCTGTCAATAGCTGACACGAGTTAGTTCAGAGCCTGGGAGCGTGCAGGTACACGCAGCAGGTCACGAGTTCCTGAGAGACGTCTCCTCGACACGTACTTATCGCTGACATTCAATGAGCAGTTGTTTTGATGGGTGCGTTACAGACAGTCATTTGTTATCGTGTCCCACTCACACACTTCATCCACAAAATACATTATTGTTGTTGAAGTGGAATTTAAATAATAAACTGTCTGTAACTATCACTCAATGTCGTTAAGTGTAGAGTATCGTTAAATCTAGAACAACATGCGGCATGCCTGTCCGGGTAAATGGTAAATAGATTGTCGAATGGCGCTGATTTAACAATTAACAAACGTGTCTGTTATTGGCTAATCACAAATATAATGGCTATTATTACACTTGCTACGCATGTCGTATTTTGCATTTGTGGCCCGTATTTATAAAACAGATAATTATGTAAAAACATGCTTAGAAATACCTCAAACATAAATAGAAGCCCGGGTAGGGGTCTGAATGTATCTAAGAATTGCCCCTATAGTTATGCAAAGTACATGATTCTGTAACAAATGCGGCAGGTACCTACGTGTGGTTGGCGAACCAGTTGCAAATTATGGAGTGCTGGCCACTTACCATGATGTGGGCCACATGCTGCCTGCGTGTCAGTGCACGGTACACGCTACTCGCCTGTGCCGTTACCGTTAAGCCTCGTGCAGACTGGCGCGACGCGACTCTAACAAAACAATTTCTAAGAAAACTTCACGGTAGAAAAATTACCAGTGTTGCGTCGCGCCGTCGCGTCGCGCGTGTCTGCACGAGGCTTTATACTCACAAGTGCTCGCCAATCGCCATGCGGGCTGCCATAAAAAGAAATATCTCAGAATGTTGCGGCGACTGGTAGTCATTCTATAACAATCGCTATATCTCATCATAAAACTTTGTTGTAAACGACGTCCATGTTGGACCGCGGCGCTAACAGCGTCCATTACCTTCCATTTTGAAGCCTCGCTCGTTCGGATACGATGCGGGCAACACATCATCTCGCCAGCTGCAGTCGGTTAAAACTCCATTTGTCGTGCGGGTCATTAGGCGCGCGCCGGTAATGTACGTTTTTGTTACATGATTGTACGTTTTTGCGTTCAGCGCGCATCTGCATTGCGCGGAAAATACAGAAGTAGACGCATGATTGCAATATTTCTAGATGACTGACAGTAAAAAAGTGCTGACATTGTAATACATTTTTTACGTCCAAACGACCACTTTGGTGACGTGACGGAATCCGATGCGGTTAGCTATGCGACACGATATAGGTGCACGCAGAAAGCACAGTTTATATGAACTCAATGCGAGATTACAGACTGTTCATACACAAGCGCCGACCAAAACACTATAGCACATGCAGCGACTTCCAAACCACACCATCACCACCACACGTTACGCCACAGCCCGTGAGAGCTGATGAGGCGCGTAGTTACAAGTGGCCCTACTGCACATTGTTGCTCTGTGTCGTGGTCGCCGCCCGCCGCGGATCCTGTTCGCTCGCAATATATTTATTTTTCTCTCTCCAGACGAACGTTTCTTCGTGTTGTGTCGGAGATAGCTGCGTTAGGGCGCTATCACACGCGTTGCACTATGCGATTACAATAGACACGTACGGTGCTCGAACATTACTGTTATCTTCCGGGTGATCTAGATAAACCATTCCTAAAATATATACACGACAATATTTGACATGTTACTAATATTCCTGTTACCGTGTACCTACCCACCTAATCTGATAGTAGGTATGCTTGCATAAGTAGCTACACGTTTAATACATTTGTGAAGTTCTTAGCCCAGGTACGCCGGCGATTTTTTCAACGCTCGGCTCAACACTGAAAGTTGAACACCTAGTGTGCGATAAAATCCCGCCGCGATATTTTGACGTCCGTGCCAACGTGGCTTTTAGAATTTAAAAACGTCTTACTTGAAGCCATAAATATAGTTTCAAGCTGCAGCGAGTGTTGCAATGCGACTACGCGCCAGACTCCTTTGTCATAAAACAAGTAGAGCCAAGTTTAGTGAAGCGCTATTAGTGCAGTCTCTCTTAGGAACACACACAATATTACTTAAGTTTTTCCTTCCTCCACGCTCCACGTACCGTCCACTTTATAAGCGACTTTATCTTACTTTATTAGGAGGCCGGCTCCGGCGGCCGCACGATAACTCGGTTACCTCGGGCGCTGTCCCGCTCGTCCGGGGATTATCCGCATTAGTTGGACAAGGACAGAGCGATAGTGCTTCACATAAATTACAGTAGTGATCATGGGAAGTACGTAGCTCGGGCGACACCGCGGAGGATCAAGTCCGCTCGCAGAGTGCGCGCTAGCGCTACGCGTCTCCGTCGGCGCACGGAGTACCGTGCGGCGTGCCCACATATTTTCACAACGTATCATAAACGTATGCTAATGACAGCATAAATAAATATCCTATAAAGATTTCTAAAGATATAAAATGAGGTCAAACGATCATCGAACTTGTATCTCGTATGATAGGATAACGTCACTCGCGTTGTTTTCACATCAATCATCGGCTGTAATTTCGTAGTAAAATAATGTTGTAAAAGTTCGTCCGAATACTTAGCAATGCTAATACAAATAGGATTTACAATATCTAAAGATAGACGACCGATCATGCTATCGAGGAGCACCGGAGCACCCCGGAGCGCTACATGCTAGCCGACCGAGTGTGCTAGACATAACGTAGATCGTACACTCGGTGTTCACAGATGAATACTTCCAGTTATCGGTTAAGTACCACATTTATCACTCTAATGCTCTCAAGTAGGTAAACTTTTAAAATGATGAAGAACTTTTTGAATGATGACTGAATTTTTTAAACATAAAATAGGTAACAATTTTTCAAAGATTACAAGCATTTTCTAAATACAGGTACTGGATGGTAGGCATAAAAAGATGTACCTGCCTACCTACCGTATCTCCAATGTCAACCCTATTCATGTTGCGAAAGCTATGCAAATGCGTGTGGTCTGTGCCCCCCCACCAACAGCCCTCCCCTCGCGCGTCAGCAGCACGCGGAACCACGCTCCTGTGACAGGCAGCACTGAATATTAGGTACAGAAGGCCAACTCCAGACAACTAGCGAAAACAGATTAGGTTTTCCTTAAAAAGTTAGTAACAGGCTCTCTGAACCGTCCCGATGTGCTCAGTATGGTGTTATTCCATGTGCTACATAATTTGCCAAGAAGTTGTAATACATAGGAGGCTTTTCTGTATGCCAAGATGTCATACCAACTTAAGACAATACTGTCCACTGTATAGAACGTATGCTGTATACAAAGAGCACGAAGTGGACAGTGACCTCTTTCACTCATCAGTAACTGTAATGGGGGTCTCTGTCGTGGCCAGATCTTGCAATTGAACATTTCATGAATTGTTCGACAATTTCATCAAATGTTTGTATTTCATGAAATAGAACATAGACCGCTGGTCACATCATGATGTGGTCTGGCCAGATCAATGAATTTTATCAACGTTTGACGATTTTACGCACGACTACTTCATGGTGTGGCCAAACATTGGTGATCATATCGTAAAATAGATTATCCACCGGTAAATGCGTTGATGTCTCTTTGGTTTTGTTGTGCATCATGGGATTTACTACCTTGACGTCGAGTTCCACCACGTCGAGTCGCCTTGACGTCGAGTCCCGCCACGTCGAGTCGCCTTGACGTCGAGTTCCGCCACGTCGAGTCGCCTTGACGTCGAGTCTCCTTGACGTCGAGTCCCACCACGTCGAGTCGCCGCCACGTCTACTTGTTCTTTTGTATGATGTTTATTACTACGATGAAAAATTTCTGCATGTCGAATGTAACGAAAGGTGCAATCAGTTAAACAAAGTATTCAAGTCATAATATTTTTATTTATTTTAACAATCTTTGTAATAACTTAAAAAAAAATATAACATTACCTGTTATAATCTGAGCACAGTAAATCACACATCAGTTACATAGGCAATAAGTTTAAGACGAAGTTCCCTTTAGAGGATTATTACAATTAGAATAAAGGTATCACGTCCTAGATCACACCGGTTAATAGGTACTTATGTATATCTAGAAATTTATAATCACAGTTTTTTTAAATAAAATGTTAAATGAAATAGGTAATTAAACCCGCAGGGCAGCATGTGTGGCGAGCTGTTGGGCAGTAGCGACCCCACGGACCCTACCTCTCGGGAGAAGTCTTGTTCCTCACCTCTGGCTTGCCTTTAAGGCCGGCTGGAGTGAACACTGACGAGGAACGGAGCTCCCACCTCATTCTTGCCTTAATTGGCCGGCTTGAATGGAGATTCGCAAGAGCAAACGTGCTCGGAGAAAGGAAGTATTCCAGTAATATGCTGGTAGGGATCTTGACCGTACTTCCGGGATTGTCCTGATAGCCGTGGAATACCTCTCCACTCCTCATAAGCACCTCAGGACATGTTGCCCCCTTGTCGCTTCGACTCTTTGTGCTAGCGACCATTTTCGGGGGCCCATTATTGAGTGTGCAAGTCACCCCCTGCCATTTTCCTTAGTATGTTTTATAATATATTGGTCAGGCAGGGGCCATAATCTTTCCATAGTTCAAGGTAACCAATCCATTATAGCCACCCAAATCCATAGCCCAATATGTTTTGTTTCCATGTTCTGCAATAGTCCTACACCAACCGGGGGTTTTCCTTGGGTGCATACAGGGATAATCGTCGGTTGGTGCCTCATTTCATTTTAAAAAACGTCTAAGGGGCCTCTGCGAGTTGGCTTCGGCCCCTCGTACGCCTTCCAAAGGTCCGGGATCCTAAGGTCCCGAGATATTTAAAAGATAATTATGTTCTGATCATAACTATTCATTCCTAATTAAAAAACACTAAAAAATCTGGCTAGATATTTACAATAGTTAATTTCAGCTCGGCTTTAGATCATTTTGTTTTATATTTTGATGCTCCCAGTCTAGCTAAACTTGTCTTTCAAGAAATCATCAACAATTTTTGTGAATTTTTGATCATTTGTGTAATCTTAATGTAGGGCCAAACGTCGACTGACATTATCATTTTAAAACGTTGACGTTTAGAAGATATGGTAAATTTTAGCTGGCCATTTCATGAAATGATCAATTCTAAGATACGACATTACGACACATTCTACGACATCTCTGGTCTGAAATAATATTTTAACCGAAGCTTATATAAAAAAACCGGCCAAGTGCGTGTCGGACCACGTACAATGAAGGGTTTCGTAGTTGGGATGAATTTATCCTAAGAACAAACTACTGCAACTACAAGAACCAATGTAAGTTGGTCGATTATTAACGAGTAATAATCGACCAACTTACATTGTTTCTTGGCCTACTTAGTCGGAGCTATCCGACTAAGTAGGCCAAGAAACAATGTAAGTTCCTTTTAACTTCATTATATATATTACCATTTAATTATAAAATTCATGTACCTATACAAAATATAGTAAAACATTTTAAAAGAGTAACGGTGGAGTTTCTTGCCCATTCTTCTCCATACGAAAACTATTTGTTAAATTCTATTTGTTTTGTACATTTTGACGTTCAAAAGTGCCTCTTATGTGCATAAAGGCTTGTGCAGACCAGCGCGACACGCAACGCGAACCAAAGACACCGCTCGGCGCGCGACGAGCGGTGCTTTTGTGTCGCGTCGCGTGTCGCGCTGGTCTGAACAAGCCTTAATTGAAATAAATTATTTGACATTGACTGTACCGCCGTGAATTTTTTCACATATCCAAAACTATCCATTTAGCTGGCAAGGGGGGAGGAGGGGCACTTGACTCTAACAAAATGTGCACTTTAAAAAGCTTATTATTTCGCAAACGGATCCTTGAATCGAAAAATGGTTTTCCCACACCCGCAATATTTATGAACGACCTTTCCAATGACAGCCCACACCATGGAATAGACGAGGAAAAAAAAACATCCCCACTTTACGTGTAGGAGGTAACCTAAAAATCATTTTTAGTGTGTGCTCTTGCACTGGCAGTACGTAAACGCGTGACTATTTGTGCGACTCACATTTTCGTTGTTCGTTGTGTGGAGCCGACCTTCTGTATAGTGTGTAGTGCGGTGGTGCTGGCAGGCGCGACAGATGGCGCGGACACGCCTGTGTACAGTGCACACGCACTTCCTGCACGTTGCCAACATTCAGCGGTTGAGCGCCTGAATGTTAAACACTGACACTTTTATCTGAACGACCGATATGGGATTGCAAAAATACTGAGCAAATACAAATGTTAATGGTGTGAACGTGTTAGTATGTCCTCTCCAGCCCCACGCTGACGTCAACAAATCTATAGACAAAAGTCTCATTGTATTCCTACAGTATTTCAGAGCACAGTCAAGAAGGTCCGGATTAAATCAGACAATAACTGATGTCTAGTCTTGAGTCAGAAACGTTATAGTAGGTATAGGAAGTGTTTTCGCAGCATTGACAAAGCGTTGTCGCAGTAGCGTTGTGAAGGCGTCGTACGTAGTAAGCAGCGTCGTAGTGGCGTCCAGCGGCATTGTAACAGCGTCGCCGTAGCAACGTCGTAGCGGCGGCGGCGGCTTCGTAGCAGCGTCGTAGTGTTGCCGTAACGTCGTCGTGGAATTGTCATAGCTTTTTCGTACAGTTGTGTCGTAGCGGCGTCGTATCATTATCCTTACATATCCTTACATATTATAAAACAAAGTCCCCTGTCTGTCTGAACGCGATAAACTCAAAAACTACCGAACGGATTTTCAAACGATTTTCACCAATGGACGAGGTGATTCATGCGGAAGTTGTATAATTCATTCAGGTTTTGTGTAAATTGGCTGAAATATGACGATTATTGTTGAAGAAGTCGGAAAAAATCATGCCGACTGGGAGCTTTACTGGCGTGCGCTGCGTTAACCGGAAAAGATAGGTACATCAAATTTATGTTCTACGGTATTGTTCATCTTAAAAGTTCAACAAAAAAGTCCGCGATGGCATATGTCTATCTTCTAAGGATGACCCACAATAACCATTTTTATCTTTCAGAATTTGATAAAAATTTAATTGTTATTTCCGAAACTTTTTTGACCGGTATAGTATTAATCCTTATCCAATAAAATATGTTATTTAAATTAGATTAAAATATGCCTTTGTATCATATAATTTAAATGAATAGTTTAAAATTTATCACAGTTTCAAAATTACGCGGAGTAACGCGGGTGCAGCGATAGGAGTCAATGACGTTTTCATCTGTTATTAGGTATGAAATCTCGGTAGTACGTTCCCGTGGGATATTTTCCGACATCCGGGCAAAAGCTTGTTTATTATAAAACAAAGTCATACTATGTGTAACTTGACCTATGTTCACAAATAAAGCTTTCTGATTTCTGAAGTCGGTAAAAAATGTGAAACGATGAAAACAGTTACCAATGTTATTTATAAAGATAATGAATAAAAGAGGACCGAGAATAGAATGTTTGTTTGGTCGCCTGCGTCGGCTTCAGACGAGTGTGGTGCTCCATGCTGCCACCTGAGTGTCAGCTTCTCCAACAAATCATAGCTAACTAAAATGTGCCGAGCACATCGTGCCTTGTATGAAATGAGTCTTCTGTGTGATGTGACGCTATGACATGACAATAAATATTCTCGCCTCAACTGATCGCCACGGCACGGATGGAGAATGTTTTAGAAATCGTTTCATTTCCCTCAATTCCTGCTACAGCACGGATATTGTTTTTTTTTATTTGTTTTGTGGCCGTTTAATGTTGCCCGTCACAACATGAAAGCTTTATCTTGGTTAAAACCCGTTTGTTTTAATGCTAAAAGTTTTGTGTCTTAAATGAATAGCTATCTTCACCTCGGTATGTTTTCGTTGACCTAAGACGGGCTCGTAGGAGTTGTTCCACAGCCACGTCGGCCATCAGCTACGACTTGCGTGCGTCGTCCTAGTCTAGTCATCGTCACAGCGGATGCCGCACGAGCATGCGAGCATGCGAGCATGCGACACTCACTCCGGGTCGTCGTGTTCGTGTAACGCGTTTACTTAGAATAACGCCTGCAGTGAACGGCTCGTTTTTTGCCGGAGCTGATTAATGGCAGTGGTCGTCTCCTTGAGAGCACGTAACTGCCAGTGATAAGAGTGATTTGCTGAGCTATCAGCGGCCGTAACATAAAACGTAAGGGCCTCGGCCCGTGTCCGGCCGCCACCATTACCCCGCCCCCCGCCCGTCGCCCTCTCTTGATCATGACATGACCACCCGCTACCCCACCGACGACTTTAAGTAAGCCGTGATTTTGAGAAAAGCCGACAATTACTGACTTAGTTTATGTTTTAATTACCTACGTATTCTGCGCGCGGCCGCTCACGTTATGCACGATTTTGACTACACAGTTTAATGTTAATATTTATGAGTGTGTGCTGTGTGCTACAGCACTGCATACATAACAATATAGTCGGTGATAAAATGTTGCCAGTTTGGCGTTCCGTGAAAATATATATTCGCTCAAGTATTTAACACAGAACTTGCATATTGATTTTAAAATTTGCATAAGATATAATATATTTGGAATACAGACTAATAATATTTAATGCGGGTACAGCATATTTGATTATTAAAAATATCCGCTATGAATGATATACCCGTCTACAATCAGGTAGGTCTACGTATGCTGGTACTTTGATCTGTGTCACAAAGGGCGAGCAGGAAGTGCTGCACAGTTTTTGTCAATAGCCTGCAGCGGATGCGCGGGCGCGCGGGCGCAGCGCTCCTGTCATACCCCCGCCCCCGCCCCCGCCCCGCGCCCCGCACGGTAATGATCCACTTGTGTCGCTGGCTGTACTTTAACCGCTACCGAACAAGGTTCCGCCTCTTCCTGCACACAACACAAGGTGAGTCCGTTATGTCAGTTGAACAGACTTGAACAACCGCGTCTGTATAAGTACTAAGTAGGTACCCACGCTGCCGCCGCGCGCCGCACGAAACTTAATGAACGTTTGTTTTGTGCAGCCATTCATTTATTTTAGGATAAATTTATCACGTTGTTCGATAAGTTAGGTTCCCGACCTCTGACACAAGGAGAACGTGTGGCTTCAGCACTCGTTAATGTAATGCTTGCTCCAGTTATGCCGGTTCTTTATTTGATAAGGCAGGTTTACGTTCTATGCAAATCAAGACATCATTTACATTATAACCACTCCTACGTGCTGCGTATTGAAATGTTCGTAATGTACAAACACATGACGCGGGCCTGTAGCCTGCAGGCATCAGAACAGAAATAGACACCACAGCTAAAACAACAACGAAAAACAATTGGATTGTTAAAGCAACGCCAACGTATCTACAATCTACATGTACAATGATGGTCTAAATGTTTATCAAATAGTCTCCGCTCGCAGTTGACGTGTGTATCTATCAACACAACACATATTTCAGCCGAACATCATGATAACAAAACTGTTTGTACAAAAATATCATAATAAATTGTTCCCACGCATGCCGCATGCCCGTCGCCCACCGAGCGACGCGCGACGTCGCCGTGTGCCCGCGTCGCAACGCGGCGTGGCGCGGCCAAGCCACAAGACGCGCACAAACAGCTGATCGGTCGCCGGCCGTCATGTCCGCATACGATCAAACGAACATTAACCCACATATAACTATGTATTCAGTGCAAACAAAAAGATAACGACGATACTTTGAGAACCTGCACTATCTGTGAGAACATCTCCAAATTATAAATTAATAATATCGTAGAACATTGCGAGACGCTCATTATACCACTTAATGCTGGGATTATTTTTTGCAGAGAGTTGTCAGTTGCAAATAAAATAAAAACATTATCTAGGTACCTATGTCGTTTGTGTTGAAATGATAAAATAACACCAAAACTTTTTATATAAATTGTTCCATATAAACTCAAACTCAAAGCATTTATTTCAATTAAACCATTTACAAGCACTTTTGAATTGTCAAGGAATCGGTCAGTCGGAAATATGAAGCCCATTCCAAAGCGTAGTAAGTACCTATGGAGAAGAACGGTCAAGAAACTCCACGGACACTCTTTTAAATAAAAAAATGTTACAAAATATTGGTTACATCATTCAGACGTGCACGTTAGAAGCGTCCGTAATAAAATGATAAAACAAAGAACAATTCAAAAACTAAAATAAATAAAAAATAAGCCGTGGCAACTAAGAGATGACCAGTCCCAACTGACGGGGCGGCGCCCGTTCACGAACATGACGCATGGATTAGCTTAGCACCATTCAACTCAACCATTTTGAAGGGAGCTAAGCCGACGTTCGCACAGACGGACGTAATAAAATTGCGGCGATTTTTTTTCGTGCACTTGATTTGTCAATGCTCTGCTTACCGCCGAGAGTTGAAAATCCAGCAGTGAGTTTTTTCAACGCGCTGGGACGAGAGTGCGTCCCAGCGCGTTGGACTCTCAACGCTTAACACCGAGAGTTGAAAATCCAGTGCGCGATAAAATCCCGCCGCGATTTTATTACGTCCGTGCGAACGTCTCGGCTTAATGATCCAACACACGCGCCACCATCAGCGAAACATTTGAGTGAGCATGACATACTCACAGCCACCAGGGCACATTCAAGTCAATGCAAGACATTCCGGTAAATGGTAACTCTTTAGTACATAGTGCTCACACCTGTGCTATACAATTATATAATACAAAGGAGATTGAGTTTATACAATGCAAAGATGATCTTACAATCTTCAGCAGCTCCAACAGTATTTGCAAATCTTATCATATCTTCCACATACTAAGTGACAAAAAACGTATTATTGAAGCTAACTCAAAAACTACCCAAACAAAAAAAGAATCATCAAAATCAATTCATAATTGGCGGAGTAATCGCGTAACAAACATACAAAAAAACATACAGTCGAATTGAGAACCTCCTCCTTTTGGAAGTCGGTTAAAAAGACTGAAATGATTCATGAAACTATTGAATAAGGAGATACACACAGTTCCAAGCAAAAAGTTTGTCAAAAGAACGATGAATTAGAAAATAAAAAGTGTGTGTGAGTCAGATCCGACGCACGACTGCAGTTGACTCCTTTGAATAGGAGTTTATGTAATCTGTGGAATAGGCAAAGTGGATAAATAAACGCATCTCAATAAAGATAACCGCATCCCCCTGTTTACAAGTTTACACATACAACACCTACCCCACCCTAATATAACTCAAATGAAACAATAATATTAGATCATAATTTAGACATCTTGTCTGCGATTTAATTGTATGTTAAGTTATCGTGTATCGCACGGCCGAAATATCTAGATCGAAGTGTGAAATTGTATAAATATAAATTAATCGTTAGTGTTATTTACGAATCCATACTAATGTTAGGTTTCAATTTATTATTAGATAATTGTTCGATATTGTACTGGCAACACCGAAAGATTCGATACGGCAAAATGGCGGAACAATGACCTTCTGGGTCGGGCGCTCGTGACGGTAAGACGTGCTTAGTGGCTGTGTCGGTAAAAAGATAGATATAAAAATATAAAAACTTTATTGTTCAAGTAAGCAATACAAATTTAAATAGCACTAGCCTCCACACTAGGATTCCCTGTGTCGTGGAGATCTATTTAAATTAAGGTAGGTACCTAACCTATTCGTTTTAAAGTAAATAATATTAGAATACTGATTAAGAGGCCTGCGAACACGGCTCGCAACTACACATCGAGGTGTTTGCAAAATTCAATTCCAAGCACGTTGCGCTAGTGTGAGTGCCTGTCGGAGCGATATACCACATTGACAATTATTGCTTGACGCGATAGCACTACTAGCTTTCGAAAATGTATGATAAATTTGGATGTGTTCCGTAATACCAAAAATGATGAATGAAAACTTAATATTTTTCATTTTTTTTTTCGATAATTTTTAATTTGATAATATAAGCTATGCTTCTGCAGAAACAATATTATAAATATTGTTGTTTATAATACAGAAAAAAACAATATGAAGACATGTCATTGACGCTGTAAAAATATACGAAATTAAATTCGTTTAAACTTCATTTTAGAAAAGTTTTTTGGAAAATACTTAGATAGATAAACACTGTCTAAATCCGAATAACAATATAATATGGTGGAAATATGTCCAAATTGCAAATGATTTAGGTATTACGTTTGTATGGACAATTCATGCATCGCCGCGTTCTTAAGGCCAGGACTCTCAGAATCGACCTATTTTTGATTTAACATTAAACAATCAAATATTCTTTGTTTTGATCTGATAAAATATATGTTGTAGTTTAATAAACATTCTTGATTATTCTATGGTTAAAAACACGATATTTACAACTTCACTCTATAGTAAAAAATCGCAAAAACAGGGTTTGATCGTTTTTTAAGTCGTACTTGAAGTAGAACAAACTTTTATTCAAGAAAAAATGTCAAAAATAGGCAATGACGTTTAGAAGAATATGCTATGGTTACTTTTTCTCAAAACAGTTTTTTATTGTTTTAACAAGATATTATATAACAAAGCGGCCCGCGCGCTTCGTTTCAGAATAATTCAGAAGCCCGCCAGCCAGGCGTCTTCGAGGCAGGACCTATGTCGCTAATTGCTAGCTCGCTCCCGCCTATCGATCGAAATATACGATAAATTATTGTTATTTTCCGTGTTTGTGTATTAGTTTTAAAAATAAAAATTTATTGTAGTAGGTAGTATTAATATTAGTTTAAGTTTTAATATATAGTGGTATTTAAAATTAAATTATGGGGAATAAAAACAGAAGAAAGAAAAAATATCCAGGATTGAACTGCAGAAGATTAAAGAAAAGTAAGATTATTATTTTTTTACGTATTTATAACCTACCTACCTATAATTAAAGACGACGCGACAGAGTAATATTGTAGTTATAGGTCATTAGGTACCTACTTGCTTTCGTCACAGTACTAGCAGTAGCAGGCACCATAAATGTACAATTATAGTGATATCAAAGTAAATAATTATATAGTTTAAATTTTTGTTTTTAATATAACAGTTTACAGAAACAACAGTAGCACAACTACAGCAAAGATCATTTTTGCAAATAAAACTTTTATCTTTGCAGTTCATCGATACCAAGATATAAAGGCGTATTTACAAAAAAGTGCAACAGTGAGTACCTACCTAACCAGCAACTCGATTTTTTAAATTAGAGAATGGGATTTAAAATGACGACGACATGACGGCAGTATCTGCTTCTCGCTCAGGCGCAATAGGTAGGTTCTACTACGTGAGCGACAGACATGTGCCTACTGCATCAATTGTACAAATTATAATAATAATGCAAGGTTGTTGATGTTTTTGTACTTTCACACAAAATAGTGACTAGAGTGTATGTAGATATCTGTTATCTCCTGACTTACCGACTTACCGACTGACTTACCGACTTCCTGCGAGAAATTGAATTACGCGGGTGAAACCGCGGGGCAAAGCTAGTCTAAAATAGTTTCAATGTTTCACATCTGCCAGGCGTCCCGTGCTGGCTCAATTTTTATTATATTTCGTTTTTATTATAATATACTAAATAGGTACCTATAAAACTAAGCAATGCGGATAACCCTGCGAACGCGGCTAAAGTAGTTTTTTTTTGCATTGATCTAGCTTTCGGACACGCTGAAGCACCGGAAAGTACCAGTGGAGTGGAGATGGAACTGGCGAACATGATACCGCTTCTATTGCCCTGGATCCTGGTAATTTGCAAATAACTGGGTTTAATGAGTAAGTTTAGTGTATTATTAGTATTAAAAATCGTAATTTTTTAAATATTATGAAATGTTAATAAGAAAAAATATTGTTTTAGGATTTCAAGCCAAAGTAGCGAACAAGCATCACAAAATGTACTTGTTTCACCTGGAGCTCCTGAACCTGTAATAACTTCTCAACTAGCCAAGTCGGTTTTCCAAATTCTAATGAATTGTAATATCTGGAATATGTTTATTTGTAAGAATTTATTTACAGGGAATAACTTATAAAATAGATATGTATATAATCTAAAAACTAAATATAAGTAAAGTAAATGCTCGCCAAAGAGGCCAGTATTTACTTTACTTAAATTTAGTTTTTGCCCAAAGACTAAGCATTGCCATACAACGTGGCAATGCTGCCAGCATTTTGGGAACTTTGACAACTAATAGCGGTTTCTTAGACTAGTGTAGGCTTTATTTTTGGATAGTTTTAGTTTTAATAGTAATAAGTATCTTGAATCAAATAAAAAGTAACTTTTTCCATGTATTTTTTGTTTTTATTTATTTATTTATATATACTTTATTGTACACCACAAAAATACATAACAAAAAATAAATTAAACACTACAAAATATACAATGGGCGGCCTTATCGCTTTCCGCGATCTCTTCCAGGCAACCTTGGAATGGACAGTGATTTGCCTGGACATAAAATGGGGCTGTCGTTGGTGCAAATAATAAGTATATTATATACTAGAATAGATACACAGATATATACATATCCTAAATAATATATACATAAATACATACATACTTACTAAATATATAAGCAACAAAAATAAACGAAGACTATAGATAATAACAGTTACGAGAACAAGATCACAACGACAAGTAATGTTCCTTCACGAGTCTCTTAAATACAAGTAACGATTGCGCACGTTTTATTTGAACTGGCAATGCATTCCACAAACAGTTTTTTTGTTGTAGGTAAATCTATTTTTATATATTTTAGTATTTCTTATCCTTACATATTATAAAACAAAGTCCCCCGTCGCGTCTGTCTGTCTGTCTGAACGCGATAAACTCAAAAACTACCGAACAGATTTTCAAACGGTTTTCACCAATGGACGGAGTGATTAATGCGGAAGGTTTTAATGTATAATTCATTAAGGTTTTGTGCAAATTGGCTTAAATATGACGATTATTTTTGAAGAAGTCGGAAAAAATCATGCCGACTGGGAGCTTTACTGGCGTGCGCTGCGTTAACCGGAACAGATACATCAAATTTATGTTCTACGGTGTTGTTCATCTTAAAAAGTTCAACAAAAAAGTCCGCGATGGCATATGTCTATCTTCTAAGGATGACCCACAATAACCATTTTTATCTTTCAGAATTTGATAAAAATTTAACTGTTATTTCCGAAGCTTTTTTGACCGGTATAGTTATCCAAACAATATGTTATTTAAATTGGGCATTTAATTAAGATTAAAATATACTTTTGAATTATGTAATTTAAATGAATAGTTTAAACGATATCAGAGTATCAAAATTACGCGGAGCAACGCGGGCGCCGCTGCGCCCGCATTGCTCCGAGGAAAACTTCATTGACTCCTACCGCTGTAGGAGTCAATGAAGTTTTCCTCTGTTATTTATTAGGTACTAGCTTTTGCCCGCGGCTTCGCCCGCGTGGATTTCGGAAAATATCCCACGGGAACGTACTACCGAGATTTTATACCTAATAAAATAACAGGAAAACGTCATTGACTCCTACCGCTGCGCCCTTTTTTTACTAGGACAGCCCAAGTAAAAAAAAATATGTGACAAAATATAAACCCTAAGGGTACCTACTGATAACTATCTATAATAACTGAGTTTGAGGTAAGGTACGGTGGGCTGCATCAATTGGGTATCCCAGTTGTATTAAAATTTTGATACAACTGGGGTACCCAATTGATAATAGGATGATATTAGGATTGATATTTATATTGTTATTGGTTTATTTTTATTCTTTATTATTGATTATTAATTTAGTGATCGAAAACCTAAAATATAAAACCGATGGCAATCGATTCCCTCCGAAATTAAATGCGTAACAAAGATTTACCATCCAATGTTCCTTAAGTTTTCTCGTAATCTTTTTTCATTTTGGTCAAATTACCTTTTCCGCGACTATTTTAATAATATTTTACTTCAGTTTTTTATATTTTTATGCGTTTTTTTTAAATATTGAATTAATATACGTGTTAGAGTGGTGGAGAGTGGACTTGCACATTCATTTCGCTACACTACGTACACTCGGTACACTACTTAACATCAATATAATTATTTATGAAATGTAACAATGTATATGTATTTAGTTTGACTCGTTGACCATACATAAAGTTGCTATATCTATGGTTGCTCCCGACTACTTACGGCAAATCCAAATGAAGGTATGATTTTGACAGGCTACGTATGTTCATCTGTTCCCTCATAAACTCATAACTCCTAAACTACTAAATTATACTTTACGTACGTAAATAATACTTTCTGAAAATATGTGCATATAATTGGTTATCATCCACCATTATTTATACTTATAGTTATACCCTAAAATAAGAATAAAACAATACTTATGTTTCATATTGACTGTTTTCAATAACACAAAAAACCCTTCTAAAATGTTATGTATCGCTGCTTATCAAATAAGCAGCCTACATGATCCTTAACCCCAAACAAAATATCTTATTGAAATAAAAATGGAAAAAAAAAAAAAACCCGACTGCAAAAACACATAACTGAAAAAAGAAAACCAAGCATTATAATCTATAGAATTTTGGTGTTGCAGGCGGGACAAACCAATAACCTAAAATGATGGTTTTGTTTGTCCCGCCTGCAATACCAAAATTCTATAGGTTATAAGACTTATAAGTAATGCTTGTTTTTATCTTTTCAGTTAAGGGTTGTGCCGACCAGCGCGACACGCGACGCGACACAAAGGCACCGCTCGTCGCGCGACGAGCGGTTCCTTTGTGTCGCGCCTGTTTGAAGTAGCCTTAAAAACAAATATCTCGACGACGCAACCACGAACACAACACTACGCCGATTCTCCTTATATAAAATGTACTCTGTGGCTATAGTGCCGCGCGATCTGCCCGCTGGTTTCGAGAACGGGTCTGCGTTGCCCGCGCCGCTCCCGCGCTGCCGCCGCCGCCGCCCGGCTGCCCGCAAGATTCGAGGCAGAGGCCTAAGAGCCTTTATGCATTTGAATTGTTTTTCAGCGGGTGCACGGTAGGGCGTCGCAAAGTTCGATCTTTTAATCAATATCGTTGAATTAAACAGCTCAGTTGAGTTGTCACAAGCAGGAATGCAAGTAACTGCAAGCCGACATGCGCTCCTTGCATCATGGGCGTCTTAAGAGGCCTGCAAACACGGCTCGCAACTACAAATCGAGATGTTTGCAAAATTAAATTCCAAGCACGTTGCGCTAGTGTGAGTGCCTGTCGCGTCGGAGCGATATACACCTATAGTGAGCAATACTACCACGCACACATTGACAATTATTGCTTGACACGATAGCACTACTAGCTTTCGAAAATTTATGATAAATTTGGATGATTTTGGTGTTCCGTAATGCCAAAAATGATGAATGAGAACTTAATATTGTGCATATTTTTTTCGATAATTTGTAACTTGAGAATATAAGCTATGCTTCTGCAGAAACAATACAGGGTGGCAGGGACATCCACGCGAAAACTGAAACCATGGATTCAGTACATGATTCTGAACCATGAATTTTTCGTCGGTTATTTTAAAAAAAATCAGCTGTTTCATAGAAAAGTGCAATACCTACGCGGTCAAAATGTATAGAACAGCTGATTTTTTTTAAATAACCGACGAAGAATTTCAACGCAGGGGGGTTCAGAATCATGTACTTAATCCATGGTTTCAGTTTTCGCGTCGATGTCCCTGCCACCCCGTATTATAAATATTGTTGTTTATAATACAGAAAAAACAATATGAAGACGTCATTTTCGCTGTAAAAATGTGCGAAATTAAATTCGTTTACTTCATTTTAGAAAAAAAAATTGGAAAAAAGAAGATGTAGGAGCGTAGATAAACACTGTCTAAATCCGAATAACAGCATAACACGGTGGAAATATGCCCAAATTGCAAATGATTTAGTATTACGTTTGTATGGACAATTCATGCGTCGTCGCCGTGTTCTTAATAAAATTGTCTACCAAACGACGGTATTGATGTTTATTTGAAACGACAATATTATAATGACATGATTCATGAATAATACATAGAGACACGGTGTACGAGTAGTCGTAGTTGCCGCTGATTGTTTACCGGAACCACCGGAACGAATGAATTGATTACAAAACACGCCAAAACACGTCGAAAACAACGTGTTATTATTATTTCACTGAATTCATAATTTTATCGTGGTGTTAATTAACGGTATAAATAATACCTCGTGTATGGAAAATATAGTATAATATTAATATTATATATATTTTTTAAACATTACATTGTGTTGGTCGGGTTTAATTGGGTCGTGGTATAGAAGTTATTTTAATACCTATTTATAATTAATATCACTATAGTTGATTGTAGGTATGTGGTGCACAAGGTAGGTAACGTTGTTGTTAGTTTATTACCTACCGAATACCAATTAACATCAAGTAGGTCCACAAACCCACTTGTCAGTCAAGACTCAGTCAAGAGTCAGAGTAACGTACGCATGGACGTAAAAAAATCGCGGCAGATTTTACCGTGCACTGGATTTTCAACTCTCGATGTTGAGCCGAGCGTTGAGAATCCAACAGAGCGCATCCCAGCGCGTCAAAAATACACACTGTTGGATTTTAAACTCTCGGCGCTAAGCGGTGCGTTGAAATTCCAGTGCGCGAAAAATATCGCTGCGGGAAAAAATCGCGAACCTGGGCTTTTTCATTCGTAGTGGCAGTACATGACGCGATTCTCAAGCCCGACCGGTCGTCTACCTAGCCGCACTAATGAAATTAATTACCTTTTACCTATATTAAAAATAATATGTAAGTATCAGCAGGTAGGTAGAGCAAACCAGTTTTCTTTTTAGTTAGGTACCTACTTATGATATCTCATTAAAAAATAATTATATGTAATTGTAACGATGTTATGCGAAGCGTGGGCGTGGGCGTGGGCGTGGGCGCGGGACTCGATCACTCACTGCCACGACATCCCCGCCAGCCGCAGAACAAGAGCAGCCAGCAGGCAGAACGTCTGCAGTGCAGTACATGAACACAAGCGTGTACAACACGTATTTATACTATTACTAACGACGACGTCGAACGACGAAAGAACACATCTTCATGTGAAACATGAAGTCCCTCTCATCCGCCACTAGAACTGACAGAGAATGAAACCTCCGCACTGACGAACTGCAGTAAATATAACGAGTTTCAAATATACTCGTGTATTGACTCAACTCATATTAATCATCGGCCGCTGCTAAGCACTGTTCACATAAGTGTTGAAACGCACAACATCCGCGAAGCAATGCATTCGAAATGTATTTATTAATAAATATAGACGAACCGAGAGCTGACTAACGGTTGCTTAAATTATTCTGTTCACACCCATGTTTCAGCAATGCGTGAATATACACGCAGATGAAGGTAGGGTGAGGTTGGAAGAGATAATGGAGCGGGGAGCACCTCGCTTTTACGGAACACAAAAATATTCGGGTACATATTTGAACGTCGAAAATTAAAATACCTACGGGTAAAATGTCAATGTACAAAACATCGAAAACTTAAATATCGAATGACCATATAACCGAAAATTAAAATAACGTAAGTTTATAATGTCGAATGGATAGATAACCTACATCCAATATACTATCTAAAATCTAATTATCTACAAAAGTGACATCTAAATACCTAAATATCGAAAGTACAGAGTATCGAATGTCCTAAAATATATCGAAGTACAGAGTATCGAATGTCCTAAATATCGATATTTATTTATAGGAAATAATAAAGATTCCGAAAAAAAAAAATAACTTCCGAAAATCTGTGGTTGACAGTTATACTAAACCAAAAAAACACTAACTTCCGAAAAAAAATTACAAAGTTTCCGAAAAGTCAATATGTTGTGCTACAAAAGTTAGTGACAGAAACGAATCGCTGCAAAACCGACTCCACGTAGTCTTGTCTGCCCTACCCCTAGAGTGTAATTTAAGCCCGCGTAGGCGCGGAGGGGTGAGGCAGCCCGCGAGGTGAGGAGCAGCTTCGGCTTCAGCCTCAGCCGCGGGGCGGTGAGCGTTAAAACCATCTGCGACGATAAACTCGCGTGGGACCGCCGGAGCCTCGCAGCGCCGCCGGAGCCGTGACAGAAACCATGCCTGCTGCATATTGCATACTCCATGCATGGTGTATGCTTGTTTTACGTCAGCAAATTCTAAATGCAAGTTGAGGACAGACTAATGACTAATAGCAATGCGTTGGCAGAGTGTGACAATTTCAAATCTACCTACATTTTTTCCACTCCTAATACCACATACTTAATCAAAATTTGTTCGATATTTTAACGAGTAGGTATTTTTAACGTAAATATAATGAACTTAGGTGTATTAAATGTTGACATTTTGAATCAGTCGATATTTTAATCACTCGGCATTTTAATCTTAGACATTTTAAGCTTAGGTATAACAATTTCGATATTTCGATACAATCCTTATTTAAATTTTCGATGTTTTGAACAGTGACATTTTACCCGTAGGTATTTTGATAATGATAAATGATAAATGATTTATTTCTGTAAGTAGGTTTGTACAAACACTTTTACACGTCAATCATATTTTAAAACTAGATGAGGTCGTTTAGTTTTCAACGTTCAAATATGTACCCAAATATTCATTAGCAGAACAGAACTGGAAGCTGGAACAATAGATTGGGAAAAAATAATGGGGTGACACAGAAATTCATTAGGTATAAAAACAATATCAGACCGCCTATTAAATACTTCGGTACTACAAAATGAAGGTCAAAAACTTGGCGAAGCTTTTTGTGAACTAAGCGTGCGGTTCAGAAAGTAAGATTACTAATACCTACACTGATTTGGTTGACTTTCACATTCACGAGTCTATTAATTACTGTTATTAACATAGGGACTTCTTTATTTTGGATAATTTAATACAATGCATAAACATAACAGTTATTTATTGGAAAAATAACTGAATTGGATGCAAAGTTATTCCGCAGTTTGCATAAAAAACAACTAGCGATGATACTTTCGAACGTTCGCCATCAGACCACTCAGGCAATATGTTGTTAATGGTTTCATGAACAGTTGGACATGCTGCCATGATCTGATTTCACAATAATTACTCTATAATGTTGATAAATACCTTTACATGACTTTTAAATAAATATCGAAAGCGTATGACTTTCAAATTACAGTAAATGTTTACTTAATTGGCTCGTACATTACGTAATGGTCTCTCGTGCACAGAGCTCGGGTGCGACGGGTGCTGAACTTACTTTAACTTCAAGTTATATGAGCATTTCACGGTAATTGGTCGCCGATGGTCTAATGAGCGGAACCAGTCTCGAGGCTATATCCTAAATGTATGTGGACCTGAAAGTTGAGATATTGTATCGACCATGTGAAGGAGCGCACGTGCACGCCAAAAATTATCCACTTATTACTCATATTAGGTAGGTATCGTACGGTAATTCATTTAAGGATTACTACTTTCTATATTAAACCTGTATTACTTTTATTTAACTATATGCTTCACTATTAGTTGCTCTATACGCGTTATAGACAGATTATGCTCTTGGATCTTAGTTACATTATTATAGCAGCACATTATGCCCGTGAGTAACTGCTTATGTACGGTAAACGGATATTGCAATGTAACTCCGGTAATCATTGTCCTCGTTGGAACATGTTCCCAATGATGCAAAAACACGCAGCGCTTCTCAATAATTAACATTTATAATGTAGTCTGTGTCCACGAGAAAGTAACAATATTATACTTCTTTACACCGGGTTGCAAACAAACTTGTTCATGATTTTGCCATAAATACTGTATCTAACTATAAGTACCTACATGTTCCATACTGTTCGCTAATAACTTGAAAGAATCATAAAAGAAAATTCTCATAAGAGAACCTTTTTGTTTAGGTTCCCGACTCCGAGCAACATCCAGATACAATGGACATCTTTGAGCAACGATACAATGGAAGGTATTTCAAAGCTATCACACAATGCGTATGAAAGGCAACTCGGTGAAGCGATATGAAAGGATTTGCCTTTCGTCCGTAAAGTAAAGGTAAGTTGGGTGGGTATGGGCGCGGTGTGGTTTGGATAATTCTCGTTATCGTTCGCTTCCGCTGCCCGTTTACAAACACGCGCAGTCCGCCCGCCCGCGCTCGCGCGTACCTTCACAGAACAAAAGAAACTTGCATCAACATACGTGTTTAAGAGTGTACTTACGACACTTTTTTGCGGATACGACACCATGTTTGTAACAACTCGGAAATCAGAATCCATAACACAAGTCGGATGCTCAAGTCGAGCAATTAGCTAAGATGTTGCATTGTGAGCAGTTAATGAGCAACATTCTTTGAATGGGATACACCATTTAATATCAATTTTATTAAGATGTGCCTGCACTAGTATCATTTATTAATAGAGAACGTGAAATAAAGTCAGTGAGGCATTTGATAGAGTTTCTCATAAGTAGCTGTTGAAGAAGCTAACCCATTTTGGGGCTTCCAGCCATCTTCATCTTCTAGTTTAACTTTAACTTTACAGGGTACTCAATGGATTCAGGTCATCACATTATGAAGTTCGTTCTGGTATCCCTAAGGGTACGCACCTGGCCCCCCGCTGTTGATATAAGTTTCTCTCTCTTTCTCATATGCAGGAACATATCGAAAGATATGCTACTATGATAAGTCACTAGTGTATGGCAAGTATGACAAAAAATGTCAAGGTGCACTCACAGCAAATTAACCAGAAAAACCATAGCCTGGATAGCAATTGGTTAAATAAAATTGTTGTCTGTAGACTGTTACTAATGTTGGTTGACCTAAACACAGAATTCTCCCCACATACTTCAACTGAATGAGACGAAATTCAAATCTTGTATAAAACGCACACTATGCAGGCAGGCATATTATAGGTTGGGGATTACATCGCTGATAAAATGCTTGGCTCAATACTAGTCCCGCTCCACAATCACAACTATTTGATTAATTGATTATTAAGATTCTAAGGCCATCTTTGCATTGTATTAACTCAATCTCCTTGGTATTATTTAATTGCATAGCACAGGTGTGAGTAGGTACTATGTACTAAAGAAATGAAATGAAATTGTTTAGAGCTACCATTTACCGGGTAATATGTCTTTGATTGACTTGAATGTGCCCTGGCGGCTGTGAATATGTCATACTCAGTCAGATGTCTCGCTGATGGTGGCGCGTGTGTTGGATCATTTAGCTCCCTTCAAAATAGTTGAGCGAATGGTGCTGAACCATACGTTATGTTCGTGAACGGGTGCCGTCAGTTGGGACTGGTCATCTCTTAGCTGCCATGGCTTATTTTAATTTTTGAATTGGTCTTTGTTTTTATCTTTTAATTACGGACGCTTTTAACGTGCACATCTTTCTACACTGTTCTCACATGTATAATTTCAACATGAATGATGTAACCAATATTTTGTAACATTTTTTTATTTGAGGCTTGTGCAGACCAGCGCGACACAAAAGCACCGCTCGTCGCGCGACGGGCGGTGCCTTTGTGTCGCGTCGCGTGTCGCGCTGGTCTGCACAAGCCTTAGCAGCCACGCCCGCGCCGCCGCGCCGCCGCGCCGCCGCGCCGCCGCGCCGCCGTCGCGGCCGCCGATATCTTTTTCGGCGTCGTTGGCGTCATCATCTGCCTAGCCTTTTCCCCAACTATGTCGGGGTCGGCTTCCAGTCTATGCGGATGCAGCTGAACACCAGTTTTTTACATGGAGCGACTGCCTATCTGATCTCCACAACCTAGTTACTAGGTAACACGATACCCCTTGGTGAGACTGGTTGTCAGACTTTTGGGCTTCTAACTACTCGTAACGACTGTCAAAGATCTACAAATGACAGCCGGGACCAACGGTTTAACGGTTTACGAAGCACGGAGGGGTCTTGGTATGTAAAGATGGTCACCCATCCACGGACCAACCCCGGCAAGCGTAGCTTAACCTGATCGATCGACCCGTGCGGCTGTTATTACTTAGCCACAAACAAGCCCCTCCCCGCCCCTCGTCGGCGTCAATGTCAAAATAAGTTATATTCTAGATTTAGGTATAATGCAAATATTTATACTAGTAAACTAATAAACACTAGTATTGTTTAAATACAAGCTTATTGGTTTATTTCGACGTAGGTAGTCGTTTTCGCAAATTTAATAAAAATATTTTTTTATATGAGCATAATTTAAATAGCAGGCACTACGCACTGGTTGAATACATTAGTTTTCAAACATTGTGGTAGGTATGGACAGTTTGGACGAAAAGAGGACTTGACATGAAATGAAATGAAATTGTTTATTCTGTAACACAGATTTCCAAACGCTTCTTGGATGAAAAGAGAATTTTGTTATAAGTAGTGTTTGATTTTAATGGAACTTTGATTTTCATCATCCATGCCGATTATGCCGATGACGCCGCCGCCCGCCGCCGCCGGCAAATTAAACCTCGTGCGGATTGACGCGACGCGACGCACGGTGCGGTGCGACGGCGACGCGACTCTTTCTAATAAAGGCTTGTTCAGACCAGCGCGACACGCGACGCGACACAAAGGCACCGCTCGTCGCGCGACGAGCGGTGCCTTTGTGTCGCGTCGCGTGTCTCGCTGGTCTGAACAAGCCTTAAAGAAAACTTCACGGTAGAACAATTTACCGCTGTCGCGTCGCGCCAGTCTGCACGAGCCTTGAAACGTCAGACGCCCCGGCGCACAGTGGATCGTCCCCATAGCAGAGGTTGGACGTAGGCAGCTTGTGAAATCAAAATCGATATTAAAAAAAAAATCTGTCGTATCCCTTTATCAAGAACCTACAAATATTGTGATGAGACTTTTTTCTAATTGGACTCATATTTCAGGAGAAAATCAATAAAAAGGTTTTCTTTGTATGAAAATGGACACTTAAACTCCCCCACCGTCTGAGTTTCGCCTTGTTTCGAGTAGTCATTTCTATAATTGGTATCTATCTACTAAAAGCCACATTTTGTCCAAAGACACATGGTGCCCCAATGGTGCACTTTCTGAGATCAAACTCAAACTCAAAGCATTATTTACACGCACTTTTGAATTGTCAAGGAATCGGTCAGTCAGAAATAGGTATGAAGCTAGTTGCCCATTCCAAAGCGTAGTAGGTACCTATGGAGAAGAACGGGCAAGAAACTCCACGGACACTCTTTTAAATAAAAAATTGTTACAAAATATAATCGATTTTCGTTTTATCATAAAAAATACAATAGCATGACAAAAATACCATGACAAACATGAATTTTCATTATGCTTGAACCAATGCTTGAGTTTAAGTGTCCATTTCCATACAAAGAAAACATTTTTTATCGATTTTCTCCTGAAATATGAGTCCAATTAGAAAAAGTCACATCACAATATTTGTAGGTTTTTGATAAAGGAATACGATAGCATTTAATTATTTTTTAAATATCGATTTTGATTTCACAAGCTGCCTACGACGTCCGACCACTTTTATTTTTTATTTTACCAAGTAAATTGTTTAATGCTCCAATTAGATAATAATGATTTTCTTACTTTTTGGTAGTCAAATTCTATTAATTTCTTAAATACATTGCAAACTATAGTTTTGTATAATTTAGAAGCATTTTTAGATTTTTTTGTAAATGTGAGTACCATGGAGCCGTTTATTATGTTATTAAGATGTATGTTGACTTGAAAGAGCATGGCAGTTGAGAGAATGTCAAGCTCACTTAAATGTCTCGCTGATGGTGACGAGTGTGTTGGATCATTCGGTTCCCTACAAAATGGTTGAGCTGGATGGTGCTGATCCACGCGTCATGTTCGTGAACGGGCGCCGTCAGTTGAGACTGGTCATCTCTTATCTGCCAGGGCTTATTTTTAATCAGATATTTTCAACTGCTTTGATTATTTTTTGTACATTGTTCTCACATATAGAAGCAACAAGAATAATGTACCCAGAATTTTGTAATATCTATATTTAAAAGAGTGGCCTTGGAGTTTCTTGCCCGTTCTTTTCCATAGAGATCTACGTTTTGGAATGGGCAACTAGCTTCAACTTTCTGACTAACTGACCGATTCTTTGACAATTCAAAAGTGCCTGTAAATGGTTTAATTGAAATAAATGCTTTGAGTTTGAGTTTCACTTCTATGGGGACGATCCACTGTGCGGCGCCGCCGCCGCCGCCGGTAAAACATACACATACATACATCGGCGCACACCTCTAATAGGTAGGTACCTACCTACTACGCTTTGAAATGGGCAACTAGATTCTATCATATTTCTGACTGACCGACTCCTTGACAATTTAAAAGTGCCTGTAAACGGTTTGAGTTTGAGTATGAGTTTGAGAAAAATAACTCAGATATATTTTTATTTCTTTCCAATTAACCTTTTAATGTCACGGACCACGGTCGGAAATAAACTAACACCTATTCATTATACCTACCCACATTGACGGGAACGACCGAGTTATAAATCAAAACTAACCTTGTGACCATATTCTTGCGATATTTACGAGTAATTACCTAATCTATTAGGTTTTTCACGCGAATTGATCGTGGGCGCGGGTCTGTATTCATGTGTCTGTATGGTAATGTTAACACTTACAATGAAGAGTGGTTTTATGCGACCGTCCGCGTCGCTTACTTAGCGATGGTCAGTGACAGCTGAGCTGCCACGAATAAAGGACTTGCTACACGGCTGCCAACCGCGTCCCCGACAGAGGTGACCTTGGTTGGCGACAGGCAGAGCTGTTTGAAATTTGATAGTAAACCACCAACTACACGGATGTAAACCACCAAGGTCACCTCTGTTGGGGTGCGGTTGGCAGCCGTGTAGCAAGCTCTTAAACTACATCACCACTTAGCGCTAAGTGAACGCACCCATTCCTAATCCTAATAACGAGTCGTGAACTCGTGATCGAGATTTCATCTCTGAAACGATGACACGTTAGTAAACATTCGTAATTATTTTCATTCTGCAAACAGCGAAGTAAGGACTTAGTAGGTAGGTAGGTACTGTTCGTTAAGCCATATCGTAACTGTTCAAATTGGTGTCGTAACTCACTGTGAACGCCTGCCATTAATTTCGTCCTGCCCGGGGCCGTAGTTTAATAATACGTGAAATTGTATTAAGTACAATTTATTCGAAATTCGCATTCAAAGGCGAGCGTGGAGCGACGGTGTCGGAGCGGAGCGAGCAAGGGTACTTGGATTTGCGTCCTTTAATTACGTGACGTGACGTCGACGTCGCGACGCGCCTCGGCGGCGGGTTATCTCAGTCGCTATCAGCTGTTGCGTGCGCGTGTGCACTCGCCCCCCACCCCGCCCGCTGCGCCGCCGCCGCCGCCCCGCTCCAATCAGCTGATCGCAGTAGGTCGCGCGCGGCGGGCGCCACGCTGACACGCCGCGCCGGCCGCGCTACATACCTACCTACCCATGCAACGCGCTATTTACTACTATCAACACAATGTGATTTACTAATTACTTTATCAATGATCCTTTACGTATTTGATTTTGTTCTAATAACCTGGCTAGGTAGTAGGTAGCTAGGTACACACTATCGCTATTGAAACTAGTTTTTAACTTTTCAGATAACGAATACAAATTTGAAAAGGCGCGGTTGCGCAGGCAGGCGCGACGCGACTAGTAGAACTATATTATGAAAACTTCATGGAAATTACTCTATCAGAAACGCGTGCCTTCGCGACGCCCCTGTCTGCGGGAGCCTTTATGGAACATGGTATTGATAAAATAAAAATATTGCGTGAGATCGTGCAGAACGCTCCCTGTTCCGGCGCGGCACATGAAAGAGTTCTGCCCCCGGCGCTGTCCCTCTCACTCCCGAGTCAAGGCGCGGGAGTGCGAGCGGCACGTACTACGACACCCGCCTGTCAAGTTCGGTACTTAAAATGGCCGATGCTTGCTTAGTTTCGTGATCGCCTAGGGAGGGGGCCGGTGTCGATAATATTATGTTTTATGACGGCGGGTGGCGGACGGACATAAATTGGGTTTTCGTTTTACGAGAGATAATACCGACGATAAATTATACTCGCGTTTCGGGAATCGAATTTCACCCGGAGTGAGTTGGCGACGTTTAACTGTAACTACTGTGTGTAATGCGCTTCGAGGAAGCCGGTAATTACGGACTCGCTCTGATCGTTCTGATCTCGAGCCGCAGTTATCAGGCCGTGACGAAGGAGCTCGTTATAATTCGTGATCGTTATTACGAGCGCTCTTATCTTAAACGTCTCGCTACACAGCGAATCTTGCCGATTACTGTTACTGCCGTTTTACTGCCAGCAATATATGAGATTACCATGTGCACGTATTACTTTGAAAGCTTTTATGCTTATCAATAAGATAGTTGTCTGAATCGCCTAATGGCAGGGCAGTAAATTGAACGGTCTAGAGCTAATAAATACTCAGTAGCTACGCAAATAAACTTAGCCGGTAATAAAGAGATATACCTTAGGTCTCAGTGTGCGCTGTGGCGTCATAAAACCACAAAGGATGTGGCACAAAATAAAATATTACCTATATTTAATTACCATTATAGTTAATACGACCGTAGTTACCCTGCGCGAGATAACGGCGACGCACGAATCTGTGCGGACACAATATCACACCCATAAAAAGTAAGTAACAATAAACTTTTTATTGTCACCGTCGCTGCGAAGATAAAATAAATAAGAAGGTATAGCTTTAATTCGGCTCACCGCCGCCACCGTCAGGTTGCGGCTGGGGCCGTGCCGGGTCGGGGCCGGCGGAACTCGGCCCGGCACGGCACGACTCGGCTTAGCGAGGCGCGGCCGCGGCGGCGAGCGAGCGTGCCGCCCCAATCATCCATTAGTCTCGATGTTTATTTCGTGTTTATTACGTGGATGCTAATTTAACGCCGTCGCTCGCTGTGATGTCGGATAATGGAGTAGGTACGCTCGCTCTCACAAGAGGACGGGGCCGCGTGCATGCGTATGGCGCCGTCGCCGCTAGCGACGTGCCCGGCTGTTGCCCGCTGCCCACGGCTCTAGACTACCTAGCCGCTGCGTGCTCTTTAAAATTTTAAATCTATTTGACTGCATCTTAATTATACTCGCTTCGGCTAATTGCCGCGCCGAGACGTTCGCATGAATGTAACAAATCATAATAATCGAGTTTTATTATAATAGTTTCGTCTGAAGTCTTATTTCCCTGAATGGCAATTCATTATGAATAATTTCTTTCCCAACAGCTATTGTAGATTATTCACGACTCATTGTGTATAAGTGCCTTTCAAACAGAAAATAAAATGTGGAATGAATAGCGGCGGTGCGCGCTAGGCTTTTGTTTAGCGGATATTTTGGAAGTGTTGTCATTGAGAGCGAAACAATGGGAAAATGAGTCGTAGCCCGTAGCCGTGAGAGGGGCGCCGCGTCGTCGCGCCGTCCGGCTCACACGCCGCGCCCGCGAAAACTTCTATCGCTCCTACAAGTCTACAAAACTATTGTTCTATTTAACATTCAGAATCCTATACCTACCTCCTATATCCTGTCCTATTAAACTTAACTCTAGTTTCCCTTCAAAACGCATAAATCTTTCGCCATTACTATTAAACGAGCAATTTTGTATATAGATTTCTACTCACGTTCTCGAAATCGGCTCTAACGATTTCGATGAAAGTTGTAAGTATTATAGGGGTTTACGGGGGCGAAAAATCGATCTAGCTAGGTCTCATATCTGGGAAAATTTGTTTTCTCCGTATTTTCATCCCAGTAGAGCTCGGTCGCCCAAAGTTTAGAACAAGATAATTAATAATGACATTACAACCTTAGAATAATGATCATGGCAGCATGAAATTTGTAAGTACTTACTATCATGGCAGTGAGGAATTATATCAGAATGACTTAATTATTAATTTAGATAAAAATTGTATCGTTAGTTTTTACGACTGCATGATTTATTTGAAAACTGTATTTTTTTAGTTTTTACGACTTTGCATGCCGTAAGGTAGAATGTAGCGGAAAAACTTAGTGATGTACCATCTTATACCTGTACCTACATTGTTGGCAAAATAAATCTGAATCTATCCTATACTATTAAATGAGCATTCTCAATTTTCACCAGAGCAGAGCTCGGTCGCCCAGATACTATACTTATAATACGCTATTGTTTTATTTAAGTTGTGTGCTAGAATCCATAGAAATGATAGAGGATATAAATTTTACGAGTCTCACAAAAATCTTGGTAGTGAAATTGTTTATTCTGTAAATAGGATGTCGGAATCACTTTTACACCTCTGGAAATACCTAAAAGGAAAAGAAAAAATAAAAATGAATCCTAACCAGTGGGTTAGGATTCCTTTTATTTTAACAACTGATTTAGACGCAAATTCAGAGGTGTTGGTGTGACATGTCAACTAATGTTATTCCACACCTTTTTAATCGCGATTATAAATAATCCGATTTAGTTAAACAATCAAAATTTTATGTGAAAAACGTCAAATTCAGAATAGCAAAATTACCATTTTCACTAACATAATATCTTAGTGCAATCTTAGTGCTGTCAAACTAAAATATAGTGTTGTGTCCAGGGATGGGCCGAAATTCGGTTCACATTCGGTTCAACCGAATTTCGGCAGCTTGAACCGAACTTCGGCATTCGGTTCAGATGCCGAACATTCGGCACAAGAAAAATAATACCTACGAGTACTTGCACTATTTTGACTGAAATTTTATAGAATTAGAATAGCATTACCGTAAAATAAAATTATGTCTTTTACTTACTCATGGTCATTTATTTTAGTTAGGAACATTGAAAATGTAAACCTTAAATTAAATCAGTTCTTCTTATTAGTCTAGAATATCTGTTCTTCTTATTAGACCTCGCGGTGTGCGGGCGGGGTACATCTAGCAATTATTGAAGTAAATACGTGAACAAGTCACGACGTGTCACTCTCGAAAAAGCGCGCGAAATTGAACCGAAGTTCGGCCGACATTCGGCCGAACTTTTCATTTTAACCGAATGTTCGGCCGAAGTTCGGATTCGGTTCAAACCACATTCGGCCCATCTCTAGTTGTGTCACTTTAGTCTCAGAATGGGAAATCGTCGTTTGACAGGAATAAACTAAATGGTGATTTTTAGTCTAGTTCAGAGGTATTTGTGACAAGAGAATCGGCACCAGTGAATCACAAAATCTCAATTAAAAGAAACGTGATTGATTTCTTTTAATTTGTTTGCATTTACGTCTAAGTATTCCAAATACTTTAACGAACGTCTCCACAATGTTGCAGCTTATTTTACCATCTGCTGCTAATGAATGATAATAACATATCAACTCATTCTGTTAATTTGGATCCGATTTCTTCTAGGTGAGGTATTCACTTGTGACACAATTTTTGTTGCAACAGAACATCACTCGATCGATGGCTTTAGTTTTCATGTCAGTTGTCACAGATATGCTTTCACCATCCACATGAACATGCTAAACATAGCGCTGGCATTGGAGGTTCATTGTGACACGTTACAAACAAAAGAATTCGTGTTATAAAATGCAAGATGTTTAGTCAAAATGTTGTCATGTTTGTTTGGCTCTCTTCCCAATCTATAATATTGATTGGGCAACAATATACCTAGGTAGAGTTGCGCGTGATTGGAGCACTTATTAACGTGTCAACCATTGGAGTGTCGTGATTAATGACTTGTTCAATAAGTAGCATGCAGCTGGACATTACGGCCGCTGCGCTCGATGCTCGCTGCGCTGGCTGTAAATTACTCCGTCAATACGTTTATGGCGATATAAATGTAAGCAATCTTCCTGCAAATACCAATTTATGACAACTCCAAACAAGTTCCTCGCCATATTTATGTTTTTACAACAATCCGAGACATTACGGTTGTGCAGCCGTTTCTTGACATGCTCACTTCTAGCTGCGAAGGTTATAGTTTATTTGCGCGGCGTCATTTAGAATATAAATTACAATGTCGGCGTGGCCGTGTTACTTATTCAATCCAGCTGTTAGAGATTGCATTAACTAGTTTTCACTTTACAAAATTGGATATATTTCGCTTTTACTTTGGGCTGTGTGCATTCAGCTTTGGCAATCACTGTGCCATAAAATTACTGAATCGTTCATTAGACACATGTCTCGGATCTTAATCTCTAAATGACAATCTTTCTATTTCAAGACAGCCAACTAAAGAATATAATTTTGCCAAGAGTGTAGAGGCAGAGTTGCTTTTAGCAGTACCTATCTGTTAGCACATTTAGGATTGAGACAGTTGATAGTCAAGTGAGTATAGCAAGTAGTACATAATATATTATTTACAGACAATTAGTGATGGTGAGGTTCCAGTCGGTGAGCGAGTACTTACACGTGCATCGTGCACCGCGCACGGGGTCCGCCGGGTCCGCACCGCATCCAGGGCATCCGGTATCGTCCGGTCACGAGCACTGACTACACACACTACCGTACACTGTACACAAGGACCGCACACGAGCCACATGGAGGTAAATAAAACGATGTTTTAGGGATTTTTGTAAAAAGATAGTTATATTTTTGGCATTGGACTATGACACAATATAATACTATGATATGCTAAGTAAGCGTTTTATAAAGACTTTTACATGCCGAATATTCGTTAATCAGACTATTCATCAGAGGACTCTTTATATATAATTTTAACAAACATAACCGCTTACAAAATGAGAGTAGAGATACGATTCTAATTACCGTTCGGAACTGCTCTAGAACTCATCACCTATTCGAAAACATAACTATGTCTAGTTTTATTCTTAATATTTTTCTCACTTTCATTTTTTTACTCTATAGGTACAATATTTATTATAATACAATTTTTGAACATATAATTATCGATATGATATCTTATAGGTACAGAAAAACGCAACGAATCGGCGACGGTACAATAATTTAATCGTGAAGCGTCGGTTACTGCGTTTGCGAATAAATATTTTCGTTGGTGGGTATGCACTAGCGTCGAACGCGCCGGCGAGCGGCCGGCCGTCCGACCGGATATCCGGCGAGGTAGCCGGCCGCGAACCGGGCCTCGAGCGAAACGATAACACGAAACGTTCAGGTCCTCGGCGAAACAACACATCATAATCGTCCGGTACAACAACACATAAATCAACGTTTAAACAATATAACGTACATAGGTACTATTTGGTATTAGGTTCGTACGCGAACGAGCAGACGCGAGGGCGCGCGCCGCCCGGACACAGACGCGTGCGAGCGTGCCGGACGCGGCCCGTGACGGTGCCGGCACGCTCGCCGACACTTATCACTCTAACTAATTACAACGAAACATCACAGAGACCGGGGCCCGCTCCGGCGCCGCTCGGCTACATGTAGATGGGCAGCTGCTGCAGCGCACGCTTGTCGAAGCGGTCGTAGTGCGCGGCGGCCGGCGGCAGCGCGCGCGCGATATCACAGTCCAGCGCCTCCGGCGGCAGGTAGGGGTGCGGCTTGAGCCGCGCGCGGGCCGCCAGCTTACCGCCCGCGCCGTCCGCCGCGTACGACTCGAAGCGGTAGCACGCCAGCGGGTGCGCCGGCTCCTCCGCCGGAGCCCGTGCGCGGGCCGCCGCAGCCGGCACGGGCTGCGGCGCTGGCACGGCTGGCGCAGGGGCCGCACGGCAGCAGCGCCGCGTTTGACGAGGGGCCCGCGCGCGACTGCCCGGCGTCACGGCGGCGGCGGCGGCGGCATCTCCTCGCGGCAGGTTGTTCACGAACGGCACACGCCGCAGGCTCTCGAGCCTCCGGAAATGTGAGGGGTGGATCATGAGCAGAGGCTCGATCTTGACGCCCTGCGGCGGCTTGGCACAGTCGGGAAGCTCGTATTCGATACTGCAGTCTACGTGTAAAGGCACCGAGTAGTCCTTGGGGGCGAGCGAGGCGGGTCGCGCGTCCCGGCGGAAGCGGTCGGCGGCGAAATCGGCCTCGCCGCGGGCGTAGCCCGTCATGACGGTGGACGCGGCCTCACGGCATGTGCGCCGCGGGGCGCGCGCCGATCAGCTGATTGTTAAGGCCGAGCTCAGCGCGCACACGTGCGCGCAGTTTGGCGGCGGCCGCGAGACTGGCGCCCGGCCCCGCGCGCCTGCGCCGTGCGCACGTTGCCCCCGCTAAGCGCGCGCCCCCCGCGTCGTCGCAGGGGGAGCCGTTCATCCCAGCCGGCCCCCCCGCGGCCGGGAGTCGCTCCCTCCCTGCTCCCGTCGGAGCTCGGGCGCACTCCGGCGCTCGGTGCTGGCGCTGAGCGGCGGCTGCGGGCAGGCGATGTCGTCGATGGGACTCGGGGAGGTGCGGTGCGGTAAGGGAGGGGTGACGCCGACGACCACGAAATTTCATCGACAGATCGATAAAAATGGCGATGGCTCGTAACTAGCGATGCGAGTGTTGCGCAGAGATGCACTACGCACGGCTTACTAGCGGCGGGGGAGCGGGGCGCAGGGGGTTGTCTGCGGGGTGCGGGGGATACCGCGAGGCGCGCGGGGGACATGATTGTCAAACAGCTGACTACAAAGAAGTTGAAAGTAGGTATTAACAACAGCATGATGCACCACGACCCACGACGCTGCAGTGTAGTTTGTGATAGAACTTTACAATTCTATAGCTACTTAGTATAATTGAAATAACACCACTTAAATTATATACCATAACAAGCCCGCAAAAGTAAATAATAAAAATATACCTAAGTAATAGTAAACGTGTCTGTCGGTGGTCCGCAGTTTAACACGATCTTATGGTCTTCACCAGGAAATAGTGTTATGGGTTTTGAATACGTTTATACCATAGAAAACATAAAGTAGTAGCCACGAAAAAACGTTTGGTTAGCTGAAGTCGGTGAGAAAATTGTATTGAGCCATTGAGGATGATTCAATATCACTAAAAACGTGCAAAAAGCACAGCCGTATTCTGAATATTCTGCTAACTTTAAGAAGTCACCTCTGCAAGGAACAGTGAACCCACAGATTTTTTCTGTTTTCCACAACATTACTTCTGTTTTGCGTAAAAAGTTCGGTTTTTTTTTTTTTACCGTCCCAAAAATGTAGGTAAGTAAGTAACATTAACTTGACGGTGAAAATTCCGAAAATATTTGTAAAGTAATGTTATGGAAAACAGAAAAAATCTGTGGATTCACAGTTCTTTGTTGTTTTTTTATTAAGTATAAGTAGGTACTTACCTAATATTAATTGTTTGACTTCTTAGTTCTTATTTAGTTATCAACATACGGCAGTGCTTTTTGCACGTGTGTAATATTCATTTTTTTTTAACAATCTACAAAGTTTATCCTAAATCCGATGTTTTCACTGACTTGTAAAACTCTTGAGCTACCCAGACGTTTTGTCGTGGCTACTACTTTAACTTTTCTTTATAATACTCATAAAAGCCCATAACACGATTTACAGCATCTAATTACGTAACACATTTTCGTAAAAGATTAAGACTAATCTGTTTCATTTTGACAGTTCAACTACATTCAACAGATTTTATATTATTAGATTACGCAATTAGGGCACAAGAATAAAAAATAGGGTACCTTACCCTAATTGCGTGATACACGATCAATCACAATCTGAATCATTTTGAAACTGATTGATAATCCATTGCTTCATAAGTTCGAAAAAAAATCTTTAAAGACCCTTAATTATGTAGGTATTATTTGTACGTGTTCATTGTTCAGTCGACACGGTGACATCGCAACAGTTTAATTACCCTCGTTGTGTTTGTACCAACAAACCTACACCTACACCTAGTACCTACCTACAACAGTTTACAACAAATCTATATTCGTATTACATATTGATACAGAGCTACTATCGAACCATGTAATTCCACAGAGACAAGACTTCCGGACGACAAACCTTATAAAAGTGCGATAACATCAGGAAACGGTTCCTTGGGTTTCCGTCGTGCAGGCGCCGGGGACACCCTCGCATATTATATTACGATTGATATCGATAAGTCAGTCGCCGTGCTGTTTGATATAAATATTTTACCTACTTAAATAACACGTCAACAATACATAATTTTATGTAAAGAAACAAAATGTAACGTTACGTACCTAACTTAAACCTAACCTTTTGTTAAGAGCTGGCAGCAGTTAAAGCGCGGTCACTGTCAACTGCATAACAAAGAAAGAGAAGTGCGATGACACAGCGCGGGTAATTTATTGCAAAATATGAAGCAGTTATCTATTTACAAAAAATCTATTGATTGGATTAAAAAATTAAAACACTCCGTTAATATGTTGTACGTTTGTCCGGATACAGAGCAGCCCCAGAACCCGTCTTCCCAGAGACAGTGGGATGAGTGATGAGCCACTCTGCAGGTTGCTACGGAACAACCTCTTTAATACGTCCACCAATACTGTGAGCGTGCACGCCTACTGGCTGTGGGGGAATGGGAGTCGGGCCTCTGGCTTCAGGCGCTACCGTCACCCAACATCTAGGCACTATGCTGGGTGACACCACTTTCCGGCTCGCTACAAGTCTGCGTTTGGGCGCTCCTTGCAGGGCTCTGCGTCGCTGTGGTGAAGCAGTCGACCGCCACGCATGGCCTGCATGGCCTTTCCTGCAGCAAGAGCGCTGGTCGGTTGGCACGGCACGCAAGCATTTAGGACATCTGTCGGGCTCTTGTCAGCGCCGGGGTGCCAACTGTTTTAGAACCCAACGGCTTGGCACGCGACGATGGGAAGAGGCCAGACGGAATGACCATAAATAATGTCTTGGAAGTTGGGTAGGCCTTTGGTGTGGGACGCAACCTGTGTCGACACCCTCGCGCCATACTATCTTCCTAGCACGACGGGCTGTGCCGGGGCGGCTGCTGCAGTTGCAGAAAACCTCAAACGGCGCAAATATAGCATCCTTACTGGTAGCTATATTTTTTTGCCGTTTGGGGTTTAAACAATAGAACTGTGGGTGGGGTCCGAGTGCTCATCGAATATTCCGCGACATCGCCAAGCGGTTGGTCGACTCTTCACGTGACCAGAGGGTTGGCCAATTTTAAGGTCAAAGAATAAGCATTGCCATACAACGTGACAATGCTGCCAGCCTTTTGGGCACTTTTCCCACTGACAGCGATGCGGATGAATTTTTTGATGCCCACTAAGCTGTTCCTATATTTATTTTTTTCCTCTGTATACTTGTACATAATTTATATATTTTAGTGTTAGATGTACCTACCTACATTGTAAAATAAATTATTATTTGTCATTACGTTAATATGTTGCTTGCAGAACAATCTGACAAAATTTTTGAATGATTGCATCCTTATCCTTACATATTATAAAACAAAGTCCCCCGCCGCGTCTGTCTGTCTGTCTGAACGCGATAAACTCAAAAACTACCGAACGGATTTTCAAACGGTTTTCACCAATGGACGGAGTGATTCATGCCGAAGGTTTTAGTGTATAATTAGCTTTTACCCGCGGCTTCGCCCGCGTGGATGTCGGAAAATATCCTACGGGAACGTACTACCGAGATTTCATACCTAATTACAGAGGAAAACGTCATTAACTCCTACCGCTGCGCCCGCGTTGCTCCGCGTAATTTTGAAACTGTGATACCTACCTTTTAAACTATTAATTTAAATTGTATGATTTATAGGCATATTTTAATCTAAATTAAATGCCCAATTTATATAACATATTTTTTTGGTTATGGATTAATACTATACCGGTCAAAAAAGCTTCGGAAATAACAATTAATTTTTATCAAATTCTGAAAGATGAAAATGGTTATTGTGGGCCATCCTTATTGAATAATACCGTAGATTCCGTAGAACATAAATTTGATGTATCTTTTCCTGTTAACGCAGCGCACGCCAGTAAAGCTCCCAGTCGGCATGATTTTTTCCGACTTCTTCAACAATAATCATCATATTTCAGCCAATTTACACAAAACCATAATGAATTATACACTAAAACCTTCCGCATAAATTACTCCGTCTATTAGTGAAAACCGTTTGAAAATCCGTTCGGTAGTTTTTGAGTTTGTCTCGTTCAGACAAACAGACAGACAGACGCGGCGGGGGACTGTTTTATAATTTATGTAAGGAATATTGTTGAAGAAGTCGGAAAAAATCATGCCGAATGGGAGCTTTACTGGCGTGCGCTGCGTTAACTGGGAAAGATACATCAAATTTATGTTCTACGGTATTGTTCATCTTAAAAAGTTCAACAAAAAAGTCCGCGATGGCATATGTCTCTCTTCTAAGGATGACCCACAGTAACCATTTTCATCTTTCAGAATTTGATAAAAATTTAATTGTTATTTCCGAAGCTTGTTTGACCGGTATAGTATTAATCCTTATCCAAAAAAATATGTTACTTAAATTGGGCATTTAATTTAGATTTAAATATGCCTATAAATCATACAATTTAAATTAATAGTTTAAAAGGTACATATCACAGTTTCAAAATTACGCGGAGCAACGCGGGCGCAGCGGTAGGAGTTAATGACGTTTTCCTCTGTAATTAGGTATGAAATCTCGGTAGTACGTTCCCGTGGGATATTTTCCGACGTCCACGCGGGCGAAGCCGCGGGCAAAAGCTAGTGTATAATAAATATGGTTTTTAATCGTTAAAATAAATTTTTAGAGGTGTCTTCGTAATTTTTTTTATATAGTATCAAATTAGTTGTATTATACGTATGTTTTCAACACACTAACTAGCATATATCCTGAAGAATATCATATATTTTTCTGATTCTGTTTACTAGAGTGGATCATATACTTTTAGGCATTATAAAACTTGCGTTTAGCTCCAGATAACTTTTTTTGAAAACATAGCAGAGTTTGAGCCTGATTTTATTTACTAAATCAAAGATGCAAGCCTAGGAATATTATAAGTACCTAATACTAGTAATTTCAGGCGGGAGTAGAATACTACAGAATTAAGTAGGGTAGGTACAGAAAATGAAATAAGCAGTTATGTAGGTGTTGAGCCGAAAGAACTAGATAATAATCAAGTGATAATATGGTAAAGCATGGGTACACGTCATAGTGTTAAGAAATAAAGGATTTATTATTTATAAAATAATGTTTTTGAATAGAGAACTGAAGCCCTACCTACAGACTATGCGACTGGTATTCGCTCGCAGCAGACTCGCAGGCTAGGTCTGCGACAGCGATATCTCGAAATGCCACAATTCGCTGGCGGACGAGACCGCCGCGCCGCGCCGCTGGCAGTGGGTCGGCGCAAATATTGACCGTCGGCGAATTGACCAGGCTTGGCAGCCGCCCGCCACTGCATATAGCCTATGTACACAGCACAGATAAGCTTGCGCACATATTGGAACATAGGCCTCTAATGCACTAATATTCTTTACTAATATTGACTTTGGTACTTATTCGTAGATCTGAAAGCCGTCCGGGAAATGATAGAAAGAGAACAAGACTTATTGGAATAAACATTGGGGTGATGAGTTGGCTCTTACGGAACGGGCGCATGTAGTAACTGCGTACAGCAGTCCGCCAGCAGTCAGTCGCCTAGCGACGACGCCGCCGATGTCTCACCCACCCACGTCAAGTAAACACAAACACATCGGCGATCGGGTTACACCTCAAATAGTTTCAGCTCAGAACTTACCTGAGTTGCTAAGCGATAAACATTTTACGTAGCCTTGTAAAAAATGGCGTGCTGATGAAACATGGCCGACGTTAAACGTGGTTGGAAGATCGCTTTGTGTGGTCGCGGGGCGAGCGCGGCCATTACTGCCATGACCGCAACTGTCGTAAGAACCCAGATTATAACTAAGTACAGGATAGGCAGGAGTCTTTGTAATAGTGTATAAAAAAGGCTTACATTACTGCTGGTGCTGGTTTAGTGAAACTTTCTTGGCATCATTTGAGGTTAAGTACATAAGAGGATTTCGAAACTAGCATCATAGCATGTGACAGAACAGCTGATGGCTGACCGATTGGTGTAACGTGGAGGACTGCGAGCATGTCACAAGTATGAATATGTCTATAGAAAAACATTCGAATTGTTAATCTCCTCCTTTTAGAAGTCGGTTAAAATATGCCGAACAGAGAAAAGACGGATGAGTTATGTGATGAAAGATGATGCTGTCGAGGAAGGAAGTGAATGCTATTCTGAGATGACGGACGGCTGTTAGAGATCTAAGGAAGTAAACCACGACTGTTACCGACTCTCGATATTTATGTGGGTAGGTATAGTAGTAACTGGTTGAGTTTCAAACAACAACCTCAGACACTCAGACCAAATACAAAATCAAGACAGAGCTAACAATACAGTGAAGCATGCTAAAATCTACACCTCCGCTCTGTGCACTTACAATCGAACTACACCTCACTAAGTGCGCACATGTTTACGAAACCGGCCTCACGTCACTGTTGACACTTGACAGCGCTGTCTTGGTTTTTTAACCGACTTCAAAAAAAGGAGGTTACCCAATTCGACCGTAATATCGTCACTGGAAAGGCCAAATTACTTAACCGCCACATTATTTATATGGCGTTAAGTATTTTTGCCTTTCCAGTGACGATATATAAGTATATTTTTGAAGTGAAACTTCTTTAGAATCGTTGTGATTTCAAACCGGATGCAACGGAAAAAACGACAGGTAAGAGACACAAATACAAAAATGTGTAGGATGAAGCCAGGAAAGAATGAGACAGAAATAATATTATCGGTCTCTCCTCTTTGTCCCATACTTCGTAGCGTCCCCACTCCCGTCTTCTAAGCATAGTCGCCTGTAATTTGTGAGCCAGAGCGAGAGAGCAGATATTGCATACTGTTTAATACGTGCTTGTATTTGAGCATTTAACGTGTGTTAGTGTATGTGAAAACTACGTGAGCTACTGTACACTGTATGCGGCTGCGTATTACAGCTTTTTAGTAAGATGTCAGCGTGGTGTGTTATTATTTAACTGTGTGTTTGTTTTTATCTTGTTGTGCTAAATAATAAATTTTATAAGATGCCGAAAACTAATGCCGAAATGTGTCGTCAATATCGACGCAAAAAAAAGAAAATAAAATTGAAATGAAAAAAAATCCAGGAAAAAGTTCAACAGAACGTAGTCGCGAGTTTCGTGCACGTAAAAAACAATTATTGAACAATCAAAATAGATGTTCAAATATAAGTGTTAATGTGACTGATGTAATAAATTTCGCTTAAGCTAAGTTCCCGTAACGAGAGCCGCGATTTTTAAGACCATTTTACGTGCAATTTTCTCTATGATTTATGGCTTCAAAACTCTACTTTTTTTTGATCCCATGGTTGGATCGCTATGAAATTTGCACATAACAGAGCTTACATAATCCTGTCTTAGTATACATATCAATTTTTATGGTATCTTCAGTAACAAAGGATTTCCTAGAACATTAACTGTCTAAAATTAACTTTGGTACATTTTCATTATATAAAACTGCTAATATCTTCAAAACCCGTGGGTCGAATTATACAATTCAAACGTGACAAGTGTTTTTACACCTAATCCTCTTATTTGGAACTAAAATTACGTTAATATCTCCGTAAACAAAAAACCTCATTTTCAAGTTACGTAATTATACTGAACATTTTATTCAAACATTAAAATTTATACAATTTTCATCTTTACTTTATCTTATTAGATTCTAACAAGGAAACTAATAACTAAATTCAACTAAAGAACTAATTAGAACATCATAAAACACTTAAATCTAACTAGAAACTACAAAAAACTTATACAAAAATGGCAAAAGCTCACCTACACTCATTCATCATTTGTTGATCATTTGTTGAAACTGAAAATATGGAACTTGAGCAATAGATTATGTAACATTTATGTTAAATAAAATATAAAATATCTTTTAAAATTAATCACAATACTTTCATTTTTAAACAAGTAAACTTTGTAATTATCCTACCCTTGTTATATATTATATTCATCTCATTCTTGTGTCTTTAACTTTAACTTTAAGCATATTAACCCCATAACAGTAATAAAAGCTTTTAAACAAATCAAGATCAAATTGACCGAAGATCTTTGGGGGATGTCCATTAAAGTCTGTACCTCCATAATTGAGACCATAGCGCCTTACTTAGCTTTAATATTTAATTTGTGTGTGGATCAAGGAGTCTTCCCGGATTTAATGAAATACAGTAAGGTAATACCACTTTTAAAATCCGGGGACAGTAAAGACGCCAATAATTATAGACCCGTATCCGTGTTGCCGGTATTCAGCAAGGTGTTTGAAAAGGTAATGCTTAATCAAATGCTCAATCATTTTAACACAAATAAAATCCTTCACGATCAACAGTATGGATTCACCAAAGGACGTTGTACGACCGACGCCGGTGTAACCCTATTAAGACACATTTTTAACGCGTGGGAAGAGGCTCAAGACGCCATAGGGATCTTCTGTGACCTCTCCAAAGCATTTGATTGCGTCGATCACGAAACCTTACTCTTGAAACTTGAGCATTACGGACTTGGAAAACTTGCACTCAATTTAGTAAAATCTTATTTAAATGATAGACAACAGCAAGTTCAAATAAACGGTATCAATTCACTAGGTTTAAAAGTAAAAATAGGTGTGCCACAAGGCTCGATATTGGGTCCATTCCTCTTCTTAGTGTATATAAATGATCTACTCCATTTATTAAAAAATCAACCACAAATGGTGTTATTTGCTGACGATACTTCTTTAATTTTTAAGGTAGATAGACGTGCTACAAATTTTAACGACGTAAATAACGCCCTACTGCAGGTCCAAAATTGGTTCACTGCTAATAATTTAGTATTAAATGGAAAAAAAACTAAGTGCATAAAATTTTGTTTACCAAATGTCAAAAGTAGTGATTGTGAGATAGTATTGAATCAAGAGAAACTAGAATTTGTCGACAAAACTGTTTTCCTAGGGATCACGCTCGACTCAAGGCTGCAATGGGGTCCTCATTTAACATCTCTTGCAGGACGGCTAAGTTCAGCAGCATATGCTGTCAGAAAAATCCGTCAATTTACTGATGTAGATACCGCGAGGCTAGTCTATTTTAGCTACTTTCATAGTATCATGTCGTACGGTATTTTACTGTGGGGACGGGCTGCAGACATCGAGTCTATTTTTATTCTGCAGAAAAGAGCGATCAGAGCCATATATTATCTCCGCAGGCGCGATTCTCTAAGGAAACTGTTTAAGGATATTAACATCATGACGGTACCTTGTCAATATATCTATGAAAACATCATGTACGTAAGAAAGAATTTACATCTTTTTAGCAAAAGAGGTGATAGACATAACTATAGTACAAGAAATAGGGACCTATTAGTTCAACCAGGTTTCAGACTGGCTAAAGTAGATTCATCTTTTATGGGATACTGTTTAAAATGTTACAATAAAATTCCTCCCCACATACTTCAACTGAATGAGACGAAATTCAAATCTTGTATAAAACGCACACTATGCAGGCAGGCATATTATACGTTGGGGGATTACATCGCTGATAAAAATGCTTGGCTCAATGCTGGTCCTGCTCCACAACTAATTGATTAACATTTGCAAATACTGTTGGAGCTGCTGAAGATTGTAAGACTATCTTTGCATTGTATAAACTCAATCTCCATTGTATTATATAATTGCATAGCACAGGTGTGAGTACTATGTACTAAAGAGTTACCATTTACCGGGTAATATGTCTTGCATTGACTTGAATCTGCCCTGGCGGCTGTGAGTATGTCATGCTCACTCAAATGTTTCGCTGATGGTGGCGCGTGTGTTGGATCATTTAGCTCCCTTCAAAATGGTTGAGCTGAATGGTGCTAATCCATGCGTCATGTTCGTGAACGGGCGCCGTCAGTTGGGACTGGTCATCTCTTAGCTGCCAGGGCTTATTTTTATTTTATTTTTATTTTTTGAATTGTTCTTTGTTTTATCTTTTTATTACGGACGCTTCTAACGTGCACGTCTTTCTACATTGTTCTCACATGTATAATTTCAACATGAATGATGTAACCAATATTTTGTAACAATTTTTTATTTAAAAGAGTGTCCGTGGAGTTTCTTGCCCGTTCTTCTCCATAGGTACCTACTACGCTTTGGAATGGGCAACTAGCTTCATACCTATTTCTGACTGACCGATTCCTTGACAATTCAAAAGTGCCTGTAAATGGTTTAATTGAAATAAATGCTTTGAGTTTGAGTTTGAGTTTGAGTTTGTCGATTTACTGAAGTTTCACTTCTATCGTGTGTGAATCGCACACACACCTTTTTTTTTTTTTTATGTGTGTTCGCGGATTGTGCAGACCAGCGCGACACGCGACGCGACACTTAGTCTGCGGGTACGAAACTTGTGACGGCCGGAGCGACGGCGGCGGGGCGGGGCGGTGCGGCGCGGGGCGAAGAGATAGCGGTGTCTTGCGTGTGTACGAAACAAACGCGACGCGACACAAAGGCACCGCTCGTCGCGCGACGAGCGGTGCCTTTGTGTCGCGTCGCGTGTCGCGCCTGTTTGAAAGAGCCTTAACTCGTGCAGTTGCTCTTGGAAAGCACCATTTAGTTACGTGGAACTGATGATGAAGACCACAAATAGCCACCGGAACTACTCAATAATAATATTTCACGGGTTGCGATTCGATTACTTTAATATTATAGTTGTAATGCAATTTATGCTCGTCACAATGCATATGGAGAAGTGGAGCTGATGGTAAAGTACCAGGAGAACTCCTCAACGATGAACGTCCCTGCATCGGGAAAAGCAATATTTTGTAAAAGGTGATGAGCAGTTGGCATTAGGCTAATGCTAAAACTAAATAAAAAAATAAACTTAGATAAATTACAAATTGACCCACTAAAAAGCGAGAAATAAAAACTTTTTTACAAAAAAACAACCGACTTCCAAAAAAACACTACAAAGAGAAAAAAAAACTTAATTTCGGAAATCGGTGGCAAATAACGAAAATACATAAAACTTTTTTACAAAAAATACAACCGACTTCCAAACTACAAAGTGAAAAATAACTTTAATTTCAGAAGTCGGTGTCTTTAGATCAGTATTTTAGTTTTTTGACACCGACTTCTGAAATTAAAGTTATTTTTCACTTTGTAGTTTGGAAGTCGGTTGTATTTTTTGCAAAAAGTTTTTATTTGATTTGGTCTGAGAACGCAACTGATAGAAAATTCATCGTCATCCCAGAATTATATATTATTGTTATTTGTACTTTTTATACAAAGGAGACTAAAGAATTTGTAATCAATTTTTATTTCCAACTAGCTTTTGCCCGCGGCTTCGCCCGCGTGGATGTTGGAATATATCCCACGGGAACGTACTACCGAGATTTACCTAATAAGTAATAATAACAGAGGAAAAGGCCATTGACTCCTACCGCTGCGACCGCGTTGCTACGCGTAATTTTGAAACTGTGATATCTTTTAAACTATACATTTAAATGATATGATTAAAAGGCATATTTTAATCTAAATTAAATGCCTTTTTTCAATTATCTTTACTTATACATATTATCTAAACTATATAACATAATACAAACTATTTACATTAGGTACTAAATTAAAAGACTAACTAACTATCTGTATAAATAAAAATAATAAAAACAAAATGACACTTAGGCGTCGAAGTATTCGTCCGCATCGCTGTCATCCGGAAACGTGCCCAGAAGACTGGCAGCATTGCCACGTTGAATGGCAATGCTAATTCTTTGGCCAAAGAACGAGCTAGCCCTCTGGTCACGTGAAGTGTCGACCAGTCGACGAGAAATTTCCTTAAAAAGGAGACGCGCACTCGGGCCCCATGGTCCGAGCGTTTCGACGAATACTTCGACGCCTAAGTGTCATTTTGTTTTTATTATTTTTACTAGCTTTTGCCCGCGGCTTCGCCGGCGTGGATGTCGGAAAATATCCCACAGGAACGTGCTATCGGGATTCAGAGTATCCTACGTCCTAACCCAGGTCATGGCCTATCCTATGCCTTTCATCTAGAAATCCGTTCAGTCGTTACGTCATGAAAAGGTAACAGGCTGATATTAAATCTGTTTTAGGGTTCCGTACCTCAAATTGAAACATTAAAACCCTTAAAGGATGACTTCATTGTCTGTCAAGACCCTTTTCTCAGGAACGCGTGGAGGCATCAATTTGAAATAGATATCAAAAACTTAGATCTACGGTCTCTTGGAAGTGTAACGAAAATCAAACTTCCAAGTCAACACAATAATGGGCACGCCACAACTGTGGCGATAAGTTCCCTCATTGAGGAGTGGTAGAGAGGCGCCACGGCGTCCTCACCTTCCACCTGACGCAGTTTCTCACCGGACGCGGTTGTTTTGGGAGGTTTCTGTTCCGGATAAGGCGGGAGGAAACGCCCGGGTGTGACCATTGTGTGGATCGCCCGGAGGACACGATGGAGCATACGGTGGAGGTCTGCCCGGCCTGGACGGGGCACCGCCATGTCCTCGTGGAGACGATCGGCGGTGGTGATTTCTCGCCTCCGGCCCTGGTCCAGTCCATGGTACGCTAGGGCCGATGCCTGCCGGGGTCGCGGGAAAGTCCGAAAGGGTTACCGTGGCCCCTGAAAACACACAGGCAACTGAAGGAACATGGGTGGGTTTTTGTCAGTATAAACCTGACACGCTCTCCCGCTCCGCCCAGAGCGAGAGAAGTTATTTGATAATTTCCCACCCAAAAAAAAAGTTAACGAACTAAAAAATACGGCCATTTGTGCCGCATATTTTGACACTCGCAAATAAACCAGTCTATTTAGTACTTCACGTTGGTCCAGCAGCATGAAGTTTGGCGAGAAGTAAGGTCAAGTAAAGAGGAAAATCCGAAAATTGGTAATTTATAGTTCTATAATGAACGGCAAAGTTAAGTTTTTTCTGCAATCTGGGATTAAAAATTCATAGGCCGTGTCTTGGAGTAACAAACCTCAGTTGGCCCAATATAGTTTTTTGGTTCTAGTAATAATAATAAATAGGATCGACCGGCGTCAAAAAAGTTTTTGTGAAAATTGGCCATTTTCTTGCTGACTGTACAATTTTTTCAAAATCTGTGAATGCAGATCAAAATGTTTCAAAAAGTTAAGGAGAGTCTCCTAAGACTGTTTTCTTGTAGCGACAACGGTTAAGGTACCCGCCCTTGTTGCCCCATCTCAAAATCCACCCTGTATATGCTATGATTGACTGCTTAGTTCCATAAAGGTATAGCGTGATGGTAATCTTTTAAAAGGTTAAATCCGTAACTATCTGCAATATTCTAACCTATTGGCTAGCCTTTTTACAATTTGCGGTAAACTATAGAAGAATACAAACATAATGCTATATTGCTCATCCCCCATAGCAAATAGCGTGATAATAGTTTTTGAAAAATCTATTGTGAAGTTTCCATTATTTGACTGGTAGATTATTTATATCAATTTTCAAGTTAATTAAGCCACACAGTAAAATCCTCCACTGTAAAAATTAATACCCCGTTTTACCCCGTTAAAGGTAGATTTTCAAAAAAACCTGATATACGTTTTTATTTATTTTCAGTTTTAATTATAAATACTGAGTTTCGAGTTAATCAGACAGCTCGTTAAAATTCTTCCATACAAACTTTGACACCCCCCAATCCTCCTTTTTAGAAAAACTAAAAATGAAAAACTTTATAATTTACATAGATAAGTATTCGTGCCAAGTTTCAAGTTTATTAACTCAAGGAATAAGATTTTTCATACAAACAAAATCCGCCCTTTTCACCCTCTTAAAGGTCGAATTTCCAAAAATCCGTTCTTAGCGGACGTCTACTAACTATAAACTACCTCTCTACCAAGTTTCATCTTCATACGTCAAGCGGTTTTCGATATTTCGTGATGAATGAGTGAGTGAGTGAGTGACCTTTCGCTTTTATATATTTAGATTTATACAGATAGTTAGTTAGTCTTTTAATTTAGTACCTAATGTTAATTAAATGCCTAATTTAAATAACATATTTTTTTGGATAAGGATTAATACTACACCCGTCAAAAAACCTTCGGAAATAACAATAAAATTTGTATCAAATTCTGAAAGATATAAATGGTTATTGTGGGTCATCCTTAGAAGATAGACATATGTCTATATTCTTCGCGGACTTTTTGTTGAACTTTTTAAGATAAATAATACCGTAGAACATCAATTTGATGTATCTTTTTCCGTTAACGCAGCGCACGCCAGTAAAGCTCCCAGTCGGCATGATTTTTTCCGACTTCTTCAACAATAATCGTCAAATTTCAACCAATTTACACAAAACCTTAATGAATTATACACTAAAACCTTCCGCATGAACCATTCCGTCCTTTGGTGAAAACCGTTTGAAAATCCGTTCGGTAGTTTTTGAGTTTATCGCGTTCAGACAGACAGACAGACGCGGCGGGGGACTTTGTTTTATAATATGTAAGGATAAGGATTATTCAGCAATTTACAAAAAAACAAAATACATTTTATCCGTCTTTTTGTTGTCAAGAGATCGTTATAAGTAATGCCTGTAGAGCGTAGACTGAACCTAATCCTATGTGTAAGGATATAACGTATCGCTGCTCTCGATGTGGTAACAGTACCTACCCGGCGACTGAGGGCACGTCCACCAGCCGCCGCCGCCGCCGCCGCGCCGGGACATCGATACGATGCGGTGCGGGCGGCTGCATCCGATCTCATGAAACCGGACACGGCGCAGCAGGCCGTGTACACACACACACACACGACTAGCATCACGCACACACACACAATCTCAAGCGACACAAGCACACACAGGCCGGAGGGACGTTCAATCTCTTTTTTGCAGTTATTTGTTTAGAGCCGGAGATAACATACTTAGCTAGAAAGTTGTAACATGAGGGGACAGGCTTCAATTAAACGTGACGGTATGCAAGTTGAACGGGAATTGTTTGACGTTACTTTTTCTCACAGAATTTGCTTTTTGAAGTACGGGCGTAGAATGCCTGATGCCCGAGGCTTTCAATGCGATACTCTGTTACAAGGGCGTTATAACTGAAATTGGAATAACAGGAAATCAAGGTAATTACGGAGTATTCAAATTGCATGTTGTAAGTAAACAGGTAAATTGTAAATTCATTGTGAACTTCAGTTTGTTTTAATTATGTGAATGAGGATATATCCTTATACTATACTCTTACAGTATTTGCACATACCTACACGTGTCCTGAAGTCGAGACATAAGGAAGTAGTCCAACTTACAAGCCCATGCTCGGGAAGGGATTGGTTAATAAATCAGTTATTACAATTCTTTAATACCTTTTAAGTTTTGTTTAAATAATAATAATATACATATATTATTAAAAATACCAGCAGCACCTGTGAGCAGCACCTGTGAGCAGCACCCTTCGTAAGCTACAATAGCAGATCACAACTGCGCGATACAACAGTAATTCCACATCCAATCCGTCCTGCTCGCCCGCCAGCCCGGCATGGCGCATGGCGCGGGCGGCACTTTACATGACATGACACTGAAATATGTGAATCTATTTTTTGCCGTACCTATATAATCTGCAACAAGCAATTTACTATTGAGTTAAATGTACCGATCCTACGGATAATAAAGCTCAGCGGGGAATTTTCTATTTAATGTTAGAAAAAGCGAACAAAGGACCTCGGGCCGTCACAATAGCGCCATCATCCCAGATTTGAGAAATAAATCTACTTCGCTTATCTTACTGAGGCACACTTTTTGTACCAAAATATACAAAAGTCGATACGAAAGGCAGTGAACTTCAGGTACCTTTTATATAAATGCTCTATCGGATACATAAGTTACAACTTTCCCTAAAAAACTGGGCCTTTTTGTAATTTCAGCTTTGAATACTTAATATTTTTTGTTAGAGCTACAAATATTGGCAATTCAATAGAAACCGAAAGTTTTGATTAAACTGTATTTGGATAAACGTTCCGTCCTTGAATTTGTTATGACAATGACGTTAGTGGACGTTTTGTAAGATCAACGCGTCTCAGAAACTGACGGCTGTAGATCATAAGAACTATTTCAGTCGTGAGTCGTGACTGTTGGTTGGGATAATGGATTCTAGTAAGAGATGTGCCGCGAGGGATTTTATGATAAAGTTGGTGATGCCATAATGTTACAGCGAGCGCTGAGCATGTGGCTGCGCTCGCCGGCGGACGGGCGCAGGCGCAGGCCGGAGGCGGCGCGCGCGGCTCTCATACTAATGCTAATGCACTCTCAGCCATGCGGGCATTTTTCCCGAGTTATTCGGACGTTCAGCCATTGTGTTAGCGATCGCTAACACCTTCATTGTGAATGTTAAATGTTTGCCGGAGCGATTAGCCCGCGCCCGCTCCACGCCCAGCCCGCTCCGTGGCCGATTTACAAAGGAGGTGTTTTTTTTCGGCCAAAACTTGTACCGAGGTACAAATTAAAAGTCAAATTCCTTGGAAAAAATTGTGTTATTAGCAGTATTTAAAATCCTCCAATATTCGATAGATTAAGAAATAAATGAATATAAAAAACAAATTATTAAAAAAACAAAAAACCCGACTGCAAAAACTCATAACTGAAAAGAGAAAAACAAGCATTATAATCCTATAGGATTTTGGTATTGCAGGCGGGGACAAACAAAAGTTACACCAAAATTTCAGGTTATTGGTTTGTCCCCGCCTGTCCCGCCTTTCAGTTATGAGTTTTTGCAGTCGGGCTTTTTTTTTTTTTAATAATTTGTTTTATTTCAAACTTTTTAGTTTTATTAAATATGTATATATATTTGGAATTGACTCATTACTAACTTTTATTTGATACCAACAATGTTGTTTTTTTTTAAACCTACCCCTCCTTTTTTTTGTATTTGCAGATGCAATATATAAATATTATATACTTAGCCTATGTCACTCCCACTATTAAGACGAACCTAACGACACCTCATATGTTAAAATACATCAAGCCGTTTAGGCTACAGAGCGTGCCAAAGAAATAGACATACTTACATACATACATATATACATACTCTCGAAAAACATTACCCTCCTTCTGGGGCAGTCGGGTAAAAATCACTACCTCACAGTCACAACGTAACTACATCGGTGACGGTAATCGGCCTTTTTAATATTTTTATTAATATTGATTCATCAATTATTTTTGTATAGCTGTATCTGGTTGTTTTTCATTGTGAAGGCTAATAGGTAGTAAAGAATACGTAACAAGGAATTAATAAATAGAGAGTGTGTATGCCAATGGGAATTTAGTTGATATTTGAAATAAAACCAAGCCCAATTATCGAATCATGTTTAGCAATTTTAAATCTATCAAGCGAAGAATTTTATTTGGATTTACATGCATTCACATTATTTTAAACTTCAGCAATCATCATTTTGTGTAGTACTATTACTTGTATAATATAATTACTTAGTTCTTTAGTTCACTTTTAAATATAACGAGATGTGGCACCCAGCATCAGGTACCAGGCGGGTCCACGACTCTCATCAACATTAAAACGGATCTCAAGCTTTCAAAGCGTGAAATTCCGTTTAACAATTTTCGCGTGATGCCGGAACCATTTTTTAATGGTCGTTATGAAGAAACGTTCTCACGCATTACGTTTAGTAAAGGTTTTTATATAAAGGAATTCGTTCAGCCGCATTCAATACAGAGACTGTCGAGTGGCTGTGGCTGTGAGCTGTGGATACATACGAGTAGATGTGGTTCCTTATTGACTCGCAGGCTCCGGAGCCCGGCGGGGGTGGCGGGGGCGGCGGGGACTGCGGGGAGTCCCTCGGGCTCCTGAGATCAGATTGACCCTTTTCATTTCCGCTCCCACTTATTTTTATTTATTTTTCGAGGATGGCGAAACTGCCTCACGCAGCGGGTGGAGGGAGGCGGCAGGAGGCGGGTGGGGGTGACACGAGTTCTGTTGTTTACGACACTGCACTAAGTAGGTAACCCCTTTGTGGTCGTACAATAGACATTGCTTCAGCTTTGTTGTTCTGTTGTTTCTCATGTCACGGACTATAATGCTAAGTATACGTATTAAATGATTGTGTTCAAAGTGAACTGGGTTGGAATTATAAATTGTAGACCTGCTTGACATTTGAACAAAAAGTCCATATTAATAGCAGTGGTTTTGTATTCACAACACGTTCCTGATATCCATTCACACAGAAAATAACTCACTGCGCAGCTAAGAAAGTGTATTGGAAATTGAATCAGTAAGTCTAAGGAATGTCTTAAGAAGAACCTAGTCGAATAGTTACTAAACGACCTAAATACAAGCTATTGAAAGAAACAATAATTACAATAAGTGTTCTCTCATTAGAATGCTAATGTAAAGTTTCCTTCGAATCCCCTCCAATTAATGTTCTACAACAATGGAGTGCGCAGTGTGTTGACCGATTATAAATAAATGTATTGTAGACATTAGAAATGTCTTTAACGAACCTATAGTTCGTGCCGCGGATCGGCTTCAGAGCCTGCTGTTTGCTGTCCCGTGTCAATAACACAGTTTGTGTTGCACTCTCCATAGTTAGTTCGAACTTTCTTCTGGGGCAGAGAAGTCCAAAGTCCACATTTATTTATTTATTTGGCTTCAAATATGTAAAGAAAGGCGGTAGGTTCGCTTTCTGCCAGTTGGGATCACTTAACTTATGTTCGTTAGTGGTGGATTGGGCTTGTTAATTACAAAAAAAAAAACAACACACTTCCAAAAATAAAACACTACAAAGTAAAAAATTAACTTTTATTTCGGAAGTCGGTGGCAAAAAACGAAAATTCAAAACCAAAGACACTTTAAAGTTTTTTTTTTCGCTTTTTAATGGGGTTAAAAACTGAAAGCTCATAGCAGATGGCAGCACGGTTGTGCGTCTTTAGTCCGCCATTGTTGTTTATGTTTTCACTGCTGTGTCGATATCGTTTATACGAAAACTAGACAAAAATGTATGCGATTTGGAGTGTAGTACAACTAAAAGCGGAGTTATGGAAAAGAGATGCGTCTACCACGGGTAAAAAAGCAGTTTTAGTGGAAAGGTAAATAAATAATGACCATTTTATATTTGATAGATTGTTTTGTTTACATTATTTATAACTCCTTTTTTTGTTGAAGACTGGAGGCATACGACAGGAATAACTTGATCGGAGTTGAAGAAGAGCTTGAGGATGATAACCCTAACATTCCTGCCCTGGAAAAGTTCAGGGATGTCAATTCTAGCACTGATCTTCCAGCGCTATCTAAAACCCACATTCAAACGTTTGCTGAAAGGTAAGTTTTCATACAGTGATCAACTTATGATACATTCACTACTTCCTTTGTGAGTTCAACTATAAAAAAAAACGTGTAATATAGGTACTTAATTTAATGTTAATATTATTTCAGGTTTCAAATATCTCCTAAAGTGAAAATCCTCTATGAAAATAGGAGCTTGATCAAGCTAATGATCGTAACCATGCTTATTTTCATGCACAATGCATTAATGAATAAGACTGGTATGATATGTGAAAGTCATTGTGAATGTGCAGCTGGAAGTGGCTTGGAAGCACACTGTAAACATATCTTCACAGTCCTCCATGGTATAGAGGATATAGTATGTACAAAGATTACATTTACCTATGCATAAAGTATGCACAGAAAAATTAATGATGTTCAAACAACCAAAAACAACATCATTTTATACTGAGTATCTCCAACCAGCAATTTACGATAAATACTATGATACTGTAATAAAACCAAATTAATATTATATACTATGTTTTATTTATCTCCTTATACACAATGCATATTACATAATACATTCCCTAAAGTTATAGCACATAAGACAAACAAAAAATATATTTGATGCGAGGGGCACAAAATTGTGATGTTTTGTCAGACATAACAAACGTTCAATGTGAACGCGTTGACTTATTTATTTATTTATTTATTAATAGGTTAGCCTACAATTGTTTACACATTAAGTACATTTCTTTTAAAACTACACGATATACATTTATAAGTGCAACAATTACTTAAAGCTAACACCACATGCACTATATTTGAATTTAACATTTTACATATGACTGCAATTAATTTCTAATAATGGCTGATTTAGAATTATGTAAAAACAAAGCAATAATGCAATAAACTAGGATCAAATATTTGGTTTACATTAAATTAAAAATTAAATAACATTGAAATAAATAACATTTTCAATAGTAATATTCTTCACATGACTTCCATAATACTTTATTTTGTGAGCCATTACACTTAATGTCGAACACACAAAATAGAACTTTTGATAGGTTTCAAAATCTGTGTAGAAAGCAATGATACTGTCATTGTTTCTACAGTTCTTTATAGATCCATAAATGTACACACAATTCACTTAGTATGTCTTGATGATACAGTATGTTGGTCCCGCTCTGGCCCATCATCTGGCTCCAATGGTGTGCTAGGAAAAATTTCTATTTCGTTAAACATTGTAAATTCCTCGTCTTTATATGGCTCTTCATAACTATCACGGGTTTGAACATGGCGAGGTCCAGCAATTTGATCACTATATGTAAGTATCAAAACATTGTTTTTTCTCATTTCTCTGTAACAGTCTATTTGCTCTGTCTTCAGCTAAGGGGTGGACTGGTTTGACTTTAGTAAAAGAAAAAATAGAGGGTACAGCAGTCTTCCTGAGCCTTTTGTATATATTTTCATCTCCTAGAACAGACAAAAAGGATTTAAGATCTACTTATCTATGTGCGAAACATTAAATACAAATATGATGAGTGGAAGATATATTTATCTATTTAGCCCATAAAGTCTAAGCTAGGCAAAGGCCTCCCATTTCCTTTTCCACACAGGTTTGTCCACAGTCGCTGCGGGCCAGTCCTTTCGGTAGGATTCAGTGCAGGATATGTGTTAATATTAGGCAGTAGGTAGTTTGGTATGAAGATATTAAATACAATGCAATAAAGCGAATGCTGCATAGATGCTTGCTACTTAGACATACGAGTATTTTGGTCGATTAAAAGATAATCTTAACAACACAACCTTATCCACAAATGCCTATAATGAAAACACACTTATGTTCACTGTATTATGAAAAAGAGCATCACCTGTATACGCATTCGTCTGATAGAAGTCTTCAGGTTTAAAATGTATAGTACATAACCTCGACGAATTATTTGGTTTCCAATTTTTTCTTCGGAAAGCTCTCTCTCACACTTTTCTTCTTTTAAGATCTTTGGGGAATACATGGGTCCCCGGATTTTTACAGTCAACAGCTGCGCAAGGGGGTATATTATTTAATTAGGCGTAAAATAAGTTGATTGTTTACAAAAAATGTATGGATATTGACAGCTAGCTGTCAAATTTATAGACGGACAATGATAGCGACATCTGAAGTGAGCAAATGGCAGTTTTTATCCCCATTGTGGTGGTACTTGGAATTCGGTTAAAAAAAGAATCATCGAAATCGGTTGCGTGATATTGAGTTATTTGTCCATTTGTCGCGCACATACTTAACCCTTGGTATGCCGGAACGTAGATGCAAATTTAAAACTTACTAAGTATATATGGTTTTCTCATGGATTGGACCAAATTAAAATGGGACCACACGGGAACCACCAGCTTTCAAATAAAAAAGAATCATCAAACTTACTCGCAAACTTTAACATAACACAATCGTTTCGCTCTCGTATTTTTAACCAACTTCAAAAAGGAGGAGGTTCTCGATGCGACTGTATGTGTTTTTTTTTTTGTATGCTTGTTTCGCGGTTAATTAATTTTGATGATTCTTGTTTTATTTGGTGGGTACTTCAGAGGTGGTCCCATAATTTTTTTATTATTTGAGTTAGCTTCAATAATACGTACCTACCTATTTTTCCCAATTAGTTCTATGTGGATGATGTCATAAATAATAAGTTCCTGTCACTGTTATTTACATAACAGGTAGTAAGTAATATTCGAATTTGTGTGGGGTAAAGAACCACAACTACAAAGAGAAAAACTAAAACTTCAAAAAAAAAAACACTACAAAGTGAAAAATTACTTTAATTTTGGAAGTTGGTGTCTTTGGCTTTGAATTTTCATTTTTAGCCTTCGACTTCCGAAACTGTCTCCACGCGGCACTATGCGGAAAATTTGAAGGCGCCCTAAGCCTTATCGACAAACAGAATTGATAATACCTACCATCTTTGCCTACTTTATCGTCAAATACAGATTACGTTAGACTATCTTGTTGGTATGGACTACCCTCACATGTATTAACAGTATTAATGTGTGCTAGTCTATTGTCCCTAGGGCTCGGGTTACAATGGCGGCGCCATACAGCGCTCCCGGAATCCGAACGTTTTGACACAATGGTGCCCGAGGTCGCGGGGGAGGGGGGCAGGGGGTGTCAAACAGGTCATAGATAATTAATTCAAGGTGACGTCAATATCATTGTTTTAGCTTTTTGTTCCACTCGTGTGTTTACTGGCGTCTTCCTGCCGTGTAATCAACAATACTTTGCTCGGTGAAATATTCAAATGTCGACGACCGCCGTTAATATGCATTGTGTGTGATTCCGACACAAAATAGATCGAGTGGAAATGTGTTTTATAAAGGAACGCTGACTAACAATGTGTAATTGTGTAGTTCGAAACTTTAACAATTCAGCTCTCCCTTATCCTTTCAATTAAGCTTCACAAGAAATGCATCTGACAATACAACTAGTCAGATTTGAACCGGCGACCTTTAGCTCGGGAGTCGGGTCGTACTCGTACCCCGCGTGCAGCTATTGTCCCTCGTATTTACATCAACGTAATCAGTTTATTATAAAAATAATTCTCCCCTCACGTCACGTACGAGTACATCTGGCGTATCAGTCATACATAACGCGGTATTTATTATAATCCATCTGATGGGAATTTGTTCAAAGCTGAGTTGTGAGTACGTCAGGGACAGGCATGACAGGCATCGCTAAGCTATTATTATAAATCTGCCATTTGAACAAACGGGTTGGAAAAATTTATTCATAAATACCAGCGGACCGTTGATTGGGCGCTGCAGTGACGTCAGAGACCACATTTAGCCGTTGTTTTGAGTAGAGCCGCGTGGCCAACTGTCTTCAGTGGAGCGTGGTCGTTGCGGTGCGGAGTTGCGGGGCCGACAGCGTTGTGTATTGAGTGACGTCAGCGGTGTGGTAGGTCAGGACTTGGCAGGTGGAGACTTAGGTACGGTTACAGTAACTGTACTAGTGACTAGAACTATGGTCACCTAGTTCATCAGATCATATGCCTCGTAATACTGTAAAAAGCAAAGAGCAAACGTGATGGGATATTATGTCCACCAGGTTCAGCCGTATTCTCATCAAATATTCTCCGCACGCTAAGGCCACTGTTGTGCATACCTGCCACAGCTCCTAATGAACAACCCTGAGAGATATTGTCCTAATTGACGCTGATGACCGCTCCGACTGCTAAGTACGGACTGAGGCGGATTAGTAACCCGAGGGCCATGACGAAGTTATACGCACGCGGAGAGCACGCGGAGACACAACTCTCCTTTACTAATGAGCGTTCAACACCAGAATCGTTAACAAAACAATATAGCTCAACTTTTTATTTTAACGTGCCTGAGGGTAGTTGTGCGACGCAAACTTCCACTAGCTGTTCACTGCTTGTAACACGTACTCCAGCATCTGACTGGCTGCCACTGTTCGTGCACCGGTTCCCGATGTGTCCTGGTTTCCCACATGTGAAGCACACGAAGGGTTTCACTGACGGTTGCGGGGCTGCTTGACTCGATACTGAAGACGTCATAGATCTTCCTCTGCTGTCAATCGGCTTGGCTTGGCTGTCGCGCACCATGATCACGCATAAGCGCTTGCATGTTTTTATTTTAATGTTCAAACACGGCACGCCAACGGTCATTTTCAACGTTTTCATTATGCGCCTGAATAACACGAATCCCACTTATGATGTCGGAGACGGCTATGTGACTCTCGTTATTTTCAGGCATATTTTAACTACTGTGGGCCTAGTGTGGGTAGTGTTGGTTAATGCGCAATAGAAAAACAGTTTGCAGGTCAGATCACATTATAATTTACTATCAAATTAATCACACTAGCTAAATTATACACACACTGGGTGTAACGGCGTTTATTAAAATCACCCATTAACACAATGATCACAAATTACAACTAACACAATAACTGAGCACCACGAATCGAGAACAGTTCCGGGACGTCTTAACTCCGTTGCGATCAGAGGCTGAATCCCTTCCTCGCCGTGGCCTTAAAACATCACGACTCTGTAGAAGCGCGCTTGGTGTGGGTAGATCACGTAATCTCGCCAGCGGCGCGCTTGCGATTCGTTTCGTGTCCGGACTAATGACCGGATCCGACATTATATATCAGAAAGGAAATGTTACTGTACACACGCCGAAACTCTTTAAATAATATTATCAGTAACCATGAGTTAATTCGTAACATATTTGTCTATTAAAAAATTCATATCATCTTTAATAAGTAGGACGCATAATATTTGCGACTCAACGCCTAGATCGCTGGTTCATACAATTAATTCGTAACAGCTTTTGTCCATTAGAAAATTCATAACATCCTTAAAAACTGGGACGCATAATGTTGCGACTCAACGCCTAGAGCGCTGGTGCATACACAGATATTGGCTTCACGCAGCCCGACCAAACTGAAAAGACCTAATAATACATTTCTACAGTGGAGGGTAAGAATCGATTAAAGATAATTCACTCATTGAAATATAATAAATAATATTCTATTGAACAATACAAACGAATAGGTAATTATATATTTGAATAATTATACGTGTATAAGAACTACGATTGATTCATTGAACTATTCTTTGGTTGATTGAAGGCAGTCAGAAGTTTCTTTGTGCTGTGTCATCGGTAGTATGAAAAATTAATACAGGAAACCAATTGAGACGTGCAACTATGAATTTGTAATTGTTCACCGAATATAGAACATCAAACGTGGTTCCAGGAAATGTTTCATTTAATGAAAGATTTACTTTGTTTAACTATATAATCAAAAATCAAAATCAAATCATTTATTTCTTTGCAAAAAATGGGTATAGTATATAGATGTTTTTATAATAAAGTTCTCCATATTGTACCGTCACGTGGGCATGCAAAGGTTTACAATTCCAAATAAAACATTTAGAAATATGCAGATCATTGGAATTACAAAAAAATAAATAAAAATGTGAGTGTGGTCACAGCAATAAAAAAAAATATAATAAGACTAAGTAAGCGAACCAGGTTCACAATAATTATGTCAATCAGGGTAATAATAGTATGTCAATTAGTTAGTAAATCATCATTAAGAAAATTGTCAATCGTGTAATAAGTTTTCATAATAAAAAATTCGTTTAGCGCCCTTTTAAATTTTAATTTAGTTGTATATTTGTTATAATATTAGGTACTCTACTACTACTATACTATGTCTTGCGAATGTCAGGATATTGATCTCCTACTAAATTGCTATTTGTTCAAATATATTATTGCAGTATCGTTGTTCATCTTGTAATTAATTCATAAAGAATATAATACATTTCTCATTGTCATTATTGGAAATCATGATCCTCGCTGCGCTGCATGTACTATTCAAATACACTGCAAATAAGCTGAATAATAGAAGCGTCGAAGGAAGAGCACTGAATATGTATTGTGTAATGATGTGTGGACATCGCCGCAGGCAGGATGTGCAGCACTTGTTCCAGATACACATTCAGTAACAGCTGGCCATGTGAGAGAAGAGCACAGGATGACCAGAGAAACGATAGATGGATGTGTGGAAGATGATATGTGGGTGACTACTGAGGTGATGGCTGATGAGTACACATGTATGGAGGAAGAAGACCTGCTGTACACACCAAATGTGTTGGGATAAGGGCTAGAGGACGATGCTGAGCTGGTCATGTGTGTAACCTGACATGCAGGGAATGTAACAGGGAAGGAAACCGCTTACATTCTACATTCTGCGTCGTTATCTGGAGGGAAAACAGGAATACCTAACTAGAAATTTAATTAAAACAAATGAAATTATATGGCGGCAATTAATTGTACTTATTTTATCGGAAATGTACTGTGTGTAAACACTTTCTCTGATACCGGGTAGAGGAATTATTAAGGAACTAAGATGAAATTAATGAGTACCTAATTAATCTATATTGTTTCCGAAAAAACCGACCAAGTGCGTGTCGGACTAAGCACAATGAAGGGTTCCGTAGTTGGGATGAATGTATCCCAAGAATGAACTTAAAATGTAGGTTGGTCGAATATTACTCGTTAACTTGTTGAGCCTACTTAGCTGTGATAGTTTTTCTTTTAATTTTGCGATATACTATACTACTGCTGTCAAAAATTTCACATATCCAAAACCAACCATTTAGCTGGAAGGGGGGGGGGGACACTTGACTCTAACATAAAATTAGCACTTTACAGCCAAGCGGATCCGTAAATCCAAAAATGGTTTCTACAAACACAATGTTTTTAAATGACCACTATGGAACAGAAGAGAAAAAAACATCCCCACTTTACGTGTAGGGGAGGTAGGTACTCAAATGTTTTTATATAACTAATAATATTTTTCTTTACCTTTTTGTCGGCGTGATTAATAATAATAATATGTATACTCATGCCAAATTACAGCTTTCTAGTAGGTACTAACAGTCTCTGAGCTAAGCTGCGGACAGACATACAGACGGACGTTTATAGTTTCGCCATGTGCGAAACTATAAGGGTTCCTTGTTGACTACGGAACCCTAAAAACAGATCGTTTTTGTTAACGCATAGGTACCTACCTACCTATAAGGATGCATCTCTTTTATGGCAATTTTAATTTGAAACAGATTACCTAAATGGAAATCATAATTTTGAAAAGTTGTTGGAATATTCATTCATGTCATCATCTTGGCAACATCCCGCGGTACAAACATTATCTGATAACAAAGTTGTTCGTGTCTGTACAGACGTGTGGCGGATTTATCTCGCAGCCAATAACTTGCCCGCGGGCCACGAGCCACGAGCCACAACCACGGGTCGCGGACTATGTTCAATATATTCAATTACATGCCTACTTGATCTCCCTACGATCGCCTGCTTGCCGTGTCTGCGGTCAGCAGCAAAAATCGATCGACATAGGTACTCAATAAAAGTCATGTAAATTGGTTGACCCTGAAATTATTCGATATAATTGCTTTTCAGTAGTTTTCAGCAAAGTAGCTAAGAGTTTGTATTATTTCAATCTAATATTTGTTCTGGTTACTGATTTAATTAAAAACTGAAGTGTCATTCGACTTCCGTTGCTGGCTGTACGTGTACACGGGGTACACGTGTGCCCGTGTGCGTGTCTCTCTGTGTCGTCACGGCGTGTTCTCTTGCACAGGCGCGGGCCGGGTTTCAGCCGCTGTTATAAATGAGTTGTGTTACAGTTTCTTGAGGACGTACACTCTGTATTGAAGAACTAGTTCCTCACTACTAAGACTTGATTGTATTTCACCTGGTTTTGGAAAATTGCCACTTTTAGTACAACTCTCAGGTACTTAGCTTTTGTTAAGAGCTTTTTACTTTTATTTAACCGCTCTCGATACGGATAAATGAAAAGTTCTTGGAGATAAGTTAATAAAAGCCTTGTTTTTATGATATTTACAGGAAGTTATCCCAAGGGCCGACACAACGAAAATAAGGAAAAATATCTTTGATTAAAATTGTAATTGGGTAATGAATTAATTTCGTAAGCCCAGCAGTCGTATCCACTCACATTCAAACAAAACTGCCCATTCGACCTCTCATTAAACTCGCTCGTTATTTATATCAGCTTTACTTACCTAGGGGGCGTTCATAAAATACGTGAGATGTTAAAGGGGGGGAGGGGGTCGAGTCAAATCTCATCTAATCTTACGTTGGAGAGAGGGGGGGTCTCGGCAAATATCACGCAATTTTTTTTCTGATTGAAAAAAAAAAACTATTTTGGTCCATTTAATCCAGATTGTACATGCTTAAGATTTAATCTTAAGCGTAATTGTAATACGATTAAGATCATTCGCTAATTCGTTCAAAAGAAAATAATTTCATTCATACTTCGACGTTATACATCTACTGACTATTTACCACCATATTTGTTTTATACCAAATAGCTCAATTTAATCTGAATTTACGGTACAGTGTAGCCTGTCCTTTGTGTTCGCGCCACTGTCAGCCGAACGCGTGACTCGTGACTCGATGAACGAGAGCGTATTACAGAGTATTACACTTATAAGCAATATTGATTACTAGTTTTAACTAGTCGTAAATAAAAGCACGAAGCAATTTTTTTTTTTCTTTTTACATTAATAATCGATTTACGTTAACAAGATTTTTCAAAATGTGGGTTTCTTGGAAATGTGGGTTTCTTGGAAAAAATCTCACGTGAGATTGGGGGATGGGGGAGGGTGTTGAATAAAATCCCACGACATCTCACCAAGGGGGAGGGAGGGACAGAAAAAATAAAAAAACACCTCACGTAATTTATAGACGCCACCCTACTCACGATAAATCCCGCCGAACATATTGCAGAATTAATTATCTCGTAACGTAATACACATGAACTCTCTGTATCCTCCATTACGAGGGACTTCATCCGATTCATCGCCGACACAGCGCGACAGAGAGGGGCACTGTGCTACTCTGTGATATCTCTCATTAGGAGATGGTTTTTTTTGTTTAGCAATTTTGATCCAGCGCGATATCGCGGGCGCGACAGGCATCGCGACCATTGTAGCGTCGGCGATATCGCGCTGGTCTACACGAGCCTTAAGGGTGTGTGTTGTAATGGAATGCACCGCGCGGCTCGGGCTGCTCCTTGGGCTTTACTTTGATGTGGACCGGCGCGTGTCGGCGACGACAGCGACGCGACGGCGCAATTACTGCAGATTTGTGATATTAGTGCCTGCGGCTGCGGCTCAGTTCGGTGCGGTGCGGTGCGGAGCGGTGCGGGCGTGCCCGACCTGCCGCGCCCGCAGCGTGCAGATCAGGGCCCGGGGGTAGGCTTATATGCACAAAGAATTTTATAATGTGTATCAGGAACATAACAAAAAGTGCTCACAGTAAGTCCATTCCGCTCAACCTGGATTGAAGAATCGGTCCCGCGAGACGCGAGCCGCGGCTCGGCTTCTTTAGCTGTTTCGTCTAGTGTTCAGTAAGATTCCGTTATTTCTGGCCATCACTTGCTACTTTAGCAGAATAAAGCTAACAATATTTTCCTGGCAAAATAGAATTTTCTAACCTCAGTTTGGTCAGAGCTGCAATGACCATTGTGTTTCGTTCTGACTATACATTAAAGCAAATTTCATTTAATTGAATGAAAAGGACCTTCTGTCTCCGTTGTAATGTGATGTGATAGCCGACGCCGCCGCCGATGCTCTATTAACCTATCTGTATACTGATGATGCTTATTAAAAGAGATTTCAACGCACAGCGACGCGATTAAAATATTATATTCAGGTAACAGTCCCTAATCTAATAGGAAAAGCGCTCGTGTGATGAGATACGATCGTAATCTAATAGGAAAAGCGCTCGTGTGATGAGATACGATCGTAATCTAATAGGAAAAGCGCTCGTGTGATGAGATACGATCGTAATTTGTCAATGTGATCACAGTAATCGTTACTTATTAATAAATATTATTAATAAATAGTTCGAGCTGTAATCGACATCAATAACGAGCGAAGCGAAGACTTCATGAACTCTCAATCAATCTTATTGACCTGACTAAATTGTAAGTGTAGTACGTATGGAAGACTGCACACTTGAACGACGAAAACCGTCTTTACTGCTACGACATAAAGTCGCTGTCACTGTGCAATTGTGAACATGGACATGTGACATTGACTGTGCTAAAGTCGGAACACAGCATGTTTGTCCATCCCACATGCTGCACGCCGCAGCCCGCACACTGCGCCGTGCTCTCAAGTAACCATCAGTCGGAGTGGAGTGACGCGCGGCCTCGAGGTGTGGGCAGACCGGCGCGCGGCGGCGGCGGCGGGCTGGCAGACAGGCAGCAAAAACAAAACAAAGGAAACAAGCCTACACACACAATGATGGTAAGATCACGAACGAAGAAAAAATACGGTTGAAAAGCGAGTGAGCTACAAAAGCACTGCATTTGCTTTAAGTTTTCAGTTGGCTCAGCTTTGGCAGTGGGACTAGGAACTTGCCACAATATTATTAACCACGACTTTATTTCATAAGCGGCACGAGGTCGCTCATCCTCCTCATCACTTAGACGGATTCAACGACTCCCTCGGAATTGCGACTTACCGAGATACCCTATTAAAAATGGGTTTTCTGGTCTATAAATCGAATACTGGTTTTACGGTAGATATCTTTTCTGCCTCGTTGGTCTAGTGGTCGCAAGCGCTACTGCTGAGCATGACGTCCTGGATTCGATTCCCGGGTCGGGCAAAGTGTTATTGGGTTTTTCTATCTGAAATTTCTCAGTAGCAGCTTGAAGTCTGGATTTGTGCCCGGTTGATGGCAATAGGCTCGCCCCTATTACATGGGACTTAAACATAACTGGCGAAATGAGGGTGTACCTGCTACAGGGACACCTCTGCCCAACCCTTCGGGGAAACAAGGCGTGATGTTATGTTATGTTATCTTTTTCCAATCTGTGGTAGGATCAAGAGTGTTCATTTAATTTAATGCCATGCCACGATCCTGACAAGTGAAGGGCGAATCATTCCACTTTGCCCCACCAGGCCGCCCCACTGGTGGGGCAAAGTGAAATGCCTAAAAATGTTCAGTGGAATCTGCCCCACAAGTTCGATTTGGTGGGGCAGGTTCCACTAGTCTAAAATCTTGATGAATTCTGCCCCACTTGGGTTGGCACCTTAGAATTTGTGTAAGTAGGTATGCTCGTATTTTATATTTGTTTGGAAAATAATGAAATCTATAAGTATCTAAGTAAAATGTAAGTAGGACTGGAAACGTTTGACTTTGTAGGTATATACCTAGGTAGTGTTTTTATATAAAAGTACAAAAAATATTGCTAGGTAATTACACTACACAAATTCTAAGGTGCCAACCCTAGTGGGGCAGAATTCATTAAGATTTTAGATTAGTGGAACCTGCCCCACCGAATCGAACTAGTGGGGTAGATACCACTGAACATTTTTAGGCATTCCACTTTGCCCCACCGGGGCGGCCTGGTGGGGCAAAGTGGAATGATTCCGGCGGGCGAGGCTATAATGAAGCCAGATGGATGCGTGTTCGATGCCTGCTGAGATGTGCGAGTGTTACGTTCGATACGATATTTTTAGACTTTTTGTTTTATTATTTCATTAGAATTTTTACATTGTATTGAAAAGTAAATAATTCTAAACTAACACAACATGAAGACATATTAATTAACTCCACAGGTATATCTATTCACGCAATACGGATATTTGCCAGATCATGTATGAAATACCAATACCCATGTATTGGGCGCCATCCACTAGACATCATTTTAAAAACCTAATGTGTGTAGCTAATACAAAATCTAGATTATATTAAGTCGATCCAAACATTTATATTGGTGAAGGCACCCAAACCGCATTCGAATTTCCACCTCACTGTAAATTGACAGATTTTTTTTTTCATTTGGAACACAATACCTATTCAACGTTTCGTAGTTGTTTTGAACAATGTATCATATTATGTCGAAATGGCGTTGGGCATATTTTATGAGGGATCCAATGTTATTTTAATGCCGTAGAAAAGAGATTAGTTCCACCTCGATAAGTTAACGTTATTTACCTGTCTCTACCCGTATGGTGTCTGAAGGTGCATTGCAACGATTGTTCGTGATTGCTTTGCTGGTATTCCATGAATCGATATTTCACTTCTTTCTGGGGAAATAAGTGCGTGTGTGAAAATATGGTCGCTGCACAATGGCCGCCGCAGACAATCGCGGTGGTGGGCGTGACGTCGCCGTCGTGCCGGCTCGTGGGGGCAGCTCGCCGCTCACTGACACGAAGAAGATGGGTCCAGAAGGTCGGCTCCATAAAAAGAGCGAAAAACACCATACGCAAGCACTCATAGACGCGCTCATACGGTATTCTCAAACTATGTGAGTGCCAACTTCAATGGTAATGGCGACTGTGCTTGCACTGTTGTCTCTCGTTGTGTCGAGTCAGGCTTCTTTGCTTATCTGCTGTGTGACGCGGCTCTCTCACTGTTCTCTGTAGATGGGATCTGAGATGAGAGATAACGTGCGCCGTCCGTATTAGCCGCAGTTATCACGAGCATCAGCAGATATACAGACAATGACACTGTACATAACGTATCTACCGCGTGTACCACGAACTGATTCGTGCGGCTATGTTCGCAAGCAGCCGCCGTGGCTAAGAACTTGAATTTAAATCCCTAGCTGGTATACGCGTGTAGCAATTTGGTTGTCCAGTTAAGGCTCACGCAAACAGGCGCGACGCGACACCGCTAATTGTTCTACCATGACGTTTTCTTAGAAATAGTTTTATTAAAGCCGTTATTAGAGCCTGTTTGCAGTAGCCTTAACAGGGTCGAAATTGAGACGGGTAGAATCGCTTCTTCGAAATGATGTATCTTTCTTTTCTTCATCAGTTATTCATATTTCTTTCCCTTATGACTTAATTGGAATATGTTCAACACGAAACTAATTATGGGTTTTCGAGAAACACCAAACAGCCTCCCCTGAAATCCCTGAAAATTAGTGTATGTTGTGCTCAAATATCCATCATCCCTGCAGCAGTCCACTGTTGGACATAGGCCTCTCCAATTGTACGCCATTCAGCTCGATTCTCGGCAACTCTCATCCAGCTGCTACCAGCCACCAGCGAAATATATAGCCACTAATAGCGAAATATTAGTTAGTATAAATAATACTACTTAATACTTATTTCATTGTCTTAGAACTCCTTCTAAGCCGAGTAGCGAGGTGTATTGCCTCGCGGTACAATATGGCAATAATGCCCAGATTGCTCCACGACAACGCCACACTCAAATAAAAGCTTATGAAAGTCTTCGATAAATGCAGAGACATTCTGATATTTCCTATGACAAGGAACTATTTACGACGACAGTCTGTCACAGAAAAGTGAAATGTACACTGAAAGGTGAATAGTATCTGCAACGTAGGTAACGTTGTAAATACTTATTTATCAAATCATAACGATACAACCTGACTTGTTGTTAACTAAGAGCTTTATGGTTATCGAAAGTCCACCGTTAACAGTGATCAAACGTCTGCTTTCCATTGAGAACAAACCTCCTTGTAAGTTAAGACACAGACGATGCCCGCGGGGCCGGGGGACGCCCGCAGAGGCATTGATAATCGTTTTTTGACTAAACGATATCAGATATCCTCAGCTAGCTTTGCCATTTTAATATAAAACTTATTTGAAACGATTTGCATCAGATCAGTAGAAGATTGTCGGGAGCTTGCACTATAAAAATCACTGAATTCTTTTTCATAAAATCAGTTCTATCAGAGACTGATATAAGATATCCCATGGTTACTACAATTCGTCGCTTGTCAAACGAATTGGTGATTGCCTAATCAATACATTGCCGAAAGTAAATTGTTATTACAACAGAAAAGGATGTTGCATTAACCACCCCGAAAACTCATAATTAACTATTAGATATAAATAACATAGTTAATAACGTCCCTCCTACTCTCCGTGGTGGTGTTGGCAGAGAGGTATTCATATTATTCACCGACAGCAGGTCACAGTCAGCCAACGGCGCGGCGGTGCCTGTTGGGTCTAAACGTCAGGGCACGCGAGCCTGTTGGTATTTGAATTGAATCAGACGTGACTCAAATTCTGGACTTTTCTAGGATTAAGAAGGATAACAATCTTGGTAGACATTTTGGATTTTAAAAAGCTGCGATTTTAACTATTTTTAAGCAGGATCGTCCCTTTTCACAGCTTTTCATAACTTTTTCAGCAGACTGTTTGCGCTAAATCATCCATGAACGATAATCGAATCCCTTATTTCTAGTCTACCTACCTACTTAAACCATTTATCAAATAAACGAAAAAAAGTGGACCCTGAATAGATCCCTGAGAAATTCCACTTCTTTAGGCGATTAATAATTTACCGTATAGTATTTTTATTAGCATCCTAATAATAATTGGACGGTCACCAACGTCTAAATCAGCATCTAATCTAATAATAAATTCGTTCACATCAATATTTCAGCTAGTTTTGTCGTATATTTCAGGAATGCATCATCACCCACGAAGCCGCCACTTAGACATGAACAGAATGCAGCTTTAAAGTGCTGTGCAGACCTAGGTCATGTCGTGCTGCTCTGATAGCGGCGACCTATTTGTGACGCTGACGATTTTCTATATTTCGGCCTATCTCGAATGGACTCGTAGAATTTTGCTGGGTTCCCTATCCATTTGCATAAAATTTTAAGACCTAATATAACTTAGGATAATTTTGTTTGGCATAATTATATTTTCGCATAATATAATTACGCATAACAGCTTACTTACGCATAATTTTTTTACGCATAATTTCTCTAATCATAATAATGATTAAGCATAACATTCACAAGCATAAGTTTTTTCGCTGTAAGAAACATGCAAACAAGCATATACCATGCATGCAGCAAGCATGCAACATGTAAACAAGCATACAACAGGCATGCAAGCAAGCATGCAGCATGCAAGCAAGCATGCAGCATGCAAGCAGGCATGCTTTCTGTCACGGCTCCGGCGCTGCGGGCCTCCGGCGGCCCCACGCGTGCTAATCCGCACCTTCGGCTTGCTGGCCGGCTCCGCCGGCCAGCCTCAGGCGGGCGCGGCGGTTCGCTCCCAGCCGCCTCCTCCTCAGCCCGCGGGCCGCCTCGCCCTTACACGCCTACGCGATTTTAAATTACACTCTAGGGGTAGGGCAGACAAGACTACGTGGAGTCGGTTTTGCAGCGATTCGGTTCTGTCACTAACTTTTGTAGCACAACATAATGATTTTTTAAGACAATACTTAATTATTTATTTTATTTTATTTTATAAATGATTTGCATGAAAATCCAAAATAAATACGTATAAATAACTCAAATTTGTTTCCCTTATTTCTATTAATTGTATGCCTAAATATTATTATGCTAATAGTCATTAGGCCTAGTAACGTTATGCGAATCAAATTTATGCCCAAACAAATTAGTCTTTAAGATGATTATGCCAACATGAAATGTATGCCTAAAAAAATTATGCCGAAGTATTATTATGCCAAAACAAATTGTGCCAAAATCGTTATGCCGAAGTATATTAGGACAAAGAACATTATGCGAAAAGAAGGGATCCCATTTTGCTGATATAACAAAGGCTTGTGGGAAACATTCAATTTTAAATTAAAGTGATCAGAGATGATATATATTATATAATATGTACAACTTTAAACCAGGCAAGATCTCTTTACAATGCAAATAGATTTTTCTCAAACATGCTTGGAAATTCGAACATTATTTTGAAAACCTTCTTCTAGATACTTAAATCGAAATTGCGGTACTGGTGGCAATGTTTGTATGAAAATCCTTATCTGGCGAATTTAGCGGCCAAATAAATTACATGCTATGAAAACTCATATCTGTCGTGTTATTTAAAAATGGAACGAACTTTTTACTTCAAGACATGGCAACCAAGGAGGTAACTTAACAAAATTCGATTTGGCTTGCAAATAGAGCTGTTTAAAGTAAAGAAGAAACAAATGAACATACTGGCGCCATTGAGGTTCAATGTAAACTAGAGCAGACTCCGCTGGCTGTACCGCGAACACGTTCTGGTCCTTGTGGTCCTATAATGTAGTCTCAGTCACTACCTGGTCTCTCAGTTGTCACCATTTGACATCCAAGGGACACATTTTTTGTTCGTGGTGTCTGCGGCGCGCGAAAAATTATCGTTGTTCGTCATTGATTCTGGAATTTATAATAATTAATTTACTCAGTTTGAATTTCCGTGAATTATTTGAGAAAAGTACTATACAAGCCTTGGCCGCAACCAGGCATAGATAGACTCACGTTTGTGTGCCTCGGCTTCGCCTCGACCCACGATCACTATCGTCCATCAATGCCTCAGTTGCAGGCCGGCCACGACAGTAGATGAAAACAAAAGAAATTAAATCCAACACTTGAACACTACATGAGCCAGTTTCACGCATTGTTTCAGCTGTACTTCATTGAATACAGCACATTGTGTTTGTATTACATAAGCTCCGATATTTTAATGCAGTTCACAAAACATGTACCTTCTGTCAATGAATGAAAAGATGTTTGTTCGGAACAAGAAAGGTGGGTCGTTCATAAATAATAATATTAACGACACGCTATAGCAGGACTCGCTGAATTCGTTCAGGTCGGATAAAGGAGAACCTGAAGTAAATCACCTGCTTCCCCCGCGACTTGCGGCTCGTGCACCTATATACCTGTACCTACTGACGGAATCCTATATGCACCGAGTGGGCGGAGTAGCAAGATGAGTCTAATATAGCGAATTCAAAAGCACATTGTATGTCTGAAATCAAGCGGGATTACTTTCAATGGCGTGTCAACATTGTGTGCGGTGACTATATCTGTGTTGCTTCATCTTTGTGGTTGGCAATGTTTATTCAGTAAGTAGCTTGAAACCATGTTTTTTGTAAATAACCTTCGGATTCATAGTTGTCGCCCCTGACTAATGAGTTATATCAGTCTACTCTACCACAACCTTAATAGTTTCCTTAACGTAAATGTCAAATGATCAAGTATGTACCTATTACTAAGATGGTAATGACGACGCAGAATAGTCGGTAGCTAATACCTCCATCAAATGTTTGTGTAGCGTCGCCGTCACCGCTCGGATATTGAGTAATCAAAACATTAGTCACGGGTGCGTTTCCCCGGACCGGTCATACGGCCTCGCCCGGGTGACTTCCTAAGCCGTTCACGTTTTTGGGTTAATAACTAAATCGCCGAGTTCTTCCACGAGTTACCAGTTTGACTGGCCATCGTGTTCACACCCAGGCACCCAGCGGACACATAAATAAATGCTTTACCGATTTATTTATAAAACTAGAGTGTTAGGCTGGACACACACATTCTGAATTCAGAGTCGGAGTTGATATTATTCATTCAGATAGCCTGGAATTGCATACAATTTAATTATGCTCCACACAGTCCACACATATTCTGTTTTTTTCAGATACTGATTTTCTCTAAATTGAATGCAATTGCGGGCTTTCTTAATTAATAATATCAATTCCGACTCTGAATTGAGAAGAATTCAGAATGTGTGAGTCCAGCCTAAGCCCAGGTCCACACAGGTGATTTTTTTTGCACACTTGATTTTCAACGCTCTGCTTAGCGCCAAGAGTTGAAAATTCACTGTTTGATTTTTTACTTTCGTCGCTAATGTGTAGGTTGAAAATTCAGTGCGCGAAAAACAATTGCCGCGGGAAAAATCGTTCGTGCGTACCTGGGCTTACTCCACTGATATATTTTATATTGCTCCGTCCTCATCACGGGTGCCAGTTTCAGTTCTTGATCTAGCGTCCCAAGCCCAAGCATCCACTACCAGGTAATTTGACTGTTGAAACACCAAGTAATCGAAGGTTGATTTATTCGATTACTTGGTGTTTTTTCGCCAATTTAGGGATATTTTATTACTTTACTGTGTTTGTGTGCGACGATCAACTAATGACTATGAGCGAGGAAACTTCAAAGAATCTTCGAAAACATTTTTATGCTCGCTCGAAGTTAAGTCGTTAGCCGACATTTTAATTGTCAACCGTAAAAGAAAAGTCGTAAAGTTGTTTAGGCAGAGCGCAGTGTTGCGGCCGGGCGTGCTGGCGTGGCGAGCGGGCAGGCGCGGGCAGACGCGGGCAGGCGCGGGCAGGCGCGAGCAGGCGCGGGCAGGCGGCGTTGAGCCCGGGGAGCGCACTATAATGAGCCATTGTGCGCTGTGCCGGAGCTGCCAACATTTTCGCACAAAAAACAAGCAATTTACTTCCAGAACCGCGCAGTGCCGAATTGGGGTGCTCTTTTGTTCCCGTTTAGTGCTCGAGCACTTCGGGGAGCCATTAAAATTACTGCTTTTTGTGCCGCGCCGTGGAAACAAGAATACGAGATTGCCGCCGGTTGTAGCGAGTTTTTTTTCCTAATAATAAGATAATAAATAAGTGCAGCGATTGAGTGCGACAGCTACAATATATCACGGAATATGAATGTTGTTGTGTGCAGCTGTCGGCGGCGAGTCGGTTCTCGTGGACGTGGCCCAGAGCTGGAAGTGGGTCGCTCGATACCAGCCATTGCAAACTTTATGAAGACGAGGCTATAAACGGAATGGAAAAATAGACTATTCATACATTAGGTGCCCCGATACTTGGCTGCATAAAAATACCATAAAATACAGTAATGCCGCTTTATATCCCCCATAACGTGCTTTATTTCATAACATCGCACACAAGTACATACTTATTTTATGCGTATTGCGTAACCGATATCGTTCAGTTTGATGATTTCTACGAAAATATTGATATAACCCGTTTACCTGATGGCATTACGGTCATTTGATCGCTGGGGCTCGGGCGACCAGCGGGCGGCGGCCGGGGCGCGCCGCATAACACAAGAGTGGCTGCGGCCTTAAACCGATATCATGATACATCATCAGAATTTTATAAGCGACCATTATTCTGTTTGTGACAATGGACGCTGAATCAACAAAACGCTTCGCTGAGAACAACAAGTTGGGGGCGGCAAACTTTGACGACAATCGGGATATTTTTATCGTCACCAATTATACAAGTCATAGAAGCCATTAGCTCCCCGCAGCCCCGCCGCTTCCCGCCCCGAGGACGTCCGGTCCAGACTGCAAGCCGCGCAGAAGGTTTTGAATTTTAAAAACGTAGGTATGCTCATGAATGAAACATTGCACGAACTCGGTCGTGATCAATCAAACGAAAACTTCATTTCAAGATAGCTGAGTGCGGGCAATAAATTGAAACAGACAGGCTTTTGAACAAGGCGAGCAGGCGAGTAGGCGAGGCAGGCGAGTAGGCGAGTAGGCGAGTAGGCGAGTAGGCGAGCCAAGCGGGCGAGGTATGAGGCAGGCTGAGCGTGTGGATGAAACTTGAGAGGTGACTGCTGAGTCGCGACGTGAGACCGAAGTCATGCGACCGTAACGTGTAGAAGTATCACCTCTTAATCAATATTTATACTTAATCGATGCTTACACATAATCCTTCATACCACTTATTAGATTAGAAGTTCCTGGAACCGGAAGAAAGTTATGCAGTGCAAGAACAATTTAGAAAAATTTAATGTAGGGCAGAAAAAGTCTGACAAGTATGCAAAAGGACGTAAAAGGACGGGCGTTACGAATGAGAAATATTGTAGGGTAACGCAGCCCCTGTACCCCAGTACAGATTGCATGCGGTCTGGTCCGGACTCTCGCGTCATAATCACTTCAACTCTTGATTTGCGACTTTTGCGGAGGAGTCACCACAATTTCTCTAAAGTTTAGTACCATTATGATGATAACAGACCTTCTGTTGTATTTTTTCAGCGGTAGGTAAGCCGATATAGCGACGTGTGCTCCGCTCAGCGTGGAATATGACGCTGGCAGCAATATCGATTGCTCTCCACTGCCAGGCACACTGCACGAGTGCACGCTCTGCACTCCCTGCGTCTAATCATTGTACAGCTTTATCGGAAACATTCGCCACTCCCTCCGGTGAAACCTCGCCCTTAAACAAACGTATTTAACTGTTGGATTAAGAAAACAAGCTTTAAACTCTGAATACAGAGCACATTGCGCTCGTAGCTTTAGTAAATGCACACATTTATAATCGAAATTTAGACTTTAGGTTTTAGACTAACTTTTAGTGAATACTGAATAGTGTTTATAAAAAGTGGTAGCACTCCCATGTTCCGACCACTAATGCCCTCCTCTAAATATGTAGCGTCAGTGATATCATACAACCTAAAATAGCAGGAAATCCTTTAAATGGAATAAATTACATCTATGTTGATGTAATTTATTCCATTTAAAGGATTTCCGAGGATATTAAGAAACCGATTAAACTGATGACTTCCTAGAGAAATCTAAATGTCCTTACTAGTAAATACGTAGGTATCTATCAGGATTATGAAAAAGTCGAAAGTTAATGAGTTTAAACGAATTAATGAGACACGTCAAAATAACTAATTCACAAAGAAATCACCGCCACACCCGAGGACAGTTGTTCTCAAAACACCAATTAACCGAACTCATTACCGAATCAGGGACAATGAAATGCTTCTAACGAACCGACTGTCACGTGACATGTGGAGTTGTGGAGTGGGCGGTGATAAGAGCCGCCGCCGTCGGCATTGTCCCGCACGAGTACACGCTACTCGCCACAGAACCTTCGTGCTAAACCATTAATAGGTGAATATGCCTTTGTCAAACGTTACGTATGATTTCATTTCTATTATTCTTAGAAGCTACTGTCGTTTGTATTGTGTGTTCCAGAACAGCGCTGTCAGCCGACGCGCTGAGCTTTTCAACGCAAATGTTCGTTCAAATGGACGTATTGTGCCGCATTTACATAAGTACAGAGTTTTGAAGGATTACTGAGGCCCGTCTGTGAGCCCTTCAGAAATGATGAATTTAATCTGAGATTAGAACGTCTGGCGCTAACTAGCGCAGCGCAGCTGGGGCACCTACCTTACCTACCTACCGCCCCAAATAATGACTTTCTATAGCTGCCTGCCTGTCTGCTCCTATAATAACTAACAATAATATATAACAATACGAATAATAAAACTGATTTTCATTATTCAAACTGTAACGTTCCAGTTTAATCCGTTTTCAATGACACAGTTACAGGGGGCCTACCATGCACTCTTATAGCAGGTCAATTTCCGACGGAAAGTGAACGGTCGGGCTATTTTGGACCATGAACACGTCAAATAACAGGCGAGCCAGCGATCACGTGACTAAAGCCGGTCAGTGGTCACGTGACAGCATTTCACTAGTCTGACCTGCGATAAGCTATACCATCACGTCCTTTTTGACGTAGGTATATAACCTTGAAAACTGCACTGCCCTGCAGTCATATTAAGCAGGTGTGAAAAACTAACTTTTATTGAACTGTTTTCTTTCATTTAAAACAAAAAACATAATTACAAGTTAATTTGTTTAAATAAAACTATTTAGGCGGTCTTTAAAATTATAGATAACAAAACAAACAATCTCTTTGTCGTTTATTTTGGATGTGTGACGAAGATGAAAATAATTGAGTTTCTTGAGGAAGATGGTGATAAAAACAGTGTGAAACAAATCGCTAAAATCCAAAGGAAAGTTTTATGTTCAATAAACTGGTACATATATTATAGAAATGGTACTAGTAATTCGATGTAAAAGAAATACAAATCAAGAACACAATACGAGAATAGAAGAAAATAAAAACCAATATTTACATTAATTTTTAATAGATGTTTTAGGCAAATATAATATTCGTAGTAACATAACATCACGCCTTGTTTCCCCGAAGGGAAATTCGAATATTCGTAGTCTTAATATAAAACCAACTTACAGCTGCCCAGTGTTTAAAATCTTTGATAGCACCACCAACAATGGAATTCAAATGTTCCGTCACTTCCGACCACAATCTGCGGGACATTTCTCGAGCTTGAACACTTTTATTGTAGCCCATTGCAATGTCCTTGTGATTATTTATAAAATTCCACACTGTTTTCAATCGTTCATAGGAAACTTAAGTCATTATCACCAAATAACTGCACTTTCTTACCACTCTCAACAACGGACACGATACAAATGTGTGCTTTGTTTTTCTGATTTATTTACAGAAACAGTTTCTTCTGTTAAAAAGAAACTTACAAAAAAGGAACCCACTTGAATCTCCAATGTTCAGAATGATCTCGTAAACATTTGTGGTGTTTACAATAAATTTGATTCTTAACACTTAGATATCGTCGTTCGAAAATAGCAATAACTTTGGTAAGTTTTTCAAGTAGGTACTTATACCTTTCTTAAGCATCTAAAAGGGTCTCCAACATCTTAATCGTGTTAAATAAGATTTTTTGCTACGAAACAAAGCTTTTTTAGAATTCTATTGATCACTATAAACTGTTACTAAATTAATTTTATCTCGTTCTTTAAAACCGTAAAACCGGTAATGTTGCGAAAAAGTATTTCCGAACGTTTGTTTATAATATGGCGTACCGGTCAACGATAACGTAGCAGGTCTGAAGTTGATACTTTGCAGGTCAGACGGAAATGCTCAAGGTACAAATAGAAAACCTGTCAGGTTAACTTGCCAAGTTGACCTGTCCTGCATTTGGCAAGTATTTTAAATGTTCATGGTAGGGCCCCTGGTCGGTGTCGGTTTCAGCGAAAAGTATCAGGTTCTCGTGATTGTATGTGAAAGTAAAAAGTACATAATGTACCTAGGTACTTATTTGTGTAACAAGAGAAGGGAGCCTCTTTCCCTCGTCGGACCAGTCAACAGCGCTGCACAATGATCATCTTTGCTACAGTTCTTTCTGTACACGATATTATAATGAATGTGGAGTTTGACAAGGCGGCCATTATCCCGCCGATTTATAAATAACAAGTAACTTATAATAACAGGCTGCCATCAAAGCCGGTGCGACGTCAATCCCAGAATTCCCAGATGAAAGGAGCTTTTTATTTATTTTTTGTGTAAGTAAAGGCTTTGTGGACTCGGAATCGAGCCCTAGCCGACCAGCCACCACGAATCGTTCCGAAAACCGCCCTAAGCAATACTTTTGCGTCCATTGCTGATTCTGGTGGGAAAGTTGTAGGAAATGTGGAACATAAACAGTAATGGATTGTGCATTAAGTTATAACCCCGGGTTCATGAGCTCGTGGTAGGTGTCAGCGGTGCGCGTTGTCGAACCCTATTCGGTGTCAACATTTCGTGATAAATTAAAGTGGGATTGTGAAGCTGTTTGAACGTCTGTCACCGGCTCAGCTATGCAAAGGAGACAACTTTCAATTAAACTACATTCTCTTGCCAAAGAATATCGACACAGTTTTAATACTTAAAAATGCATAAGACAACAGAGCCGAAGTGGCCGTAGCGCTGGGAACCCTTTGTTAGTTTAGGCAAATATTGGATCAAGTGACGCATTTGGTATGCCATACATCGTTAGATAGACAAATGGTGCCGTTACAATGTAATTATGTTGTGTACTTTACATGAATACCTCTCTATGTATATCTTACCGTAGGTACGTCATTGGTAAAGGCTGTAAGGTGAACTAAGTTACCAATAAATCAGCGTTGTTTGCAAAGCTTTGTACTGATAGAGCCTTCCACTACCTAATTGTAGAATTGGAATATAAGTATCTAATAAAATCAAACAACTATGTAGGTATGAAAGAGGGGTCTGATAAAAAGTTATTCATCATGGTGGCTGCCGTAGAGTCGTACACTATTCGCAGTTTGATCGTCAAGATAAAGAGCTACCGTATCGATCATACACAACGTCGACATCGTGCCGCACCTTTAGGAAGGGAGACTCGAAGTGTCGATAGTGTCGATACTTGATAGTAGGTACCAGTGGCGGAGGCTGGTTTTATGGAGGAGGTAAGCCAGAGCAGCAAAAAAAAAAAACTTACTTCTTTCGTCGTGGCCGCGAAAAGTTACTTCTTGTTTACCTATCAAAATAACGGTGTCAATAAACCGTTTCATTAAATTCCTATTTCGATCAACTGTTCTATTATGACCTTTATGCAAATTAGTGAAAATAATTCTATTCCTACCAGTCTCGAACTCATAAAACAGCTACGAATATGTTTTTCAGTCTGCACATCTTTTTTGATGAATTCGTCAGATTAAAATGTAAAAAAACCCTTTATTCCATAAACTACTAGAATCTAAGAAAAGTAAACACGGGGACAATACATTTTATTTAATTTACGAGTGCCAGTCAGTCATTAATATATTTTATCGTAAAGGGAAACATTGAAATGTTTGAAAAAACCATCACGTCGTTTGTAATTTATAGTCATATCTGGGCGAGTACGGCCTAACTAAGTTATATGTTTCATATTTTCAAAACTTAACCTTGAAAAGCATGTTTCCTCACAAAGTAAATAATCTGTCAATAAACAAGTCGCAATTCCTAACCCTTTTTTTTTTTTTTTTGGGTGGGAAATTATCAAATAACTTCTCCCGCTCTGGGTGGAGCGGGAGGGCGTGTCAGACTCTTACTGACTAAAACCCACCCGTGTTCTTTCCTATGCCATGTTGCCGGGGGCCACGATTTCCCTATCGGTTTTCTTCGAACCCCCGGCAGGCATTGGCCCTAGCTGACCCCGTCAATTCTGCTGACATCTCTTTGAGGCGCGCGTGGAACACAACGCGCCGTCGACCCGGGCTTGGTCCTTATCGGACGGCGAGCTACCCATTGCTCACCTTCCGCAAGCCCGCGCCTACGGTGGGCGGAAATCTTCCTGTGATTCTCGACGCCCAGAGCGTCTCCTCCTGCGGCGGTTAGGGGCGCGAGGGCGCGAAATTTGCCTCTCCCTCACGCGCTCCGTCTCCTCCTTCGCGAGCATTACTGCTTCGCAGAAAGAGGTGACGGCCTCCCATTTCCTCTCGCTCCGTAGCATGGCCCTAATCAGGGCTGGACGCGAGAGATCACCGCCGCCGATCGCATCCACGAGGACACGGCGATGCCCTGCCCAAGCCGGGCAGACCTCCACCGTATGCTCCACCGTGTCCTCCGGGCGATCCACACAGTGACGACACCCGGGCGTTTCCTCCCGCTTTATCCTGAACAGGTACCTCCCGAAACAGCCGTGTCCGGTGAGTACCTGCGTCAGGCGGAAGGTGAGGATGCCGTGGCGCCACTCTAGCCACTCCTCAAAGAGGGGTCTTATCGCCGCAATTGTGGCGTGCCCAGCGCTGGGTTGCGACAATCGCACTCTCCATTCCGCCATGAGATCCCGCCGGAGCTCTGTCCGCTGTGCCGCGACTTCTTGCGGCATCGGAGTTAAGCCCCGGCGCTTCGCCTCCTCGCGCCACTCCCAAATGTGCGCGAGGACCTTTGCAATTCCTAACCCTACCGATCGTACTAATTACTTTTCAAATCTACTCTAAATAAGTAATTTAAATATAATAAACTATCTATTTACCCTAAATAACTAATTACAATGTACTTTACTTTCACATTCACTAAACTCAAAATACAAAAAAACTCTTTACAAAAAAAAAAAAAACAACCGACTTCCAAAAAAAAAACACTACAAAGTGGAAAAATAACTTTAATTTCGGAAGTCGGTGTCTTGGGTTTTGTGTTTTCGTTTTTTGCTAGTAGTGCTAGTAATGATAAACTAATGAATTCAGTGAACACTGAGCGAACAAAATGAAAATTGATATGGTGCTAATGTGATTACGTCAAAAAACAACCACACATTATCAATCGAATGATAAAATGTTTACGAACTCCTAGCCGAACGCATTACGGCATTCAACGAAAACTACCGAATCAAATGCGTATGCCAGAAAGAGGTCGTGCAAAGGCAATAATTCCTTCTCGCTCCCGCGCGCACGTTTCTGCTACTGTGTCCCTATCGTAACTCGTTGCAGATCGGCTTACCCGGCTGCTAAGAAACTGCGGTGTCACGTGACTGAAGTGACGTCATGATGGACTTTATTTTCTAAGGAAATTAAATTCACGATAACCCGGACGCGCCTACGAGTTATTTTAGCGCAAAGTGTTTTGTTGTTGGGATATTAAGACAAAAAAAAAAATGTAAGTAGACGTTTTGTAAAGTTTTAATTTTATGGTGTATCAAATACTTATAGTTTGATTATTCAATGACGATAGAGTGGTTGAGTTCCGAATTTCCGAAGGGAAGCCGGTAGGAATCGATTTGTATGGACTCGCCGTTCCTGGTAGGTACCACCCTAGAGGTTATTGTGCGTATTAATAATAAGTGCACTTGTTAGTCCTTTGAACTTGTACAAAGGAGTGAAGCCCGTATACTACTAATTTCAGTTATAATGTGGGTAGTTAGACTACTGAGTATGTTCACCGTGTCGCAGAGGTCAACGGACCCCACTGTGAAGTGGAGGCGTCAAATGCTAAACACAGCTAAACATTCGCGTACACTGTGAACATCCTCTGAACAAGGCCCTCGCAGTGACTACTGCATTGAACGACAAGAGGGGACGTTGTCGTAATTGTTTAGCAAACGGATTAATTATAGCAGATTGGTTTGTTTGTTTAACGGAGGCTTCTGCCTGTCATCATGTCTGTGGGCCATCGTAGGTGCCAAGGATATGTTACACGGCCAATTTACGAATAAAAGAGCAACAATCTAAGTATGGAGCCAGATTTTTGAACTATTTCGCAAAGTTCCGAATATTATCACCACGCCAGGTGTGAGAGGTCTCTGACCCTCCTTCACCAGCCTGGGGGGTATTTTTACTGGCGTCACGAACTAAGTTACACTGCTGGCGTGTTGCGAGATTGCTGTCGCCTCGAAACTTTCCAAATTGGTCAGTTTAGGTACAATTTCGACCGAAAACTAGTTACTACAAGTACTTGTTAACAAAATACAGTAATTTACTAGTCGTTTACTCGTTTACCCAGAAAAACAAATGAGTGTGTTCAAAAGTTCCAACTTGCTCGTTTGTAAATGGGAGGCAGGTAATTTGCAAGCGAGCCTTGAATAACAACTGCAGTTAGGTGGAGTGTGCCGTGCGGTGTGCAGCTCGCAGTACTGGCGACTCGGGCGCCCCATGCCGCGGCCGGCGCCCGCGTCAGCTGCCTCTGACGGCGCCTAATAGAAAAACGAAATGAATCGATACATAGACTCGGTGCCATTAATGTTTGCGCTCGTCTGCCTGCCCCCTCTGACCCCCCCCCCCCCCCCCCTACCTCGCTGCACCCCCTCGTTCCGTTTCATTTCATAACGCCGCGCATCGCGATCGCTTTTGTTATTTTTCGTGGGGCATTTTCGATGATAATAGGCTACTCGACATGAAGCGTTCAGCGCTCGACAATGGCAGTAATCTCGACGAGGTTTTTAATTACGTTCGATTTTACACTCACTCGGCCTCGGCTCGGCGCTTGACTCTCGGCTCCAGGCCCCACGTGCACAGTGTGCACACAGCACTTTAATGTTATTGTTGTGACTATAATTTGAGCCGTTCTCTCACAATGTGTACGGAATCCCCTTCGCAACATAAAATTTAATATTATCGCCGGTTTTGCTTAATAATAAAAAAATTAGGGGTATTTGTAAGGGATTTGAGTTTTTTTTAATAACATAATGGATCGTAGAATAAACTAATACTTTTTAGCCTCGGCTTTGTAGTTAATAAGTATAAAAAAACATGCTGTCTGAAGTTACAAAAAACAACTTTAATTTTTATGGAGGTTTTAGCTAAGCAGAATAAAAATAACAAGGTACCTATTTGCTACAGACCTAGCCCGTAGCATTATACATAGACAAACATCGAATTTAGGCTATCTTCAAACACAGTATCAGTTCCTAAGGAATGTAAGAGACGTAGACACTCATCTAGTTGGAACTTGGCTTGGTTTCACATCATCTCCCTAGGTACTCGGAAAATGTTAGTTCAGTTGTCTACGAGTCTACGAAGGACGTCACTGGACGTCTGCGGCCCGCTACGAGACTACGGCGTAGTTATTTACTTTGTAGCTATGTGAATTAAGATTGAACCTTGAGGTCTTCACAAAAAGTAGAAAGCCACAATAAATGGTTCCAAAGTTATGTGGAAGCATACATCTTTTTGTATAATGATCTCACACAAAACTTGTATTAAATTAACCATACACAACAAAATAACGTTTCAAACGGCACAAAGACGTCGCCCCTTCAAATGTGTCCCAGTTTAGTTTATGTAAACGACATTCAATCTCATCTTGATGTAAGTTAACGTGAGATCACGTTATAAGCATTCTCATGTTAATGACGTCACTGGTCCGGTCCACTGCACGCCAGATATCGGCTCCAGATAACTCTTTACTTTTATACTCACAGAATTAAATGACAGCGTAGAAAAATATCGGTTACAACGGCGTCCCTTTCCTAAACCTTTGTGCCGTGATCTCGGCGTACTCGGCGTTCTCGGCGTTCTTGCCCACACTGCAGAGAGCACAAAGAACGGCTCGGTTTATGTGCAGCGCTGAAGGGCTGCAGTTCAGCAGGTGATGCCGCCGTAAATAATATGGTTCGTGCTACAATGAGGTGAGGGAAGTGTTACTGTGTTAGTTGGTAATGAGATGATATCATGTTCAATATAGGTAAAATACCCAAAATTTCGTTGAAAAAATAGTACGTTAATTAAACGAGCAATGCCTTATGATATCAAATGCAAGCAGTCGATATAGTTCTCGTTCTCAGTTGGCTGTTGAATGTTTAGAGAACGATTAAACGCCACAAGATCGTTCAGACAATACCTACGAGCTTCTTGACAGGTACTTAAAACCATGTTATGAGTTGCAACAAGTATCTAATGACTTCAGCTGCATCACTTAGTATATAAAAACTAATAATATTTGCAGCAGCACCTAATTGAACGTTGTTGCAAGTCCCGCCCCACCACACTTAGCACTGAAACTTGATATTTCATAATTAAAAATAATGGTTCAGGGAGAGTCCCCCTCCATCCCTCGCCCCGCAGGGGGACGGCAGCGATTAATAAATCAATGGAATCGAAAGGTTGCCACAATGGGACGATGGCGACATGCTGACATGGCGACGTGGCGCCGGCCCACTGGCAGCCCTGTGTCAGGCGACAAGTTGCTGGAACTAGAGCATCAATAATATGCCTGCAACAGTGCCACCGCAGGCCATGCCCATAAGCCTCTGTTCGAAGAAAGTGGTTTTTAAGAAACTACATAGATGAGGTCACTGAAAAAGTCTGAATTGGTACTTGCCAGATTTATATCCACAGAAGTAGAATATCTTGGCCGGAGATGTGATTCCACTCAGAGTACGTGTGAAGTTAGAATTTAATTTGAAAAGTGGTCGTGATTCCGCAATAAATAACAATTTAAACGACAGTTTACTGCACAAGAAACGTAAAACTAATATAAAGTTACAAGAAATCGTTATACGTCGAGAAGTAAAATGTAGTCTAGAACTTTACAGTCATTTATTATATTCCTATAGGTACTATGCTTTTAGTGCTGTCTGTGGGTTTAGCTTACACACTCACTTTTAGCAGAAACGCGTTTCCATTGAAACAGGCTTTAAATAATCTGATTAAAGTTTTGTCGTGTCATGAGCATGACGTCACGTATTTTTCCCTAAACGAACACGATGCTAGGAAACAAATTAAGGCAGCTACTCGCGATACATTGGACTTTCCATTGCCTAAAATTTAGCAGAACAACACGTCAACCATGCTGCATTGATATTATCATTAATTAGGAATATCAAGATGACGCATGTGAATCTTAACGACTTAGCAGCAAAATTATTGTGATAGGCTAAAAATATAAGTAGGCATGTCTGTGCACGGAACTTGGCTGCAGGTTTGGCTATATTGTTAGCCGGGAACTGCTGGACAGATAGCACGGATTTGGCTAATGACTCTAGAGTAATCTACGGATGCAATTTCCAATTCTCCATGATTGCTGTTCAAGTCCCGAAATATTGCTGAATGGTGGTTAGTTTACAAAAAGGCACAAACAGTAAGTATGTTAGGTAAAAACGTGTAGGCAATGGCCAAATATGAGCACGTCGAACAGAGACCGACAGAAGTCGGCTCCTCGACCGGCTGAGCTGAGCTATCGGCCAACGATTATACTTTTTACGACTTATTTTCGATAAAAACCAGAAAAGTTTAATGTTTTGTTATTTCCAGATCAGTATTAAAGATTACTGAAACATGTTCCCGAGTTTTATGAGAACAGTGCCCAAATCAATTAAATATCGATTACATTTCGTGAGAACACGTCATTTTAATGGGAATTAATTTACATACATTAGGAGAACACGAGAACAATAAAACTCTACCGTATAAATATTAAACTGCTGGTTCTGACAATTAAAGGGCTTTGACTAAGTCCCTATTGATTAGCATTTGGGATTAGATTATAATCAGAAAGGGCTTATGAAGGATGGAAGATAAATAGCATTATGTAAGTGAACCCTGCCGAGGTACAGTGTACTGTATTACATTGTGTTATACAATAGCTCCCTCTGGTACTTGGATTACTAGAGCTTCTTTCACTGGAGACTTAGGGACGCTATCTAATTATAAATTACTATGAGCGCAGCCTTGTAGGGACTTATGAAGTGTACATAGAAAAGAGTATTACTTATGTACGAGAACACACGATTTCTTAGCTCTTTACATTGCGATGGTTTCTGCGAACGCTAAAGTTAGTTTTATCAAAGATTTACTAAGCAATCTAGTAATAGAGACAATAAGTAAAGTCTTCGTCTTCAATTTGTTCAACTAAGTAAGATTTCAAGGAATAACACAGAAGTATTTCTAAAAGTTCTCTCCGTACAAATAGTTGCGTGAGGAAAGGAACGGTTCGTCCAAAAGCTAGGTACACATTGTACACACGGCTACACATCAAGCTATACATTTCCAGTATAAGCTGACCGAGCATTGTACGGAAAACCTATACGATGCGAGATCAGCATAAACTGGAATTGTATAGCTTGATGTGTAGCCGTGTGTACGTACATGCACGGAGATATCATGTCTACCGCCCGCCTGTGCCTGCTCTACATACTTACGTAGTCGTCGGTATTCCTCAGTACCTGCACTGTGTTCTACACGAGGCGGTATTCACTTTGTGTCTGTGTACCCCAGCCTACAGGTACTGTGTATTTAAAATATCTCATTAGGATCGATCGCGGCGGAGCGGCGGCGGCGGCGGCGGCGGCGGGTGAGGCCCCTGAGAGGAAGCGTACAGAAGGCTCATCACAACAGGCCTTGACACAGTTATTATGGTATGGTGCCGTTACCGATTTAGTTTTCTCCGAAATAGAGCTCGTGACCGTTTTGTACTCTTTACATTTCAAATAATAATCTGTCATCTCCAAGTCCTAGCGTCATAGTTCACCCTGTATGCATAAATACCATAGCGAAACGAAAACGGTTAAAATCGCTCTTAGGATTATTTTTTAAGTCCTTCCTACTAGTAAAGTGGTCGTTCAGTCCCTTCAAGTGGTCCTTCTGGGTTATCTACTCTGCATGGGAGGTGCGACTGCGGTAGCTACACCGGAGCGTTTATAACTTCCATAAAACTTGCGCCGGATTTTTTAGAAGCCAGTAATTAAGAACAGAGAGATCAAAGCGGCGAGGGGCGGCCTGGGGGAAGGGAGTTAGGAGGGGGCTACGACATAGCACTACCCTAACGAAATGTTTGTGTCTGTCAGTGTGTACCGCCCTTATGCAAGAGATGTTATTGAGAATTTGATAGGCCCTGACCGCAAAAGGTTAGTAGATTATTAGATACTTGCGGACGTCACGCGGTTTCATCCGCGTAGTTCCCGTTCCCGTGGGAGTACGGGGATAAAATATATGTTACTCGCTGATAATGTAGCTATCCATTGCTGAAAGAATTTTTCAAATTCGTCCAGTAGTTTTTAAGTTTATTCGTTACATATAAAAATTCAAAAATACAAATCTTTCCTCTTTATAATATTAGTATAGATATAGATAGATATTACATTGCGTATAAAACAAAATGGCGTACACGTACAGTTCCTACATACGACGTCTGTTTGAATTCATAGATAGTTAGCCACAGATGGCACTTTTCGACGATTCCATCGGGAACAATACGCTTTTCTATGACAGACGGCTTTGTTTCACTTTCAAATCTTGGTTTCCGTTTGAAATGCACCTTGTATTTCGGAATGGTGTAGAGCTATCAGAATGAGTGTAAACTATAAAGCAGTTATTAGTACTTCTTTATGTACTGCAGCAGTATTACAGAACATAGGTAGGTAAATAATGACGTCTCCGTAGTGCTGTCCACTGCCGGCTGCTCGCAGTGTTCCATTGTCCGTCTCCGCCTGAAATGCACTTCGATCGATCTTGTGCATTGTCAGCATTCTGCATTGAATGCCTCTCATATTATTGAGACCATTTTATAAGAAGGATCGTGTTTATATCTATATTATGTTATTATTGCGAGGTATATTACAACCATGAATTTAACAACTAGTCGTTAATTTAATTGCAATTCGCACAATATATTTTCACTTTAAAGAAAGTTGTTATAGCGAACAGCTTAAGGTCATGAAGCCATGACAACATAACATTTAACTGTTCAAATATGATGCAGCGCGAATACTTTAACCTTAGCGACTTCTGAAGGTGCTCCCTCACCGCAACCGCAAGCATTCGCCTGTCATGTTAGTTTAGATTCGAGCATTACACCAATGAGGGAGGCGAACCGAGCATTACACTTCGCAACCTGTAATGTAATGATACAATTCGAGCATTACATCAGTGAGGGAGGAGAACCGAGCAATCGAGCATTACAGTGCGCAATGTCTGTAATATTTTGATACAACGTAATGCTCAAAATCGAATCTGAAATGTTACATTACAAACGAATGCTCGTCAGTCAGGGAGGCAGTTTTGTAAAGTAATATATAAAATCGAATCTGAAATGTTACATTACAAGCAATGCTCCCGATGACGGAGCACCTTAAATGTTCTACAAATTAAAAATTTGGCCATGGTTGCTCTGTGGCGGATTTGAATCCACGACCTTCTGTGTTCTGACGATGTTTCACGCTATTTAACCTTTGGCTTGTTGTTTCTGTCAATAGTTCTGTTTAATCCCTAGACAACTGAGGACCTGATGCAGGCAGCGCGAGTGGACTGGATGCGGACTCACTTGGGAAAGGTATGTGTCCAGTATTGGAATGTTCATGGCCGAGTTTATTGATTGATAGGTACTATAACATTCTGTAGTTTGAAGGGATTTTCCATTATGTGCACAACAAAAGAAGTCGGTTAGACATCAAAATAATCGATTTTCGTTCGAAGCAGTTATGAATGGAACTAACAGACGCGCCGAGCATGACTTGAACATTTTATTTTAGTTAAAAAAGCGTCCATAATTAATGAAGGTGGCGGGTGAGATTGACTTTTTTATAAGAATGTAAATTATACTGTGGAGCTATCGTTTGGGGTTCAAACATCAGACGGTAACACCAACTAATGTATAGTGAACCCAGTCTTCTCACAACTAATAGTAAGTATAGTGAACCCAGTCTTATCATAACCATCAAAATCAATCTGCCTAGACTTTTCCCAACTATGTCGGGGTTGGCTTTCAGTCCAACCAGATGCAGCTATATACCAGTATTTTACATGGAGCGACTGCCTATCTGACCTCCACAATATCGAGTAACTGCGTATGATACCCGTTGGTAAAACTGGTTGCCAGACATTCGGGCTCCTGACGACCCGTAACGACTGTCAAATATCCACGAATGACAGCCGAGACCAACGGCTTAACGTGGTTTCCGAGGCACGGAGGAGTCTTGGTATGTTAAGGTGGTCACCCATTCACGGACCAATCCCGGCAAGCGTAGCTTAACCTGATACATCGACCAGTGCGGCTGTTATTACTTGTGCTTGCTAAACATGCTTCGTAAACAGATTGGTGATCGCCATAGATAATTAAAATAAATAAGTTTTTTATATATTTCTATGGTGACCGCAGATGTAACTGGGTCATTCTACTTTTCATTGCACATAAATATGAGTTAAGGACTTACAAAATATTTTTTAAAAACTGAAGCGGGTCACTGTAATTTCTTTAATAATGTATTGTTTAACTTTTGTTATTTGATAATTAAAAGCGTGTCGAGCATTTAACATATGTAGTATATTTAGGTAAATTATAGATTTAGTGATCTAGGGTAGCAAAAATGTACACCTCTGTTACTACGAGTATTTATTTTTTATTCTCATACTTTAATCAGTATTTTAGTCAACTTAGGTAGGTAGCTACTTTAATTAGAGCCTCTCCTCTTTTAGGAATATGCAAAATCACACAGATTACATAAAGTAATTAAAATTTATAAGCTTATCGAAACAACTCTATGGTCCGAAGCAAAACCACTTTTTTAAAATCTTTTTAGATTAGTATCACAATCCTATAACTTTATGGGATCATGCAAAAATAACAATGAAATAATACTACAGTTAAATTTAAATAGTACATTTGACTGAACTGGAATTGTCTTAAGAATTTTATCTCTTAAATTTGGGACAACAAAGTAACAGTACTAATACGTAGTGCCTTTTGACGGTCTCTTTTTTAACCGACTTCCAAAAAGGAGGAGGTTATATGTTCGACGCGTATGTTTGTTTTTTTTTTTTTTTTTTTTTTTTTTTTTTTTTTTTTATGTATGTCCACCGATTTCTCCGTCAATTGTGGACCGATTTTGAAAATTATTTTTTTGTTTGAAAGGGTAGGCTCCCAAATTGGTCCCATATAAATTTTATTAACATTGCTTGGGTAGTTTTTGAGTTAGCTTCAAAATACGTATTTTTTTCCCACTTAGTATGTAGATGATATGATAAGTTCTTGACACTGGTAGCAGGTAGTGGTATTCGAATGTGTGTGGGGTAGGTACCACAACTAAAAAGTGAAAAATAAAAACTTTTTACAAAAAAAAAAACAACCGACTTCCAAAAAAAACACTACAAAGTGAAAAATAACTTTAATTTCGGAAGTCGGTGGCAAAAAACGAAAACACAAAACCCAAGACACCGACTTCCGAAATTAAAGTTATTTTTCACTTTGTAGTGTTTTTTTTGGAAGTCGGTTGTTTTTTTTTTTGTTAAAGTTTTCAATTCGTCAGTTTCTCTTCATTTTCCGGTGTTCGCGTGGCGTCAAGTCCTTTACTAATCGTTTTTAGCAAGATATCTTGCTAAATCTTTTTGTTTTGCCTCAAGATTCCTTCGCAGGATCTTTTTTGCGTTTCTCTTTATACCGTCGCTATTTCTCAGCGGGTGTCAGGGGCATAGTTACGTGCTTTTTGTCTGAAATTACAAATAATGTTAAATGCTGCTGATTTCAATAACTAAACGTTATAGTCTGCAATAATGTATGACAAAAACAACTCTGTTACTACAACATAGTAACAAAGTTGTACAGTAACAGAATTGTAAATATTATGATTTCTGTAGAATATCCCTAAAAACATGAACGAATATCTAGAAATTACGTGATATTGTTGTTAGTTAATCATTGAGCGGTGTAATTAATATAAAATGAATAGCTAAAGACTAATTACTTACGGAAATACTTCGGTAACAGAGTGCACACAGAATAAACACACGCGCTATATTTCACGGCCTTTAGTCGACCAATTCCGCCATTTGCAATCCCCGTAGCGGGGGACGCACCTCACTTGCGAAGGACGCTTAGGGAAGTCTACTGGCGCGAAACAACGAATGCTATCTATTATTTATTATCAAAACCACCACAGTAACAGAGCATAGCGGTAAAATCGTAAGTTGCCAGAGACAAAATTTTAAATAAACCTTAAAATTAAACGTCAGTCTAAAAATTTATAATTAATATTCCGAACTGTGTTTACTAACTAACTTTTATCGTGTTTAATAAACTTTTTAACATTTAACCAAAATATTTGAGATTTTAGTGTTTTGACATGACACCCTAGTGCTGGGGACATGAGTAAGTTCTATGAAAATCAACTCTGTTACCTGTAGTGACCACAATATTACTAATGTAAATAAAAATATAAACATTATTTAAAGAAATGCTTAGAATAGACATAATATAAGACCGATCCTAGTCCCATCAGTATATGCATAAGTGTGCATTTGTCAATAATATTTAAGATTTCTGAATATTATTTAACTGGGACTTGTTTATCTGCAATGAAAAGTAGAACGACCCAATTAGGAGACCCGAGGACCTTACTGTCCATCCTGTTGCCGCCATTAGATGACACAAGAATTGGAGGAAACTCAGCCAATAGCTAGGAATATTTCTTCCAGTTTAAAAACGGCATATGAATGAAAACCACTTTATAAAAGCCATGGACTTATATCACAGAAACCTTATCTGATCATAATTGAAAAATATGTTTTCAAAGTAGTCAAGGTAAAGGTAGGGTAGCTGGGACCCGCTAACAATGTAACCTGACCGCTCTACGGGGAATAATACACAAAGCAAAGTAAAGGTGTTTGCGCACAGCTTCAAAGTCCCCCTTCCCGGAATATCGCTCAGTGCGGACAGTCTGTGAGGCCTCGGTGCAAGTGGGGACAGGGTTTCTGTCTTCTATTTCACGTCTTTTCGTCATGGTAGGTGTTTTATTCATAAAACCAGGAAATTCTTTACAGTTTGAAGTGAAAAGAAACGTCAAATTATAGTCTTGTGTTGAAATTACTAGCTGCATCCAGTTCCTCTGTCCTACTTTGTTGTGTCCGACAGGGTCCGCACACAATGACCAAATATTTTTATAAGCCTAACAACAAGTTACCATTGTAAAACACTAAAAGTATGTAAGTTGGTAAGGTATACCTCACTATTGAGAATTTTTTCACTCGAAAAAAAATAATTCAAAGAATTAAAAAAATCGTGTGCTAATGCAGCATCAATGACCAATTTGTATACTTTAACTCCGTAACAGCGTGATCGAGTGGCGTCTAAACATACACAAGACGCTTCTCATCCCGTGTGATCGGTATGTACTCGCAAGAGTACCTACACATGTGCACAAACAAACCGAGACTAATCGAATCAATCTAATCTAATCTAATCCGCTTATGTACTGCATGCATGTACTCGACGCGAGGAAGCTGTTCAAACAAGCGCTCTCAAGGGTATCAGTGTTGTGAGAAGTTCTCCGCCATGACAAGAATGATTGAAGGTTTCTGTTTTCATGGAATGAATAATGGATTGTGGTTAAAAACCAACTAAGTATAATAAAAACCAGGGGATCCCTTCTTTTCGCATAATATTCTTTTTCCTAATATACTTTGGCATAACGATTTTGTTATAATTTGTTTTGCCATAATAATACGTTGCCATATTTTTTTGCCATACAGTTTGTTTTGGCATAATTATCTTGAAGGCTAATTTGTTTTGGCATAAATTTAATTCGCATAACGTTACTAGGCCTAATGACTATTAGCATAATAATATTTAGGCATACAATTAATAGAAATAACGGAAACAAATTTAAGTTATTTTACGTATTTATTTTGGTTTTTCATGCAAATGATTTATAACATAAAAAAAAAATTAAGTATTGTCTTAAAAATCATTATGCTGTGCTACAAAAGTTAGTGACAGGACCGAATCGCTGCAAAACCGACTCCACGTAGTCTTGTCTGCCCTACCCCTAGAGTGTAATTTAAAATCGCGTAGGCGCGTAGGGTCCAGGCGACCCGAGCGAAAGCCGTCTGCGACGATTAGCATGCGTGGGGCCGCCGGAGGCCCGCAGCGCCGGTGCCGTGACAGAAACCATGCCTGCTGCATGCTGCATGCCTGCTGCATGCTGCATGTTTGCTTGCATGCTGCATGCTTGCTTGCATGCCTGGTGTATGCTTGTTTACATGTTGCATGCATGGTATATGCTTGTTTGCATGTTTCTTACGGGTAACACACTTGGCATAATCTTCTTTAAACGAATATTTTAAAGGCATAAAAAATATTTAATATAATTATTGTTTGACCGAACTTTTATATGTCCGAATTTACAATGGCATAGTTTTAAGACGGCAGAATTTTATTTGGCATAAATTACCTTTGGCAAGGTTAAAATTCCGCATAATTTCGTTTAGCATAACGTTTATTTAGAGCGACAATTATTTGGTACAATTTCACTTGGCATACTATGAAGATGGCAGACTTTCATTTGGAATAATTTTACTAGACATATTGCAATTTCTATAAAATAGCATTTTTAACCTTAAATAAAAAAATAAAATATTGTCTTAAAAGTCAATATGTTGTGCTACAAAATTTAGTGACAGAAACGAATCGCTACAAAACCGACTCCACGTAGTCTTGTCTGCCCTACCCCTAGAGTGTAATTTAAACCCGCGTAGGCGCGGAGGAGCGAGGCGGCCCTCGAGCTGAGGAGCAGGTGGATTTAACGCTCGCCTCCGCGGCTGAGGCTGGCCGGCCCAGCCGGCCAGCAAGCCGAAGCTGCGGTGGTGAGCGCTAAAACCATCTGCGACGATAAGCTCGCGTGGGACCACCGGAGCTTCGCAGCGCCGAAGCCGTGACAGAAACCATGCCTGCTACATGCTTGCTTGCGTGCTGCATGCTTGCTTCCCGCATGGTGTATGCTTGTTTGCATGCTGCATGCTTGCTGCATGCATGGTGTATGCTTGTTTGCATGCTGCATGCTTGCTGCATGCATGATGTATGCTTGTTTGCATGCTTGCTGCATGCTTGCTGCATGCTTGCTGCATGCTTGTTTGCATGCTTCTTACTTACAAAATAAAAAAAATATATGGATATAGAATGTATGCCAAAAGATGATTTTATCTGTAAACTTTCTGAGATGTGACAGTTTTGCCTTTTAATGATTATCGATATGAAATGTATGCCAAACGACGATTCTGACTGTAAACTTTCTACGATATGATGGTTCTACTTTTTAATTATTATGGATATGAAATTTATGCCTAAAGATGATTCTGACTTAAAAAATTATGAGTTTTGAATGTATGATAAATGAGTGTCTGCCAGAAGATTTTCTGCGAAATGAAGTTTATGCTATCCGCTGTTATGCAAAATAATATTATGACCTAAAAAGTTCTGCTATAAAGGGTGGACCCCAAACAAAAATATGCCAAGTTTTATTAGGTCTAAAAATTTTATGCAAATGGATAGGGAACCAAAAACCAGTACCCTAATTGCGTAATACAATACAATCACAATCTGTTTCGATTAAAAATATATTGCTAATCCATTGCTTCATAAGTTGGAAAAAAAATCTGCTCTACAACGTAAATAACGCAATGAACGTTGTTGAACTGTCAAAATGAAACAAATTAGGCAAAATTGTTTACGAAAATAAGTTAAAGCGTTTTTTTTTTATAGATATAGTGAACAGTAGCCCTGTTCACTATATCTATAAAAAAAAAAAACGTTTTATTTTGAAATGAAGACAAGTAGTTGGTAGTTAGTTATTTTTAATTTATAAAGTGTGGGTTTCCCCTCGTTCCACCCCAGTGTTGCTGCCACGTGTTTTTCGCGGAAAGTTTTGGCTACCGGGGTATTATTTCTTCATTTTATTTGTTGGTATCTTTCCCCCGAAGGCGAATATTTTATCGACTTCAGGAAAATGTGTGTGTAACCAATGAAGAATTTCCTTTCACCCAATTTTGACGAAAACGTTCTTTGTATCAATGCCGATTTTTTCACTTGTGTAATCGGTAATTTGGGAATGATGTGTAATATTGTGGTTTCATAACGTCGCGCCGGATCTTCTAAACTAAAACGTGTATATTATTTACTGCGGAAGGACGCCTGTTGTTGGCACGAGATGACTGCCAAACTACACAAGGATAAAGTGACGTATTTTCAGCAAATAAATTTATTATTCTTATGACCTTTATTTAATTATTTACATATAAATTATATTTTTAAATATTAGAACAAAATTATATAAAAACATTTAAAAATATAAAAAATAGTATCCCCACCGGTATCGGGAACAGGGTCCAAGCTACCGGCGGTCAGGGCTCCAGAGAAAGGAACCTCCTAACAATGCGAGCCGTGTCCAGGAGTACCGCTTTCTGAATCAAGCCCTTAATCCAGCTGCCCAACGAGAGCCTCCTTAGGTGTTGGTCGAGGCTCTTGGCAATTAAGCCATTGGCTGATACGACTATCGGCACAATGATTGCTGAGTTCACATCCCACATGTCGACAACCTCGCGAGCCAAGTCAAGATACTTGATTTGTTTATCTTTCTCGGCTTTCACGAGGTTTTCGTCATGCGGGACCGTTATGTCAATAATTATTGCGCGCCGCTCTCCTCGATCCACCACCACTATATCCAGTACAATGTGATATTTCCATTTTCGAGAACTGGGTCGGGCACATACCTGTAGTACGGCACTTCCGATTCCACAAGGCTGTATTTCAGAGCAAGTTGCTGATGGATAATCCTGGCTACAAGGTTGTGTCTATGCAAGTACTCTTCGTTAGCTAGACGAGAACACCCGGAGATAATATGTCGGATTGATTCTCCCGGACGGTGGCATGCCCGACAGATGTCAACCGTGCCGTCCTTTACAATGAATCTCCGGTAATTGTTCGTCATCATAACTTCGTCCATAATTGCACAGACAAAACCTTCGGTTTCCCTAAAGAGGTCACCAAAACGCAGCCAGGCTACGGACGCTAGTAAATCTACATCGGGCCCATGTAGGGCCCGCAAGAAGCGCCCATGAAGCTCCTTACTCTGCCATATCTCCCTGCGTTCGTTAGTGTCAAGCACTACAGGCTTGCGCCAGTTCTCTTTAGCCAAGGAGAGCGGGGTAAGGCCCTTGTCCACCGCAACCACATCTCGATGTATCCCCACGTCGGTTTTTAGGAAATATTCCCTAAGACTGCATATCTCGCGATTGTGGAGTGTCTTAGCGTTTAAAAAGCCTCGACCTCCACATTTTCGCGGGATATACAGTCTCATTACCGAAGATCGTGGTTGATGCATTCGATATGCAGTCAGTAGTGTACGGACCCTCCTATCCAGGGCGTCTAGTTCGGTCTGAGTCCATTTGAGTATGCCGAAAGAGTACATCAAAACCGGCATGACCCAACCGTTAAAAGCGCGCACCTTGTTTCCGCCTGATAGAAGACTATTAAATACTTTCTTCAGGCGGCCAAAGAAGCGCTCCTTCAACGATTGCTTCATGTCAGTAACATTGATGCCCAACGCTTCCGACATACCCAAATACTTATAGGTTTCGGATGCGGAGAGGGCTCTAAGGTTTATGGAATCCGAGAGTTGGGTTCCCACGGATTCCACAATCTCCCCTCGCTTTACATGCATGACCGCACATTTGTCCACACCAAATTCCATCCTGATGGCGCTTCAGTTACTTTCAGTAGCTCCATCAGTTGCAAATTGTTGGGGGCAAAGAGTTTTAGGTCATCCATGTAGAGGAGGTGAGATATAACCTGACCACCTCTCCTCAACCGATAGCCAAGACCTGAATCCTCCAGCAGTGTGCTTAGAGGATTCAGGGCTAAGCAGAACCAGAGCGGACTCAAACTGTCGCCCTGAAATATACCTCGCTCAATCCTTATCGGCTCGCTATTCCTTCGGATATTTCGACATCCTGGATAGTGAAGGACCGTCCTCCATTGCCCCATACACGACATCAGGAAGGTGCGCAGAGTTGTATCTACTTTATACAACTCCAGCACCCTCATGAGCCGTGTATGTGGTACCGAGTCGTAGGCCTTCTTATAATCTATCCAGCATGTCGACAGATGAGTAATGAGGAGTAGCTCCTTAGTACCGTGGGACCCGTTCCAACATCCATTTTGAGAGGCAGACATGATGGAGTTGGTGACTATATGTCTGTTAATTTTAGCTCTCAAAATGGATGTAAGAACTTTATAGACCGTCGGTAAACACGTGATCGGCCTATAATTTTTGGGTTCCGCGGTGCTACCAGATTTGTGGAGCAGGTGGGTAACTCCTGTCGTTAGGAACTGGGGTAGCGACCCAGACTCCAAAGCTGTCTGGTACTGAGCCGCCAAGCGAGCGTGCGATCTTAAAAACCATTTGATCCAGAAGTTGTGCAGCCCGTCCGGCCCTGGAGACTTCCAGTTAGGCAATGGACGGACTGCACGAGCTACATCTTGGGGGCAGATGGTAATAGCCCCCATTTCTGGTATTGGATCGCAGGCTCGCTCGACTTCCCGAGTCCAATCACCTTCGGTGTGACTGACAGGCACCGACCAGATGCTGCGCCAGGAAGAGCACATGGCATCATCATCCGGTAGATGCGTGTCAGCCACACCTTGGTTTGGTCGCTCCCAAGCCCTATAAACCCACCTTTCATCGCTCTGGAAGGTGCGATTCTGAGTGTATCGTTCTACTCGCCGCTTATACTTACGAATACGGTTCGCCCATGCATACACTTTCTGCTTCAGAAGTCGATGCGCTCTGTGACACGGGCCATATATTCTTGAGGGCGGATATCAGTCCCTAAGAACGCCCGCCTCACAAAGCGCATCACTCTAGGGCGAGTATTGCCCTCCCTGAAGCAGATTAGTTTGCCGATGAGCGCTCTGGCCCCACCAATACGGCGCTCAATTCTGCACTACCAAGCTGGTACGGCTGGTTTCGGTCGTGTAGCTCTAGAGTCATTAGCAAATTTGACGTGAGCTACACGACATGCCGCTACAGCTGCGCAGTACAGAATTGAATGAGTATCAGTGAGGTCTTCGCAGTCATCAAAATAGTTTGACAACTGCGAATCCAGAACCGCCATCAGCGCCCTATTTTTGTTATGCATGGGCAAACGAGGTAAACGTGGTCTAAGTTCGGGCGACATGAACCGATATTCCTGAATCGCATCCTCCAAAGCACTCCTCAATTCCTCATTGCAATGAGTACTTACGTTTGTAGCCCTGTCATCAATCCTTTCGTCAGCTTGACTTGTAGTGTCCTGTGATGGTGCTATAACACTCTGCGACGGGGGGGCGATGACATGGCTACTTCGCATTTCACTTCGCAGGCGATCAAGTACAGTGGCATCCAACATATGATTACGCTGGATGACCCGCACCTGATCCGACAGTCGTTGTGCCGAAACGTTGATAGCTGGTTCAAGCGCCTGAAAAAGAGAGAGCATCCGAACACGGGACGCGGTCAGATTATTTCCACCCTCTATAGCCCCATAGTATGAGCGCATGACGTTTTCGTTAATGGATCGTGTCCATCTCATGCGCTGCACACTTCCGCCGGGAGCTGGGACCCTATCAGAGGCCGGTGGGCCTCGAGGTCCTAAGCCGACCGGCGGCCGGCGTCCTCCCCGTCGACGAGCAGGTGGTGGCGTCGTGGGCGGAGAGAAATACTCGTCGCTCGAGCTCGACGCAACTACCGCGGCCGGTGTCGTCACAGCGCTCACAGTGGGGCTGGGTACCGGCGGCGGCGAGGCGGAGCTGAGCGGCGAGTCCGGAGGTGGTGGGCGTGCTAGGCGTGCAGCCGATCTCGTCAACATTCCATAATTTCTATATCTTGCATAATTTATTTATATGGGAGTCCGTATTTGACACTGTCATTTTTGATTATAGTATTTTTTTTGGTTTTTTCATTGTAAATAGGTTTATTGTTTATGAATTTATTTACTATTTATTCCAAGGAAAAATTATTGAGCTTTTTGTATTAATACGATATGTGGAAATAATTAAATATGCGAAATAAGAGATAAGAAATTTTTTTTGTTGTTGACGTTTCAGTGTTGCCAATATTATTATTATTATCATTATTTACATATATTATTCTTATTCGTAATAAAAACCGCTTTGATCTATAATATAGCCATTTATGTGGTTATGTGTCGTGACGTCACAGTGTCACTGTTTGCCGACAGCACCACTACAGGAACTATTCGGTTTCTACTGCGCGACTATTTCGTTTTATTCTCTAGCTACAGACTACGAGGCGAGCTGACACGTCTCATTTGCAATATCTTTACTTTGTTGTAGTTGCTTAGAATAATACTAAACCTAAACTAAACTCGGTGTGAAGTTCTAAATTAAAGGTGGTTGCGCAACATGGCAGAAACAACTAGATAAATAATACATGAAGCTACTAGTCAGATTTTGGCGATTCAATAACTTTTAGATAAGAAATTGAGAAAATCTTAGGTCAGATAAGTAATGGTCGAAATCATAAATGTAGACGCAATTATGATCAAGATTACCATAAATAATCTAGAATCCTGAAATAAGTAGGTAAACCCTTTAATTTTCACCCAACACCCGGCGGAAACTTCTATAATATCGTCATTGACACCCGTGTTACAGCCGCAACACGGGAGGAAGCCGGCGCCGTGTCATGGCATTACTTATACCTATGGACACACAGTACACTTAGCACACATGCATGCTTCGCCTGCAAGGCTTGCTACAGTTTGTAGGAATTCTTTCTAGTTTGTAGGTCGTTTCCACTCGGGGCTACTTTTATCGAGTTCTGCCAAGTTCTGCTTACTAAGTATTCTGTAAGGGCTTTATTGCATCCAAAGCGGCTCCACGTATGCAGAAAAGCAATTTCGCAACTTATATTTGTAATAGTCCACGAGCAGAGTCTATTCACGTGAATGCCATTGCAAAAAAACATGAAAGTAAAAAAGCGGTGTCATTTAAAGGACAATGCATGATATTTAACACGTAACGGGCCCGACAAAGTGCACCATACGACTGCTATTGTTCATGGTCTCACACCATTGTTAGGTCGAGTACGCTGTCTGTATAGGCACATGAGGTACCTCGGGAGGTCCAAATTAAAGTAACGGCGCGCAATAAACTTATTTAACTTACCTTTTTACGGCTAGCGTTTTATATTTCGCACTTTATGGGCTTTCTCCTTTTATTATGACCGTTAAAAGCTATAGCATTGTTCGTCGGAGGATCTAGTTACGGCTGAGCCGTTTTATATTGAGTCGTTAGGAGTCACTCGTCGACTCGTCACCGGCAACCGGCAGCCGAGCACTCGCCCGAACATCGCTCGCTATAGCGAGAAAACTTCCTCTAAGTTGAGACTCGTTTAGAGTTTCCCGAAATCCAAAACTACTTACACACCTAGCGTGCATTTCCATACATAATACTGTACCACCTAGGGATTACTATTTCGAGGGTATTCTGGCAGAACAGAATAAGTGCAAAATTTAAAAAAAAATAGTTATGTACATAGGCATACTTAGTTTTTTCTGCTTTTTTTATCTAGCAAAACCGTATAACTGCGGAAGCTTTTATTGCAGTTTTTTTGTCTGTGTAAAGCAGTTATCTAACATTTTTTTCTTCAAACTTAAAAGCAAAAACTTATATAATCTCCTATTAAACAACATGAATAATAAAATACAGTGATAACAAAATAAAAGCATTTACTCTCTTTACTCATAAAAGCCACTATTAATCTTTTTATTTTATATTTACAAGCAAATCAATACATTGGATTTTATTTGGTTCTCACTATTAACATAAAAATACTTATTTCGTTTTATTAAAAGGCAAAACAGAATAAGTGAGTTTGTTATGTTTTGCATGTTACATGTAATGACATTTTGATGCTCCACTTCAATAACAAAAGCAAATAAGGCTCACTTAGTCGGTTCTGCTTACTAATGTTTTTAGTCTCAGTCCAACATCATCGCGTGCGCACGTGTTACATTTCATCGAGATTTTTATTTAAATACTCTGATAAAGTGTGAGCTTGTGTCAAACAAAAGTGTATGTGATAATGTCGTCCAGAGGAAAAAAGATTGTGTCTTTGGTGTTGAATAATAGTGCAACACAAGGTATTTATATTCGAACTACGTAATTTACTACGTAATTTTGAGGTTATAATATTGCTTCATTCAAAAAACAAGATTTATGTTGTAAGTAGACGATGAGCTAATACTTAATTAATGTTTCCAGGATATCACTCTTCTTCTGAAAGTGATAGCGAACCGATTCAACATTCTACCGTCGTCGCAGATGTCTACAATACTAACAAAAGTCAATTTGCCAAGCGTCGACAATCAGGTATGTGTTCCTGCATGAGCAACGGTTATTTCCATACCTCTAACATAGAGTAATAAAATACTAATAGTCGGTTAACTCCGACCGTCTACCGGAGCAACTATGGGGTGTGGTATGAAGGAAAGTGACGTCACCCTTTGGTGGAAAGTGGATGGTTACTCTATGCTACCCATAGCTGCCTCTGTCTACCGCTCCTTGAGATCACACTTATACCTTACCCGTGAGTGTATTTTTATCCCTGTTACTATAATATTTATAATCTTCCCCTTCTTATCTATTATATCTGCAGTGAGTGAGTGATATTATTACTTTTCCAGGTCGTCAACCAGTATCAAGAGTTGCGCGCGATGAATATGTCGGCGATGTAATTGAGATGGAGATGGAAAGCTTGTTTGGTGATGTATCTGATAACGAAGATCCAACCTATATACCCTCATGCAGCCACCACATGGATCAAGATGGTGATTTGATTAATCTTCAAGATTTACTTGAAGAAGAGCCCGCTAATGAAGAAGCCCCTAGAGATTTTCTGGAAGATTACCTACAGCCCAGTAACGATGAAGTCGATGGTTTATTAGACCAAAATAATATAATTCAATTGCTACGGGAAGAAAATAGAAAACAAAAAGAGTTGGCTGATATTGCTAATTCCATATTAGAGGAAATTTTAAATAAAATGTGGAAAAAAGTTAAACCGCTGAAAAGGTGGAGAAAATCGAATCCTGAATGTTGGGCATTAAACGTAGCAAAAAAAAGACGAGCTGATGGTTTACCCTACAAGTCTCGCTCTAAGGATCGGCCAGCAAAGGTTCCAAAGGACATAAACTGTTCAGAATGTAAGTTTAAATGTTCCGATAACTTTGACGAGTATGCTAGAAACGAAATATGTCGCCATTACTGGAATCTTGATTTCGTGGGTAGAAAAAATTACATTCTTTCTCATGTATGTGTAGAACGTCCTAAGCGAGTTCTTGCTGTGAAAAATAAACGTGAGCAAAGAACTTACACAAAAAAATGCTACTTTACAAAGGATGACTTAAAAAAGCAAGTTTGCCAAAAGTTTTTTACGAATACTCTTAATATTGGACCATCTGTCGTCTTCGACGCTGTAAAAAAACGCAATAGTACTGGTATTTTTAATGCTGTTGATAATAGAGGAAAACATGAGCCAGCAAACAAAACCAAGCCAGAGATCTTAGAAGGGATTCGTCGCCACATAGAATCATTTCCATGTATGGAATCTCACTATACAAGAAAAGATACAAACAGAAAGTTTTTGGGCGCAGATCTTAATATAAGAAAAATGTACACATTGTACAAAGAGTTATGTCAGGAAAAAAACCAAGAAGCAGCTAATGAGCTTACTTATCGAAGAATATTTGCAACGGAATACAACTTAAGCTTTTTTGTACCGAAAAAAGACCAATGTACAATTTGTACAAATTATGAAAATGCTAACGAAGAGAAGAAAGCCTTATTAGAAAAAAATTATACAGAACATAACCAGAGAAAAAATAAATGTAACGAGGAGAAGGAAAAAGACAAGGAGAGAGCTAACAAGGATCCTAACTTTATTTCAGTTTCATTTGATCTGCAGGCTATACTTCAGATCCCTCACTGCAAAGTGAGCCTTTTGTATTATTCTCGGAAGCTGTGCGTATTTAACCTCACTATTTATGAAGCAGGTCTACCCAATAATGCATACTGTTTCCTATGGTCCGAACTGAACGGTAAAAAAGGTAGCTGCGAAATTGGAACCATTTTATTGCATTATTTATCTAAATGTGTTCCATCAAATGTAACCGAAATCAGTCTTTTTTCTGATACTTGCTCAGGGCAAAACAGAAATCAATATGTGGCTGCTATGCTTTTATGGGCTGTTCATAATATCGAAAATCTACAGATGATTGAGCAAAAGTTTTTGGAATCCGGTCATACATACATGGAGGCCGATTCTATGCACAGCGCTATTGAATCACAAAAGAAAGAAACTTCCGTATATTCCATGCAAGACTGGATTACAATATGCCAACGTGCAAGGCGTAGAAGAGTGCATGTTATTAAAAAGAAGAAGATAGTCAAGGAGCCATACAAAACAAAAGAGTTTAAATATCATGAGTTTTATGACTTAAAAGATCTAGCTTCTAAGATAATTCATAACAAAGAAAAGGACAATGGGGGAAATAGAGTGCAGTGGCTTAAAATTAAACGACTGAGATTCGTAAAGGGGGAAAAAAGAATTTATTTTAACTATGACATGAGTGAGAATTTTAATTACATAGACGTTACTGGCAAAGAAGGAAAGACTAGAGCTACACGAACAAAAAGAAAGGAACGTGATGAATTTCCAAGTGAGTTGAAAAGAAATTATGAAGAATCATTACCTATATCAGAGGCCAAAAAAAAGGATTTATTGTATTTGATTAAAAAGAATATAATACCGGAGGAATTGGAGCCTTGGTATAAAAGTTTGAAGACAGTGAATAGTGTTCCTGAAGATGTTGAAGAGGAGAATGTACTGTCTTGCGAGGAAGATGTGTAATTTTAGGTTTCTTGGATTCTTTTGATATTTTTCTATTTTAATTACCTACGCGATAAAGCTGTTTAAACTGATTAAAGCACAGTAATTTTAAAAAATATTACTTATTTGTTTTAAAAATACAGCAATTTTCAAAACATTTACAGGTAAAAACGGATAACTTTGAACAATTCTGTATATTGCCGTCGTAAATGCAAGATTATTTCATTTATTTCATCATGAACTAAGTCACTGTCGTACAATGATCCCTTATTAGTATATCAGGTATTAATACTTTGTGTTATTAGTGATTTACAGCTCATTTACAAATTTCTGGTAAAACGAAATAACTGCACTACCTTGACGCGAAGTTATCCTTTTTTCTTCATATTAATGACAATTACTATATTAATTATTCTATCAAAAACTTCTTTGATAATATATCTAACTACAAGTACTGATAGCATGTTGTTAATATGCTTCAACATTAAACTATGATCACTCAAAACTTAAATTGCTTTTTTCTCATTATTATATATTGTGCACTTATCCGGTTTTGCCAGAATACCCTCGATTTAGTTAGTAAAGCACTCTGCTCTATGCCCTTTTCCCCCATACAGTGAGCTATTCTGAAAACCTTATCCAACACAAATCCTTGCAGCGCCTGATCGTCGACGATGGAACGACTTTGTTTACAGAAGGAAAGTAATTAAAATGGTCGCAACTGGCAACTGCAGTAATATTGTTTTATGTGCCAAACGCGAATGGGTGTAGTCGTAAAACATTTGTTTGTTTTCCGAGTATTTTTCCTGCATAGGTTTGTAGCATCGAAAGCGTTTCTCAAGAAAAAAATGTGAAGGTATTCACCCACACGTCGCGCGCAGACGATCAAAGGGAGATTGAATTCTAAAGTCGTGACTAAGCAGCCGATCATGTTCTCTGCCGATGCCTGACTACGGGTAATTGGTAATATTCTGAGATCGTCATGGCGACGCCCAGCAGACGCATCATTAACCCGGAGATGATTAATTAAATATTTTAAGCATTCATCCGTGAGCGTACGCCAGCCCTCCTCCCCTTTCCGCCTGGTCCCCCGTGATGCAGGCGGTGGCGGCTGGCGTGCGCAGTCAACTCTTACCGAGTGAGCTCGTTTAAACTAGTAACAGTCATAACGAGTCACAAATTATTCAAATGTCACTAATATCCTCGTTACCATGCGCGGATAACTGCTGTAATGTACGTATTTTAGCTTTAATTTACTCGCATCTGCTACCTTTGTGAGGTACTCGTACAGTGCACTGAACAAAGCGGGTAATTACTATTCCCGCAGTGGCCGGGCAGAGCATGTAAAGTAGCTGACTAGTGCTCTGTGACGGAATTGAAGTAATTCCGCTTAAATACGTCACCTGTTTGACGTGATGAGGGTAATATCGCCGGCCACCGCTGCCATTACATGAAATGTGGATACTTTGCAAACCGGCCGCATTGCCCGTTATTGTCCAACAAGAGTTGAGCAATGGAAGCTATCTCGGATCATATCGCATTTATGACTTGCTATGGCCCATAAAATTGCTAAAGGAATGTACTTTATTAGAGTTGCTTGTGAGTATTAATACTATGTATGGGTAGGGATATTATGTGCTATATAATAATGTCTATACACATTTTTAGAATAGGTAATACCTACCATTTTCGCACAACCCTATATGTATAAAGGTTCCCCGTTTATATCAAAACTAAATTCAACGACACTCGCATACTGGCACCTCCACTCTCTGCCTGCCAATCACATTCCTCCTGAAAATAAGTACAATCGACGAACTAGCAGTAGTTGAAAATGTTGCGCGTTTGTCGTGTGTACGCGCCCCAACTCTGCATGAAATTATGAAACTTTCTTGTAGATTTTGTTTCAGACTTTCTAAAGAATACTGCCTGTAGTCCATTGCCTACCAACATACGTTTATGTACCTACTAGATAAGTCAGTAACGATCAATAACTACCCAGCATACGAATCGAAATCACTTATATGGTTACCAATTAATACAATTGGTAACTAACTCCTTACATATTCAGTAGTCAAAAGCATAGTATATTATATTCCTTTAATTGTTTACAATACTTACTAATATGAAATAATAAAAACCTTGAATGAAAAAGTTTTAGTTTAGAAAACAACTAAATATTAACTTGATGAGCTAATTTTATTCCTTTATCACGCACTATTAAACCTATAAAAATCCGCTCAGTAAATTAGTTCTTGCTTGGTAAAATAACATCAGTCACTTCTTTAAAAAAAAAGTAACATTTAATTTAATTTAATAATTACAAAGGACTATGTTAGCCTGCATCACATCATCACACATCTTGTTTGTAACGTTTATTTCCTACCACAATTTCTAAAGACGTTGTTTCACTGTATCAGCAGCGACATCTACACTCCTCAACACATACTTACATCATGTCTCATGTCCGATGTGTTACCGTGTCCGGTGTCCGTGTCCCGGTGAAAAATGTAAGTTTCCCGGACAAAGCCGCCGTTATTTATGTGCGGCTCCAGGAGTACTGTGTCGTATCGATTACTTGACCAGTCTTCTTGGAAACAGACACCTTTGAAGTAAAACTAGCAGTAGTGGAATTAGTTTGTTAGGTCGCCCGACCACCACGTTGTTAGCGCACTTCAACACCGGACACGGCCTCTCCTGCGTTTCGTCTCAGTGTTTGTTTTCTGCTAACACTTCTTCGATCATTTCTTTAACGATGTTATTTTACCAATTTTTTGTACTGAATGAATATTTATTATTATAATTATAAGTTTTTACAATTTTAATTACAAAAAATAATGTTTATTGCGTTCCTTATATTATGCAAGCGTTGGTATTGTTGATCGAAGTACTTATTACTTATCAGAATAGCAGTTTGAAAAATTGCATTTTTTATTTAATTAAATAATCCTGCTCACTTTTTAAAATATTTTTTGAAATAGTTACAAGAGTCGTGTTCGCGATAGGATTTCCCATCGGACAAATGACAAACTTCCATACAAACTGTCATCTCCTATTGAACGCCTTTAGAGGATGAATTTTTAAAATCCGTCCATAGTGCTCACCTTCGTTATTAATGAATGTTGTGCAACATTTCAAACTTCTAGACCCAGCGGTTTCGGCTGTACGTAGTCTGTCTGTGAATTTAAGATTTTTATGAGCAAAAGAAATGCAATTACATTATTGAGGTTAAATTGGATTCAGTTTAGGAACCGGACATTTTAGCCCAACCAACACATTATCAAAACACTAGGTACTTTGAAACATTCACACAGAGTAACTGTAAACCAACAGATGTGTAGAACGATCATTATCTAATTATCATAGAGCATCATAATTACAAAATAAACAAACACAGAGGAGTTTATTATTTAAATTAGCTAAATGAAATAATACAGAGTAGGTTGTAATACAGGCTCGGTTAAAGTGTCATTCAACTTTAATTAGTCATTGACGAGCCTAGTGCCTACACTACACGTTCATTACTAAATCATATTATTCAGAAAAAGAAAATAACCCTGTATTTGCTGTCGTGCAGTCAGGTAGTAAGGATATCTTACAGGTTGTAGTATTTATGGAACATCATGCAATGGCTTGTGCATGCTTTTATTAAACTTAGGTACTTAGGTATCAAATTGACACTTTAAAAACCGGCAAGTGCGTGTCAGACCACGCACAATGAAGGGTTCCGTAGTTGGGATGAATTTATCCCAAAAACAAACTTAACTTTGTAGTCGAAAAATATGTTCTCCCATACGGAATGTATGGGAAAACACGTTTTTGCAACTGCAAAGTTAAGTTGGTCGATTATTACTCGTTAACTTGTAGAGCCTACTTAGCTGTGATAGTTTTCCTTTTAATTTCGTTATATAAACTACTGCTGTGATTTTTTTCACACATCCAAAACCAACCATTTAGCTGGCAGGGGGGGGACACTTGACTCTAACAAAAATAAGCACTTTAAAGCTTAATATTTCGCAAACGGATCCTTGAATACAAAAATGGTTTTACAAACTCACAATGTTTTTAAAGGACCTTTCCAATGATATCCCACACCCTGGGTTAAAAAAAAAAAAAAAAACACCACTTTAAGGCTCATTCAAACAGGCGCGACACGCGACGCGACACAAAGACACCGCTCGTCGCGCGACGAGCGGTGCCTTTGTGTCGCGTCGCGTGTCGCGCTGGTCTGCACGAGCCGTTACGTGTAGGAGAGGTACCCTAAAAAAAAATGTTTTTCATAATTTTGTTTTACCACTTTGTCGGCGTAATGTATACCTATGCCAAATTACAGCTTTCTAGTACTAAGGGTCTCGGAGCTAGACCGCGGACAGACAGACAGACAGACGGATATGACGAAACTATAAGGGTTCCTTGTTTACTAAGGAACCCTAAAAATGACACGTTTTCTAATCGCGTGTTGCATTCACTTCTGAAACCGTCTATTTCAGTGCAAATGGTAGGTACTTACTCAGATCTTTATGCCTTGCCTTAATTACATATTCCTTTAGAGTCGCGTAGTCTGAAGCTACTTCAATCAAGTTACTACACAAACGGACATAAGTCTGGTTCTAACCGCTAATTTGCAGACCCATTAGAAAAGATACTGAAAATTATTGCGATTTGTGCTACGACTCTACGAGCAGATGTTTAAATTATACATTTCATTAGTAACCTTTACCTATAGCTCTGCGTCATCAATATAACAAATTAAAGGTCTGCTCGACGCGTTCGGGTATATCTAATTGTATGCCACCAATGTAATGGATCTAACAATTACTAATTTACAATGCTTGTTACTTTCAAAATGATGACCTTGCATCTGCTGGGGACAAGTGGGCGCACCCCTAGCACTGTGGAACTAGGGCAAGATTCACAGTCCGCACTTTGATTTCTAAGTTAAGTAAGCATTTCATACGAATGTGTTTTTTTTTGGGTGGTAAATTATCAAATAACTTCTCCCGCTCTGGGCGGAGCGGGAGGACGTGTCAGACTCTTATTCAGTTGCCGTGTTGCCGGGGGCCACGATTTCCCTTTCGGTTTTATTTGCAACCCCGGCAGGCATCGGCCCTAGCAGACCCCGTCAATTCTGCTGACATCTCTTTGAGGCGCGCGTGGAACACAACGCGCCGTCCGTCGACCCGGGCCTGGTCCTTGTTGGACGGCGAGCTACCCATTGCTCACCGTCCGCAAGCCCGCGCCTATGGTGGCCGGAAATCGGCTCGCGATTCCCGACGCCCAGGGCGTCTTCTCCTGCGGCGGTTAGGGGCGTGAGGGCGCTAATTTTGCTTCTCCCTCACGCGTTCCGCCTCCTCCTTCGCGAGCATTACTGCTTCGCAGAAGGAGGTGACGGCCTCCCATTTCCTCTCACTCCGTACCATGGCCTGAACCAGGGCCGAACGCGAGAGATCACCGCCGCCGATCGCCTCCACGAGGACACGGCGATGCCCCGCCCAAGCTGGGCAGACCTCCACCGTATGCTCCACCGTGTCCTCCGGACGATCCACACAATGGTGACACCCGGGCGTTTCCTCCCGCCTTATTCTGAACAGGAACTTCCTGAAACACCCGTGTCCGGTGAGGACCTGCGTCAGGCGGAAGGTGAGGACGCCGTGGCGCCTCTCTAGCCACTCTTCAAAGAGGGGTCGCTTCAATTGTGGCGTGCCCAGCACTGGGTTGCGCCACACGCACTCTCCATGACGCCATGAGATCCCGCCGGAGCTCTGTCCCCTGTGCCGCAATTTCTTGCGGCAGCGGAGTAGTAAGCCCCGGCGTTTCGCCTCCTCGCGCCACTCCCAAATGTGCGCGAAAACCCTTTGCTTCCAGATCCCATGGCGTTTGCCTCCAGATCCCATGGCGACGAATGTGAACCTTACGGTTATACAAATAAAGTTCACTTTCCACAGTAAAGTCAAAGTGTGTTCTGTGAATCTTGCCCACACAACTAGTAAGTGACGTGACGACACAAAGGACGAGATGTTTGTGATGTTTTTTACCCACGACGGAACGGAGACGGTATATGCGTTTGGGGTGAGAGGATGTTTGTGCAAATCCATGTTGCCATTTTTCTCCAAAACTTCTAGTCCGATTTTGATGCAGTTTTCAGTTATGGGTTCGAGTTTGATTGGTGCACGTTCTTAGATAGGTTTTACGGTGACAACTCACCAGGGGGCGCTGCAGCAAACATTGTTTGTGCAAATTGTCATTTTTCTCCAAAACTACCACCTAGTCCGATTTTGATGCAGTTTTCAGTTATGGGTTCGGGTTTGATTGGTGCAGGTTCTTAGATAAGTGTTACGGTGACAACTCACCAGGGGGCGCTGCAGCAAACATTGTTTATGCAAATCCATGTTGCCATTTTTCTCCAAAACTACTAGTTTGACATCCAATTACTTAATAAACGTCGTGGGTTTAAAAAAAAAAAAAAATTGCTTTTTATTATTAGCAAACAGGCCGGGGCAAAAGCACTGGATGTTTGTGTGTCATTTATTATAACAATAAATCAGACGGCATGACTGTAATTTGAGATCGAGGTGTGGCCGATGCTGAAATTGTAAAGGTGGATCCGCAGTTGTAGCCCGTCAAATTCAAATTTTCTTAGGTTTTTTCAATTTGCAGGTCAGTGTCAGATTATATCTTGATCAAAATAGGATTCGCGACTACAACAAAATGTATTTAGGTAAATAATTATAATCATAGACAGATTACAAAATCAATCAATCTACCTAGCCTTTTCCCAACTATGTTGGGGACGGCTTCCAGTCTAACCGAATGCAGGTGAATACTAATTCTTTCCAAGGAGCGACTGCCTATCTGACCTCCACAACCCAGTAACTGGGTAATACGATACTTCTTGGTAAAACTGGTTGTCAGACTTTCGGGCTTCTAACGACCCGTAACGACTGTCAAAGATCCACGAATGACAGCCGGGACCAACGGCTTAACATGGTTTTCGAGGCACGGAGGAGTCTCGGTATGTAAAAATCGTCGCTCATCCATGGACCAACCCCGGCAAGCATAGTTTAACCTGATGGATCGACCCGTGCGGCTGTTATTACTTAGCCACGAGCTCCTCAGACGGATTACAAAATATTGTACCTAAGTATATATACATGTATATATATACATATAAATCAAACAAAAAAAATGTTCTCAAGCAGTTACATCTACGAAGAGTAGTTTAAGAATAAATGATAAAGTTTAACATACATCTAATCTATCTATAATAATCTATATATATAAAAGCGAAAGGTCACTCACTCACTCACTCATTCATCACGAAATATCGAAAACCGCTTGACGTATGAAGATGAAACTTGGTAGGGAGGTAGTTTATAGTTAGTAGACGTCCGCTAAGAACGGATTTTTGGAAATTCGACCTTTAAGAGGGTGAAAAGGGGGGATTTTGTTTGTATGAAAAATCTTATTCCTTGAGTTAATAAACTTGAAACTTGGCACGAATACTTATCTATGTAAATTATAAAGTTTGCCATTTTTAGTTTTTCTAAAATACCCCCTAAAGGAGGATTGGAAGGTGTCAAAGTTTGTATGGAAGAATTTTAACGAGCGGTCTGATTAACTCGAAACTCAGTATTTATAATTAAAACTGAAAATAAATAAAAATGTATATCAGGTTTTTTTGAAAATCTACCCCTAACGGGGTGAAACGGGGTATTAATTTTTACAGTGGAGGATTTTACTGTGTGGCTTAATTAACTTGAAAATTGGTATAAATAATCTACAAGTCAAATAATGGAAACGTCACAATAGATTTTTCAAAAACTATTATCACGCTATTTGCTATGGGGGATGAGCAATATAGCATTATGTTTGAATTCTTCTATAGTTTACCGCAAATTGTAAAAAGGCTAGCCAATAGGTTAGAATATTGCAGATAGTTACGGATTTAACCTTTTAGAAGATTACCATCACGCTATACCTTTATGGAACTAAGCAGTCAATCATAGCATTTACAGGGTGGATTTTGAGATGGGGGCAACAAGGGCAGGTACCTTAACCGTTGTCGCTACAAGAAAACAGTCTTAGGAAACTGTCCTTAACTTTTTGAAACATTTTGATCTGCATTCAGAGATTTTGAAAAAATTTTACAGTCAGCAAGAAAATGGCCAACTTTCACAAAAACTTTTTTGTCGCCGGTCGATCCTATTTATTATTATTACTAGAACCAAAAAACTATATTGGGCCAACTGAGGTTTGTTACTCCAAGACACGGCCTATGAATTTTTAATCCCAGATTGCAGAAAAAACTTAACTTTGCCGTTCATTATAGAACTATAAATTACCAATTTTCGGATTTTCCTCTTTACTTGACCTTACTTCTCGCCAAACTTCATGTTGCTGGACCAACGTGAAGTACTAAATAGACTGGTTTATTTGCGAGTGTCAAAATATGCGGCACAAATGGCCGTATTTTTTAGTTCGTTAACTTTTTTTTTGGGTGGGAAATTATCAAATTACTTTTCCTGCTCTGGGCGGAGCGGGAGAGCGTGTCAGGTTTATACTGACAAAAACCCACCCGTGTTCCTTCAGTTGCCTGTGTGTTTTCAGGGGCCACGGTAACCCTTTCGGACTTTCCCGCGACCCCGGCAGGCATCGGCCCTAGCGTACCATGGACTGGACCAGGGCCGGAGGCGAGAAATCACCACCGCCGATCGTCTCCACGAGGACATGGCGGTGCCCCGCCCAGGCCGGGCAGACCTCCACCATATGCTCCACCGTGTCCTCCGGGCGATCCACACAATGGTCACACCCGGGCGTTTCCTCCCGCCTTATCCGGAACAGAAACCTCCCAAAACAACCGTGTCCGGTGAGAAACTGCGTCAGGTGGAAGGTGAGGACGCCGTGGTGCCTCTCTACCACTCCTCAATGAGGGAACTTATCGCCACAGTTGTGGCGTGCCCATTATTGCGTTGACTTGGAAGTTTGATTTTCGTTACACTTCCAAGAGACCGTAGATCTAAGTTTTTGATATCTATTTCAAATTGATGCCTCCACGCGTTCCTGAGAAAAGGGTCTTGACAGACAATGAAGTCATCCTTTAAGGGTTTTAATGTTTCAGTTTGAGGTACGGAACCCTAAAACAGATTTAATATCAGCCTGTTACCTTTTCATGACGTAACGACTGAACAGATTTCTAGATGAAAGGCATAGGATAGGCCATGACCTGGGTTAGGACATAGGATACTCTGAATCCTGATAGCACGTTCCTGTGGGATATTTTCCGACATCCACGCGGGCGAAGCCGTGGGCAAAAGCTAGTCTAAATATATAAAAGCGAAAGGTCACTCACTCACTCATTCATCACGAAATCTCGAAAACCGCTTGATGTATGAAGATGAAACTTGGTAGGGAGGTAGTTTATAGTTAGTAGACGTCCGCTAAGAACGGATTTTTGGAAATTCGACCTATAAGAGGGTGAAAAGGGGGGATATTCTTTGTATGAAAAATCTTATTCCTTGAGTTAATAAACTTGAAACTTGGCACGAATACTTATCTATGTAAATTATAAAGTTTGCCATTTTTAGTTTTTCTAAAATACCCCCTAAAGGAGGATTGGAAGGTGTCAAAGTTTGTATGGAAGAATTTTAACGAGCGGTCTGATTAACTCGAAACTCAGTATTTATTATTAAAACTGAAAATAAATAAAAACGTATATCAGGGTTTTTTGAAAATCTACCCCTAACGGGGTGAAACGGGGTATTAATTTTTACAGTGGAGGATTTTACTGTGTGGCTTAATTAACTTGAAAATTGGTATAAATAATCTACAAGTCAAATAATCGTAACTTCACAATAGATTTTTCAAAAACTATTATCACGCTATTTGCTATGGGGGATGAGCAATATAGCATTATGTTTGTATTCTTTTAGAGTTTACCGCAAATTGTAAAAAGGCTAGCCAAAAGGTTAGAATATTGCAGATAGTTACGGATTTAACCTTTTAAAAAATTATCATCACGCTATACCTTTATGGAACTAAGCAGTCAATCATAGCATATACAGGGTGGATTTTGAGATGGAGCAATAAGGTACCTTAACCGTTGTCGCTACAAGAAAACAGTCTTAGGAGACTGTCCTTAACTTTTTGAAACATTTTGATCTGCATTCACAGATTTTGAAAAAAATTGTACAGTCAGCAAGAAAATGGCCAATTTTCACAAATCTTTTTAGATGCCGGTCTATCCTATTTCTTATTTATTACTAGAACCAAAAAACTATATTGGGCCAACTGAGGTTTGTTACTCCAAGACACGGCCTATGAGTTTTTAACCCCAGATTGCAGAAAAAACTTAACTTTACCGTTCATTATAGAACTATAAATTACCAATTTTCGGATTTTCCTCTTTACTTCACCTTACTTCTCGACAAACTTCATGCTGCTGGACCAACGGGAAGTACCAAATAGACTGGTTTATTTGCGAGTGTCAAAATATGCGGCACAAATGGCCGTATTTTTTATTTCGTTAACTTTTTTTTTGGTTGGGAAATTATCAAATAACTTCTCCCGCTCTGGGTGGAGCGGGAAGGCGTGTCAGACTCTTACTGACTAAAACCCACCCGTGTTCTTTCAGTTGCCTATATTGCCTGGGGCCACGGTAACCCTTTCGGACAATAACCGTAACCCGCAACCGGCAGGCATCGGCCCTATCGGACCCCGTCAGTTCCGCTGACATCTCTTTGAGGCGTGCGTGGAACACAACCCGCCGTCGACCCGGGCCTGGTCCTTATCGGACGGTGAGCTACCCATTGCTCACCGTCCGCAAGCCCGCGCCTACGGTGGCCGGGAATCGGCCTACGATTCCCGATGCCCAGGGTGTCTCCTTCTGGTACTATGCTATTATGATGCCTCCTCTTTCGTGAGCATTACTGCTTCGCAGAAGGAGGTGATGGCCTTCCATGCCGTCTCGCTCTCTACCATAGTCTGGACCAGGGCCGGACGCGAGAGATCACCACCGCCGATCGCCTCCACGAGGACACGGCTGCTCTGCCCAAGCCGGGCAGACCTAAACCGTATGCTGCGCCCGGGTGTCACCATTGTTTTCTCCCGCCTTATCCTGAACAGGAACCCGAAACAACCGTGTCCGGTGAGAACCTGCGTCAGGTGGAAGGTGAGGACGCCGTGGCGCCTCTCTACCACTCCTTAATGAGGGAACTTATCGCCACAGTTGTGGCGTGCCCATTATTGCGTTGACTTGGAAGTTTGATTTTCGTTACACTTCCAAGAGACCGTAGATCTAAGTTTTTAATATCTATTGATATAAATTGATGCCTCCACGCGTTCCTGAGAAAAGGGTCTTGACAGACAATGAAGTCATCCTTTAAGGGTTTTAATGTTTAAATTTTTAGGTACGGAACCCTAAAACAGATTTAATATCAGCCTGTTACCTTTTCATGACGTAACGACTGAACGGATTTCTAGATGAAAGGCATAGGATAGGCCATGACCTGGGTTAGGACATAGGATACTCTGAATCCCGGTAGCACGTTCCAGTGGGATATTCACCGACATCCACGCGGGCGAAGCCGCGGGCAAAAGCTAGTTATTAATAAAAGAGGAAACCGTTGTAAAAATCTAAAATACATTTAATTTGGTTTTATCGTATTTTTAAAGAAGAAAGTGTCCTCTATAAAAACCCTTTCTACGATTTGTTTACCTTTATACCTAATTACCTTAACCGATGGAGTTAGATTATTTTCATCCGTCGTAAGTTCACGTGGTTAAATAAAATATTGAAGATAAATGAAACTGAAAGTCGTACCGCAGTTAGTATCAATAACAGAAATGAATACCTTCGCAAATAAATAAAATGTTGCTGAACGATAATTTTCTTTTGAAATCCACAAAATGTAATTCTCTAGAGACTTGCTACGTAACGGGCAAACACGAGTAGTTTACATTCATAAAATATAATATTTTGTCTGATGATTCAGTCTGTCCCTATTATACAAATAGTATGTAATTACCTATTTGTTTATACTTATTCATTTATATTTAGTTTAAGTACTCATAATTACAGCTGAAGAATACTTTATAATTGGTATTAAAACAGAATAACGAATGTTTTTGGAAAGTGTCTAGAGTGACGGGGGGAATTTCGCAAAAAGTATACAAAGTGATGTTTTAATGAAATATTAAGACTCGTGATGAGATACGTGAAGAAAAAACTGGTCTATTTACATTTTTTGCTTTAGATAAGTAATAAAATCGCCAATATACTTATATTTTTTGTTACGTCTCGGTATATTCCATTCTAACTATTACTTTCTCCTCACTACTCAACAAAAATCGATACGCATTGAAAAACCCGCATTTTATATAAAATCGGTAATTTTGTGAAATACCCTGAGAACGTAACCGACAACGTCATCTGTCGTCAATAAGTGCGACGTGAGTCGTAAGGAACTGCTTATTACCTGCATCTGTCAATCAAATCAAAGCAACCACTTATTACCTCAATGTATCAATCAGAACAACCATTCATTAGGAGCCTACTGCGGTACAGTGGAGCTTGTTGTAATGATATTGTGTGGGGTGATTGATGGTCAGAAGTCAGGTAGATTTACATAATAGTTTAGTGGTATGAGGAACAGGGTGTAAAGTTCACTCGTCAGGCAAGTCAGGCACTAGCTGTCTGGCATTTTTGCTGAACTGGGCCTATTTGGCGCAGCCGCGAGGCACATTTGCCTGTTAAATGATTATTTTACACTTTGTTTTTGTTTCCTTTTTTATTTTTTACTTGTGTTATAATTTAGGAGGGATTGGTCTATGTTGGCTCAGGATCGGGTTGGGTGGAAAAAGGAAAGGGAGGTCTTTGCCCTGCAGTGGGACAATACGGGCTAATTATTATTTATACGTCTTTGACATTTCTCAGGACCCAGGGGTCCCGGACCTTTGGAAGGCGTACGAGGGGCCGAAGCCAACTCGCAGAGGCCCCTTACACGTTTTTAATGAAATGAGGTAAGTACCAACCGACGATTATCCCTGTTCGCATTATGCAAGTGCAGCCAAGGACAACCCCCGGTTGGTGTAGGACTATTGTAAAATTTGGAAACAAAGGTATTGGACTGTGGGTATGGGTGGCTAAAGTGGACTGGTCACCTGGAACTATGGAAGGACTATGGCCCCTGCCTGATCAATGTTTTATATGCACACGGATAAAATGGCAGGGGGTGACTTGCACACTCAATAATGGGCCCCCGAAAACGGTCGCTAGCACAAAGTGTCGTAGCAACAAGTGAGCAACATGTCCTGAAGTGTTTGAGGAGTGGAGAGGTATTCCACGGCTTTCAGAACAATCCCAGAGCCCGGAAGATGGTCAAGATCCGAGCACTTACTGGAATACTTCCTTCCTCCGAGCACGTTTGCTCTTGCGAATCTCTACTCAAGCCGGTCAATTAAGGCAAGAATGAGGTGCGAGCTCCGTTCCTCGTCAGTGTTCACTCCAGCCGGGCCAATAAAGGCAAGCCAGAGGTGAGGAACAAGACTTCTTCCGGGAGATAGGGTCCGGGGGGTCGCTACAACAGCTCGCCACATGCTGCCCTGCGGGTTTTTGTATCTCTCTTGGTCTGGCTCCTCATCCCAGACCTGTTCCGGCAAAGTAAACTCTACCGGCACAGACCTAGAGTCCGGAGCGCGCAAGCCCCACCACGACGTCAACGTAGAGATACGGCGGTGGGGTTATTATTATTATTTATTATAATAATTGTTGTGTTGTGTGCCGTTTTGTCTGTGCTAAATAATTGTATTTTCTTTCTTTCTTTTCTTTCTTTCATCCACCATAGAAAAGGGAGGATCCTCTGACCAGATGGTTGTTGTGTCTGGCGGGCAACTGCCCATCGGTTTGAAGTTGAAATCTTGTATGTATGTCGATCGCTCGGTAAACTCTAACTGCGCGATGCAAGATTTTTGTGACGTCATGTCTATGATGCGTAATTCGTATGTGGCGGTGTAACCGCTACATCACTCCCCTCCGGAGACAGGAGGTCGATAGTGGGCTGAATCTTGCGATGCTTCACACGGTGCCAGCTGTGGTTCCAGTGAGTCGGAACCGGGTGCCACATAGCTCGCGGTGAGTCGGAACTGTCTGTGGTGATTGTGGTGATTGCGGTGATTCCCCAGTGAGTCGGGGTGATGAGGCTGATAGCGTTGATTCCCCAGTGAGTCGGGGTGATGAGGCTGATAGCGTTGATTCCCCCAGTGAGTCAGGGTGATGAGGCTGAGGGTGATGACCAGGAATGCGCGTTCGCTGCAAGCTGGTGGTCAGGATACCCGTTGAAGCCGTGGGTGCTGGCTGGCTGTGTGACTCGCCTCACGAAAGCTTGCGGGAGTGATGATGATGATGACGTCACGCCGAAGTATTTGCACCAAGGCTGCGTTGACGTTCATCACGTCGGGGTCACCAATTTCGTCGACGTCATGTCTATGATGCGTAGTTCGTATGTGGCGGTGTAACCGCTACAATAGCATCCTTACTATCCTACTAATATTTTAGATGCGAAAGTTTATGAGGATGGATGGATGTTTGTTACTGTTTCACGCAAAAAGTACTGAACAGATTTTGATGAAATTTGGCACACAGATAGTTTATAATTTCGATTAACACATATGATACTTTTTATCCCGATATTTCCATGGGATCGAGACTTATGCGGTTGAAACAGCGGGGCGCAGCTAGTGCTATAAAAGTATGAATCCAAGTCTAGTTCACTGTACTGCATTATTTGAATTAGAGTAGTGGTCGTTGTGGAAGCCCATCTTTAGAAGCGACCTCTTAGGACAGCTGTGCAAGACAAACATGTAAGTTGGCCTGGTGGAGCTCCAAGACTGTAGCCAAAAGATATTAAAATTGAACGCTGAAAAACGAAATAGGTGAAAGTCAGCCACATTATGACGTAATTAATGCATTTATGGGCCTCTAATGAATAAACTGTGTTTGGTTTTACCTGTGAACACTAAATGCAGTCCATGGGTAGGTACCTATGTACGTAGTACCTATACTATCATGCTTTGTGGTCGTGATGGCCGATTAGTGACGCTATCGCCAGTTCGCCACATAGTCATCGGAAATGGCCGGAGTACGGATTTGGTTCTCCCCTTTGGGAATTACGAACGTGTAATGCGTTATGCATAAAACTAGTTTGAAAGTTAAATATAATATTCGCATAAATATGAAACATGGCAGTATATTTCAGTATTCCCCCCGAGGTCGCTCGCCCCGCGCCCCGGCTGGCGCTGCGGCGCGGCCGTGCTCGGCTCGGCTCGGTGCGGTGCTTCTCTAATTAATTTATCGAGCAGCTCTTATATCTGCTTCTAATTGCATTAGCACTCAAACATGTTCAAGAGCATCGTTAAACTGGATTGGAGCGTGAATTTTTATGTTCATAATTAAGAACAGTCGACTCACTTCATGTAATAAATGATGTATTACGTCACGGTTCAGTAGCGCATGCCCCTCATGGCCACATCCTGTGCGATGCCTCGCTGCTCGGCGTACAGTTTCGTGATAACCCTGCGGTTAAGGGTATCGGTATCGGACACGAATGTGGTAATTACCGACCGGCGCATGTTTAAAAATTACCGGATACAGGGCACGAAATACTGCGAGGAAACCGGCACGTTAGTAAATAAATCCTTAACTTCGTCCTGAGAACTGTAGTGGTTGGGCCATCTGTCATGGTAGGAGCCGACGACAAATGATAGGCTCTCATTATAATAATATTTGAATTCAGTACAATTCCTGGCAGGGCGTGGTCGCCCCACAACAACGCATCGACGCGGCAACTTCTCACACGGAGTTCCCATTAGGCATACAGGCGGTACGTCGTCGGCGCACCAAAGGCAAGTCTCGATGTTTCTGAGAAACGAGCCATCGATACAACTCTATTGTGGTTCGAGCGCTTTTTAGGAAACGTTGGCTAAGGGCCGCGCGGCCGCAAACAGACTGCCAATAGGCTTCGAGCGGCCTGTGCGGCCTATAGAACACGGCCGCATGCAAAACGCGTATAAATCGCAACTCTAAATATAGCGCGACTGCTTTTCAACCGGTCAAGTCGGACATAGACAGTTCATTTGCTAGTCCAAAAAAGTCGGTGCGACACGAAAGGGAATAAGTGAGTAACCGATCATTTCGGGCCAATTACGAGGTAACGTAAATGACAGGGCAGACCGGCGGACAGTGAATAAAGTGACGTCGCACACACGCGATACTTCACCGTCGGCAATTAACGATCGACTATATTCTGTAGTGCGTTACAATGAATCAGCGTTTGTTTGCTATCCACAAATTCGCGATAGAATCGATGCTGCATCAATGTTTAGCGACTCTCACAGTCTTTGGCGGAAGCAAACGTAGGGGAATCTAGATATCGCGCGATCGCGATGCCAGACATGCTAGATTTAGTGATAAGTCACTGCATCCAGTTTACAAAAAGGTACTTGCAGACAACAGATTAAGTTTCTGCAGTCCGTTTCAATATGAGTGTCGAGTAAACTCGAAATAACTGAACTTATGCCAGGGGCACATTTGCACTAAAAGTATTGTGTGTGCAAGAGGTATATGACTGTCGCAGCGACATGCAGCTAGTCGGAGGGTAACAATTAAATCGCGCGCTTCCGTCGCATTATCACATAACGCGCACGTACGCGCGGTAATACCGCGACACGGCAGGGGGCGCGACTCTCTGTAATCGCCTTTATCTCGCTAATTGCACACATGACACTTTTTAAATAGTAACGGGTAATGTGGCACGGTGTGGCACCGACTGACAATAAACATAGAACGATTTTCAGAACTGTGTGTTTTGTCAATGTTTTTAATGAGAACATCGTAATGCGCGCGAGTTTGTCATCAAGGTATCGATTTCACGCACAGTTAGTGGTAAATGATTTCCTAACGAACTGTTTAACGAAACTAAGATTATTAGTTTCCTGGAAACTTCGAGAATAATCGTAGGAGCATTAGCCGCGGCTAAAACGATAATTTCCTAGTTGGGCGCGTCCAATTGAGTCGCGCCTAATGTCAGCCGCGTCCGGTGCAAGGGGCTCGTATCAAAAGTCCATTAGAGAACAAACGCTCGGTTCTGCGTGCCTACCGGCCAGGCGGCTGTACTAGAGGCACGTCGTACGAATGTCATTAGTGTCTCGTAAGTATATCGATCTTAGTTCACAAACTTGAGCTCAGGAGCGTTGCTATGCACGTCACGTCCGGAGTAACAAGCTCTGGTATTAGAGCCGTTGAGAGTTTCTTAAAGAGAGTTGTAAAGAATACCTGTTTAGGTAGGTACGGTACATTGTGTATTCACCCTCGGATTTACTCGTTCAACAAAGCTCCGCTGCTGAATGCATCCGAGGACACGTGTTACAAGTTACATTGATAGGGGAAGTACTTCGGTGCATACACGGTAGGTACACTATGTACATGAAGTAAATACTAAGAGACGCACGTTCACCTACTTCCCTCCGTTCTAACAACTAGTATGGGATGACTGGCAGCTGACATACACAGTTTGTACCTATCTAGTTCTCAACAGAAAACAATTGAATTGATTGTAACATCACCATTCAGATATAAAGCCGAGTCCGTACGATCCAACAACACTGTTGCCGAACAGGCTACATGGAGACTGTTCGTTGTCACTATGAACATTAAAATTTGATTTGCACTAATCTACGCATGGCCTAAAATCGAGATTTCTAATCCCAAGTTTGCATAGCACTAACTTTACGCTCCGCCTGTCTCGTGCAAATGGCTTGCCTTAATTAGGACTTGCCTAGTTGGTATGACGTTATAACAAATGGTCATTATGTTCAGTGATTCATTTACTAAGTGAACTCAATTTAGCGGTGCATTGTGCGTCAGCTGAATTCCTGATAGAAAGTTATTTGGTGGCCTATGAAGTAATAAATAATACCTTTTGTATTGTGTAGACCCGACTTAACGACATGTCTGACAACAATAACCGTCATTCGATAGTTGGAACAGATTCACATTCCGAATCGTGAATCTATTGTAAGTACTTTCTCAAATTCTGTCAAGTAAGTTTAATCTTGACTTGGTTCTCATCGGGGACCTGTCGCCCCACAATATCAGCTCATTGCTAGTCCTGCGGCCACAATGCCCGACTCAGCCGAGCGTGACCCGGCCATTTCGGGAAGTGCCCGCGGCGGGCACAATGTGGCACTAATAATAATTCCATACTATTGTTGTATTTCTGATACCCTACTACGATAATTTAATCCTCGGTACTTATTTGGAATAGTAAAAAAATCTTTTGACAATACGAAATGTTTTATTTTTATACTTACTGTTGCGGACGGTAGAAGCGCTTCTTATACCTCCAGTCGCCCTGGGACGATCTCCCAATATTATTTAGCGTGCGCTCCCTGTTCCCTGAGCCTAGGTGGCTCCGCTGGCTAGCACACACCCCACGTACCCCTGAATACGTACCAGGATACTGCGACACACAGAGACTTATACGGTGGCGAAATGAAACATCATTATTCTTGCAATTTTCTTGAGACTTCGGCTTGCACTATTATTTTGATGTTTCCTCTTCGGTGGCTGGGCTGCGACTGAATTTACCCGAAAAATGGCCCTCCTTTTATACTTTTTTTGTTAGTGCATGCCGAATTCCAGGAAATGAGTATTACTTTATTTTTTGTTACAACCTTATAAATTCTTATTCTATATGCTAATGTACATAGAAAAACACTAATTTAAGTTAATTACTTAATAATTACATTATTTTAAATAGCCATTTAGAAATTATTAGCAATGTAAAATTTTATACATAAAAATGACCATATCTTCTTGTTCTGTGAACCGATTTTTATCAAACAAACGTGGAAAAAGGTTTTGAGTCTAGACCTTTCGATCAACACTAAAATCAAAGAGATATCTCTATAAACAAAAAAGTGAGTTTTCAAGTTACGTAATTATGACAATTTTTAAACTCTTTGAATTTTTTCTTAAAATTTACTTTAAACACATTCAACATATTCAACAAGCATCCGATTACTATTTGGACGTAAATCTAATATGAATCTAATAGAAATTTCTCAAATAACTGTAATTTTATTACTAAATTATAAGTTAAACATAAAATTCTTTAAACCTTTCGATATTATATGAATCTAACATCGCGGCCTACCCGCTACTTGTGCTATTGTGCACAGATAGGGTCATAGTTTGAAAATTAAAATTCTAATTAGAAACATATCTAAAACATTAACATTTTACAAGAAACTTACAAACTATTATGCCTTGTATGACGCAGGGCCGCACGCTACTTGCGCCCTAGTGAGCTGCAGGGGTCTGGTCGCCGACATTCTCCCCCTCGTGCGTTGCACCTTTCTTCTGGACTCGGCGATACTCCCGGCACCAACAACACCACTCTCGTACTGGGTCGCCGCAGCACTCCTCCTCTGGTCTCGACGTCGACGATCCGGACTCGGCCATCTGGTCCTGGGTATACTTGCTGGATTCTGCCGCGTGGCCAAGTACATCTCGGCAGGCTGTGGTCGACGATCAACACGATGTCCCCGACGTTAAGGTTTGAAGCGCTGTCGCTGCTCGCAGTCTTCCTTGGTAGTAGGGTGGGTAGGTACTCTCGCAGCCAACGTTGCCAGAAGTGGTCGGCAAGTCGCTGCGTGGCCTTCCAGGTGTGTTTGCCCACGAGCTCGCTGTCCGTGAAGCTGCCAATTCTTGCCGCGCCGCATGACCGCCCGAGGAGGAAGTGGTTTGGGGTGAGTGCTTCCTCCTCAAGGCTCTCGGAGATATGGGTGAGGGGCCGAGAGTTAACCATATGTTCGGCCTCCAGCAGGAGAGTGTGGAGTACCTCTTCTCTTGGTTGTTTTTCGTTGAGTGTGGCGTCTAGGGCGGTTTTTATTGATCGCACCAGACGCTCCCATGCGCCGCCCATATTAGGCGCTCCAGGAGGGATGAATTTCCACTGCACGCCAATCTTCTCAGCTTCTGATGCAAGGTCTTCTTGTTTCATTGTTTCTATGGCTTCTTTCAATTCTTTATTCGCGCCGACGAAGTTTGTTCCATTATCAGTGTAGATTATCTTCGGCATTCCTCTTCTGGCAGCGAACCTCCTCAGCGTCATAATCATACTATCAGTGGAGAGCGACGGTGTGAGCTCAATGTGTACAGCCCTTGTGGTTAGGCATGTAAACAGGGCTCCCCATCTTTTCTCGTAGCGTCTTCCCACGGTGATTGTCATAGGGCCGAAATAATCAATGCCGGTACACGTAAAAGGATGAGTGTTGTGCATCAGCCTCTCAGCCGGTAGGTTGCCCGTCGGTAGTGCTTGAGGTTTCGCCTTCTTCGTCTTGCACCACTGACATTGATGTCGAACTGTCTTGATCGCCGACCGTAGTCCCAGTACCCAGAAGCGTTGCCTTATCTCGTTCATGACCGTTGCGTGATTACCGTGATTGAAGCGGCAATGGAAATCCTCCAAGATGAGTCGTGTTATCTTTTCCTTACTGTCGAGCACGACTGGTCGCTTGTAGTCTCTGGTTACGCCTTGTATAGCGTCGATTCTTCCTTTTAGCCGCAGGAGACCATCTTCCAGCACTACGTCGAGCTTCTTTAATTTGCTGCTGTTTTCTACTTGTTTTCCTTGTTGTAGTCGCCTGATGTCTTCTTTAAAGCTTCTTTCTTGGCTTCTTCTCAACAGTAGAGTTTCAGCTTGCTCCAATAGGCTCGTGTCCAGCTGTTTGAGTTTTCTTTCGGTTGCTTTTGAAGGCCGTTGTTGCTTCTCGACTGTTTTCTTTTTTTCTCGCGTCGTTTTCCAGGTGGGGTCTTCTTTGCTGACGTTGACTTTCTCTTTGCGCCTGCAGATTTGTATAAACTGCAGTGCTCTTGCTGTGGCTCGCCAAAGTCTCTTCCATGACGAGAACCTCTCTGGATCTGGCGACGGATGCGTGATGCTCGCTGCTGCCACGACGTCTGCTGTCCTTTCTTCGCCGGTGGTCTCCTTCTTGAAGGTTCTTGCTGCAGGCCAGTGAACTTCGTTTCTTCTCAGGAAGTTCGGTCCCGTATACCATCGGTGATTGCAGTCGAAATCTTCTGGCACGCTGCGCGTCGCATCATCTGCAGGGTTTTGTGCCGTGGGGACCCACCTCCATTCTTGAGGCTTGGTGAGGTCTTCTATCTCGGCCAAGCGATGGGCCACGAACGTCTTGAATGTTCTCGGGTCTGTTTTGATCCAAGAAAGTACGATGCTGGAGTCTGTCCAGTATGTTTTCTTTACCACCTTCAGATCCATTTCCTTTTCTACTGAATGCGCCAGTCTGCTTCCCAGGAGAGCTGCTTGTAGTTCGAGTCTAGGGATTGATACCGGTTTCAACGGGGTGACTCGCACCTTTGCTGCTACTAAGCTGACGTGGTAAGCTCCTTCTTGATTTTCTGTTCTCCAGTAAACCGTAGCTGCGTACGCTGTCTCGCTGGCATCGGTGAACGTGTGTAGCTCCCCCTCGGTGCTATGTGGCGCGAGGCATCTTGGAATTTGCAGACCTTGAAGTAGCTTCATCTTCTCTAAGTATGTTTTCCATGATTCATACTCTTTTTCTTCTATTTCTTCATCCCAACCGACACCACTTCGCCATGTGTCTTGAAGCAGCTTCTTGCCCTGGACGAGAACTGGTGACGCCAATCCTAGTGGATCGAAAGTCGACATGACGGCGCTGGTGACTTCTCTCTTGGTAGGCACCTGTAGTCCTCTTGCTATTTCTTCTGGTGTATTTCGGAGGTTCGCCCTGAAGCCAATGGAGTCTTTTTCAGTGAACCAGCGTAATCCCAATGTCTTCTCTTCCTTCTCGCCAAGGTCCACTTCTGTCTTCTCGGTTGTTTCAGTCTTCACGTTCTGTAGCAGCTCAGGTTGATTCGATGCCCATCCTCTGAGTTCGAAGCCTGCTTTCTTATGTATGAAGTTCACTTGCTCTGTCACTCTTCTGAAATCTTCTTCTGAATGGAAGCTGTGCAGATAGTCGTCCATATAGTGGTTCAACTCGATCGCTCTGGCTGCCTCTGGATACTGTTCTTTGTAGTCAGCTGCGTTACGATTCTTCACGTAGATTGCTGTGCTTGGAGATGATGTTGCACCGAAGATAACAGATGTCATCCTGTACTTCTTTGGCGGCACGTCGCGTTGCTCCCCTCGCCACAGGAACCGTAAGCTGTCTCGGTCTTCTGGTCTGATGCGAACTTGCAGGAACATTTCTTTGATGTCAGCCGCCACTGCTAGAGGTCCTCTTCTGAATCGCAGTAGTACTCCAAACAGCGATTGCAGCAGGTCTGGTCCAGGCAGCAGAGCGTCGTTGAGGCTTCTTCCCTTTGACTTGGCTGCAGCGTCGAAAACGATCCTTATCTTTTTCTTCAATGGATGAACCACGGAGAAGTGTGGGAGATACCATGTCTTCTTAGGATCTTCTTGTCCATCAGGTGCTTCTTCCGCGTACTGGCTGTCTATTAGATGCTGGATCTGCTTGCAGTATTCCGCCTTCAACTGAGGATCCTTGTCCATCTTCTTCTCAGTGTTTATCAGTCGATTCTTGGCAGAAGTGTAGCTTTCCGGCATCTGGTCCTCTTCATTTTTCCACAGAAGTCCAGCTTCGAATCGACCATCTTCTAGTCTTCTGCAGGTCTTGTCCAGGATGGTGAGCGCTCTTCCTTCTGAGTCTGTAGTAGGTCTCCTGGGCTGCACGCCGAGTGCTTCAATGGCGAAATGATCCTTGATGGCTTGATGCATTTCTTCTTCTGATGTGTTGATATGCAGACATGTGTTCAGGAAGTGTACTGGTTTCACACTTCCTATGTCTGACCCGTGGAGCACCCATCCCAGTCCTGTTCGTGACGCTACTGGCTCTCCTGGTTTCCCTTTTCTTATTTCTTGAGTCACGATCAGCTCCCAGTTGTCTTGCCCGATGAGCAGCTGTGGTGACTTTCCTTCGTAGTACAGTGAATCGGCGATCTTCTTCAAGTGTTGACATTTTTCAATCCTCCTCTTGTCCAGGAACTGCGGCGTAAGCTTCAACTCGTCGACGGTCCGGACTCTTTTCAGTGTCTTCTTATCTTCTTGATGGACCCCTTTCACCGTCAGGTCCAGCACTTGAGAATCCTTCTTCCTTATCAGCTTGCCTCCCACTGTCTCGATGACTAGTTCCTGGTTATCTCCTTGAGCGCCGATTTCTTCTGCTATCTTTTTATCCAGAAGCGACACCGTTGACCCTTCATCCATAAGGGCTAATATCTTCTGTGATCCTTGTGACCCGAAAACTTCCACCGGAACTATCTTCAGGTATGCTCTTGCGTTGTTGACCGCATTCACTGATGCAGTGACACTGGCCACCTCTTCCGACGGCTCCTTCTTTTCTTCTGATGCCTTTTCTTCCGACTTGACGTGCAGCAAATGATGATGCCACCTCTTGCATTCCTTGCATGGTGGTTTCTTGCAGCTCTCCTTCCTGTGTCTCCCTTGAAGACATTTGAAACAGACGCGACTCTTCTTGACAGCTGTCCAGCGATCTTGTACCGATGCTTTCAGGAACTTCTGACATTCGACTAGGAAGTGTTCACCCTCACATACCGGGCACGTTTTTTCCGATTTTTTCGAATCTTTTTCTTTGAAGTCCCTTTCTTTTGTTGAATGCGTCGCTTGCCGCTGGGTTCTTCTGAATCCACCTTTTTCTTCTGAAGTCGCGAAGGCTCCACATTTGTCCGCTTCTGTGTTCAGGAATCTGGATACCAGCGTCAGGTCGGAGAACTCGCCTTCTACTGACGCTGCAGTGAAGTCGTACCACCGGAACTTAAGCACTGTAGGTATCTTCTCTATTATTTGTTTCACCATTTCAGGTGAATGCAGGTACTGTGGTTTCTTCAATCCCTTGATGGCTGCTACACTGTTGTTGATCTGGCTTGCGAAGATGCATATGTCTCTTGGATTTTCTGATATCTTCGGTAGTGCCCTGACCTTGTCCAGTTCGGCTAGCACCAGCGCATCAGGTCTTCCGTATCTTCTCTTGAGGGCTTGCATCACTTCCAATGGAGAGGCTTCGGAGTACAGCAGACTCTTGATTGCTTCTCTTGCGTTGCCCTTCAGCGCTCTTCTGAGTCGCGCCATGTTCTGGACGTCGGTGAACATCGATGCAGTATCTTCGTAGACGACCTTGAACGCCAGCCATTCACTGCTGCTGCCGTCGAAGTAGGGTAACTCGTGGATGTACTTCGGTTGCGCTGCTGGTCCTCCTCTTGTGGTGAAGGCTTCTCTTAATGCTGTCGCCAACGCTTGGATCTCGATAGTAGGTCCCTTTGTTGCGGAGCTTTCTTCTGGCTTCACCTTACGAGGTTCTTCTGACGTGTGCTGATCGCGTTGTTCCGGTTGTTCCATGTTGCCGTCTTCCAACACCGATGACTGGATCCAGTTCTGCACCTGTGCTGTTCTATCTTCTTGGTCTGCCTGGTCTTCATCCACGGAGTCTTCATCTTCACATTGTGCCAGCTCCAATCTGACGCGAGCAAGTTTCGCCGCCGCCTGTGCTTGTTTCAATTCTAGACGTGCTACTTCTTCTCTGGCTGCTAACTCGCGTCTTCTGGCTGAAGAACTCGTGGTCTTCGTGGACCTAGCTTGACGACTAGTCCCCTTCGGTTTCAAGGTCGTGGCGGAGCCATGAACGCCCTGTTCCGTAGCTTCTTCTGGGGTTTTTCTGGTCGTTTCCTTCTGTGCGGCATCTTCTTTCTTCTGTCCTTTCTTCTCGGATGCCGCCGTGGTCGCAGTTGTAGCCGTAGCCTCCGTAGTCGTAGTCTCTTCTGTGGTCGCAGTTCCCGATGAAGTGTTCGTGTCCGATGTAGTTTCAGTTCCCGATGATCCTGACGCTGACGTGACCCCTTCTGATGCAGATGCTTCTTTTGCCGCGTCCTTTTCCGTTGGTCGCGACGTCGAACGTGAGGGGGCATCCTTCTGCGATCTGGTAACCGGCATCTTGAAATCTTCTTATCTTCTTATTTTTGAACTCTTCTGTCTTGCAGGGAATCCGGCTCGAAGGACCAACTGTTGCGGACGGTAGAGGCGCTTCTTATACCTCCAGTCGCCCTGGGACGATCTCCCAATATTATTTAGCGTGCGCTCCCTGTTCCCTGAGCCTAGGTGGCTCCGCTGGCTAGCACACACCCCACGTACCCCTGAATACGTACCAGGATACTGCGACACACAGAGACTTATACGGTGGCGAAATGAAACATCATTATTCTTGCAATTTTCTTGAGACTTCGGCTTGCACTATTATTTTGATGTTTCCTCTTCGGTGGCTGGGCTGCGACTGAATTTACCCGAAAAATGGCCCTCCTTTTATACTTTTTTTGTTAGTGCATGCCGAATTCCAGGAAATGAGTATTACTTTATTTTTTGTTACAACCTTATAAATTCTTATTCTATATGCTAATGTACATAGAAAAACACTAATTTAAGTTAATTACTTAATAATTACATTATTTTAAATAGCCATTTAGAAATTATTAGCAATGTAAAATTTTATACATAAAAATGACCATATCTTCTTGTTCTGTGAACCGATTTTTATCAAACAAACGTGGAAAAAGGTTTTGAGTCTAGACCTTTCGATCAACACTAAAATCAAAGAGATATCTCTATAAACAAAAAAGTGAGTTTTCAAGTTACGTAATTATGACAATTTTTAAACTCTTTGAATTTTTTCTTAAAATTTACTTTAAACACATTCAACATATTCAACAAGCATCCGATTACTATTTGGACGTAAATCTAATATGAATCTAATAGAAATTTCTCAAATAACTGTAATTTTATTACTAAATTATAAGTTAAACATAAAATTCTTTAAACCTTTCGATATTATATGAATCTAACATCGCGGCCTACCCGCTACTTGTGCTATTGTGCACAGATAGGGTCATAGTTTGAAAATTAAAATTCTAATTAGAAACATATCTAAAACATTAACATTTTACAAGAAACTTACAAACTATTATGCCTTGTATGACGCAGGGCCGCACGCTACTTGCGCCCTAGTGAGCTGCAGGGGTCTGGTCGCCGACACTTACATTATTTAATTGAATGTAGTTTGTATACTTTGACTTTTTTCAGTAACAAAAGCAGCGAAATGCTTAATTGCCGGTTATTTATTTTACTCATGTTTGCATTTTTTTGTATGTTCATATATATGTCATAGTTGATTGTTGATTAGATTTAGGGTTGCTAGGTGTCCGGGTTTAGCCGGACATGTCCGGCTTTTTACAATCGTGTCCGGCCAAATATAGACAAGTCCGGCCTGTCCGGCTTTTGTTTTAGGCTTTTGGTCAACCCCGCCCCGACAAAGATGCCTGAATATTGATTGTTTTAATTACTTTCAATGTAATGAAGAAGGATAATTATTATTGATTGTTAAGAAGTTACAAATTACTTTGGTAAGGACAAAAGGTGGTTCGAATCATAATTAAGAGTAGAGTAAGTCTCAAATTAATAACAGTAATAAATACACAAATAAAAGTTTTTTTCTTTTCCTTTTAAAAACTAGTGTGTCAGGCTTTCAGGGCAAAATGTCCGGCTAAATAAGAATCGGTGTCCGGCTTTTCTATTTTTGGGCCTGGCAATCCTAATTAGATTAGACTACAGCATGCGTTGAGTGTATATAAACTACCCTCATTGTAAGATGCGATCATGTACATTTGCTCTTGATTGAATAAAGAGAAAATCTCGATTCAAAAGACTTTGAACAGAGCTATGATCAAAGGCATTTGAATCGACTTTTTCTCATTAGAGCCCTGTAAAATTGTCATAACTACAGTACACGATATCTTTTGACTATCGTGCAACATAATATCTAGGTATAACACAAGTGCTCGTCGAACAAGATTCCCTCGTGCTGCATCAGCCTGCCTCGTTAAACTTTCTGCAATAAAATAATTTGTGGCATGCGCACGCGCCTCGGGCGGCGGCGCACTGTGGATCGAAAATAGGCTCTCGAAGACATAGGAGCTTACATTTTAAAGTCTCGGTTTTTTGCTTGAGATGGCTTCTAATAGCCAACATTATGAATAAATATATCATAGGATATAATCTGGTACGCAAAGTGGCAACTTATTTTTTTACAATAAAAATTAATGGAGCTCATCATTGGAGAAAATCATAAATAAATAGTTAAATTACCGTGTGCAAGGATATTATGGCTATTCTCTCCGTTCCGGAGATATGAGCATTAGAAACAAGCATTTTATTTTAAAAAAAAAAGTTGTCACTTTGCGTACTAGATTGTATCTTATGATATACAGATATTTATATATAATATTGGCTAGACCGCACAACTTAGAGACGCGTCGTACCTATGTTGTTGCGATCCTCAGCATTGAGTGAACGACGAAAAAGAATAGTAACATACTAATTCCATGGACTGACCAACCCTCTCTTTTACAAAAGAGGGCAATTCGCGCGATCTACAATGAGTCCTCGTGAGTCTCTTAGAAATAAATTCAAAGAAATTGATATACTGACTCTGCCTTCTCTTTATATCTTGGAAAGTATTTTGTATGTTCGCAAAACCTTAGGACTTTTCAAAATAAGAAGCGATTTCCGTAATATAAATACACGTAGTAAACATGAAATTGTGATATCCAGATAAAATAAAACTAGCAAGTAATTTCTTATAAATAGTATCCGCTTTATAGGTAACAAGTTGCCAGTCTGTTACAGAACTAAGCGATGGAAAGTTCAAAACCCACATCAAACGTGTCCTTATCAAAAAAGCATATTATAAGATTAAAGACTACGTTGAAGACAAGGAAGTTTGGCAATGATTCCTTCTGCACATGTGGCTGCCCTTTTCTTTTTTTTTTCTGGGTGAGAAATTATCAAATAACTTCTCCCGCTTTGGGTGGAGTGGGAGGGCGTGTCAGACTCTTACTGACTAAAACCCACCCGTGTTCCTTCGGTTGCCCTGTTGCCGGGGGCCACGATGTCCCTTTCGGCCCTTTTTTGCAGCCCCGGCAGGCATTGGCCCTAGCGGACCCCGTCAATTCTGCTGACATCTCTTTGAGGCGCGCGTGGAACACAACGCGCCGCCGCCGTCAACCCGGGCCTGGTCCTTATCGGACGGCGAGCTACCCATTGCTCACCGTCCGCAAGCCCGCGCCTACGGTGGCCGGAAATCGGCTCGCGATTCCCGCTCAGGGCGTCTCCTCCTGCGGCGGTTAGGGGTGTGAGTGCGCGAAATTTGCATCTCCCTCACGCGTTCCGCCTCCTCCTTCGCGAGCATTACCGCTTCGCAGAAGGAGGTGACGGCCTGCCATTTCCTCTCGCTCCGTACCATGGCCTGAACCAGGGCCGGACGCGAGAGATCACCGCCGCCGATCGCCTCCACGAGGACACGGCGAAGCTCCGTCCAAGCCGGGCAGACCTCCACCGTATGCTCCACCGTGTCCTCCGGGCAATCCATACAATGGTGACATCCGGGCGTTTTCTCCCGCCTTGTCCTGAACAGGAACCTTTCGAAACAGCCGTGTCCGGTGAGGACCTGCGTCAGGCGGAAGGTGAGGACGCCGTGGCGCCTCTCAAGCCACTCCTCAAAGAGGGGCCATGGGATCCCACCGGAGCTCTGTCCGCTGTGCCGCAATTTCTTGCGGCATCGGAGTTAAGCCCCGGCGTTTCGCCTCCTCGCGCCATTCCCAAATGTGCGCGAGGACCTTTGCCTCCAGATCCCATGGCGGTAATCCGGCAAGGGGGCTCGCCGCCTCGCAGGAGACCGTGCGGTATCCTCGGGCCAGCCGGATGGCCATGACCCTCTGGGAACATGTGGCTTCCCTGGTACCCCATTAACGGCATAACAATGTAAATGTCTGTTAATTGCTCCCAAATTACGATGATTATTTTATTTTACTTTTTTTACATACTTCATTGACATAATTCATTGTAAAAATATAATATCATCATAAAACATTGTAGACTAAACCACTTATTTTGAAAAGAGTAACCGTGGAATTTTTTGCCGGCTCTTCTCCATAGGAAGCGACCAATTGGAACCGTGCACCTAGTTTCTGACGTTTCATAAGTGCCCATGTAGGTTTATGTGAAATAAAATATTTTGAATTTGAACCGCTGTTTCTACATTATCTGTGGCGGTAATGGCTGCGCTTCATCGAAACAGCTGATCGGTTGCTGTGGCGTGTACCACTGCGGTGAAATTTTGGATTTGGGCGGCAAATTTACGATAATATTTATCGTGTTTTTGAATTAATTACATGAGTTCAGATAGTTTAGTATACTGCACATAATTAGGTATGAAAACACTCGTGAGATACTTTAATAAAAACCGAGCCGCCACACTCGTGTTTTCGTATTTTATCACTTGATATGTAACAGTTTCGACTAATATTTCAATGTGGTCGTTACTAAGTAATGCTACTGCATGTGCACTGCTCTCAAAAACGGTTAAGGAAAAAATCGTGAGGAAACCGGCATGTCCTAGAACCGAAAATTCGAAGACATGTGACATCTACCAACCCGCACTGGGCCCGCGTGGTGGATTACGGCCCACTCCCTCTCACAGAGAGGAGGCCTGTGTCCCAGCAGTGGGAACATTATAGGCTGATGATGATGATTGTTAACTACATGCCTACCTGTTGTAGTTTGCGACGAACACGAAATATCAACTATGGTGGAACCATCAACTGTTTGACTGATTCCGTAGCGATTACTCATTTCCGCGGAATATTTGAAATGATTACAATTTGATTGTATGCTGTGTATCTATCTATATTAATATAAGTATTTTAATTCGGTTGCAGGCGCTAAGTCAGCTGAAGGAAAGAGGTTCTGATCGCTGCTCCTAGAGGCACGCGCTTGTGCCCGACCTCGGGACCTTTCGTGTTCCTTGTCTACATTTCTATTGATATAACTATTGATTGATGCAATTTCAAACATGTTGAAAGCTTAAGATTAAGTTGCTTCATTCGTACTTATGTGTTTCCGGATAGTCTATTTGCAAGTGTGTTGAAAAACATCGTTTAATACGCGCGAGTATTTGTCTATCATTGCACTATGACAAACTGCACACTTGCATCAAAATGTATTTATTACTTACTGTTTTTTTTTTCTGCGCTGTAATTTTTTTAAAATTACATTTCATAACATGATAAGCTCATTTATCTATCGCGATTTGTTGCAATCGACGTCTTCTCAATTTATCGGCCAGATGTATATTAGTTTTGTCTTGGTAGGGCTGCTCCATCGTCGAAGCCGAATAACCACTGGCTATTGGTTTAAATTTATGCCTTGTGCCGCGAATGCACATGCCAGTGGCACGGATTATTGAGATGATGATTCTTGACCTTAGCCATCCCATCACTACACTCATGGGCCTGTTCCAGTGGTCGGTGATTGCAGCTCCAAGATGTTTTATGAAGGTTGACATTTGTGGGGCGAAGATTCCGTCAACAGATGCAACAAGGGGGGTGAATGTCGCATGTCGCATTTCGCAAGCGTTTGAATATTTCCTTATTTTTTCTTCTTCGGCGGATTTTAGTACGGAGCCAACAGGGCGTGAAATATAAGAAGGAGCGTCAGTGTCTACGACACGGATATCAAATAACGCCTCCCTCTGAGCATCCCAAACGCCTCGGCAGGAAAGGTCTCCGCGAAGTCCGCAATCTCCTTCGGAGATTATGGGTTCTTTGACTACATTTCCCTATGCGTATTGACATAAGTCGCAGAATAGGTCCCTAATTTCATTGTGACGACGTGTTATTAGACCACCCTTTTTACAACATAGAGCATGATCAACGTTGAAATCATCGCAGCCACAGCCATCACATGATTTTGGCATAGAGACTGGTAATCTGTGGTAACGTAATGCAAGTGCGTCTCTGAACTCTAATGGGGATAGATCGAAATGGTCTTTCTTAGTAGGAATGACAGATAGCCAGTTGGAGGATTTTGTTTTCATTTTGGTCGAAATTGATCGTTCAATCGCTCTTCTCTTGATAGGGGAGAGTTTGACCAAGATGGTGTCCAAGAGTTCGTCATCAAGAGTGTCTTTCTCTTTGCGGCTTTCTTTTTGTGCATCTTTAAGGGATTTATGATGTTGAGAGAGGTCTATATGTGTGTTTTCTATCAAAGCTCTTGAGAGGATTGTGCAACCTTTTTTTGAATATACATAGTTTATATTTGTCATTTTTGATAGAGCGGAGATTGCTAGATCACCTTTGTGAACGGGTAGAGAGAATAAGTCAGCTTCCAAGGGTGTGATATCGCCTCTTAGTAGAGTGGGTAAAAAAAAATATTATTTACTTAATAACGCAGCAAAAAGTAAATGTTAATGGGGCGACGTCTTCGGGGTCTCTAGCTAAAATGGGCGTGGTGCCTCAAGGTTCAATTCTCGGCCCTTTCTTATTTCTAGTTTATATAAATGATGTTCCTTACATGATGGCTAACTTATCGGATATAATTCCATTTGCTGCCAACACCAGGGGCGAAACGTCCATATAAGCCGATTCCTACCGGCTGCCCTTTGGAAATTCGGAACACAACCACTCTATCGTCATTGAATAATCAAACTATAAGTATGATACACCATAAAATTAAAATACCTATTACAAAACGCCTACATACATTAAAAATTGTCTTAATAACACAACAACAAAACACTGCGCTAAAATAACTCGTAGGCGCGTCCGGCTTATGCTAAATTCAATTTCCTTACAAAAAAATAAAGTCATCATGACGTCACTTCGGTCACGTGATACCGCGGTTTCTATGAGCCGGGTAAGCCGGTCTGTAGCGAGTTATTGTAGGCACAGAGTAGCAGAAACGTGCGCGCGGGAGCGAGAAGGAATTATTGCTATTGCACCACCTCTTTCTGGCACACGCATTTGATTCGGTAGTTTTTGTTGAATTTCGTAATACTGGGTAGGAGTTCGGAGTTCGTAAACATTTCATTATTCGTATGACAATGTGTGGTTGCTTTTTGACGTAATCGCATTAGAACCATATTAATTTGCTTTTTTTTCGCACAGTATTTATTGAATTCATTAGTTTATCATTACTAGTAGTATTAATATTTGTTTGTAGTCATAGGACAGTGATTAACATAGTGTTTTGAGTTTATTGGATGTGAAAATAAAGTACGTTGTAATTAGGTATTGGGGTAAGTAGAAAGTTTATTAAGCTGAAATTACTTATTTAGAGTAGATTTGAAAATAATTAGTACGATCTTATTAGAATGGCGGCATTCATAGTTTTAGTTTGACAATTACTTTGTGAAGAAACATGTTTTCAAGGTTAAGTTTTGAAAATACGTGCTCGCCCAGATGTGACTATAAATTACAAACGCCGCGATGGTTCGTTCAAACATTTTAATGATTCCCTTTACGATAAATATCAATGAGTGACTGGCAGTCGTAAATTTAATAAAATGTATTGTTCTCGTGTTTACTTTTCATAGATTGTAGTTGTTTATAGAATATAGGGTTTTTAAAACATATTCGTAGCTGTTTTATGAGTTCGGGATTGGTAGAAATAGATTTTTTTTTTTGCTGCTCCGGAATCCCTCCTCCATAACGTGAGCCTTCGCTACTGGCCGACACATCTCTTATTTTTAAAATAGACAGGAAAGATACAGGCGTCTTAAATGTCAACGATAGTCTGGCTGTTCTTTCAAAATAGTTCACAGCTAATAATCTTTTACTAATGCGAACAAAACTAAATCATCTCATGTTATCATTACTAAATGTACCTCAAGTAGATTTAAATCTAAAACTTGATGGCAAAAAACTAGATGCAATAACGGAAACTATATTCTTAGGAATTACTTTAGATTCAAAATTGCAATGGGGCGCCCACATTAGCATAATACAAACAGTAAACAGTATCCGCTTTTATAACAAGTTGCCAAAGTCGGTTACAGAACTTAGCGATGAAAAGTTCAAAACCCACATCAAACGTGTCCTTATCAAGAAAGTATATTATAAAATTAAAGACTACGTCGAAGACAAGGCAGTTTGGCAATAATTCCTTCTGCACATGTGGCTTCCCTGGTACCTCATTAACGGCAAAATTACCATGTTTATTTTAATTTTTAATTTTAATTATTTACATTCGTCCTTGACATATTCATCCTATTATTTGTCATTATATACTTACGATTTAATTTTAACTCTTTATTAGTGGCTTTTCTGGACATGATAATTATTTGTAGATTCATTATAGTTGTAATAGCAATCATGTAATTGCGTTTAATTAAAATATGTTTTTATTTTTATTAATTTATTTATCTTTTGTATTGATCCTTTTCTATTTTGTGAATGTGAGAACCCTGTAGGCTTAGTGGCTTGTAGATCTGTTGACTATTTCCTATTTTGTTAAGTACCTGGTACTTATTGAAAGACCTACGCTGTCCTCCCATACATAGTAACACTGTTATTTGAAAGTATTGTAAAAGCCAATTATTTAAAAAAAATAAGGTAACCGTGGAGTTTCTTGCCGACTCTTCTCCATAGGAAACGACCACTTGGAACCATGCACCTAACTTCTGACGTTTCATAAGTGCCCATGTAGGTTTATGTGAAATGAAATATTTTGAATTTTGAACAATTTACGCAGACTAAACCTTCTGGTGCTACCCGTGTGGTGACCATACATATTGTATCTGAAGGCGTGTCTGGACGTCACAGCGCGCCTAATTACATGTTCCTAGAACCAGTCGAGGGGCGCGAGTGGCAAATGTGGGCAACCGGGGGACAGCCTCCACGGCTTCGTGGAAACACGGGTACCTGGCGGGGCCCGGGGACCCGGAGGTTACGGACGGACTGCTGGCAAGATGGGCTGCCTTAATTAAAGTACTCTCAAGATAGTTGCGATTCTTAGTAAAAGTCATTAGTTTGTGTTCTCATAATTTTGTTACTGAAGTGAACTTGAGCGTTTATTTACACACGGTTGTTTTCTCTTATATTTTACTGAATATTTTACATGTCATGGTTGTTTATCTAATGTAACGCTATCACGCTAGGTACTTGTGCTGTTTAACCTTTATTTCACCCCTATTTATTAAACCCGTAAAAGGCACGAGTCCTTTTCTTCCTACATTGGTACAGTAGTTCATAAGTACAAAGATAAACATCTTTCTCCCTCTGTTTGTGTCTAAGGTAGGTAACATGTTTAAGTTTTTACTCAAATATTTTTCCTATACAGGCTGAACATAAATAAATGCAATCTAAATTAAGAATGTTATGTTATTCTGAGAACTCAACACAAACACAGACAATTTTAAAACTTTACAGCCTAGTCATTATTTATTTAAATTCATCATAAGTCTTGCATTCAGCATTGATAAATGCAAGACATGTCAATCAAAACTACAAATATGTAGTTCGGACTGCTTCAATAATCGACACAAACAATGGCCAACTAACTCGACCCGCTCTCCCACACCCCTGTACTTCAGTGTGGGCATTGAGCACTCCGCACTCTGACGTCACCTCGCTCGAGTCTACTGAAGTTGTTCAGTTGTTCACTGTGCCTGTTCAGAAGTACCTACTTACAGACGGAACACCTGCCGCCATCTATGCGCAAAGTTGTCAGTGTGGAACTTAATACTACCTGACAGTTACAAGGTGCTGGTGCTGATTTGTTCTATTTTCTTATTTCGAACTTTATTATGAATGTATGTGTACCTGCTTATATGATATAAAGAATAGCTTTGTGGAGTTATGGGATGTCTTAAATAGTGCCCATTGAATTCCCGTATCGATAAAATTATATATGAGTTTTTAAAACGGGAATACTTATATTCTGTAAATTTGAAGTGGGTGAAAAAGAAAAACATTATGGGACTAATTTATTGTGAATTGTTTCTGTTAATGATGAACTATTTTATTGATGAACACGTTTTTTCACTTTATTATTATCTTTAGTTTCGTAGCTTTTACTTGACTGACAAAGTTCTAGTTCATATTATAGTTACGAGGTTTTTACAGATATATACTTACACAGGTAAGTACTTTAAATGGAGATTTATTAGTTGATACATAAGTATGTTACTTAAAAACGTTGCGACTTGCGATTTTGCGAATACTTACAATAGGTAACAACAATGTGGCAGGTCCCTTACAAAGACCTCTGAGCAATGACGTGCCGACGTACATTCAACTGTGTACATTCAACATGCGGCCCGCTCCCAAACCAAATCGATAAAAATAGATAGACGGACTAGTTATTATATTATACAATCTGGACTCGACGGGTCTACTATCAGCGACTGCGCCGGGTGCCTGGGGGGGGACAGGCAGCCCCCCGCCCCCTCCGCAGCCGCCCCCGGCCCGCCCCCGACTCGCTGAGTACCATTAATCAGCCGTCATGGACACGATGTGCTGCCCCCGGATATATTGATGAGCTCTGATGGAATATAAATGGCCTGAGAAACGTGATATTTTACCAAATTGCTGCTCCAACTACAGCGAGGTTAATGAAATTTCACGCCCAAAAGGAAAGCTATCAATCTGATTTGAATAGTTTTGGAGACGCCACGTTAACCCCGATGCTACGTTTAGGCAGTTTTGTGAAAAAGAAGAGATCTATGTTAAATTGAGTAGGTTTAAAGAAACACAAGTGTTGCTTTGGATTTGAGTTTATTTAAAAAAGGGCAATATTATTAACTGTTATTTTAACATTAAGGAGGTTGTTACTATTAGTTGACAAAAAATACAAAAATACAATAAATAGGTACTAAATAAGTAACAAAATTAAAAGCCCTCTTCCTCTCTCCTACTTTTGCTGTGCCCGACAGCCTACCACCTAAGTTCACATGTGGAACCAATAAATATTATATTGAGTATTGAGTATTGAAAAAAATAACAGGCAGTACTTAATTTATATTTTCGGCGGTTGGTAAATTAGTGTGACAGTAAAACATGAACATAATAAAAAGAAAATTGGTCGGTTATTTCATCCTACAATGTCAGTACAAAAATACTCAAATAATTTTTTTTTTTTTTTTTTTTTTTTTTTTTTTTTTTTTTTTTTTTTTTTTTTTTTTTTTTTTTTTTTTATGTAGTAAATAATGTTGCAATGGGCAGTTAGATAAATAATTCGCCAGATGATAGGTTAGGTTGGAACTGTGACCAACTCAAACTCAAAGCATTTATTTCAATTAAACCATTTGTAGGCACTTTTGAATTGTCAGAGTCGGTTAGTAAGAAAGTTGCCCATTCCAAAACGTAGATCTCTATGGAGAAGAACGGGCAAAAAACTCCAACTCTTTTAAATATAGATTTTACAAAATCCTGGGTACAGTATTCTTGTACAACCACGTGTGATCCCATTTGGTTGCACTAACTAAGCCAGGACACCCCGACCAAATGGGTTAGGTTACATTAGAACTGTGACCAACCGGGCGCAAGCCGAATCGGTCGGAGTACACCCCGGAGAATAGAACTGTGACCAACCGTGCGCGAGCCGAATTGGTCGCCGTAACTAAGCCAGGACACCCCGACCAAATGGGTTAGGTTACATTAGAACTGTGACCAACCGGGCGCGAGCCGAATCGGTCGGAGTACACCCCGGAGAATAGAACTGTGACCAACCGTGCGCGAGCCGAATTGGTCGCCGTAACTAAGCCAGGACACCCCGACCAAATGGGTTAGGTTACATTAGAACTGTGACCAACCGGGCGCGAGCCGAATCGGTCGGAGTACACCCCGGAGAATAGAACTGTGACCAACCGTGCGCGAGCCGAATTGGTCGCCGTAACTAAGCCAGGACACCCCGACCAAATGGGTTAGGTTACATTAGAACTGTGACCAACCGGGCGCAAGCCGAATCGGTCGGAGTACACCCCGGAGAATAGAACTGTGACCAACCGTGCGCGAGCCGAATTGGTCGCCGTAACTAAGCCAGGACACCCCGACTAAATGGGTTAGGTAACGTTAGAACTGCGACCAACCGCGAACGAGTCGAATTGGTCGCAGTAACTAAGCCAAGGCACCCCGACCACGTAAATACAAAGGCGGATGCAACACCCATAGTCATGCCATGCATTATCTTGCGAATGGCTTAAAGCTGTAATAGTCCATCCGAACCCAGCTGCAACACAGCGGTGTGTAGTGCAGTAGTGTATAATCATAATACTTGACATTAACATTTGCATCATGAAATTGATTTTTACTTTGCATCAATTGTTTGATGTCAGGCTTGATGAAGAGAGTTGAAGTCGCATGTCAGGTTCGGCATCCACTCTATTCTGCACGCGTAACATGACCACCGTAGAAACGAGTTTTGTCGACGGAAGAATAGACAAAAATGACGTTCCGTGTAGACAGGACGGCAGGAAAGTAGAAAGACTCAACTGCACTTTTTACGAAATTCACTCTTTTCATAATTCGATTCAGAATTCTTTGTTTTGTCACAGGTTTATTTTCTGTTTGATTCTCAATTTTATTGACATAAAGTCACGTCAACTACAGAAAAAAATCTCAAGAGTGTCAAAATATTGTATTTTGGAGGAAAAAAAATTAGGTAAGTACAGTATTTTATATGGATTTTTTTACTTTTTGTATGGAAAATAAGAAAAATGATTACCTACGTGTTGAGTCTTAGGGGTTTAAGGATTTTATAAAGGGGGTCGAAATTTTCATTATTTTTGCTATTGGACACGCCATTTTCGAGATATAAGCAAAAGAAAAAAAAAGAGACAGTACTGTTTTTGCACCTGAATTCGAGGTGTTGGTGTGAATTTTAGTTCATATTTTATTCCACACCTTTTTAATCCGATTAGAAATAGTCAGAATTAGTTAGACAAAAGAAAATTTTTTAAAATTTTTAGATAACCGTGTAAACTTTGTGGCCGTCGAGTAAAAAGTTTTCTACTGTCTTTAGCATGGGGATTATAAAATCAAATTGTCTTCACTACCTTAGTGATTTTGACAGTTTGGGATAGAAAAGTTTCTTCTGAAATAGTCTACATGTAAAAGGACCTAGACAAAGATCGTTAGAAACGATAGGCAAAGTGACAGATTGTAGAAAGATTTCTACGGTGCGATGTCAAAAATGGAGTAACGAAACGTCACTTTGTATAGAAAGAGCTATGTCTATTCTTCGTAGAGATAGAAAGCGTCATGCTACGCGTGCTGGTATTTTGTTTTTATAGTGCATAGGTTGAGTTGAGAATCCTGATTCGCACAGTTTGTAACTCTGGTCTAAGTTCAAATAGCCTTGTTAAAGATTTACATCTCATGTCTCTATGGAGCAATAGTTTTATGTTTGCTGCCATAATCTTCTAATAATCTAAATTAATGTCTGTTATTTTTATGGTGTACATAATAAAGAATATTCTATATATCTATCTTCACACAATATTGTTAATTCACTATTTTTACCGGTTCCTCAAGAACTAATTTTAGATTTCGCATTTGCTTAATCGCTGTTTTTGCAAATGTTGCATAACTTGTTCCACTGGGTCCAAGTTTTTTTTTTTGACGTAGGAGCTGTATCACGGTTAAAAAGCAAAGCGCCTAGTTGTAGTTCCATTGTAGGTATCCTACATAGACACGTGATTATGCAAATGCCGTCTTTAAAATTAGTTCTTGAGGAAGCTGCCATGGGCTCCGCAAAGTCCCTGTGGGGGCTCCGCGAAAATACTGGTTACAACGAATCAGTAGTTTGGCGGAGCCCTCACAGAGGCTTTGTGGAGCCCTGGGGCTCCGCGGAGCACACTTTGAGTAACACTGGTGTAGTGCAATAAAAAGGCGGACTCAACTCAGACACCCATAGTATTATTTCCGTTAGATCATAATAAACAGTCGAAAAACTGGGTAAAATGGGTTAGGTTAGGTTAGAACTGTGACCAACCGCGAACACTACTTAGGTACTTCTAATTTGCTCGAAGGTAGGCAGGCTATTTAGTATTAGCGCAAGGTGCGTTACGTCGCAAGCAAGTTTGATACCTGCAGTGTATGTAGACAGAACGAGTACTTATATGCTGTATTGCAGTCGTTTTTGTTAAAACAATGTCTGTCGGAGCCGATCATATTGCAGACAGTTTTCGTAATCGTGTTTGTAATACTTCATTCATACGGAGGCGGCTGCGTTACAGAACAGCTACTGTCTGTATTGCATCCGCCTTTGTATTTACGCACCCCGACCAGATGAGTTAGGTTACGTTAGAACTGTGATCAACTGCGCGCGAGCCGAACATAATAATAACATAATTACTTATAATTTTTTTTTTACTTTCATTTTGAACTCCACTGTAGTTATAAATATATTTAGTGTTTACAGTAGGTACCGTACTTAATGTTTTGTTTTAACTTGGTGCAACGGCACCAGCTGTAGCAGTTTCTAAAAGTCACTAACCACCAGATAACCACAATTTATGGTTCTAGTTAAATAAATAATGTAAATATCCGTCGCACAAATCTCTGTCCAACTTAATGGTTAGCAAACCCTCCCATCAATCTTGACCACGTACAGTCGCCGGTGGCGGCGCTAAACGGATGGTTTTAGAAACGCTACGTAAAAATATTATTACTAACTCAACTAACTCTACTGACTAGATGGCGCTGTACGCTCGTAAAAATAAAACACGCTGCTCAGTATTTTTACTTTTTACAACAAAACTGCATTTCCAAACATAAACTTACCTATTATCTTAACTAATATCACAGTCACGTAATCACAACGTTGTGTACTTAGATATTAAAAAGGCAAATTAATTCGCAATTAATCATAGATTATACCTACTGCAAAAGTTGCCACGACTCACGAACACAGAATCACAGATGCACCTTATTATTTGAAGTGGGTAGTTATTAAATACTTGTTTATGGTGTTTTGTTACTCATTACTTTGCCAGCTCATGAACGGCCACCTCAGTAAGCTAAACGGGTTGAACACGTGCAGTTCTCGTTCTCGAAACTGCGGCTCAGGTTTCTCCTCTGATTTGTAGAGGAACATTCCCTTCGCATTGGAACTGCACGAGTACCCCAGGACAGTCTCTTGCCCGCTGCACTCGTTCTGTAGCAGTTCGTCCCAGCTGGCACAGCGGCGGCCTATCAGTGACTTGTCATTCATCGCCGACGCTGAGTACAGCTTCCAGGCCTGCGCGTGGTCGCACTCGAGACTGATGCTCCGGTCGCGACACTCGGGGTGCTTGCCGCTCACGCCGTTCACGTAGACGTCGGCGTGGCCCACCGGGTCCTCTATGCCCAGCACGCCGGTGCTCGAGTGAATCACCTGCACGAACTGCGCATCTCCCTTGTCTAGCCTGTAGTCGGGGCGCACGAAGCACGGCCGCGCCGGGTCCAGCGCAGTGATGCGACCTAATGTAGTGTTCAGTTTTCTTCTCACCAATTTTCCGGTTAAGCCGGCGACATGTGCGCCCAAACTAAAACCTATGATATGAACTGAGGATAGAGGGTATCCTGATTTGTGTAGCTTCTTGAAGAAGTGGAACAGCAAATGGGAGAGGGGTGACACGTTGGACACGGAGGTGACGTATCCTCTGCAGAAAGAGAGGCGCGTGTCAAGGAGGTGCACGGTGGAGTGCTTGGTCATGAGCGCCTGTATGACGGCACGCGAGGAGGCGTCGTTGGGCGTGTTCCACCAACCGGGCACGTACAGCACAAGCGCGTCGTCGCGCCTCACGCGCTCGGCCGCGCTGGACACGCTGAGCGCGCGCCGCCCGCTGCGCGTGAACCTCAGCACCTGCGTCTGCGGCGCCTCCAGCGACGTGCTGCGCGAGAACAGCAGCTGCTGCGGGAGAGCTTCACCTGGAACATGTTATAAGTAACGCTACAGACATAGTCACATACAGAACATTTTTGGGTGCATCGATTTCTATGTGAAAAGATTTCGATCGATTGAACTTAAAATCGGTCGATGTCTTGTCTGTGTAAACCACGTCGTCGGCGTCTAACGAAAATACGGCAGAACGTGTTTCTGATCAAAATAGAATGATTAACATGATCATGAAGTTATTTAGATTATTATGTTTAAGTACTAAGTTTCAATGTAATCTGTAGTTATCGTCCATAAATCACAGTTAAATACATTGTTTAAGATGCAAAGCGTCCAGCACATCTTGGGACTTTCGTGGCACGTCACTTGTAAAGGCGAGTGTTATAAACTTTGCCAAATTCACTACGGTTGTCTGTTTGGCCGGTTCACGTTATACTGGGCAGTGCACTCGCCCACTCGACTCGTTCGCAGCGGGAATCTTTTGTTGGTGTTGTTCAACTTACTAACATTGACCTTTGTCGATGTATTTTAAATTATTACCTTTGTACGTAATAGATTCTGATCCATTAAGATTCTATATTAGTTCATTCGTTTATATTTAATATTTGAAGGCAATATATATTAAAATAAAGTTTTTTTTAAGATTTGATTAACATGACATTTATTTTTTTAAATGCCAATGAGGTAAATAGTTGGAGCATCGTAGAACATTGAAGTGTGATCTTGTGCGAGATGTCTGGAGGTCCACTTAATGTGATGCTCTTTATTAAGAAAAGGTTAACCACTGTTTACTCTAAGTTTAAATTATTCGTTGTTATTATAGGTAATACACAGTCACTCAGAAAGTTTCGCGACTAACAGTTTTTGTCTATGGAATACTGGCTGGTTTTGATGTCAATTAATACTATGAATTACAAAATAACACAAGATTCTAAATTCGAAATTCACTCTACATTTTTTTACGAGCAAAATCAAAGTCTCACTGAAAAATGGATTTACAACGAGAATATTTGCGCGCGATGATTTTGTACGATTTCAAATGTCGACTAAAACCAGAAGAATCGTTTGAAAGACTTCGAATGGTGTTCATAGACAAAAGCCCTTCTAAAGCGACTGTTTTCACTGTAACTTTGGTGGACGAAGAAAGAAGTGGCACCCTATAACGGCTGTTACATAACAAAACGTGCTGACTATGAAAAATTTAATTCAAGAGTTTAGGCGAATTACATATGAAGAGGTTCAGATTGGATCGGGAAGTGTGCATGAAATTCCACACGGGCATCTTCGGGTAAGGAAGATAGTTTCACGCTGGTATCACAAAATCTAACGCAGGTTTAGAAGGAGGTTCGGGTAGAATGGAGCCGAGACATGATAGCAAAATTTGAAGCAGGCTCATTACGGATGAATTGTTCATTTCCTTTTTGTTCTCCAAAATAAAAAATCAACTCAAGGGAAAACAGTTTTCATCGCCGGAAGATTCACTGCCTGCATTTGAGCTGGATTGAAGAGGTGTCTGATGCGTACTGGAAAATGAAAATTGGTTTAGATGTATGAAACTGTGTATAGACGCAAATGGAGAGTTCTTTGAAAAGTAATAATAAAAAATTATAATCTGTAGTATATATTTTTTTAGTATCGCAAAACTTTCTGAGTGCCCAATGCCCCCATTTCATTAAAAAAGCTTATAAAATAATGATGTGTCTTGATGTTCACTATAGTAGATCGTACTCAACTCACGCAGTGCTAATAACGCAATGGTACTCGAGTTTTACTTCTATAAATATTATAAATTATAGTCGCTTTTCGTGTCTGTCGCTGTGACCGCGTTGTTCTTTGAAACTGCGCAACGGATTTTGATGAGGTTTTCACCATCATTTAGAGAATTTATAATTAACATTAAACTTACATTAGTTATTTATGCTACAAGTGCGGAAAGTAGGTGATTTCCGACGAGTTTATAAGTTGACACGAGTCAGAAATCATCTTACGCACGTGTATCACACAACGTTTTACTATGCATTGTGGGAGGAAATAAAAAAAAACGACCGGGCCTTACAGTAGCTGCCTATCATCTGACATCTTGGCTGACGTATATAAATGATATACACTATTCATCATCATCATCGCCATCGCCATCGTCATCACCATCGCTATGACTTTGACTGACACTGACTTTTTGACTTTGATTGACTTTGACTGACTTTAACTGTCTTTGACTGACTTTGACTTCTTTTCTTTGACTTTGACCATCGTCATCGCCATCGTCATCGTCATCGCAATCGCCATCGCCATCGTTATAATCATCATGATCATCGTCATCATCATCTAATTTGTAAAACTTTTCTCAAATAGTAAAAACTCTTTGCGTCGGGCTGAACACATCATCATCTGCCTAGCCTATTCCCAACTATGTTGGGGTTGGCTTCCAGTCTAACCGGATGCAGCTGAATACCAGTATTTTACATGGAGCGACTGCCTATCTGACCTCCATAACCTAGTTACTAGATAACACGATACCCCTTGGTAAGACTGGTTGTCAGACTTTTGAGCTTTTAACTACCCGTAACAACTGTCAAAGGTCTACAAATGACAGCCGGGACCAGCGGCTTAACGTGCTTTCCGAGGCACGGAGGGGTTTTAGTATGTAAAGATGGTCATCCATCCACGGACCAACCGCGACAAGCTTAGCTTAACCTGATCGATCGACCCTTGCGGCTGTTATGACTTAGCCACAAGCCCCTCGTCCTCGTCGTCTAGCCCTGCGTCGCTGTCGGGCTAAACACGGAGTTAAAAATTTAAAAAAAAACTGAAAAGTAAAAACACTAGTGCGAAAAACTTTTTACAAAAAAAAAAAACAACCGACTTCCAAAAAAAAAACACTACAAAGTGAAAAATAACTTTAATTTCGGAAGTCGGTGTCTTGGGTTTTGTGTTTTCGTTTTTTGCCACCGACTTCCGAAATTAAAGTTATTTTTCACTTTGTAGTGTTTTTTTTTGGAAGTCGGTTGTTTTTTTTTTGTAAAAAGTTTTTATTTTTCACTTTTTAGTTGTGGTACCTACCCCACACAGATTCGAATACCACTACCTGCTACCAGTGACAGGAACTTATCATATCATCTACGTACTAAGTGGGAAAAAAATACATATTTTGTAGCTAACTCAAAAACTACCCAAGCGAAGTTAATAAAATTTATATGGGACCAATTTGGGAGCATACCCTTTCAAACAAAAAAAGAATTTTCCAAATCGGTCCACAAATGACGGAGAAATCGGTGGACATACATATCCGGTCAGGATCTGATGATGGGATCCTTGACAAATCGAGGGAACTCTTCAAATATGATAGGCACATCTATAGCGATATGGGTATTTTTTATAGTAACTCGTGCAGTTGCTCTCGAAAAGCACCATTTGGTGAAGTGGAATCACGGGTTGCGATTCGATTACTTTAATATGGTTGCCAAGAAATTTATGCTCGTCACGGAGCTGTGGAGCTGATGGTGAAGTACCAAGAGACCTCCTCAACGATTAACGTCCCTGCATCGGGATAGGGAATATTTAGTAAAAGGTAGTTGACATTAAACTATTGTAACTTAGATAAGTAACAAACTGGCCCACTATAAAGCGAAAAAAAAAACTTTTATACAAAAAAAAAAAACAACCTACAAAAAAAAATATAAGTAATTTTTCACTTTGTAGTGTTTTTTTGGAAGTCGGTTGTTTTTTTTTTCGAGTAGGTACATGCTTTGTACAATGTAATAAAGACCTCTTGATGTTTAGTCAAGTCAAAAAAACCGTGCGAAGCAGGGACGGGTCGCTAGTACTACTACACTAAAGCTAGTACTACTACACTAAAGCTAGTACTACTACACTAAAGCTAGTACTACTACACTAAAGCTAGTACTACTACACTAAAGCTAGTACTAATACACTAAAGCTAGTACTACTACACTAAAGCCGGGAAAGTTAAGAAAACTGTTTTTCTTATTGATAGCAGTCTCGTTTTATGAAGTTGGAGGCAGGCTTGTGCAGGATGATAATATGATGATGATTGAGTGAGCTACTTGACCAAACTCGTATTTTTTTCAGCCGTTGTAAAACGTCATACAAATACCTAAGCGGATTGTAGGACGTTAACTTTTGGCATAGCCTGGGAGGGTCGAAATGTTCGCCTAACAAAGAACACACGTACAACGTAGTGACACACTTTTTGCATAGATTGAACTAAAGTAGGTAGTGCTCGTCTAAGCTGATATAACGCGCCCCCACTACCGCATTTACCGTAGTGTACAAACTAGTACGTGTACGTCATTTCAGCTTCGACGAGCTCTAGTGGTGTACTAGATAATTATTTGGAAGCCACAAGTTCAAGTTCAGAGACCTTTCATGAAAGTCTTAACGCTTTCGTTTTATGAAAGGGTAAGTAGTGTTGATTTTAATGTTGAAGACGAACCTGAGAAGGATGATGGTTATATTCTTTACTAATATATAAAAGAGCAGTGGTGGCCCAGTGGAGAGCAGTGGTGGCCCAGTGGTAACGGCCGCGACTTACGAGTTTGCAGGTCGTAGGTTCGAACCCAGACTGGCGCTTTATTTTGTGTAAATTATTTCATCACCACTGCTCTCAAAACGGTGAAGGAAAACATCGTGAGGAAACCGGCATGTCCTAAAACCGAAAATTCGAAGACATGTGACATATACCAACCCGCACTGGGCCCGCGTGGTGGATTACGACCCACTCCCTCTCACAGAGAGGAGGCCTGTGTCCCAGCAGTGGGAACATTTGTAGGCTGATGATGATGATGATGAATATATCAAAGATCCTACACTCTACAGCCACTGTCCCCACAATTGAAGACTACATTTTCCGCGGGAAGGTCGATGATGATGCTGTTACTATGATACCACCAGGTCGTTGTCTACATTCAGATAAGGGGCACTAAACAACTACCGAACACCACACATCACACTGCATCACTTCTTGCTTATCAAAACATAACGATCACAACAAACATCACGTACAGCTAGCAGACGCCGCCTTCACCAGCTCATCGAAGTGTTCACTGAAGAAGGGCGGTAAGATGGCGCCGAGCGCTGAGAGGGTGTCAGGAGTTGGCACAGCTGAAGCTGTTGCTGTAGCCACCACAACCAGAATAGTGGTCACAGCGAGCGCCAGCGATGTCACCGGCGCCCGCGCTGCAATCCGCGCGCGTCGCATGGCACTGCGCGCGCGCTTATGTAACTGTTAGTTATAAACACCGGCGACCAGCGGCCGGCCGATACCCTTGATACTGAACCACGGACACGCGGCGATAACAGCGAGCTTAGAAGATCCACTCCTTATAGCGCTTGCGGAGAGTCACACACACTAGCAGCCGTCAGGAAGTGACATGTAGGTGAGCCATGAGCTAATGTTTTGGATACTTGTATATGCTGGTTGGAGTTAATCCGACCAATCCGATCCCTTCATTGAAATAACTGGCGGAAATATTAGGTATTGCTTATTTCCAGCAGTGGATAAGATTTGGGATTTAATACTGTCTTTCGGGTTTTTTTTTGATTTAATACTGTCTTATTGCACAAATATGTTATAAGACATTAAAATGACACTCTAGAATCATATTTATTATAATATAATCAATCAGATAATCAATTAAGTTAATGTGGCCTGTAATTTGCATTTACTTTAACATGTTCAGTGCCGGGAGCCCTCCTGGAGGATTCACCTAGTCGCATATGGGATGCCAGGGGCCCTCGCGGAGGGCTCATTTTAAATGTAGGTTTTTCTTTGCGGATATAGCATTATAAACGGTGAAAATAAAATCTGATGTATATTTTAACTAGGTTTATTAGATTATGCGTTGGTTTTAAAATCCAACGATTTTTTTTTACTTTTTTTACACACACGTATTTACATGCTTTAAAACTAACAGACTTAGAATAATAATATGTACTTACAAGTTTATAATATTTCTTTTTGTACACGGTTACAAATATTCACAAAAAATTTAAAAGGTTTGAAATTACTTGTAGCGACAAGACCCCCTAAAAACACCTAATGCAGTGGACCGTCCGCGATGGTTAACTTTAGCGCAAACGTAATGCCGGGAACCCTCCCGGAGGGTGCACTTCCAACATGTATGGTAGCAGGGCGTATGAGTTCTATGAAAAGTGGGTGGAGTCGAAAGTATTAAGTGTCGTGGTGTTGTGAATTGTTTTTCTCCGTGTTTAATTTACAATTATTTTCTTAGTGAACCTTCTGTGACTATTTTTTGTTAAAATTATGTGAATTTTGCAACCAATTTCATTATGTATTGTATTTATATAAATCATACATGTTTTTCTGAATATTTTTTGCTTGTAATGCTATAAGAACTTAGGCATTTAGAATAATGATAGTTGTAAAAAGTGCTGAGATGTGTTGTTTCCGACGGATTTCTGCATAATTAAAGAACCGATCTTTGCGTTGTTATTGTATATTAATAGGGTTTTTATAATGTTTCTCTAACATCATGTTTCTATTTTTAGAGTTCGTGCCAAAATCGGCAAGTAGAGAGTAGAATTATGGAATAACTTTGGTGTTTTTCCGTCCGTCAAAGTCTAATAGCTGTTCTGCTTCCCGCCCTGTAGCTCTCATTGACCTTGTATTCATTCATTCATAATTTTGTCAAGTGGTTTTGTGACATTGATACTTATTTCCGTCAATAAATCTCTAATATTGCCATAAGTATTAAAACTGGTGCGTATGAGGAATGTGACCGTGACCTTCACCTCGCCTCCACAGTCAACAGTTGACAAGTCTTCGGACCATGACATAATGTTATGTCGCAGTGGTGGACTGACATTTATTACTAAGTCGTTTCCGCTGCATTCTAACTAAATACCTAGGGACGATGATGATGAGTAAGTTTGCAGATATTGGTCCAGCTGTTCACTGTGTTGACCGTGTGAAAAAATCGGCAAGGACTAAGTCACTTCTTCTCCACAGTCCAAGACCACCGAAGGATCTTATCGAAGTCGTCCAAGGGATTCAAGTCGATGGTCAGCAGCTCCCTTCTCAACATCTGCCTCGCCTTTTCTCAACTATGTTAGGGTCGGCTTTAGTACAAGCAGTACCCTCCTGTCTCCTCTTAATTTGTTCTGTCGTTCCGGCTAGCTCATGCTTGCGGCGCCTGGAGGCATTAACAACAAACGAAATCCTCCCATAAATATGTCGAGCAAAGTGAGGTGTTTATGATAACTTCTCCATGTACTGACATGGCGATGTGCGAGTTCCGTGTGCATCAATGCACGTTTACAGGCTGATATTGTGATGATAATTGAAAACTGTGTCAAGGGTTTCAATATTGCATGTTATTATATCACTTCATCACGTCATACATACCTAGTAGGTAGGTACTTATTGTAGTTATTAAAATAGGTTGCATTATGTACGTGCATGAAAAGTAAGTAAAAAAAACATGTTGAATTAATGAATTACTGAATGAAAATGAATTACTTTTTTGCTTAGTTCTTATTATCCACTGTTGAGTTTAAGTTCAACGTACACTTGTTAAAAGATGAAGTGCACCATCGATTTGATGCCGTCAGTGCATAAAAACCAGAGTCGTGTTTAGTAAATCGAACTGCTTGTACCGTTATTGCATCACCCTGTACCAGTATGATACACGCCATACATTATACATACAAACTGAAATCCCATCAAGTATTGAAACCTCGCCAAATCGAAATTGCGGTCGAGAGCCGCTAAATCAAAAATCGCGTCCGCTCGCACGCGCGCCTCTGCCCGCGGCTCCGCATACAAAGCGATGGGTTAAGCATATCTGGGCAATGTATGCCCAGTTTTATGTATATCTGTGGGCAACGCCCGGACGCACAGCCTGCACCGTTACTCCGGCCCTCACTGACACCGATTAATTCGGCACTCCTCCAAAACAATCTAGATAATTTACAAAAATCGTTTCGCTACTTTTTTTATGATTTTGCCTAAATTGGAAAGGCAATCTTCTTAATTTCAGTAATTTTATTGGAAGAGTGACCTTTCGAAAGCTTTAAAAGCAATTAGCGATTATTATTAATTAACACGGTTTTAAGATTAATAATTTTAAGTTTTTTTAGTCGAAGTTGCAGAAATATGATTCACGTGAAATTGTAAATCATCACAAGTAAGTAGGTATTTGACGGACGTAGCTCACAGAATATGATATGTCATGATTTCATGAACATCGAGGTTACTTCAGTTATCAATTGTGTTTCGTACTTCGATCTACACTCTACAATAAAATTATGTGACGTAATTTACGTCAATGTAAAATAATAATGTAGATGGCTATACAGTGTGTTAGGTTAAACAACGAGGGACCAACACTGGAATATGAAAAAAACAAATGTTCCTTATATTTAGATCGCGTAGGCAAGTATTGCATTTTGTAAAGAGCGCAGATATTTTCCTTTCATGATTGTTAATTTTCACTAGTACCTGCTACACTCTCATATAACTTTTGAAACTGAGTCTAAGTCTAAATGCAGGTGCTGACCATCCACCAGTCGCCATCCGTTCTGCCAATGTACAGTTCCCAGGATCAATAAACTCTCTCCTAAAACAACTGGGTAATTAAATAAAACATCGATTAAAACGTTTGTCACGTTGATTTGCCACAATCCGTGTTACATATTTGGTTTAATTGATGATTAAATATGTACAACCAACTGTTCTGCTTTCGCCATTAAGAAAGAAATTAGTCGTGATATCCTTCCTGCTTAGTAAGTATAAGTCAGCGTACTCCGGGCATTCTTGGCATTCTGTAGATTCTGCCGAGCGTCATTGGAAAAAGACGTGAGTTTATTTGTATCTATGCCATGTATTGTAACTTAAACATAAGCTAAAAGTATTTAATTATTAATAACCAACTTAAAGGCTAACAGGAAATGAGCTGCAAAATATACATTAAAACATACGCTGCTATACATAATTAGTTGCTGCAATACATACGTACATGATTATGCACATGGAAGGGTAACTGAAAAAATGCCCAATAAGCACAGCCAGTCATAACATTACCTTCCACATCTGTTAATTAAACAGCAGCAATGCAAAGCTAATATGTAGGTACATGTGTAATTTGACGTGCTCCTAGTAAGTACTCGTATGTAAGTATACAACGGCGGCTGAGCGCCGGCGCTGAGAGGCGCGGCGGCGGCGGGGCGCGGCGCGGCGGCGGCGGCGGGGCGAAGGTCTCTGATCTAGCGAGTGAGGGAACTCGGAACTGATGCAGACTACTGATAAGTGTGCAGACAGCTCTAGATTATACTAAATGTTAGTTAAAACTATTAACAAAAAAACAATAAGAAAAAAAAACAACTTAAAAGTTGTTTTCTTGATTTTTTTGTAAAGTAATGTAGGAACTATAGAACTGAATCATTTCAAACAATGTATTACAGAACAGTCAAATATTACTTCCCCATTTTTATTAAAAAAGCCTACCGTCCATTATGTATTTAGTCCAAAAAATTACTGGGAACCTAGATTCAGATCAAATATAACACTTCAAGTACAGAAATGTACAGAGGCGGACTTAATGCCATAGGCATTTTATACCAGTCAATCTTTGGGTGAAGCAGAGACAAACTGTGGTAGGTGCAATTACAAAAAAAATTGGAATAAGAATAAGAATAAATTTATTGAGCAAAGTTTACATTCAGGTGGATTGAATTCCTAGACCTCACACTAGGATTCCCTGTGTTGTGAGATCTAGGCTCCTTCGTTCCGTTAACAATTTTAAATAAAAAGCAAAACATAACACTTCTAAAACTTAAAATAGTTATAAAAAAGAGTGTATACATGGTGCTGTGATTCGTGTTAATTTTGTTGGTGTTGTAAGAGTGTCTGTATGTTATAGGTAGGTACCTATGTTAGTGAGTGCACGTGTATTTGTGAATTGTCAATGTGTATAAATCAAATTCAAATTCAAATTCAAATTCTTTATTGCTAACTATGTGTACATAAATAAAGTTCTTAACAGAGGATATCAGTTCTTAGAACATAGTGGCCCTGTTAGGGCATTGCAATTTCATCATGCATATATGCTTATAATTGTAACAGTAACAGTTGAACATGCATTATTTACATTCATTAAGTAAAAAGAAAAAGTTATAAATATTAAATTTTATATAGGACATCGTTTTAATTACATTATATAATTTTATCATTTACATCATATTAATTATAAATTATTAAAGTCATACCTAAATAAAAATACACATGTCATGAGTTACCTGATTTAAAAATTATCATTATTCATTAATTCAATTATGTCACAGTATTGTAATCATTTAATATTAATTATCATAATCCTTTTAAAAATATTTTACTGAATTATATTCACTTTAGTGATAGGTACTTTATTGAACTAAATTATTTTTCCTCAAGAAATTCTGCTATTGAGTAATAGGCCTTTTTAATTAAGAAAATTTTCAGCATTCTTTTAAAAATAATAATTGAATTTATAATCTTAATGTCCATAGGTAGCTTGTTATAAATCTTTGTGCTCATACAGAAAACACTATTACTGTACGCTCTAGTGTGGGACGTTTTATCTCTTAAGGTATGTTTAAGTCTTCTGCTTTTTAACGTATCATAGCTTGTAATGTTTGATTTAACTAAAATTGAGGCCAGGTAGATAAATAGAGCAGGGAGTGTTAAAATCTTGAAATTTACGAAATGTGGTTTACATGAATCCGTTTGGCGTAACCCACATATTATAGACCTAATACACTTTTTTTGGGCTTTGAACGCAATTTCTTTATCAGTCGAGTTTCCCCAATATAGTGACCCATACGACAGGGTGGATCCCACATACGCATGGTAAGCAGTAAGAAGCGCGGTCTGGTTGGATACTTTTTTAAGCATGTATAGAGCGTAAGAAAATTGGTTCAATTTGGTACATACACTATTTACATGTGTTTTCCATGACATATTCGAATCTATATGGATTCCTAAAAATTTTGTATTTGCCACTTCAGCTACTGTTTCATTATTGTATGCAATACTTAAAGGAAAAGATGTCGCGTTTTTATTTTTAAAGTTCATGTAATGTGTTTTTGTGAGATTAATTTGTAAATTATTTATTTGAAGCCAATTTATTAATTTAGATAAGGAATCATTTATTTCTTGTTCATGATTTTTGTTTTTATTATTTGTGAACAGAACCGTACTGTCATCTGCAAATAAAACCATAGGTTGCTGAATAGCATTAGGTAAATCGTTTATGTAAATGAGAAACAGTAGTGGTCCCAGTATTGACCCTTGAGGTACACCATATTTTATAAATCTAGGACTCGATCTATACTTGATCTCTCTCTTTGTAAATGGACATAACTGTGTTATTTCAGTGAACTGTATTCGGTTACATAGATATGATTTGATTATTTGTAGTGCTTTACCCCGAACTCCGTATATTTCCAGTTTTTGCAAAAGAAGTTCATGATCAACATAATCAAACGCTTTTGTCATGTCCATGTATAGAGCTGTAACTTGGTTTTTTTTATCTAGTTCTGTAAGTATTTTTTCTAAAAACTGATGAATTGCTGAATTTACCGATTTCCCTTTTCTGAATCCTACTTGATTATCTATTATTATTTTATTTTTCTCGAAATATTCAGTAAGTTTATTATTTAGTACTTTTTCAAATATTTTGGCGAATATTGGAATGAGAGCAATCGGCCTGTAACATCGTACATCTTCTGGGTTTCCTTTTTTAAATAGTGGTGTAACCACCGTAGTTTTTAAATATGTTGGGAAAATGCCTTCCTCAAGACACTGATTTATAATATGAGTTATGATTGGGGCAATTATGTACACTACACGTTTTATTATTTGCGTTGAAATTCCATCATAGCCCGTACTTTTGGTGTTTTTTAATGCCATGATTAATTTCACAACATCGTTTAGGGTAACTGGGGTTAAGAAACAGGAGTTTGGTTTATTATAAGTTAGAATCTTTGCGTAATTTATTTTATTATTTGTCAGTTTCGAGATGTCATCAATAAAGAAATTGTTAAATGTTTGTGCTATAGTATCAGGGGCCGTTATAACTTGATTATTATATCTTAATCTATCAATTTTTTCAGGGGGATTATTGTTTTTATTTTTATTTATTATTTGCCATATTGCTTTAGGTTTGTTTGTGGCTGTTTGCACATAATAATTATTTTGCGACTTTTGAGTCAGTTTTACAATTCTTTTAAACTTTTTTGCATAATTATTAAAGTTACCCTTATCTGACTTTTTACCTGAGAGTCGATATATTTTAAGAAGCATTCTTTTACGAAGAGAACATATTTTTAATCCTTTACTAAGCCATTTGGTTTTGCGAATAATTGGAACTTTAATTTTGATGTTTGGAAAGCAGAGGTCATAAAAAAGTTTAAATACCTTATGGAATTCTTCAAAAGAAGCATTTGCGTCACTTTCCTCATAGCATTAGCATACTGTGAGTTTTTACTTAAGCTAGGAAACTTTCTGTCATATCGTAGTCCAGTGTAAGAAGCCAGTTTGTTACCGTCACTCTGCATATTTTTTGTGTTAGTTTTAGTATTTTGTGTAGACTATTGAGTTTCGCGTATATGTGTGGACCCATATAACCATAAGACCTTCTGCCGATTGATTTACTGCATCTAATTTTGTCCCAATTTACCCTTCGACTTGAAATGATACAAGTGCTTAAGGCAGTTTTATGAAATCGTAGGGTAACAGATAGTATATATAGTTGTCTAACCCTAAGAACCCCCACTTCGGTATAGAGTTTATTCGTGGGGTACCGGAAAGGTCGTCCATAGGCAACTTTTAGTAGAGCACGCTGAGCTCGTTCTACTTTAATAAGTGAGGTCTTGCCCGCACCGCCCCACGCAACTATGCAGTAATTAAGAACAGATTGACACAGTGAAAAGTAAATCATCTTCAGGACAGAATCATCAGCAATCTTGCCTAGTTGCTTAAATATACGTAGCATTGTTCTAATCCTGCCCTTTAAAGCGCTCAGGTGTGCGGACCATGTCAATCTGTTATCTACAATAACTCCTAGATATTTAATAGAGTCAGTCGTTTCGATGTAAGGGCAAGAACACTGATCGGAACTAATACAGGAGTGCAGCCGTAAGCAAGACACTCTGTTTGGGGAAGAACGTTCGGAAATAGCAAAGTTGATTGCCTTGGTTTTTTCTATATTCAACGTCAAAAGATTATGCTGTAGCCAGTTCGTAACGGTCTTTACTCCGCCTTCAACCGCGCATTGTACTTCATCCCAAGTTTTCCCATGAAAAACTATCGCGGTGTCATCAGCATATGTGAACATCTTAGCTTGTGGGAGGTTCATGCTGCATAATCCATTTATATATATAATAAAAAGAGTGGGCCCAGCACGCTTCCTTGGGGAACACCAAAATGTACTGTGGTTGGGTCACTACAATATTTCCCTAACACAACTCTTTGCGTTCTTTCACAGAGATATGAGGTAAACCAGTCCAAGGCAACGCCACGAACTCCCAGAAGTGACATTTTCTTAATCAGAATTTTCCTGGAGATCGTATCGAAGGCTTTTGCAAGGTCCAGGAAGATGCCAGTACATGCCTGTCCATGACCTAGGTTCAGAGTTAAAGTCGGCTAAGTTAGTTACTGCATCCTCCGTGGACCTGCCAACCCGAAATCCATATTGATTATTTGATAGTAATTTATTTTTTTCCAGGTATGCAAGTAGTCTCTTGTTGACAACTTTCTCAAGGATTTTTGAGAGGGCTGTCAGCAGAGAAATTGGGCGATAATTTGCGGGAGCTTTTGGATCTCCACTTTTGAAAATCGGGCAAATATTTGCAATCTTTATGCAATCGGGTACTACACCTGTACTTAAGCTTAAATTACATATAAAAGCAATCGGCCTCACTAAAACATGTGCGCACTGCTTAAGGAATGCGTTAATAAATAAATTATTCAAATATAAAGATACACATATACTTATTACAAACCATAAATATAATATTTATGCCTAATTACCTATGTTTATACAAATAAATACACATACACATACATGAATATACTATGTAAATCAAATAAGACAAACAATCGGAAAACCTTAACGCTGTGATGATACTGCCAGCTTCTTACGAATGTGCTCACGAACTTTAACTTTAAAGGATAATCGGTTGGTCACCATCCTGATTTCCAGGGAGAGCGCATTCCACAGAGCAATAGACTGAACGAAGAAGGAAGAGTGAATGAAGTCTGTGCGGTGAGTGGGACATTGAAGAAGACGATTATTTGATGACCGTAGATTCTTACTGTGGTTGTTACAAATGTACTGAAAGTGGGGGGCAACTAGAGGAAGTGGGAGAGTCAAGAAATGAAAACAAGGTAATCAGCGCCCTTCGTTTTCTGCGCTGGCATATGGGCAACCACTTTAGAAGCGACCGATGCGCAGAGACATGATCATATTTAAGTACGCAGATTGAAAACGAATCGAATGCAGTTATTGAGAAGACGGTCAAGTTTGTCGAGGAGATCTGCATTCAGGTCATAGTAGCACATATCACCGTAATAGATGATAGGGAAAATTAAGGACTGCACAAGCCTTGTCTCCGTACTTGTTGGTAGTAAGTTTTTCAGTCGGTACAAGGCCTGCAGCGTTCTATCTGATCACATCAATCTAATCACATTGTATAGTGGTTGTTCTTGTCGCAGATCCCCGCCGATACTTCCGGCTTAGACAATAATAATAAACTTCTGCTGCTGCAGATCTTTTTTTTTTTCGTGTGGTTAGTGACTAACCTGGTGTCAGAGTTCTTATGCCGCCTATGGGCCTCTGACTTGGTTGCACATGCCATCTCTCAGGCATGCCGATGCCGGTTTCCTCACGATGTTTTCCTTCACCGTTTTTGAAGCAAGTGATAATTATACAATACGCAAATGAATCCGAAAAGTCAGAGGTGCGTGCCTTGGATTCGAACTCGAGACCTATGACTTTGCAGTCACACCACTAGGCTATCACGGCTATAGCTACTGCAGGTACGGAGCACTAACAATTAATTTGAACTATCTAAACCGGAAGCTAAGCCTCGCCCTCAGTAAGTTCCTGTAACAGGTAACAGCTACTGACATATTAATCAGCATCTTGTTACTTGGTGGAAATCTATGACAGTAAGATGTTATGCAAAAATATTTTGTTTTAATTCTCTAATATTAGATCCAGACTTGGATGCAGAATGCAGCACCGCCTTGGGGGCTCGTAAAATTATGCACATGCAGAATGTGGCATAATTAATTAATTATAATGCAACATGCAACCTTAACCTATACCAAGTTTTCATTGAAATAATTTCAGTAATAAACACACCCATTTATGACTGACCTCGTCTCTGAAAGCTCACGTATAACTAGGGATGCCAACCCTACTATATAATTTAGTATCTTGCTATATTAGAGGCCTAAATACTATATTTGCGAAACTACTATATTTTTATTAGAATACAAAATGGCGAGATGACCGCAATTATTCGCAATAGGGCTAGTATTAATGTCTTATGAGCTGAATTAACGGTATTTTGCGACCTAATTTAGAGTGTGAAAAGGTTCATAGTAGCAAAAAAATGCAATATTTTTGTAACATACCTACTATATTTTTTCGCTTCGAAAATACTATATTTGATATAAAAAATATTAAAAAAACAAAAAACCCGACTGCAAAAACTCATAACTGAAAAGAGAAAAACAAGCATTATAATCTATAGGATTTTGGTAATGCAGGCGGAGAAAAATAATACAACCAACAACCTTAGCCTTGAATCCTTTAAGCACACTGCTGGAGGATTCAGGTCTAGGCTACCGGTTGAGAAAGGGTGGTCAGGTGATATCTCACCTCCTTTACATGGATGACTTGAAACTCTTTGCCCCCAATTGCGACTGAGCTACTGAAGGTAACAGAAACGTTCAGTAGCGCCATCAGGATGGAATTTGGTGTGGACAAATGTGCAGTCATGCATGTAAAGCGAGGGAGGATTATGGAATCCGTGGGAACCCAACTCTCGGATTCCATACACCTTAGATCCCTCTCCTCAACCGAAACCTACAAGTACTTGGGTATGTCGGAAGCATTACGACGAGCGGTGCCTTTGTGTCGCGTCGTGTGTCGCGCTGGTCTGCACGAGCCTTTAGGCATTAATGTTGCCGACATGAAACAATCATTGAGGGAACGCTTCTTTGGCCGCCTGAATAAAGTGTTAAATAGTCTTTTATCAGGCTGAAACAAGGTGCGTGCCTTCAACGGTTGGGTCATGCCTGTTTTGATGTATTCTTTCGGCATACTCAAATGGACTCAGACAGAACTTGACGCTCTGGATAGGAAGGTCCGTACATTGCTGACAGCAAATCGGATGCATCACCCACGGTTTTCAGTGATGAGACTGTACATCCCGCGGAAGTGTGGGGGTCGAGGTTTCCTGAATGCTAAAACCCTCCACAACCGCGAGATTTACAGTCTCAGGGAATATTTCCTTCAAACTGACGTGGGTATGCAACGAGATGTGGTCGCAGTGGACAAGGACCTCACCCCGCTCTCCTTGGCAAAAGAGAACTGGCGCAAACCTGCAGTACTTGATACTAACGATCGTAAGGAAGTATGGCAGGGCAAAGAGCTACACGGACGCTTTTTCCGGGCCCTTCACGGGTCTGATGTAGACTTTTTGGCGTCTGTATCTTGGCTGCGTTTCGGCGACCTCTTCGGGGAAACCGAAGGTTTTTTCTGTGCGATTATGGATGAAGTTATCATGACGAATAATTATCGGAAATACATTGTAGAAGAATAGGTACAGTGTAAAAGAATAGGTAATAAGCATTTTAAGGCATACATAATTATAATATACATAAACAAAGTCCCCCGCCACGTCTGTCTATCGGTCTATCTGTCTGTCTGCCTGAACGCGATACACTCAAAAACTACTGAACGGATTTTCAAACAGTTTTCACCAATGGACGGAGTGATTCATGCGAAAGGTTTTAGTGTATAATTAATTAAGGTTTTGTGTAAATTGGCTGAAATTTGACGATTATTGTTGAAGATGTCGGAAAAAATCATGCCGACAGGGAACTTTATTGGCGTGCGCCGCGCAAAACGTTAAAGTTACATAAAGTTTATGCTGTACAATATTGTTCATCTTAAAAAGTTCAACAAAAAAGTCCGCAATTGCATATGTGTATCTTCTAAGAATGACCCACAATAACCATTTTTATCTTAGAGAATTCTATAAAAATGTATTGTTATTTCCGAAGCTATTTTGACCGGTATTTTATTAATCTTTATCCAATAAACTATGTTACATAAATTGAGCATTTAATTTAGATTAAATATGCCTTGACATCATTTCATTTAAATAAATGGTTTAAAAGATATTACAGATTCAAAATTACGCGTAACAAAATAATTATCGTTGACGGAAACGCGGGCGCAGCGGTAGGAGTCAATGACCTGTTCCTCGGCTACTAGGTATGTAATCCCGGTATCGGTAGTACGTTACCGTGGTATATTTTACAACATCCACGCGGGCGAAGCCGCGGGCAAAAGCTAGTACTAACATAATTTTAGGTACAATTCTTACTCATACTAACATTTTATGATTTTATCTTTTTGTTGTGACAATGTGATTATTAATTTATGTAACCTATTATGGAGTTTTCTCTGAAATAAATAAATAATAATAATAACCCCACCGCCGCATCTCTACGTTGACGTCGTGGTGGGGCTTGCGCGCTCCGAACTCTAGGTCTGTGCCGGTAGAGTTTACTTTGTCTATTCAGCTGGAGTGAACACTGACGAGGAACAGAGCTCCCACCTCATTTTTGCCTTCATTGGCCGGCTTGAGTGGAGATTCGCAAGAGCAAACGTGCTTGGAGGAAGGAAGTATTCCAGTAAGTGCTGGTAGGGATCTTGACCATCTTCCAGGGTTTGGGATTGTTCTGATAGCCTTGGAATACCTCTCCACTCCTCAAGCACCTCAGCAAGGGTTGCCCTCTTGTTGCTACGTCACTATGTGCTAGCGACGGTTTTCGGGGACCCATTATTGAGTGTGCAAGTCACCCCCTGCTATTTTATCCGTGTATACCATAACATTGATCAGGCAGGGAACATAGTCCTTCCATAGTTCTAGGTAACGAATCCACTATAGCTTCCCAAACCTAAGCCCAATATGTTTTGTTTCCATGTTCTGCAATAGTCCTGCACCAACCGGGGGTTGTCTTTGGGTGCACTTGCATAGTGCATAAAGGGATAAAGATAAAAAAATAATCAACAATCAAAATATGTTCGGAATGTTTCTAAATTTTCACCGTCAAATCAATGATACATTTTTGTGCCCGTGAAAACTCCGATAATTTCTGAGTTTTGAAGTGAAAACTTCTTTAGGCGCGTTGGGTATTTTTGAGATGGGACTAAACCATTGATTTCGCGACACCATGACGATACCTGATTTTTGTAACGTGATTGTGCTTTTTATTTGTATTACGTTACGGATCAATGTTCTATGCAAGTATTTTTACTATAAAGGTTTTGTAAACGCGATTGTGCTCTCTATTCATATTACGTTACGGATCAATGTTCTATGCAAGTATTTTTACTTTAAAGGTTTCGGAAGTCTTTTTTTTTGTAAACGCGATTTTACTCTTTATTTAGATAAAGTTACGGACCAATGTTCTACACAAGTATTGTGTAGTGCCACCACTTTTTTGCGCAAAACAGAAGGAATGTTATGGAAAACAGAAAAAAATCTGTGGGTTCACTGTTCTTCGTTGTCTTTATTTTTAAGTTTAGGTGACTTCTTAAAGTTATCAAAATACGGCAGTGCTTTTTGCACGTTTTTAGAAACATTTTTTTTTTAATAAGCTACTAGGTTTATTTATCCTTAATCTGATTTTCTCATTGACTGGGGAAACTCTTGAGCTAGCCAAACGTTTTTTTTCGTGGCTACTACTTTAAGTTTTCTATATGTAAACTTATCCAAAACCCATAACACGATTTGCCTATCGCCGACCCTTAAAGAAAGTTACTGAATAAAATAACTACTTTCAGTTACAGTTTTTAGACAGAAGTGTGATAACATCATGCATCGAGGGTCGAACTCACGACCGCTTCTCTTGCGTCTGTTATATCGCCGCTTCAAATCAAGAATTTAAAATACGCTCAGCGCCGCGGGCACAGGTCGTTAAAAATAAATTAATTCTTTATAAAAATATATAAGGACATCTGATATTAGATCACAACATCGACAATTGAGGCTCGACCTTAGTATTTGAAGACCATTAGCAGCCGGAACTAATCCGATGCATCTGTTCACCACGATCAGTATAATGTTAGAGTACCTATTAATTTTAAGGTGAACTTGTTCTGATATCGAGCACACTGACACATCCGCAGAAGGTCAATGACACAATGGATAACCTTTACTAGTTTCATACATACATAACGACCAAATGATTTCTTACTAAACAGTAGTTATCATCGGATAGGAATCCGATAGAATAGGGATGTCGGCACGACCGTCCTTCATAATAATTTCTCCGTAGCGATATGAGATTCCGAGGTGATATTATACCTGAGACAGCCGTTTCTCACGTACGTGGGCTACTTCAGGATGTGACTGAAGATAACTATAGCTACGTATGCGATGCTATCGGCATGATCGACGATAAGCTGTTTATTACATTCGTCTCGTTGTCGTTTTTGAACGCCTTGAACAGCGTCATCGAAGCGGCAACTGAATGGAATTTAGAAATGCAGATTAATTAAATAACTTTAGACAGAACAGAAGCTAAATGCACAATACTGATTGTACCTTCCATTTCTGTGGGTACAGTTTGCGGTACATTACAACAAACAAACAGTGCATAGTTAATGCGATTGTTATCGTCCGTTAAATACAACATTCCCGTGTCGTATCTGCAATTAATTAGTACATTCGGGTACAATCGTGTTTCGTGAGACTATTTGACCTTTCCCAAGCACTAGTTAGCATTGCGGTCACAGGCCTGAGGACAAAGGAGTATTATTGTAAGTCTGCCGGCCCTAAGTACGGCTCAGGTAGGCGTACCTAACTACGTGCCTAGGTAGGTTAGGTAGAGTTGCGGTCGCTCGTGATGGCGCGGCGGCGTGGCGCGGCGCTCTTCGGATGCTGCTGATAATCGGCACGCTGTGCTGGCACGCTCGGCACGCACCCCGTGCCACCCCCCTGCCCCTCCCTCCCCGTCCCGCCTCACATTCCCGCCGGTTCGCAGCCCGCGACTGCACGAAACAGCGGCTAAACATTTAAATTATGTTCCCTTTGTAATTTTAAACATCTTAAAAAGGAATTCTTATGTTGTTACGTTGCGGCGCCGACGCAGCCTCCGCCCAAAGTCTCGGCAATTTGATGGAGTTGTCTCATCGGATTATTTACGCGTGAACATCCAGTTTTAGATACGGTAGCTAAGAATATAATATCTAATGAAGATAAGTTCTTGGTAAAGAGGTCGTCGTTACTCTCCACCAGGGATGTTATGGATATGAAATTTCGGATCTGGATACGGATACGGATATATCAATATTATACCGGTTTCGGATACGGTTACGGATATGAGATTATTTCGGATTATCCGTTAGTTTCGGATAGTTTCGGTTACGGATTATTAGCTTTTTAAGAAATTGTAATGTTATAATATTATCCTGCAATGACTGACTAGTAATGACTAAATAACGCGCGCGGCTATTGTATCGGCTCGGCCGGACAGAAAAACTATAAAGTGTCTCATTTAGACCGCCCCAATCCGAAATTATCCGAAACGTTTATAACGGATTCGGTTACGGATAGATTTTCATTTCGGATATCGGGTAGTTTCGGTTACGGTTACGGAGCTCCTTAACATCCCTGCTCTCCACAGTTTTAAGCAAAGCACGGGCAAACTAGAAAGAAGGTCATATCAATTAATCGATCTTCGCTATCGACAGAATTACCCCGGCTCCGCTAGTTTGACGGCAGCTGTCATAGTAATCCGAGCCGCATGACGCCCCGTCCGGCTGGATCGCCTGTGAGCTCTGACTATCATATCGATAACTGATCCCACCTAATCTGTTAGCGGGAAAGGCTTGATTGATAGAATGTGTGAGTAACGGAGAGTGGCTTGTGGCTTGGCTTGTAAACCATGTACTCGTGAAAGTCGAGCTAGGCAAAAGGTTTTTGACACTGAACGAATACTAATGAGTTGTAGATAGGTATGTGGTTGCTACCAGTCGTGACATGTGTCTCTCTTATCCTTCTAGTAGTGGTCCCATTAAACGCAGCCAAGTCTAAGTATCTTGAAGTTATAAACATACTGACAACACTTTGGTCTTGTCCCGCCGCGATTGAATGCATCATTTTTCAAGATTTATTCATAGCGATTTTCAAGAGATATGTATTGAACTGTATTTGCTTCCACACTGGGAGGCAATTCAGAAAACTGATGATAATCGGGGGATACAGTTTGGTGTTGCAGCTACATATCTATCATCTACCAGTCGATAGCTAAAGGATCAAAGAATTCGTTACGTTGAGTGGGGACTGTGTCGGTGTCGCATCGCGCGCGGCGGATGTGGAAACGCCGCCATTTTGAGGTCATTTCGCTGCGTCACATTATTTCCGTTTATTAAAAATTTTGTCTCGGAAAAGCTACGACGTTCGTTTGTGTTTCAATCGTCAGCTCTCGTCAAAATCTATCGATTGCGTATAGAAAACATTAGTGTGAAATTGTTATAGTGAATTTATATGGAGTTTAAGTAAAAAAATTAAATGAATAATGCAATGTCGGCCTATACTCGGCACAAAGCCAAATCAAAAGATAGAGATCGTACACGGTTGGAAAGGGCTTCTCAAAAGCAATCCAATGTTACCCATAAAACACCATAATTATTACGGAGTGAAGCGGTGCTGGGAACGTAAAAGAACGTTGTTGATCCTCGTGGATCAACGTCGGCAGTTCATCTGGGTGAACATATTTCCCATTACGTACACGTATAAATAAACACACAGCCGCGTACATGACACAACCACACCAAAGATAGGTACCTATAAAAAAAATGGTTAAAACCGCTTTGTCAAAATCACAACCTAACCGTGTTAATTAATCACATTGTAACCATGGACGTGACGCTAAGTGCATGAAGGTAGAATTAACACAAAAAATGCCGCATCACGCTGTATACGCTCACGTCAGCGTGTTTGATTGGCGGTCAATTTGCACGATCGACAGTTGTCGGCAACTTCCGAGGCTGGCCGAAGCACCGCTGTGCACGACTGTAACATCATGCTAAACGGCGAGACGGGAGATTGAAACAACCTTACTTATGGCTTTGTTTACATATTATACCTTAATATTAGGGCAGTCAAGTTCGAATTGATCATTATAACTTTAACTACGAATCGATAAATATTTTTTATCTCAGGGCCACATTTAAAAATAATTGTCAAAATATGACTTGTCACATTTTCACGACACACGGTGTAATAAAGCAGAAAACTACGACCTAAATACTTACAGTATGAACCTGTTGGTTTTATTAAATTGGCCCCAGTTCCGGTTGTACCTAGATGTAGTTAGTTACTTTTAATCAAATTAAAATCAACTTTTAAGTTAGCGTTTTAAATCATTGCCTGATTTTCAGGTGGTGTTATAGAATTGTGTTTCAGTACTTTTCTCAACTGTCTATTCTTCTGAAGCGCTGATAATATTTCTCCTCAGCTGTATGCGTGGCCTGGCGAACATAATAGGGAAAATAGAGCAAGGAACGACACCATTGTAATCGAGCAACTCAACTGTATAAATTATTCAATATGAAAATAGTCGTTTACCATAAGCGGCTATTCATCAAATAACTGCCATAAATATCCTTACAATACAATCGCATCAATATGATTACATATCAAACGACATGTTAAGAGGGAAAACAACCAATTTGCCACAATTTGCCGAGTGGATCCACTTGCGTGAGATTGGGCTATTACCTGTGGTATGGATATAAGATGGACAGTAAGATGGGTGGCTGTAGTTTGTCGTCATGGTGTCGACAGTAACGCTGTGCTGCCTCGTCAGCGGGCTGGTGGTGGGACAAGCGTGGGGAGACCCCGTGGTGAGTGGTGGATGTGGTTGCACAGTGAGTCAACGGTTGCTATACACAGCTTATAAAGCAATAATAGATGGTAGGAAATACTTACAATGTGATATTCTTGTGTATTCGTATCAAGAACGCTGAATCACTACAGTCATGTCACCTGATCAATTTCATTTGTTAAGCGACTGTTATTTAATGTTGAATACGGCACATATCACTACTGACGGGATCATGCGTGACCTGTAGCATCATAAGAAATGTCCTGATGTGCTGAGGATTACGCATGACCCGCAGTTACATCAAGTTTTGTTTTGTACTCTTTGGTGTTAGGTTGTGTGTGTCTAAATGTGTACCATAACATAATTTAAGGATCTTTTCGATACAAAATATAAAATTTATCTGCAGCCACTCCAGTCAGACTCCCCGCACCCTCTGACCCTGGTGTCAGACCTGACCTCCCGACTGGGCTCTCACCCCTCCCGCCTGCAGGACGCCGCGCGCTTGTCGCTGCCCTCGCTGCCCTCGTTACCTTCCTCCCAGGACCTAGAAGCAATCAAGAAGGTGGCACAGATCCTAGTCATGCTCGGACAACAGGTACTTGGCTAGGGTACGTTGACATGAATTTGATATGGTATGACATAGCATTTGTAATTTTGTGTACGATAAAGTATATCAATAGAAAGAGAGAGAGTAACTAAAAGGGTAGTCAGATGAAAAACATATTTTCATTTGCTTTAAATATGTTTGTCATCAGTTTTTGTTCCCATCAATGACTCATATCCAAAATCCTGGCTAAGCCTGGTTTGTAATAAAAAACGTTATCCCGAATAACTTCACTTCAAAAAACACGGAGTGATTTGTGAAAAGGATAGGCAGAGGTATTACGATTGTGCGTCCAGAAGTCAGTAACAATAAATCGTAAATAAATAAAGTGACAGACGTGACAAATAAAGGATTACCGGCGTGTCGCGTCACGCTTTAAATCCCCGACGTGACAGACAGAACAGATGTGTGTTGTATACGCGTGTACTTCTCGCCAATAAATATAACGTATCGGATTCCGAAGTATAAGGGTTCAAATTAAACGCGATCCTGTTGCTTTTCATCGGTGACAACTCCTAATTCTTGTGAAAGAATGGCTTCCCTTTCGAATGATTGCCGACTTTTTTTCAACATTTTTGCAAAGTTCTTATTGTATTTTTTTTACAATGGTGTATTTTTTTGGCCGTATTTGCACAAAAAAATACTTCTCGCTCGCTTATCAATTTTGTTTTATTTCGTATTTGACTTTTTTATAACTTCCGTATAGTTTCCCAACAAGAAATAATCATCGTCTCTTCCACCACAAGAGTTGTAAAATGCTACCAAAGAACACCTACGCCAAGCGATGAGCGGCATCTTAAGTGCTCATAGCACATAGGATGCCGGATACCTTTTTTTTGTTTTTTTTAACTTAGTAAGTGCTCATAGCACATACTGACGTCAACTATCCGACTTGATGTCAAACACGTGGCTGATAATGAAAATGCTCCGTTTGAACCAGGAACGCAGAGTAAAAAGGCTTATAGGCGATGAAACGTTGGTGGCTAGCTGGCTAGGCTTCACCGCCTGGCTCATCAGCGTAATGTTGCTTGCCTGTGGGTCTTCTACAGATTTTGGAGAGTGTGCGCAGGAGCTCCTCAACGTAATCCCACCATCGCCCTTTTATTACCGGACTACCAGACGTACTGCAGGTTACCATCTGCACTTGGTTGAAATCCCGTCCAGTGGTACTTAGCGCTTCTCCTCCACGTTTAATAAGCGCACAGCCAAAGTGTGGAACTCTCTGCTACCGTAGACCGTCAGGTGAGAACGGGGTCAAGAGTAGACCCATTCTGTAATAAAAAATAAAAGAACCATTACGTAGAGTCCCGTGTTCAGGTAGTTACTTTATTAATTTGATGTTATTTCTTATGCTAATGATGATTTTTGATTGTCCTCCTCTGATTGTCCAGGTGATACCCGCGATCATAGGCGACTCGGTCGCTCCCGGTGACTGCGACACTGTGGCGAGCGGCGGCGGTGACGTCGAAACACCCAACGACCCTGTCGATACCGACAGGCAGTCTTGGATGATAAGTAGTTTTATTAAATGACTTCCAAGAATGTAATCAAGACGAAGTTGGTCAGGTACTCGATCTCTCCACGGTTAGTTAGTTTCTTGCCTGGGCAAGCTGAATCAGAACTTTTAAATAGGTAACCGTACTTTCGATATTCGATCGTATTGTTAGCCGCCTTCAGATTTTCCAGGCTCAATATTACAGGAATAATCGGAAACTTTTATCATTGTCAAGATCGAAGTTGCGTAGGATAACATTTTCGCAAAAATTCAAGACCCATTTTAATTGAGTAATTTTTTGTTTTCAATCTTGGAAGATCATAAATCTAGAAAAGCTAGTGTTAGTTCATACTTTGTGCAATATTTGGGTATAAAAAGTAACAATGTAAATATTACCGGCTTCCGTACATGTAAGTTTTTTAGTCAAGGTTAATAAATATTTAAAACAATCAGATTTATTTAAATGTTTGCAAATGTAGTGGTTCGTATGTATCCGCGTGTATGTATGTATGTACATTACATATGTATGTATGGGAGGAGATAGAGATGAGTAATGTTAGTGGAGGATGAAATATGTCCGGTATCTGCGTGATGTATGGTGGCCACGTCATCGATAACATACTACATTATGTTTTTGTGTTTCTATAATTTATTAGCTACATGTTTTCTGCTTAGAAACTGTGTTATTAAAGACCCAGAAAGCTTGCCTAATAAATTGCACATGAATTATTAATAAGTCGGATTCCAACTCCCGAATCATCAAAAACATTGCTAGGTACAAGATTTTTTATGCACAGACACTTAGTATTTTACATTGCAAACAACAAGAGCAAGGGTTAGTATTCCATGTTCTTTATCAAGAGCGTGTGAATAAGTTCACTGCAGCGGAACATCTACCGGTGCCGTCAGAGCCGTGCTAATAGAGCAATCCTGGGCGGCCGGTATTCGCACTGCGCCTTATTAAATTCTCTACACTGCTGGCGAGGCTAGGCAGTAGGCTGGAAGTAGGCAGCGGCCGCAGACGACAGACGGTGTATTTACGTAATTGAAAGCAAAGAGGTTCTATGTCGGGGGATTTTGGATATAGCCCCTTAGAATTCTACAAGTATCATCAGTATCGTCCAGGCGCATTTATGATATACCAACCCAAAGCGTTCCATCGTTTGCGTAACAGCTCTGTATAATATTGAAAATATTAAATCTGCCTTTATTTTAATTTAGGAACAAAATCAAGAAAATATAATGGTAGAGTAGGTGATTTAGATAGCCTGGAATGAGCTTTAAAACGAAATAAATAGTCAAATGTTTTGAATAATGTTGATATTAGTAGCAGAGATGTCACGGAGCTTCGAATCCGACTCCGAAAGGTCGGAATTTCCGGATTTCACGGTTCCGACTCCAATCAATCAAAATTAAAACCTACACTAAACTACTTACATAAATTAGATTTGGGATTCTGTGTCGCCGTCAATGCGTTGTCATCGTGATGAATTTGATTACATGTAATCCGTTCCATTCATCGCGCAATTAGATTCAATAATGGGGTCTCTTTAAAAATTTACATAATTCGTAGGTGTACACGTGACGTCATTGTATCTTGCCAGAGTCCAAATGGTGGCTTACTCACAAGAGGTTACAAATTATTTTGTCTTTGACTATGACTTGCTAAATTACTGTCTTAAACCACAGTAATTAGTCATTCAGTTCCTCAATTTAAATGTCACCAACAAACCCACACAGTTAGAAGTAGTCTGCTATGGTATTTCAACATCAACCTCAGAAAATGCATAAAAATAACCAAACATTGACAAAAGCTTTTAACAAATTCTTGTTAAATACATAACTCAGTTGAAATGAATGTCAAAGTTGAGTTGTTTTTGAGTTTGTTCAACTTTGAGTATGGGCTCCTTGACCCGGTTCGAGTATGACCGCTGTATGATTTGCCACCACCACCGGGTCGGAACCACTCGGCTCTCTTATATAACAGCCGAAGGTGAGCTCTCGTCTCTTTCAAGGTTTTAATTAAGTAATATGTAAACAATTGTTCGTTTCCGAGTGGGTGATGCACGAAGTGGTTCTTAATTCATAGCCATTTGAAAATTGAATGTTTGGAACCTAAAATATAATTTCAATATTATTTTCTACAATACTTATTCTAATCATACCCTCGTCACTGAGGAATAACACATGGGAGACCTCAGGTAATTAAATAATTGTATTTAACCATAGCCATACAATCTTGTTCAAAGCTATTCAAAAGATAAAAATAAACAGCCTAAATTAAAAGAAACCCTCAGACAGGATTAAATGAAAGATCATCACATCTGATCACGAACTTCTGACTGTGCATAAGCCTGCGAAAATGTAATGAATGACCAAAGGAAGTTACCTAAAAGAATCCACTAATAATCTATACTCCAAAGAATACTCCATAGGTGAGGTGGTACCTCAGAAATACGTCCTTACTGAATACCTAGTTTTTTTTGTATAACCCATTGTAAACACAGTGATGCATCTTCCGAGATATAACTAGTCTGGCAATAAATAAAGTTACATAAAAACTTATTTTATTCAATTATTTAATTATTTTGAATTTGGAACACGTTTACTATGTTAAAAACTTCTTTCGATTTCCCGCCATTTCATATATTTTTTTCGTGTTTATTATCAAATTACAATATGGAATGGGGTGATAAAGAAAATAACATTGCAGTGATTGCCTTGCACAAAGCTGTCGGCCATATTCAAGACACTTCGAAAGCTTGGTATCAGCCTTATTTATTAATTTATTTAATACTTAAACACATACATGTACAGAGGCGGACTTAATGCCATAGGCATTTTCTACCAGTCAACCTTTGGGTGATGCAGAGACAAACTGTGGAAGGTGCAATATCGAAAATTGTGGAATAAATATTTATTTAAATTTAAGGATATATATGTCACCGTAAGATTGTGAGAACCGTTAGTTTATAATCAGTCGGAATTATTTCCCTTAGATTATAAACTGTCGAAACATTGTGAACTGGGTGAAACGGGTTAGGTTAGGTTAGAACTGTGACCAACCGCGCGCGAGCCGAGCGAGCGCTATTTCCAAGTTGCTCGCAGCCAGGTAGGCTATTTAATATTAGCGCAAGGTAATATTAAAGCAAGCAACCCTGCGTTAATAATGGTTTGGTGGGGGGTCTCTTATCAAGGAGTCACAACGCTTCATTTTTGTGAAAAAAGAGTGAAGACTTTCAGCCAAAGTAACCCAACAGCAATGCAGGAACGCTGTAAGTAACTGGCTGAAAGGTCTCACCTACGGAAAATCTGAGACTTATACAATTAGTGGGTTAACTGACTTTTCACCAACGCATACTCACTCGTAGCTTCTAGACTTCTGGATACACACTTACACACTACCAATCACACACACACACTCACACACCCCACAATACACATACACACCCACACACATATACCTTTTGTTTGTGGATATCCTTTTTTGTAACATTACCTAAACATAAAATTGATATAAAAATCACACACACAATAAAATAACTCTCAAACATTCAAATCAAATAAAATTAAAATAAGTTACTTAATTGTATTTTTGTTTAAGCCTTTCGTACCGCCTCCCAAAGTTCCGGGACTTGTAAGTAAAAAAAGAACTATTTATTTATCCATTTATGTACACACAAATAATACACATACAAGACAAACAAAAGGAACAGAAAAATACATACAAAGGTGATGCTTATTTCTAATGAAATCTCTTCCAGCATACCTGCGATAGGACAGAGGATAAAAAGAGATATAGACAAAAAATCGTGTCGGTTGAAAATCAAAACAATTCACTTAATGAAATAAAACTAATAATATGAAAATATTATTAGTTAACTATCCTAGTTAGTCCGGAGGAAGGTGATGGCATTCGTGATACAGGGTAATCCTAGTACGAGTGCCAAAGCACTCCTTTGACACCTACCTAAATGCACACGAGATTTACTGTACCCATTCTTCTAGTAATAAAGATTTTTTATTATTATTTTAAAGTGTATCAAGAGACTGTCTTGAATCGTGCACTTCCCAGCAGGACTCTGCACCTGGTCACAAGGCACGAACTAACCAAGCCTGGCTCGAAACCAACGTTCTGGACTTTATAAGAGCTGAAGACGCCCTCGTCTAGTCCAGATCTGAACCCCTTAGACTACAAATTATGGTCAGTTTTAGAGGACATGGCCTGCTCTAAATGACACGCCGACATTGTTTATTTATTTATTCACAAGGCAACTACAACAGGTAACAATCATAGTATATCACTAGGTTCACATTATAGGTTTCGACCTGATTTTCACCCTTATTGTGTCTCTTAAGGCGACGATAGCCGATTTTTAATGATTTTATACTGAAGATACGAGTCTAAACAAGAAGTGTTAATGATTTGGAAAAAATATATGTTAAATTACAGTATTTTCTTAAAATTTTAATATAGGCATATTTTGGATTATGTTTATATAACTTAGTGAAATTAATTTGTAAAGTTATGTCTAACGCGGATAAAAAACTAAGAATGACACAAAATCTATCAAGCGTATTTTTCTGAAACTTTTAAAATGGTGACATTTTAAAGATAATTTAATTATTGATCTTTTAGTATACCTACGTGTTTTATTAAAATACCTTTTGCTTTACGTATAATAAGTTAATAATCTAATTTGGGACAGCGCTCCTTGATGGGCGAGTCCTATTACTGGCTGGACGTACGACGCGTTGCGTGAGCTCAGTATAGAACACGCAAGCTAACCACTCAAGGTCACTGTCATATATCTGCGTCTTAAGAAATCTCTGGAGCAAGCAGTGGCAACATTTCCCATGGAAACAGTGTGTATATCCATAAATTCATGGCCAGACAGATTAAAGCGTTTACGCCATCCGTGCGCTATTTAGCTCAAAAACAGTACTTTTCGATCCAGTTAATATCCATCAAACATTATTTTAAAAACATTTTATTACTAATCATTTTAGGAAATATTATTGTCTAAACACTTAGTTAGGAATTTTTTTAGATTAATAGAGTATTTGTGAATTATATCAAGATAACTGAACGGAGGTTTTGTTAATTTCACTTTGAGCGTCAATTTAGAAGCTTAAAATATCTTAAATCACTAATCACCCTAACAAACAATATGTTATAGCTAACTGCAAAGATTCTTAGGAAAAAAGTTAGTTAAAAGAAATTTTCATTTTAGGTTCCCTACATGAGAAATAAAAATCCAAACAATGCGAAATTATAATGAAATTTTGGTGAGTAAAATGATTTTTACTACCAATATATCTTCCTTAATTTAATATAATAAAGTGTTACTGTAATAGAAGAACATCTTATTAAAAATTTGCAATTACATTTTTAACTAAATGAGTTTGATTATTTTTTCTAGAAATATTTTAAAACTAATCTAAAATTACTATAAAACTCCACGCGCAAACCGTTTCAAATTTTCTTCGACGTAGCGAAAGCGTTCGATAAAGTCTGGCACAACGGCTTAATATACAAGCTGTACCAACTCGGTGTGCCAGATCGTCTCGTGCTCATCTTACGAGACTTTTTATCGAATCGCGTCTTCCGCTATCGCATCGAAGGAGCGCTATCCACTCCCCGTCCCATCCGCGCAGGTGTCCCTCAGGGCTCTGTGGTGTCCCCCCTCATATTCACGCTATACACTAGCGACATCCCTAAAGGTTGCCGTAGTTCGCAGTTGGGTCTGTTCGCAGACGACACTGCCATCTATTGCAAATCTAGATCCCCTGACTCTATTCGCCTCACTCTCCAACGCGCAGTCGACAGACTGGCCGCATGGTTTACAAAGTGGCGGATAGAAGTAAATCCAGATAAAAGCCAAGCGGTTCTCTTCACGAAACTGCGTAAAAGGCTCAGATACCCCCTCCCCCGACCGATCACCATGTTCGGCAAGCCGATCCCTTGGGAGAAGCGAGCCAAATATCTCGGTGTCGTTCTCGATCATCATTTGACCTTCGCAGAGCACATAAAGATGGTTCGTTCGCGAGCCGCTTTCGCTCTCGGTAGACTCTTCTTCATGGTGAATGCACGTAGCAAATTGTCACTTAGGTGCAAATTGCGCGTTTACACGGCGTGCATCCGACCTATCATGACCTATGCGGGTGCCGTCTTTGCTCATGCAAAACCCCGTCATATACATAGGCTGCAAACGGTGCAGAATAGATTCCTTCGTAGGGCGACAGGTTCCCCATGGTTCGTCAGGAACGAGGCTCTCCACCTCGACCTAAAGATTCCCACAATCCACCAGTTTCTTAAACGCCTTTCAAAGCGTTTCTTTGAGTCCGCGGCCAAACATCGCAACCCTCTGGTTGTCGAGGCCGCCAGTTATGTCCCGAGTAGAATCAGTAAAGTTCGCCGTCCAAGGCATATTCTAGTAGACCCCGATGACCCCATAACCCTCCTCCAGGAGAGCAATAGGGAAACAAGCACAGTGTACAAACACAGACGCCTCCCGTCATTCCGACCTCGCCGCCGAGGTCCTTTGCGTTCCCGACCGCCGCGCCCCCGAGTAAATGATACTCCCCCCCGACCCTTGCTCGAAAACGAGGTGCCAGCAGTTGTTGCAGCTGTGCACGTAGCTTTAAATTCCCCGATTAATAATAATGATCAAAACCTCTTGATCCAGCCCGTCCCATCTTTTGATGTCCTCCCTCCGGATAACGCCCTAAGCCGAGGCTCGAACCCCGCAGGGGGTGCCCTTAGTGAGCGTTCATCCTAAGCTTTTTAGCTTAGTTTTATATATGTGCCCTGGCTGGAGGCTTTGAGTGTAGTAGCTTGAGGCAGCCACAGGATTGACCGGTTAAACAGTGACGGTTTCTCAAAACCAACTGTAAGATGCCATTCCGAAAAAAAAAAAAAAAAAAAAAAAAAAAAAAAAACGTTTCAAATTAGTCCGCCGTGAGGCCTTTCAGAGAGTGGATGCGTCGCTCGGCGCTCTGCCTGACCGCTATTGACCTTTGTCGTGCGTACAACGATAATGCACGAATATAGTATGATCGCCACATCTTAGTACTTTAGTAAGTAAAATATTTTATTGAAGTGAAAACTAATTTAGGGTGCTAAAGTCGATATCGGTGCCGATTCTCTTGTCACAAATGACTAGACAAAAAATCACCATTTAGTTTGGGTAGTAATAAAAGCTCCGAAAAAAGTTAAAATATGAGCATACTTACAATTTGAAATTTACTACTATAAATGCTAATTTTCCGACAACTTATATGCGAATACAAATAAAGAAAGGACCGAATAAAATACTTAGACCTCCTTTATAATGCCCATAAACCCATAAAACTCAACATATAGGTAATATTTTTTTATGTTCTCCATACAAAAAGTGAAAAATTCCATATAAAACACGTCAAGGCTGCCTCCGCTGCGCGCCTCCAACTCTAAAAAAAAATCACGGGGTAGGGCAAACAAGTACCTACCACGTAGAGTTACGATTGTCAAATTCAATTTCAGTTGTCAAAATTATTTTTAAAATTTGAGATTTTATTTTGCAAAATAGCTTTAAGATTCTCATAGCCAAAGTAAGGAATTTTAGTGATAATTTAGTTAGTTTAGTTCGGTGTACAGGAGAATCGGCACTAGTGAGGTCAAAATGTAAATCTAAGATAGCGGCTACGAAAATTTAAAAAAATGTCATCATAGATGTCGTTTTCATATACCCCGTTTACGTTCAGCTCACTTCCACGGCAATGAGCAGGAAAGTGGGCAGGATGAGTATGTAAACACGATACTTCTCATTCTGCTGCCACTGCTACTCGCGTTGCCCTACGCTCCCCAAATGAGCGGGTTTTTGGAAGTCAAAGGACGAACAGCACGAGTGGCAATGCGTGTTTACATTCAGCTCCGCAGCTCACTTCTCACCGAGCGCCTGGACGAATCGGACGTGCGTGCCGCCTATTTTTACGATCTGTCAAAATACCCTTCGAGTGGAGTAATAAAAACACTATAACATTTTTAGAACTATTGGAATCCAAAAAAAGTATGTAGAATTTAAATGACAAAACCACAAATTAAGACAAAGTTCCCGATATACGACGAGATACGTGGCATGACCACAATAGAAATGGGTTTTGTCGACGGAAGAATAGACAAAATGACAGATAAACAATCACAATCTGTCATTTTGTTTATTCTTCCGTCGACAAAACCCGTTTCCATTGTGGTCATGCTACGCGTGCTGGAAGAGAATTAGTGAAGCTTTAGAAGATACTCCTTCCTATTGACGAATTGAAATCAAAGAAGTCACTGATGGTCACGTTCAGGCCTATTTTGAAAAAAAAAATCGTCTAACCGATCTGTACCCCAATAATTGCGTAATGCACGATCAATCGCAATTTGTTTCGGTTTGAAACAGATTGCTAATCCATTGCTTCATAAGTTGGAAAAAAAATCTGCTCAATAACGTAAATAATGCAATGAATGTTGTTGAACTGTCAAAATGAAACAAATTTGTTATAATCGTTTATGAAAATAAGTTACGCAATTAAGGTACCTACTGGAGCGATGCAGACGATTCATTTCATCCGATATGGTTTGTATTCGATGTTATGGAGAGGATCCACCATCTTCTACGAAGATGAATTTTCTTTTTTAAAATTTCATTTCTTTTAAAATAAAGAACATAATTATGTATTGTGTTTTCTACACAGCGTCCCTGTAATTATTTCGACGTCTACCATTGTTGAAAGTCGATTCTTTCGATCCTGCTACGGCAATATTTAGGGAATTATGGCCGGCAGCGCGAACAGTAGCGGCAGGGGCAGAATGTAGATGAGGCATTTTTTTTTATTAAAAAAAAAATGTAAATCCAAGATGGCGGCTGCGAAAATTTTGTTTTTGTTTTAAATGATACGTGAGAAGGAACTTCATTCCTGAGGGGGTTCTCCCAAACGCACACGTTTTTTTTTCAGGTGAAAGCTTCTTTAGGCTCGATGAGCGATAATTGGTACAGGAAAATCTTATGTGTTCGCGTCACCGACATGCTAATATTAACAGTACCCATAATGTAGCTATGAGTATGACATGTTGCGCTTGTTGTTACTCGGAATGATAATAAGATAAGATGTTTAAAAGAAATAAATATGATTCATCAAATTGTTATGCCTAATGGAAAATAAACACGAGAAGAAGCGTATAAATATGTAAACTGTTCAAATATTGTAAAATTATTTACTTAATTCGTTTTTTTTATATGTTAATCATAGGTGTAATAATAAATTGAAGTTGGATTTAAATTCCAATTAAATATTTACTAAAACAATTATTGCTCTAAATCGAACGGATCAACGTGTGTTAGTCTGACTATAAAGAGAGCGAACGCGCCAACTCTACGCACACATGTACGCACGCTTCTCAGAGTGAATTTTGCGAAGAATTTACCTAAACTTGACTTCCCGCGCTAGACGTAAACGCTCTTTAAGGCCTGTATCCAAAGCCAAAGGTGCCCATTTCCAATAGAATATAATTTTATTGTTTGCTGAGACTTCAATAAATAAATAACTCACATATGTGTATAAGTTTTATTATGATTATGTTACTTCATAAAAAAATTGCATTTTAATTTGTAACAGAACTTATGTCGGTACCTGTTTATTAGCGATGTTAATGAGAACTATGCAGCCATTTTATTTGCCATCTGAGATGTCTCCGGTGAAGGTTGTAAGAGACGACACAGCTGCAGATTAGCTCGTAATAACATTAATTAAAACTATGTGGCTCTGAATACACAAAATAAGCCAACAGAATTTATCGGCGTTTTATTTGCTAGAGTTTATGTCATTGCCAAAACACCAAAAAATATATCTAGAATTCTTACCATTTCGTTTAAAACTATTTAGAACTGCCTCTACACACCCAAGTATTGGATATCAGACCTTGTTGGAACGAAGTTCTATATCGCACGATATACCCTGCACGTGCACACTTGACGCATGATAGCTTGGCCGAAAAAGGTGTAACGTTTTGACCGTCACGACACTTTTGTTTCTAGCTCTCATTCGGCAAGTGTGCGAAAGCGAAAGGAACTTCGTTCCAACCCCACGACAATTTTCGACTGTTTTTTTAAATCGTTTTTAGAGAGCAGAAAAAGTTTTCATTAAAGGGTCACCTTAAATGATCAAATTAAAAAATCCTTATCTTCTCTTAGAAACGCGAAATTCTCTGGTTTGTGTTTATTCGCTAAACAAATGTCATAGGTTTTCGGCTTTAGACAGGTAGATACCCCCATATAAAGACGTAATAATATAGTCTAGACTAGAGTAGTTACTTTTCATCCCTAAACATTAGATCCTTATCACACAGACAGAGCCACAAGCTCAACTAGAGTACTTATTAAATTTCAACACTACAAGGTGTGGTTGGTATTTATTGTGACGCTAGGCCGGGAGCGTGTCACGTTATCGTGTGCACAGCCTCGCCCACGCGGCCGCGCGGCCGTGTTCCATCTGATGCATGGTGGTGATACCACCAACTCGGCCCTGCCGTGCTTCCACTACATGCCATGCCATGTTACATGCCACTCATTACTTATTGGTGGTGCCCGTGGGGCCTTAGCCTAATTATGTTTCGAAAGTCTGGTAAAATAAAACTGGAACTTTACTACGCTGATCAATCTACGTGAACAGTCTACTTTCATACAATCATTGCATCTACTTACCTACTTTCATTACTTGTAAACACATTTTGATTTCAGTAGAATTGGATTCCATTTATGTATTTCATACGAAAACGTTGAAATTATTATACAAATAAACAAATCATACAAATCAAATCTACTTATAGTCAATGCAATTTAATTTATTTATCACACACAAGTCCAAATTGAAAAATTACAGCGCCATCTATAACATTATTTTAATATTTGAAACTATTTGTGTTGCTTGTTCAATTGCGTCACTGCTAGATGGCGTTAATCTGGCACGGTTAACTCTTTAATAGCTACATAGATGTCACTACTGATTGCTTGTTGGCGATCTTGGTACGTCGTATGAAGTGATGCAGCCACCTGAAGGTGCCGTGGTACAGAAGCTCCGAGTAGCTGAGGATCGACACACCAGTCACCACCATCCATTGAGTACTTAGCTTCACTATAAGTAAGAGTTAAAACGTTAAAGATTAGACCAATTTATAAAGATCTACCAACAGCATTAATTTAATTATTATAAATGTATAATATACGTGTTAAATAAGGCACTAGTTTGATTTGTTAAAGAAAAGTATAATATTACTAGAGCAATGTTTGTAACTATTATATTATCGCTGTTTTTCTGACTAACAAAACACGGCTTCTGTGTTCCTCTTGAAATTATGAAGTTATCTTAATTCTATGAAAACCTAGACAGTAACCTTGTAAAAGAAAACTAAAGGTAACGTACCGAAAGTTTCAGACCACTGCGCTAAAGATTCCATCTTGTACCACTCCTGTTGGTCGATGCTATAGAACAGACGGATCGTCGTCGAGTTCACTAGGCTCAGGTTTGCACTGGAGACGAGAAATTGTATGAGATTCATAACATGGGTCCAACTTTTCCTTTAAAACAATTAATACTTAAATAAAACAACAGGCAGTCTATCATCATCACCATCTCACATGTTTAACAATTAAGGCTTTGTTGTCTTTAATCAAAAGGAAACCGAGGTCGTGTTACAATAAGAAGTAAGCCAACGCCCGAGAAAAAAGAAAGTTATTGGAGGATCATCACGCCAGTCCGATTAGCTAATTAGATGACGACGATGTGATGACGTCACAACAGTACAGACCTTTATCTAGTTAAAGAATTAATTATAGACAAGTGCTTTTCACAAGTTACCTAACTAAGACGAAGTTTGATTTAGCAGTAGGTACCATTACTAAGAGGTGCCACATCTTTTTGAAGCAGATGCAGCATCCTATATTTTGGCGTTGCTTCGTCTCGTCAGATAGTTTTGGTGTTTCTTCGAAGTGACATACTTGTGCCAATGACCACATATATTTGCCGTCATCTTGACTACAGATATTAATGGATGAATCATGAAATCAGATATTATTGCCAAGCTGCATAGTATTTAATATACCCATAGTCTTGTACCATAGCACCATACCACCTTTTACTCATAGTCCATAGTATTTTAAATATATTTATTTAATACACCACACAAATAACTGACTGATAGGTGACTCTCAACAACTTACGAGAGAAAGTTCCGAAAGATGTTCGTCTTGTTACTGTAGAAGGAATAGGACACGGAGGCTGAGAACAGCTGGCGCCGGCACAGAACGAGGCACTCGGGGCAGTGCAGCGCGTCCTGCAGCTCCTGGTTCAGGGCAGGGTGTGCGTCCTCACCCGGGAACACGTACATGAACTTCTCTACAGGACATAAATAATGATTGTCAAGACTTAGGTCTACTTTCCACGAAGAGGAGCTTCATAGACGTGATTATAACGCTTGATAAACGCCTGCTTGCTGCTTACATACAAAACTATGGAACTCCATCGTCTTCATGACGCCTGCCATCCTGCATATCATACGCTGAACTACATCGAATGGAGCTATACATTGTGTACGTAAGCAGCGAGCTGGCGTACACCTAGTATAATGACGATTACGCGTCTATGAGCTAACGCTTCGTAGACAGTAGGACTAAGAGGTATGTTGTAAAGCGGGCGGTCATCCACCAGGGCGATAGTTACCTCTATGTTTGTTAAGGCACCCGAGCTCGCTGAGCGTGCACGTGGGCACGTGCGTCGGCACGGACTGCGGCTGCAGCGCGTACGGCACGCAACCGCACAACGCCTCCGCGGTTTCGCGCCGGCACTGCGCCAGGCACTGCGACATGCCGCCGCCCTGCAGCCGGCAGCCGCGCTGTAAAACAACACATATAATACGGCACGCAGCCGCACAGTGCCTCCACAGTGTTGCGCCGGCATTGCGCCAGGCACTGTACGACATGCCGCCGCCCTGCAGCCGGCAGCCGCGCTGTACAACAACACATATAATACGCAGGCACCCGCACAGTGCCTCCACAGTGTTGCGCCGGCATTGCGCCAGGCACTGTGCGACATGCCGCCGCCCTGCAGCCGGCAGCCGCGCTGTACAACAACACATATAGTACGCAGGCACCCGCACAGTGCCTCCACAGTGTTGCGCCGGCATTGCGCCAGGCACTGTGCGACATGCCGCCGCCCTGCAGCCGGCAGCCGCGCTATACAACAACACATATAGTACGCAGGCAGCCGCACAGTGTTGCGCCGGCATTGCGCCAGGCACTGTGCGACATGCCGCCGCCCTGCAGCCGGCAGCCGCGCTGTACAACAACACAATATAGTACGGCTTCAAAATCAAAGTCCAACCAGTTGCCTGCTGGCCATTCCATTTGGCCACATCATTTTGGAATTTGGGACTACGTAAGATAACATTTACCCTTTCCTCAGTGTAGAAGCGCAGGTCGTCGGCGGGGTACTGCGAGAATGCGCGGATGTTGAAGTAAATGGACGCGTTGCGCGGGAGTGGATACAGGCGCACGTCGCCGCTCTCGATCAAGGGGAACTCGTCACCCTCGAATAACAACATCTGCACAAAATAAGTACATAGCATGGACAGGGTGCGACGTAAAGGGTTGCCCGCGAAATTCAAATTTTTCCAAGTTATTTGATAGGTATCTGAAAGTCTGTAAGTACCAGATATTTTGTTGATCAAAATATGATTCGCGGCCGTAATATGTAAATATGCATTATAATGGTAATTTTAATGATTATAATTCTGTAAATACATGTATGGCTAGTCGCATAGAAAGTTTATCGAAAGTTAATATTAATTTATTTATATTGTAACATACATCCATCCCATAAGCGGGCCGTCGCACATACGCGAATTCGTCCCGCACCTCACGCACGACCACGCCGAGCCCGTAGTCCTGCCCGATCAGGTCCAGCACGGATGGCTCGCGGTCCAGGTCTGCGGGCCTGGTAGATAAAACATTGCAGTTGTTAAAATATAATCCAATATTGATAATATTACCTACTTACTTTCTCTATGAGCAACATGCCGTGTGGAAAGTTTTGAGTATAAATGTGGATGATAGGGTAGGGTAAGACCACAGAAACGATGGATGGAATGACTGTGTGAAACACGGTTAAAAAGGCTGGCTACTGGTACTAAAGGTTGACTACTGAGATGAGATAAATATGGAAGAAGGGGATTTGCTGCGCCGACCCTAAGTAAAGCGGGAGATTGGCATATGGATGATGATAATGTAATACTCATGAACTCACTGGTATCTGGAGTTGAAGACGCAGCAGAACCCGAGCGCTGTCAGCCTGGTCGCGAACAAATGCTCACAGGCGACTAGCTCACCGCGCCAGCTGCAGCGCTGCAGGATTGTCGAGCAGTTGGCAGACAACTTGACAAGACACCATAACAATTTGTTTTTATCTTTAATATACACATCAAACAACAGAACAGAACAAAACTCAATATGAAAAGAACATAATAGTTTTTGCAGTTTCCGGATTGACACTTTTAATAACCTTTACTAGATTAATAAAAATTGAATGTAATTATTTGCCAGACAAGTCAACCGGAACTTACTCAAAAGGATTTGTGCAATTTAGCTAAGCAATTACTGCAAAACCTAACAATATTTAAGTTTCCAATCCCTCAGCCCTTTCATTCAAACTGTTACCAGTACCACCATTATTGAGACATACCTTGAACATGATGTCGGTGACATTAAAGTTCGGCTCCACGTCTCGCAAGAACTGCTCGAAGTCCACCTTGATGGGCGGCAGCGAATAGGTCAGCAGAGCGCCCATGTCCAGCAGGTTGCGTTCTATCTGACTCTTTCGGTAACGGTACTGTTTGTTCCTCGGGTGGCTGCAGAGAAACGTGGTGAGGCCATAGAAAATATAATCATCGTGGTAGGTAGATTTGTACTGTGTCAAAGAATTGGGGCCAAAGTAAATTGAAGGTTAATTTTATGTCCAGATTTCATTCAATCAGAACTGCGTCGGTTTAGTTTAGTCGGAAAGCGTGTCATGCAAGTGGTTTCTTGTTATGTTAGATCATTGTAGGTTCTGCCTGTCTGGATCAAGCATGAAAGACAAATGTGACAATGTATATAAATTGTTGTAGAGTCATAGGCTCATAGCTAGCAGAAGCAAGCTCTTGTTATTTATTAGTTGTTCATCCATTCTCATAATGAACATCTTGCTCCATCATTTCTCGACTCATACATACGCCACGTACGTAAATAAGTATCTGGTTAAGTTCTTAAGCGAGGCCTTGCTGATGATCATATTGCTGCAGAGCGCGACGGCGGGGAACGTGTAGTCGATGATGGAGTTGTCGTCAGTCTGAAGGCTCACGATGACCGGCGGCCGCGCCTGCAGCTGAGCGCTGTTGTGGATGAGCAGCACCCAGCCAGTGATCAGCGTCAGGATTAGTAGGGACACGTGGCGCCATCTAAGTAGGATGACAGGAGTTGGTCGGAGCTTAGTCGGAAGTTCTGTGGGCCAGGCATTTTCGAGGTCCTAATAATTAAAAACTTTTTACAAAAAAAACAACCGACTTCCAAAAAAAACACTACAAAGTGAAAAATAACTTTCATTTCGGAAGTCGGTGTCTTTGGTTCTGAATTTTCGTTTTTTGCTTAATTGCGAAATACATTCTCGTTCGCCTGCTGTATAGATTAGAAGCGTCATAACAGACTCCACGTTTTGATAATTATGTGTTTCGTGTGTTTTTAACCGACTTCAAAAAAAGGAGGAGGTTCTGAATTCGACTGTATTTTTTTTAAATTGTTCGTTACCTCAGAACTTTCGACTGGGTGAACCGATTTTGATTATTCTTTTTTTATTTGAAAGCTGGTGCTTTCTGTGTGGTCCCATTTCAATTTGGTCCAGTTCTGACAGTGGAATCTATGAGAAATCCATATAAGTCTTAAATTTGCATTAAAGTATGTGCGCGACAAATGGACGAATAATTCATTATCACGCCAACCGATTTCGATGATTCTTTTTTTATTATTGGAACAGATAAACTACTGGGTGCTGCGCGCAAACCTCCCTAACGGCGTCAGCGTCGTTTGTTATGCTGACGACACGCTGGTCCTGGCACAGGGGAGCTCGTACCAGGCGGCGGCCGACTTAGCGATACGCGGAGTTGCGACAATCGTCGACAGAATCCGGCAGTTGGGACTCGAGGTGGCCCTGCACAAGTCCGAGGCCATGGAGTCCGCCGGTTGAACGCGTCCCAGAGGGTCATGGCCATCCGGCTGGCCCGAGGATACCGCACGGTCTCCTGCGAGGCGGCGAGCCTCCTTGCTGGATTACTGCCATGGGATCTGGAGGCAAAGGGCCTCGCGCACATTTGGGAGTCGCGCAAGAAGGCGAAACGCCGCTTAACTCCGATGCCGCAAGAAATCGCGGCACAGCGGACAGAGCTCCGGCGGGATCTCATGGCGGCATGGAGAGTGCGATTGTCGCAACCCAGCGCTGGGCACGCCACAATTGCGGCGATAAGACCCCTCTTTGAGGAGTGGCTAGAGAGGCGCCACGGCGTCCTCACCTTCCACCTGACGCAGGTCCTCACCGGACACGGCTGTTTCGGGAGGTTCCTGTTCAGGATAAAGCGGGAGGAAACGTCCGGGTGTCGCCATTGTGTGGATCGCCCGGAGGACACGGTGGAGCATACGGTGGAGGTCTGCCCGGCTTGGGCGGAGCATCACCATTTCCTCGTGGAGGCGATCGGCGGCGGTGATCTCTCGCGTCCGGCACTGGTTCGGGCCATGGTACGGAGCGAGAGGAAATGGGAAGCCGTCACTTCCTTATGCGAAGCAGTAATGCTCGCGAAGGAGGAGGCGGAACGCGTGAGGGAGAGGCAAGTTTCGCGCCCTCGCGCCCCTTACCGCCGCAGGAGGAGACGCCCTGGGCGTCGGGAATCACAGGCAGATTTCCGGCCACCGTAGGCGCGGGCTTGCGGACGGTGAGCAATGGGTAGCTCACCGTCCGATAAGGACCAAGCCCGGGTCGACGGCGCGTTGTGTTCCACGCGCGCCTCAAAGAGATGTCAGCAGAATTGACGGGGTCCGCTAGGGCCGATGCCTGCCGGGATTGCGAATAAGGCCGAAAGGGAAATCGTGGCCCCCCGGCAACACGGCAACTGAAGGAACATGGGTGGGTTTTAGTCAGTAAGAGTCTGACACGCCCTCCCGCTCCACCCAGAGCGGGAGAAGTTATTTGATAATTTCCCACCTAAAAAAAAAGGGTCTTTTCAAGGAACTTATTTTACAAAAAAAAACAACCGACTTCTAAAAAAACACTACAAAGTGAAAAATTACTTATATTTCGGAAGTCGGTGGCAAATAACGAATATACAAAACCAAAGACACCGACTTCCGAAATGTAAGTTATTTTTCACTTTGTAGTGTTTTTTTTATTTTTTTTTCGTGCTTTTGCAGATGTTATCTAACTTTGCTCCTCAATTTCTTTGCACAAGTTTTACGCATATTTGAACTTTTTACTTTGCTCCGATAGAAGAGGGTAATAAAAAGCTGACATTTTAGAAAATAACTTTAATTTACGAGAGATCAATTGAAAAATCAGTTTGGTTTGCCTATAAATGCTCCACTTCCGTAAAAAGAATATACATGTATAAGGTGTTAAAAAAATGATTTTAGAAATTTTAAGAGATGCTTTAGACTCGTACATACAGACTCGTTTAGTACCTACTATTCTAAACTGAATGGAACAGCAGTTATTTTTTTTTTGCGATTTCAGAGTTGGTCCCACAGTTAAAGTTATTCAGTTCGATGGTCTTTAACCTCTTAAAGTTTCTTAAGTAAATTTTTTAACACCTTACAAATATCTGATTTGTCGTACCTGTTGATACGTTACGTTTTATGTGAATGCAATATTTTTATCTAATAAAACTTTTCTTGATCTAGCTACACCAGAGTTGACAGAGTCAAAGTCGGCCATTTCGTATTTCTTTAAGTGAGAGAACCGCATCGCTCCATACGGTAACAATATCCGTAGGGTTGTTAATTCTCCATAAGGCAAACCAAACTGATTTTTCAATTGATCTCTCGTAAATTAAAGTTATTTTCTAAAATGTCAGCTTTTATTACCCTCTTCTATCGGAGCAAAGTAAAAAGTTCAAATTAAAACGATAATCCATTGAAAAATATGCGTAAAACTTGTGCAAAGAAATTGAGGAGCAAAGTTAGTTAACATCTGCAAAAGCTCGAAAAAAAATCGCTAGTAACAATAATGTTTTAATGAGTTAGACTTCAATAGTACTTTTGTACATATATAACACATCACAGAACTTCGAAAAATTTAAAAAATTGTGGAATAAATAAAACAGTTGGATCATTTTTGGTGCAAAGTTATGGTACTTTTGCTTTAAATCCTCCTACGCTCTTCGCAAATTCCTGTCGCATTTATATGCATGGAAGCATCTATCGGTCACAAGTTTTGAGAGCGCATTTTTTTCAGTGAACAACTATTTCAATTATCCTTTTGACAAACTCGAAGATAAACTTCCTTTAATATTGCTCACACATACTCTTCAAAAGTAAGACAATAAAAATAAAATTAAGAGCTTGTAAGTAATAAAACAACTTGGTTAACATTTATTAAGATATATTCTATTATTATATAAACATACATAATATATTACATACCTATTACATATATTCATTTCCTCACCTCTCATACTTATTCGCCCGGTCGACTTGGAAGCACCGGGCGGCTGCTAGCGAGCAGTTCTGCCAGAACTCCTCGGCGGCGTCCCACAGACTCTCCCTGAGCCTGGTCTCCAGCCCATAGGATGCCTGCTGCTGCCCGAACCTCATACGCCGCGTCATCTCAACGTCAGGTCTCTTGGCCTTACGAGACCACAGCTCTGGGTCTACTGTACGCATTTTGGTTTAAGAGATCGAGGATGGGACAAACTGGTTATATGTAGGGCAGTAATCCAGGTAACCGTTAGTTATTGGAGTGATTGCGAGACCAATCCTCCAACATTCAATTGACAATTTGACCACTATAGCATGTATTGGCATGTCTGCACCGATTAGCCATGTTACTGGGATGATAGTGCTTTCGTGACTGGAATCAACTTTCATTTAAACTGAAATACTAATTGTCTTTGAATAATTAATATTTTAATCACTGCTGTTAGTAGATCTGTGTATACGATATTTTAACTAGATATATTGAAAGCAATAAAAGTCCGTCGGTGCTACAAACTTATTACCATACACGATGTTTCTTGAACTTACAAATAACAATTACGGCACGAAAAAAATTAAATCCCACCTTACTTTCCCTCACACCTTTTACCTTCCCTATGTTGCGTAAATTTGCATTTGCAATCAAAATAATTTCGTAGCATTCGTAGCACAGTGCGAGCTACGCGCTACGCCGCTACGCTGTGTAGCAACTCGGTAGTAGGAACCTTTTCATTTATACTACGCGAGTACCTAGGTAGGCTACTACCTTTTTACATTTATTTTTTATTCCCTACTGACTGGGAAGCTCTTGGTCTGCATCTCACTTGATGGTAAGTAATGACCAGGCCGAAAAAACGAGCTTCACCCGGATTCCTCAACCACAGAGGAACTGGCTATCTTACCTCTAACTGCTAAAACACAACAACACTGTTAACATTGTTGTTATGGCGACAGACTTAGATAAAATGGTGGTAGCTAGCCAGGCGGACTTAGAACAAGCCGTACCACGAACCAAACCGAGCAGAAAATGTTGCCCCCACTGTGAATCGAACCTCCACTCGGGACCTCTGTGTCTGAGACAGGTGGTCTAACCACTAGACCACAGAGGCGGTTAAAAAACCTGCCGGTTGTTAACTTGATATTAATCATGAGCTGCCAGTTTCTGATTAACAAAATAAGTTTTGTAAGTGAAACATCATCCGGCTGTAGAACTGTGGAGGAGTGGTGTTTGCTCCATTGGTGTGTGATTGGATTGATGGCGTTCCAGTGCGAGGGTAAATTAATAAACAAATCATGATACATTTTGGTAACTTTTATTTCACATCGATTGACACTGATATTTTCATGACTGCCACTACTGGTACACTGAGAGGTTAATTAAATTCTTGTGATACGGTGTTATGTGATACAACATCAATATTGTTATATAATAAACAGAGTTACAAACTATCGTTTAATGTAATGCATATAATTTAGAATGTGATGTTTCAATGTATCATAATAATGAAATATGCCATAGACAACGACTTAAATTGTAAAATATTTACATCTACTGCTTGTTTTATGAGCTCTTTGGATGTCCATACATAAACACTTAGAATTACTTATAGTTATGTACGAGTAGGTATAGCGTTCAGGTAGAGCGATGATGTTAATGATTTCAAAATGTGTGGTGATGTTTCATCACCTACTTCTGTATCAACTCATTGTAGAAATAACGAATGAAATTACAATTGTTACTTATTTGATAATTTAATATCTTTATAATAATTCTTACCAAGTACTACAAAATAAATGTTTGAAGCAAAGAAAAACACAGAAGGTAAGATGGTAAGATGTTTTATCAAATCAATAATAATACCTACCCTACTTGTATAGGTAACCATCTCCTGTTCTCTACTCTCCGGTAACATTGTCCGGTGGTAACCCTTCCCTGCCGCTACACACCAACGAAATTAATGATTCAATAAATAATAAACATTTAAACAATCAACAGTAACTTACACTAGAGCCTTTGGCTTTACAGATAATAACTTACTGATCTGTGTCTTCTACTTATTATTTATGATACTTATTAGCTCATTTAGGTTCACTTAAAAGCTCGTATGCGAAACGCGTTGTTCTATATGTACTAACCGTATTATATGTATTTAACTTAGTAGGTATATACTTGTTTTCACGTGAAAATTTTGCATTTCTAAAAAAATTGAATTCGATTTAGTCTACACCGTAGAATAAAAATTCTGCTATGTGACTCCATATCGAGCGTTGAATGTTATTGTAAATTCCAAAATATTTGAATAGACACCAACTTCGCACAGCGCCCGTCAATTTAAAGTTGTTAGATAGCATTTACCATCATGATTTGAATATTGCGTTTTTATTTCTATTTATTTTAACGAATCGATCGAATTAGTAATTGAGGACAGACAAATTTTCATAATGTATCTAATTTAGACACAGATTTTTTTCTTAATAAGAATAAAAATAAAATTTTATAAATTTTTAGAATTAAAAAGATTTAAATTCTTATTAAGAAATGTATCTAGGCTTGTACCATATGATTAACTGATAAAATTCAATGCTGTAATGAGTTTCCCATGCGATCTCAATTGTTTTACTCAAAAATGCATGTAATGTGGTCATTATTTTGACAACCTTGTTTGAGCAAAGTCGACGAAAATCAAATGCAAAAAGTTTTTATTTAAAACACATCTATAGAGATAGGTACAAAAAGATTTTATCCCATATTTGGCTGTATAGTTCCAACTACCATGGTTAAAAAAAAAAAACAAAGAAGTAACAAAAGCGCGGTTCAGCGAAAATTTTATTTTTATTTAGTGACTTTTTGCGTAATAAATTAAGAAATAATACAGCAGTCAAACACCGCATTAAAATTATCGCAAACTATTAGTAATATCAAACCGGGAAAGTCGGTGTTGAATTTAGTAACTGTACTTTTCATAATTGTCATTTTAATTAAATTTCTAGTTAATTAATATACATTTTATTGAAATTACTTGCTGGTTTTATTTAGATTAGGTACTTGCATTTTTGAGTAAAGCACTATACAAGCCTTGGCCTACTATGACTGCTTCGCTGGTCACGCTATGATTGCCTCGAGCTAGCTTAGCTACGCTCTAGGCCTTCCAGCTTGGCCATCATTGCAGCCCTTGCTGTCCTCGCTGTAAAGGCCTCGACCTACGGCCTCGGCCTTTATCTCAGCTCGTCCATCAAGTGCTGCACGCTGACCGCGCTGTGTCGGCCTGGAGCTGCGCTGTCGGCCATCATCAGCGCGAACAGCAAAGTAGTCATTATAGACCGCGGCAGTAATGTACTATATCAACAGGTAAACTGTCAGTTGCCTGCGTCGTGGATTTTTCCTGAATGTACAAATGAGTTATATCACTAAACAATTAGGTAATCAGCTATCAATACTAGTTTCTTGCAATTACATGTAAGCGTCAAGCGTCACACGCATGCGCGATGGTATGTTACGGGTAATGTAAGAATAGTGGGACAACCCAAATGGTTCATTCCGTATTGTATTATATAACGGGCTTGATCCGCAACTCCACGTCCAAGCGGGTATTTTGAGAACGGGGTTGTATCCATAATAGTTAGACTGGAAGCCGAAGATATGATAGCAAGTAGACGACACCATTACATACACATACATCATTGACTATACTTAAAATACACGAATGTCTGGGTAGTGCGCTGAACAGCGTCTAGCTCCCTGGACTGTAATCATTGATCCGGCGGCGTAAACACTTTGTTTCTATTTACAAAATAGCAATATCTTCTATTCTAACGGCTTATAGCCTTCCTAGTTATAATTACCTAGATTCTTCTCACTAAAAAAACATAAAAAATGTTGGTTTATTAAATAATCCATATCTAGTAGCAGTTCATAATTTTTTTCAAATCTGATGTTTTTTCTCCCAATGACAATATGGAAAATTCTAAGATTCAGATTCAGATAACTTTATTTGTTCAAACAAATAACTTCAATCATATTATAAGATATTATGTTAAATAAAAGGGGAAATTATACAATTATCAGCTCTGTTTGATTCCAAACGTTAGTGAATTAGGTTTTTATCTTATATCTAATACATTAAATTATTTGTTACAATTTGATATTATCTATTTCGGATTTCAATTTGTCGGATTTCAATTTTATAAATATGCCTCTCAAATATTTACAATGGCGAAAATTTTTATAAACTTTACGATTATATTTTAACTACTTAACATATATTTCATACGAACTAAATTAGATGTTTGCAGGCTCTCACCCGCTAGCTGTAAGGCTGTGCACAGACTTGACAAAAACAGTCTTCAGCGATTAAAGTCTGTCTACGTCAGTATCACAGTTTGCATAGATCGGAATTATCGAGCTATGCAAACAAAGATGGCGGGCACACTCGCATAGCCTGACTATAAATTTGACCTAATATTATATAAACGTACTGTACTATATGAACCTATAATTGGCTGAGAGTTACAAAAATACTTCATATATTTACATACAACTTCACCCGCGACTTTGTTCGCGTGAATTTCGTATTTTGTTTCTCAAAGGAATAATATTAAAAGATTTTTCTTGTAAACACCAAACATTTTTGCCAGTATTAACTTAAATATTCATAAATAATAATGAAAATTGTTTATTGGTAAAACAAGTACAGGTACGAGTATAAACAAATTTTTGATTGGATCCTCCTTTTAGGCAGACAGTACCTGTATTAGGAGAGTCCGCCCTTCCATAGCAAGACGTGTTATATAAATAGCAAATCGTATAATTTTTATGCTAAAACTACATAAATTTACACTAACTTAAATAAATCAAATGTGTGTATGTGTGGGTGTAAATATGTGTGTGAGTATTGTGAGTGACTGCAGCCTGTAGGTATGACTGAGAGTACATGAGTGTGAGGGTGTTTATGTTTCAAGGTTTCAGAGGTGTTTCGGTATCATTGTAGGTAAGTGTTTGTCTCCATTCCATTTTTTTTTTACAGTCATAGTGGTTTTGGCAAACAAGATCCTTGTCCTAGGGATATTTAATATCATATCTTTCGTTTTTTTTCTCAGTATGCCAGCATCATAGGAAAGAGACTTATGTTTTTTAATTTAATTTGTGTAATGTAAAGTTTCCTGACTGAGAGCAAGTTACTAAGTCGAAATAGGCCTTCAGTAGGATATCTCTTTTTTTTTAAATACATGCACTTGATAAGAGCACGTTGTGCCCTTTCCACCGCTAGAAATTTTGTTTTGGCTGCACCACCCCAAACAGGTATACAATAAGAAAGTACTGACTGGACTAGCGCAACATAAATCATCTTAAGGAAATCTTTTGGATGGCCTGAATGATTACCGGCAGTCTTGGGATCGACGTGTCTAAGAGTCCGGAACATCCAGCTTAATTTCCTGACTCTATTGGCAACCTGCTGAATGTGTAGGTCCATGATAGTCTCTGGTCCACGATAACACTTAGGTACTTAATATGTGGTACTTTGTTAATTGTTGAGCAGCCACAACTATTGCGATTATCGTTATTGCAAGTATGAATTTTAACATTAAATTCTTCCTCTGGTTGTGTACTAAAGCAAATGTAATTTGTTTTTGTAAGCAAATTAATTTTCAACCACTTGGCGATATAGCCAAGCCTGTCTCAGTACTATGTTTCACATTCTGCCATGTATCACTAATGAAGAATACTGCAGTATCATTCGCGTAAGAGAACACTTGTGCGTTTGCAACATTTATATTACAAAGTTCATTGACGTAAATAAGGAACAATGTAGGTCCCAATACGCTTCCTTGAGGGATGCCGTATGATATGTTTGCGTCTTCACTAGTGTACTGACCCATTCTAACCCTCTGCTTCCTGTTTCCGAGATAATCCCTGAAAAGGCTTAGAGGCACTCCGCGAACTCCAATACATTCCAGCTTTCTCACAAGGATTGGGACAGAGACGGTGTCAAAGGCTTTTTTTAGATCTAAGAATGCAGTTATACATTTTTACCTTTGCCAAGCTGTTCGGTTATATGAGTACTTAGTGCAGTAACTGCATCTTCCAAATTGCACAAAGCCAAATTGTGACTCAGATAGTACGTTGAAATCTTTTAAGTGTGTTAAAAGTTTTACATTTACATAGATTTTTAATTTTTTTTGGTTGTGATATTATCAAATAACTTCTCCCGCTCTGGGCGGAGCGGGAGAATTTCCCTATCGGTTTTCTTCGAACCCCTGGCAGGCATTGGCCCTAGTGGACCCCGTCAATTCTACTGACATCTCTTTGAGGCGTGCGTGGGACACAACGCGCCGTCAACCCGGGCATGGTCCTTATCGGACGGCGAGTTACCCATTGCTCAAGCCAAACCCGCGCCTACGGTGGCCGGAAATTGGCTCGCGATTCCCGACGCCCTGGGCGTCTCCTCCTGCGGCGGTTAGGGGCATGAGGGTGCGAAATTTGCCTCTCCCTCACGCGTTCCGCCTCCTCCTTCGCGAGCATTACCGCTTCGTAGAAGGAGGTGACGGTCTGCCATTTCCTCTCGCTCCGTACCATGGCCTGAACCAGGGCCGGACGCGAGAGATCACCGCCGCCGATCGCCTCCACACAGATATGGGCAGAAGTTAGATACATCGTCTCTGTCTCCACCCTTGAACACTGGCGTAATAATAGCCAGCTTTAAGGAAGTCGGGAATATGCCTTCACCGAAGCAAAGATTAGCAAGATATGTAATTATGGGAACAACCTCCTTTCTTATATATTTTAGAAATGCAGTAGAAACATTATCGCAATCAGACGCACTGTCAGATTTGAGACTCATTAGGACATGATTCACTTCATCATCGTCAGTTGGGTTGAGTTCGTTGTAAACAGAGGTTATTTTGATCATAGTTTAAAGTTGGCTGGATTTTTTTAGGCTCTTCTTACCAATGTTCGCGAAATATTCATTAAAGTAATATACTCGTAGTTAACTGATACTAAAGGAGTAGATTTTATATCAAGTAAGTCTGTATTGCAATTGTTAGGTTTATTTGCGAAAGTTATAGTTTTAATGTTTTTCCAAAGTAATTTATTGTTAGCAACTGATTTAGTAATTAATTCTCTTTCATATTTTCTTTTTAATTTTTTGATAAGATTATTACAGTGATTTCTATACCTAGTATATGTTATTTTTAATACGTCGTTGTTTGGATCTTTTTATTAGGTTTTTGAAGCTTATTACGATTTTTAATACAACGTAAAATTCCATGGGTTATCCCTGGTTTTATAATGCGCTTACTGTTAGGGATTTTAGTAAGAATAGTATTTTTATTGATGGAATCCATTAGTTTTTTTATTAGTAGTGATAGTAATACAATGGTTCCCGCAGTCCTGCTCATAATAAATTACAGTATTATACTAGCTACTTCACAATTTGATAGAGGCAATCTTTTCATGCGTCGCACTATATTTACAAAATAGCTTCGGTTTTAGATTTACTCCTAGGTGCTGTAACTTAGCAACAAGTACACATGATTGTATTGTGTATCGGCCTGGTGTCGGCAATTTTATATTTTGCGTAGGTAAGGGTGGGAAATCCGATCATAACTAGTATATTACAAGCTTAAAAACACTGCCTACGTTATTTATTTTTTTTACTTTCCCACTTGCTTAGGTACCTACTTACTAAGTTTACATTTATTTGGCATATACATCGTCATCAATTTTAAAACATTCATAATCCACACTTTACGTTACGAAAATAATCACACTAATATCATAAAGGCGAAAGTATGTGAGTGTGTGTATGTTTGTGTCTTCTTCACGCTCAAACTGCTGGACTATTTTAGATGAAATTTGGCACACAGATAGTTTATAACCTGAATTAACACATAGGATACTTTTTATCCCGATATTCCCACAGGATCGAGACTTGCGCGGGTGAAACCGCGGGGCGCAGCTAGTTTGATTATAATTCAACTCTGAGTATATGTAAAGCCCATTTGCATGAATAATCAATAAATATTTAACGTTAAAAGAATTGATTAAGTCGGTCTATTTCTAGCAATCGTTTGAAGCTGGTAGAGTCAGAACACGTCAGAATGACAATAAATGTTGAGCGCTAATTGTATTTAATAACTGTCATGTATGGTCTTATGTACTTTACTGAATGTTATAAGTATATTTTTGTGTTCGATCGAATTACATGTACCTATTTACATATCCTGACATCGAATCTACCATATCAACTAACTACTAATTTTATTATTGTAGGTTGTCAAGGGAATCAGGCACCAGGCAAGCAAAGCCATTTATCTCACCCGGGCAACATTGCTCGCTTCTTTACAGAGGAGTTTGTTACGCCACTTCTTCCGAGCTCAATGACGTGAGGGCGATCTTTTGTAACTTGATATATTCAAAAAGAGTTGATTCTCAGCTGATTGTTGGTCTATATTCGATGTTTACACAGGTTTTACAATTTATTGATCGGCATTTGTTTTCTAGACGTGTTATAAGTCACGGGTAAAGTATAGTAGGAATAATGGATTAATATAAGTATGACCAGTGCCCCAATTGTGTAACACACGATTAATTACTATCTGAATCATTTTTAAGTAAGTATATTGCTAATCCATTGCTTCATATGTTCGAAAAATTTGTCTGCTCAACAACGTTAATAACACAATGAATGTTTTTGAACTGTCAAAATGAAACAGATTGTGATTGATCGTGTGTTACGCAATTAGGGTGCGGGTTAAACTTAAGATGTTAAGGTATTGGTAATGGGCGCAATTTCGATGGAAAACTGACACGTAGGTATCTACAATTTACTTATATTTAAACTATACTAGTTTGTTTAGAGAACTAACCTATTAGTATTATGTACAGACTACATGTTTACATACATACGATGTGGTTTTAATACTAGTCGATATTTCTAATAATTATTCGACAAACACACTTTCCGTTCAGCTTTCTTTTACGTTTGTTTAAGTTACTTAGTATCATAAAGACCATGCTTTTCAAGTGGCTACATTTTTTACGTAGATGATATAGTTCAGAATTTTGTTCTTTTTTCGATTAATTATCCTACTGAGTTCCACTTTTAAGCAAGGTGTATTTACAGCTGTACCTAATCATATATAATTAATGATATCTATGTAGATGTTTTTTTTTTATATTAATGCTTGTACTTGTGTGGTATCCATTCCGGTGCTTTTATTGGATTTTTTCTAGCGCTAAGTGAAATAATTCGTAATCGGATTAATAAGTATAATTATTTGTGGTGGTGTGTACCACTGCCCTGAGAGCGACTCTTCGAAGTGCCTGCCGTTTACCTTAATAACTTTTCTTAGCCCACTTTTATAACTACTTACAATATGTTAGTCTAGAAATAAATTACTTTGTACATAGAATAACTTACGCAGTACCATTTTTATTGGCTATCTGTCTACTTTACATGTATATTATATACTATTTAGAAAAATACCTGTAGGTATAAGTATACCCCTGTTTACACCGAACTTAGCTCATACTGTACAAACTACAGATTTGTTTTGCGTTATGAGTGGCGCGTTCATTTATATTCTACTTAGTCGTCAAATACAACGTGTTCGAACAAGTTAATAAAACAAGACTTTGATTTGACTTCCTTTTTAGGGTTCCGTACCCGATGGGCGCTAAACGGAACCCACAACTAAGCCTCCGCTGTCCGTCCGTCCATCTGTCGGTCAGCGAGCTGTATCTCATGAACCGTAATAGGTAGACAGTTGAAATTATCACAGATTGTGTATTTCTGTTGCCGGTATAACAAAAATAATTAAAGGTATATACAAGAATCGTGTTTTTTTCGGCGTTTGTTGCTCGATCTTAAAACGGTACGGAACCAGTCGTGCGCGAGTCCGACTCGCACATGGCCGGTTTTTTTAAGTTAGGATGTTTTTACAAGTTGCATGCATCTAAACTTAAGATGATTAATTTAATTTAAATAAAATACTTACTTTCTATATCTATGATGAAAATGAGTGAAGTGTACTGAACCAATATACAATCATTGAGGTACCAGCAATATAATGTCTCTGTGCGTCTATATATTATAAATATTACATAAATCGAATGAATGTGTCTAGTAAATTAATCTTATTTCTTTTATCATTTTGTACCGTTTCTGTTTTAATATCGTACAAAATGTTAAGAAAAATGTGGGTTTTGTTTTCAAGAATTCCAAACATAGGAATAAAAGACAGGAAAAGAATGCCCAAAGAAATTAATTTACCTTAACGACTCTTCAAAAATAATGTGTTCAAGTAATAGTAGGTTACGAAAAGTTTCATGTCACTGGTGCTACGGCGTGTCCACACGAGCGCGGGCGTGTTCAGACCAGCGCTAGCGTGTTCAGACCAGCGCGGGCGTGTTCAGACCAGCGCAGGCGCGAGAGCGGCGCGCTGCGCCGTCTGCCGTCACAGGTACGCCACGAACAGCAGCATGGACAGCAGCAGCAGTGACACGCCGCTCACGCCCAGGCGCGTCGACTTGGACAGGATGCCCTTCCCTGTGGACGGCAATGAAATGTTTACATTTTAAATGCTGGCAAATGGGTAAATGCCCGGGATAAGTTACCCGAGGGGTGATCCGAGAGATTTTCCAAATTCCAGATACTTTATTTAGTACTTACACATTTTTGGTGCAGTCTGTACCTATGTACGGCATTATTATACGTAGCCGAGTGTCATGTCCGTTTGAAACATACTTTAGATGAAAAAGATAAAGGAAAGTTTAAACGGCCAAAGTCAAGTCAAGTTTATCTTCTCTCTGTAAGTAAGAAAGAAAGAAAAAGAAGAATAAGATGAAAACATGGTCATATTCACTCACATCGTTCAGCGAGCTTCCTGTAGCAGCAGCAGTTGCGCAGCCGTACGTACTGTCCGCAGTCGGGCGCCAGCGGGCGGCAGCGGCGCGCGCCTATGTAGCAGGTGTGCGGCAGCCAGGGGAAGGGCTCGCGCACGAAGTGGCGCTCGCAGCAGCAGTGGTCGGCCAGCACGCGCGTCTCGCAGTACTCGAGGTCGCGCTGGCTGCACGTGCCGCAGCCCGGCCGCGTGGGGGGGACTGAAGGCAGACATGGGAGGTTTGGAATGTTTGTGGTTGCGGGTAAAATTTAGTGAGCAGGCTTTCAGTGACAGGGACAGGCCCGCTACTCTTTTCCCCGAGATGGCAGCCTTTTTTGGTTCGTTACAAATGTTGTTCCTACTCCGATCACGTTACCATAGGATAAACATGGAAATCTCCTAACATCGAGCCAGGCGGGTTGTTCGCAGACTGCAGCAGGAGGTGCAGAACCATACAACTTGCCCTAACAGAGTGACTGACTGAGTGAGTGACTGTCACCTTTGTACGTATTTTTATTATTATTATTTACTCTCAATAAGAATCGCTCCAACATCCATGGCGAGGTACTTTTGACCACATGATTCACAACGAATATGATATCCATGCTCCTTCTAGGCCCACTCTAGTCCGCTACCATAGCACGCACATCCCATCTACTCCTGATATTATCCTGGCTAACTCTGTCTATCACCTTTCGGAGCCTCAGGTGATAATCAGTCTTTTTTCTAACCACCTACCTGTCCTCTTTACCGTAGGTGGTAAACTTAACAGGCGGGCGCGTATCATCTTCAACTACAGAAAGGCGGGCTGGAAAGGTTATAGATCTCATCTGAATGAGTCCATAACCTTAAATCAAACAACATTTAATTTTTTAACGTGGTGTGGCTCTGCAACGATTCAGATTTTATTTTTACTTGTTTTTTCTAACTTTTTATTATACTTTACCGAAACTTTCTAAGCCCAGATTAAAATAGTGTACTACCTAGTGTTCATCTAGTAAACTTAATAAATATTTTTGCTGTTAACTAAATATTTTGTATTATTTGTCTACTCCATAACTCGCTATGTGCAAAAATTTCAAAGACCAAGATAAATTAACGTTACTTAGCACGCACTTTTTTTCAGATATGTTTCCGTCTTTATCATGCACTTTTAGTATGACAGTTGTGCGACAGTGACAAGAATAATGCTAAGCCAAAGCCCATGCTAAGTAAGTAAAGTTTTTAAATTCCGGTCAGTTATTTCGTTAGTTCCACTTTTGGCTACTGGTTCAGATAAGTTTGTGGCAGCGCGGCGACGTAGCGGCCGACCACCGAATATGGAACCGCCATTCCCCGTGTGCGGGGGAGATAAGCCACGCCCATCAAACTACCATTTATTTTCAATATAGGCCCCTTGCGGTAGCGTTGAGGGTCGGGTTGTCTCCTTCCTCAAATATATATGTAGTGTACCCACTACCCCCATCTTTGCGTTATACTCGTGAACGGGAAACAGGTACTGGTGGTTTTGTTATTTTTGGTCTATTTTGTTCCTAGTTTATCATTTTTTCTTTTACAGCTATATATTATAGCTATATGTAAGCGGGCAAGCATTTTATATCTGCAGGGTTTTATTTAGGGATTAAGTTCTATTTACGTTTAAATTTTTTATTTTTGCTTGAGTATAGTTCTCGATGTTTTTTGTTGGTATATTGGCATGTGCTAGCCGACATATAATTTAATTTATGTTTTGTGTTGTGTAATGTAAATTATTTTGCATACTAAGTATTGTATATAGAATGAAGTGTTTCTAACTCAACTGAAGCTGTGCTGCTAGCCAGGGAGTTTGTTGCGCCACTTCTTCCCAGCTAAAGCACTAGGAAGTGGTGAAGGGCGGGCGTTTTTGGGAGACTGTCTTATGTAATTTTGACGCTCAAAAAGTGCTGATTCTCAGCCTAGTTTGAATAAATTTGATTTTGTTTTTGGATCAAAATCGCCGGTGTGGAAACGATGTTTCCCAATGAAGATTTAAATCTTCTGTTAGTATTTTTTAACTGTTTGATTTTGAAAAAAATAAACATACGTAAAGGACAAGGCGTAAACGTTCACAGTGGTAAAAAAGTGGCAATTGAATTTATAAAAACATTCACATATAAATCTACTAAGGGATTTAGATTCGATTGATTGGCGGAATTATTTACGTATGGCTGAAAATGCTAGCGGAGAACGCGGCCTGAACACTGAACGCCCAACCACACGTGCAAACAAGTTTGTACAAGTCTGGCTTGCGCATGCCAGAATTTCAAGCAAGTCGAAAAACCATAAAGCCGTGCTTTGGGGTTTGCGCATGCTACCGTTTTACCGAATACACGCACAGTGTTCAATGTACAGCTTGCGCGAGCAAAACTGTGGTCAAGCATGCACGTGTCGTAGGCGCAAAAGTAAGTAGGTAGTTATTATTCGTACGATGAATGCAAATGTTACGTCACGGCCGTCTTAGGGTGGAGACACACCTCGCTTATACCGAAAACATGCTGCCGCCGCCGCCGCCGGTAACACGCACGGTATGAACGGTATCGTAGTACAATGCCATGCCTGCCAAAGATATTATAATATCATTGACTAAAGCGAAATTGGAGAGCAGACCTTAATTAATAAAAGGACATCGAGCCAAGTTCGCATGTAAGAGTTTAGTTAAGGTATCGTCTTATCTCACGATATCGTGACATGTGACGCGAGCGACACGGTAAGGTAGAAACGACGTGAGACACCTCGAGCAAAATGCGATGCGATTCAGCTTTACGGACGTGCCAGTGTGCTTAAATGCGTTAATGAATTTCTATAACACTTCGATTAGTCACGCGACCTTCCTGTCCAAGTCTCGCTGTCTCAGGTAGGACATCCTAGCTCTACGTTATGTAACATTAAAAGAAGATGGCTGCCGACATTTTCTTTGTTATGTAATCCTCCGATGTAAAGCATTATAAAGTAACACGCTAGTATAGGGGTGGTAATAAAACTATAAGAAAAGCAGAATGATGGATTACAATTTAATCCATCGCCATTATGCGTTTCTTGTCTTGTCATGTCATGACGACCGAGACAAAGAAAACCCACCCTGGCAATGGCGACTTATGAACATCCGAAACGAATCGAAATTTACGAAATTACTATACAAATGATTGATACGTGTCTCTAGTTTGCAATCAAACATTGAAACAACCAAATTTCACAAATTTTCCATTTTTGACCAAACTTTACGAAAATTTTAGCAAATTTTAGGAGGAAATACGAATTACCTGCGTATCTGCGATGCGTGTTTCCCGGCGGGCGATGCAGCAGCGAAGAGCACAGGAAGGGTGTGGGTCAAAACGTCACGTTGACGCATGTGCAGAGGCGGCTGATATTGATTTACGACCGAGTACCAACACAGGTCTAGACGGACAGGCTACCTAGTGCCTCCCCGCGTGCTGCCTACATCCCGGCCGGCCGCCGCTCGGGAGAGGGAACCGGTCGATATTGCACAGGAGGTTACAGGACGATTGAAAGCCGAGGTTTCGTTTGCATATTGAGATTTAATTTGAAGGTAATTTGTTCACCAAAAAAAACTTCTGGCTTAAGTAATTAGCTTTATCTACACCCATGCTATAAAACCTCTGTAAAAGTTTCAGAAGCAGTTAGCTTATTGCCGTCATTAAAACAGCCAGTGTCATAGTAACCATTACCTCATCCCAATGAGTGTTACGATGTTGTACTAAATTTCATTACGCAACTCGTTTCAACGTTCAAGCGGGGGACAGCAGCACCCACTGCACGCATGTTTGTGTGATGTGCTGCTGCAGGCGACGTACACACGCGCAGTTGTACTGAATTTCGTGGGAATTTCTTTATTCTTGATCTTGAATTAAGTACAAACACCCTATGGTTTCATAAACTTTTATAGAGGATTCATATCATGGGTGTAGATAAAGTATTGTATGCAACTGTTATAATTAGGTATTAAAACACACATGTGAAACCCACATTCGTGTTTACCCCTTATTACCCCTTATTATACAACAGTTGCATAAATAACTATTCCGTATTATAATGTAGTGTAGATACCACAGATATATAGATACGCAAATACGCAGGTATATCTTTCTGAAGTCGGTATTTTACAAATTTGATATTTATCACCAAAACTATTCTGTGGCGGCATCTACATCGCTGCATGCGAACTACCCACGCATCAAAGCCCTGATGTCACACAAAATCCTGACGTCACACAAATCCTGCATCGCGCAATTAGAGTTTACCGCGCGAACAGCATATACATATAACTTCCCCGACATCAATCGTTGGGCAGTTGCCCGTCAGACACGGCACTGGTCTGGTCGGAGGAACTTCCCTTTTTTATAAGGGATGAGTGAACTTTACACCCTGTTCCTCATACCTCTAAGATATCAAACAAAAACTATTAGGTAAAGGTATCAATAATTTTTTTCTAGTGTATGATAAAATAATAAAAAAGGCAAAGTTTTCAATAAGACGCTTACTGACGCGTGAAGGTCGTGAAGTGACGTGACGGCGACTAATCGAAGGTCCATTACACAAACCTTAATAGATGTGACCAGCAGGCTGTGACCGGCCACCAAGCAATATTTACATAGCTTAAGAGTTCACGGGCTATTTATAATACAATACTTCCTTCCTGAATGTTAATCAGGATTGATATCATAATGTATATTCTGTAACAATGTAGCATTAAGTGATCAATATATCGTTTGGGCGGCGCTGTGATTTCGGTTAGTCAGTCAGTCAGTAGGGCAAAAGGTTTCTAAATCTTCTGACTCATGTTGTTAACTTGTTACCTACTTGTTGCTTATTCTTCACCAGTTTCAAGCTCCACGCTTGAGTTACGAGCCGAAATATACCCTAATTCAAGTTCATAATAAATTAGCAAAATACCCCGCCATTACTTTACAAACAGCAAACTTACTCGAGTCGAATGAAGTCGATTAAGATGAAAACTTTTCGACTACATAAATCATGCCTACATCAACAAAATCTCCAGAATTAAACAATATATATCTATACTACACTACTTAACAAAGTTTAGGGAACAAGCCGACTATATCAACTTAGTTAAGAAAGAAGATAAGAAGGTCACAAAAATTTGTAAATGTTGGTTGAAACTGCATTAAATATTAATCCTTCGAAATTTAAAAATGAAAACCTAAAAGCAAATTAAGCATTTTGGAATAAGGAGGAAAGATTTCGATTTAGCGTACAGCGTTTTGAAACGTAATAACTTTGGAAATCTTTAGAGGTCCATAATCGTTGGTTTTTCTTATGAAAATTATTTTCGCTACTTTATTGTAACTTTTGTGACTCTAGAGCGTTATGCCACGTCGTCATTCAACGGGAATTTAGCGAGAGGAGAAGGGCTGTGTGGGTATGCTGGAAGCAATGTACACAGTCAACGTGAAACTGACGACGCAGCAATGCGTAATTTGCTGATTTTGGGCACGTTACAGCGCTACAGGAGATGTTGCTAAGCGTCACCGAGGAAAATACAGGATCACTCTCAGAGACAAGACCGCTTTCTGCAAAATGCTGCGAGGAGGCAGCCTCAAATTACGGCTCGCCAGCTAGTAGGAAGACTTCTGTCTCAGTACCAAGTGGTGATCGGTGACCAAACCACCAGAAGAAGATTGCATGTTATGATCGATATGCTCGCAGACCGTTTAGAGTTCCAACTCTTCAACGCGGAAATCGAAGACATCGATTATTGTGGGCTAATGCACATTTGCACTGGATCGACACTCAGTGGGCTCGTGTTCTTTTTTCTGATGAGTCGCGCTTTGGATTTTATCCCGGCTCAAGAAGAGTGCATATTTGGCGAGTTCCTTTTTGTCAGAGTCGGCTCCAGAATCCTAAGGAAGTTCATCTGTACCAGGGCGAAACGATTATGGAGTGGGATGGAATTCGCCTGGGTGGAATGGACCTCAGTTTGATACGGGGCAATTTAAATGCGGAACAATACTGTGATGAGATTGTCACTTATGGTCATTACTCACCGAGAGCAGTATGGGCAAGATTTCATGTTCATGCATGATAATGCGTGTGCACACACAGCAAGGCTACTGATGAATGCACTGCAAGAACAATCACGCTATTAGAGTCGCCTGCTCAATCCGCTGATCTCAATCCTATTGATCATGCCTGGGATTTGCTCGTCAGAAGAGCGTTCAGTGACCTGCCCCAAAACTTGAAAACGGAAGAAGAGCATATTGCACATCTTTCCAGTGTATGGATGGAGCGATATTCCACAGGTGACAGACAATAGACAACCTGATACTCAACAGATTATTACAAAGTTGCTAGGAATGTTAACTTTAATTAATGTAATCTGGGCGTTCGTTTTTTTGAATCTACAAAACAGTGTTCTTTGAATTTTTGGTATCATTGTAGATGTTCGTTTTTTTTTTTCCTCCGAAACTCCTTTTATTGAATAAAATTATTAAAATCTGTACGCGTACGCGTATGTAATTACGCTTCTATTGATACAAAATGTGTTGCATAAAAAGGTGTTAAAACCTTTTTATGCAATAAAAAAGTGATATAAATATATTTTTATAAAAATGATTACTATGAATACCAGTGCACTGGGCCCGCGTGGTATACTATAGCCCACTCCCTCTCAAAGAGAGGAGACCATTGTTAGATACACATGGAAAAATGGAAACACAGTATCTTTGTAGCGAGTAAATCAACTTGATTATGTATTAAATCTACGAGCCATGCATTACAGATGCCACAAAACTTATTTGTCGTACTCACAATTACTTGATAAATATAAGCAGGTTAACCTAGAATCTAGACGTAAGTATCTAGAGGCTTCTGTACTGTATGGTATTGTTCGTGGTGATTTTGATTGTATCGATCTAACGAGCAAACTATGTTATGTAGTTCCACGCACTGTTCAAATGCGTAGTATCCGTGCAGGTACCCTATTTGCTGTCAATACCTGTCGAACTAATTCTGGTTTGCGCTGCCCTATCCGTCGAATGGTTGAGTCTTATAATTGTAATTTTGTTAATATTGAAATGTTTGTATGCTCAAAATCCAAATTTAAATGTAATGTTATGAAAATGATTATTAACCAATAATGTTATTAGGAATGTAAGCTAATCTTTATTCTATTATTTATTTGATTTTAGGTTTAATTGTTACTCTGTTGCCAAGCAATCAATGAGAATCTCTATTTTGCATGATGTAATTTATTATTATTAATGTGATGTAATTATTTATTTATTATTAATGTGATGTAATTATTAATCATTAATGTGATGTAATGAATTATTATTTATTAATGTGATGTAATGAATTATTATTTATCAATGTGATGTAATTAATTATTATTTATTAAAGAGATGTAATTATTTATTACCTATCTAGTGGCACTCATTATCATATTTTCTTTTGTTAATATGCGGATAATGTAGTGGGCTGCAATATTGTTAATAATTTGTATTATCATTTCTCTGTTCCAACACATATTGTAGCTGTTTATTGTCCCTGAATAAATAAAATAAAAATAAATCAAAATATATTTTTCTTAAAAAGTTGCTGTTCATAAAATAAGTTTAATTTTATAATACTTGTGTATTGTGGACAAAGTAAAAGATATTTCTATGGGACTTTCACAGACAATCCCTTGAATCGCTTTAATTAGAGGCTTCACTAACTCTGCCTTGGCAGTAACTTGGGAAATCTTAAAATATAAGCAAAAATCAACGGTTCGTATGAATAATCATTTTAAAATCTTTACAGCAATTTAAGTAAAAACATATTACAAAAATCAACAGTTATAATGTATAATAAACAGTTTAATCAGTATAACAGTACCAGTATAATCGGGACGTATGCAAATATGGCCACCCATACTTTGAGGGCGTTCATACTGGTACTGAATGATACGCTTGATTACGCGTTCACTGTAGGTAAGTACATTAATTTTCAGTCTTAAAATAGCACATAAATCAGAATTTTATATTTTCTTATGTTTATAAGTAGTAACTTAATAATATGATAATAAAAAACTGTCTTAGAAATACCTATCTGAAATAATAAAATCACAGCAAGTTAGTTATTATTCTTCATACAAAAAACAAAGTGTACATAATTGCAAACTATTAATTACAAAAAAAAAATACACTAATCAACAGTGGCATACATTATTTTTTTAACTTTTATATCACAAAAATGAAAACTGTAGGTAGGTACAGTACCGACCAAAAGTCCATAAGCAATCTCACAAAGCAATAGACTGACACTTCGGTTTGACTTACGACCTTCTTCTATAAATTGTTACAATACTATAGACACGCACAGTACACACACACACACTCGCTTTGTCTGCAACCAATGACTAGTTCGATAATCATTCCTTTTTTGTTTCATTCGTCTTGTTCACATAAATATTAAAGTTTAGCAGGTAGACCACAGAAAACTAAGTAAATTATTTCGATTTCTGTAGGGTAGACAGATACAGTTCGTTACGAGTACCTATTCAATTAATAGAACTTTGTTGGCTCGTGGATAATATTGGTGACGAGTATTTAGCGCAGTGTTGTGGTTATTATTTTCAAAAAGCAGGCATAAAATATATTGAAGAGATTAGATCAGATCAGAGAATATTATTGCGCTGCGTAAAAGTGAAGTGAATATCTAATGAAACCGGACTAAGTGTGAGTGTTATCATTTATATATTTCATATTTTAGTAAACATAAATCTTAATCAAGGATATTGTTGATAGAACAGAGGTATTGTTGAGACAGAAGATGCCTTTAAAGTTTTAAATTCATTATGAGGTTTAATTCGATTAGTGAATAATAAATAATTTGTATTATGTGTAATAAAAACAATGTTTTTCTTTGTTCTAGAGAAATACTGTGAGGGTTAAGAGATATGAGGAAGGGGCTTATTATCGAGGTGCAGCGACGTCAAATGATGAATGAATATGAAACAAATGGTTTCATACCAACGAGATATTTTGCTGAATTATTAAAAACACGTCATTATGAACCGTTCGCCGTGCACTCTGAAGGCTTGCATCACTGAAGACCAGCTAGAAACGTTTTTGACCTTAAAATATTGACCGTGCCAACTTAATAAACAACAGATTCATTATTGCATGAATTTATGGTAACGAATTTTTTAAGCACGTTTCAATAGGGTGTTTGTCGTATTTCTTGCAGATAGACCGAAATTGTTTAATTAATATTATTTTAGTAATATTATTATTTTTTAAAATTTGAGGTTTAGTTTCAATCTTCTTTTCGTAAAGAAAATGAATACTTAAGCTATAACCTCAATACCAACCAATATTTACTAAAGCCAAATAAAATTTAAAATAATACTTAACCTTAAAATCAACAATATTGTCAGTAGATTTTTTTACATTTTAAGTAGACTAATATTCTTATTTATTGCTTAATTACTTCGAACATGATCAAAGCTTTATATATATATGGTGAAAAAAATCCATTTAAAATTTAAAATATTTCAAAATTTAAATATGTCAAAATAATACAAATTGCTTCTAAGTTTCTAGACATCTATTTCACATAGTATTCAGGTGAAGTAATGATAAATAATTGTAGCAGTTTATTAACTATACTTAAGTAAAATAAATACAACGAATAAATATTATTTATTTTTTATTATCACATATCACGCATTTTTATTCTAAACCCTTTATTGCAATAACAACATTAATAAATAGGCAGGAATATTTAAAAATATTATTATTGCAAACAAAAATAATAATATTTGCAAAAACAGCGCTGTGATTTACGAGATTAGAACCTTAGCCATCTTGAATCTAAGACCAACGCTTAACGCCTTCTGCTATTTGCACTTATAATTTACTTTCGAATTTTAGCAATGCCATATACTGGCCAAGGTCACGCGTATGATGCATGCTAACAAAAGTGATGGAAATATAAGTGCGGCGCCCGCGAACCGTGACGATACGACAGTGTGTAGTGCAAATATGCGTTCTCTGTTGTGTGTGTACGGCACTTACACCACAGACGTCTGACTGTTTACACATACAAATGTACGGACTATACCGCGTGTTCACAGCAATACAACCAGTGTTGCCATTTTGGCATTTTTTGTGCTAAATTTGGCAGATTTTCTTTCCGTTTAGCACAATTTTTCGTCGTTTAGCATATAGCATATTTTTTGGCATATAAAATAATTATGAATAACAAGTTTACTTTCCTTTTTTAAGTCCAAATACTTCAAAAATATATATAAAATATACTGTAATTATCATTTGTTTTTTATTGTTGATGTACTTCTTTATAGTTGGATAGGGCATCACTGTCTGATATTTGATCTACCTCATTCCAACGCAGAAATTGAACGCGTTTTCAGCCAAATGAATATAGTCAAAACTAAACTTCGCAACCGTTTGTCGATAAAAACTTTAAATGCCATTCTATACGTCAGATTCGGCCTAAAGAGGGCAAGGAAATGCTGCTATTCTTACACAGTTCCGGATAACGTACTGCGCTCTATAGGTACCAAGGAGAGTTATAGTCTTGAGAATAAGGCTTCCACGTCTACATGCATATCAGCTGCCGAGCCTGCCGATGAAGACGAAGATATTAACATTTTATTTAGTAACATAGTCGATTAAAACGTAGAATAAATCAAAATTTTGTTGATTAATAAACATTTAAAATTAAATGACGTTGTATTTGACATTGAAAAATGTTAGCTTATTTTCTGGCAATATTATAAAGCAATTAGCATAATTTTGCCAAAATTTTAACATCAGTTTAGCAAGTTTTAGATTCACCTTGTTGGCAACACTGAATACAACTCTTAGCGTGCTTATGCACTTTTGAGCGCTACAAGTGTACATTTTTTAAAGAGCATTATTGAGGTACACCTCAATAATGCTCTTTAAAAAATGTACACTTGTAGCGGTTACACCGCCACATACGAACATCATAGACATGACGTCACACAAATCCTGCATCGCGCAGTTAGAGTTTACCGAGCGATCGACATATATATGTCACCGTATAATTACAAACTTCGTTAGTTTATAATCCATCGGTATTATTTCCGTTAGATTATAAACTGTCGAAAAATTGTGAAATGTGACTCGCATAATTTTTCGATAGTTTATAATGTATCCATGAAAAACTGACAAATCGTGAACTGGTAACCAACTTGTTTGCGACGTAATGCACCTTGCGCTAATATTCAATAGCCTGCGTAGCTGCGAGCAACTTGGAAGTAGCGCTCGCTGGCCGCTACCGCGGCACCGCTCGCTTCGCTCGCTCGGCTCACGCGCGGTTGGTCACAGTTCTAACCTAACCTAACCCATTTCACCCAGTTCACAATTTTTCGACTGATTATGATCTAACGGAAATAATACCGATAGATTATAAACTAACGGTGCTCACAATTTTACGGTGACATATACAAGATTCCGACTTCAAACCAATGGGCAGTTGCCCGCCAGATACAACACCCGTCTGGTCGGAGGATCCTCCCTTTTCTAAGGTGGATGAGTGAACTTTACACCCTGTTCCACATTCCACTAAACACTAATCAACAGTTGTATATATTATTGTCGTGGCCTATCGGGATAAATCTGATGACCAAAACACCAGTACGTTTTGATTTTTTTATTTAAAAAAAAATGGATTAACACATTGAATGCCCGCTACGATATATCTCGTAGCATAAGTTATTCTCAGGTGCCGGGTACGAGATGTTTCGTAGGATTTCTATTGCCATTTCTAAGTAAAGGGTTTATTCTGGCACCACACGGGCGGCAGGAATGTGTGCATTGGCACCTTAAGTAAAACAAAATATGAATACAAAGTAAGATTATTTATTAGAAAAAAATATCAAAGAAATTATTACAATCAGTCTCATTTTTCTGGTAATTCAAATGCAGTCTTATAATTACAATTTTTTAAAGGAACTATAAAGTTTCGCATACATTCTACTAATTTTAACGTAGGTTATAATCATCATAAAATAATTAAAAAAACTTTATTGGGCGTGGTATGTACGAAAACAAGGTGTCACACATAAAGCGGGTCTTTCAGGACAAACTCCGCACACATACCTTGATTCCCTGCGCTTTTTATTCCGTGTACACACACGACAAGGTTTAGTAGGTGCATTCTTTTTCTCTGTGGCAGGGATGAGATCTAAATAGTGAATTTCTTGAGTAGTCGGCCTTGCTGTGGATTGAGGTACATCATTGAGGGGACCGATTAGATGCTTTATGATTTCTTCCCTGAATTTTAGCAACCGCATTTTGGATTCGGGATGTTGAAATCTGTACAGTCTATGGGCGTTTTGAAGGTATATATCGAAAAAATGAATAGCAATTTTTTTATACCATCTGAGGGTTTTTCTCAAACAGGAATAGTACGATGTCATTTGATCGGCACGGTCAATGCCAGACATACCCAGATTATAGTCAGCAATAATATTTGGTTTGATGGCTATTTTACCATTCCTGTTTCGTACACGTATCAAATTGATTTTATGCTTGTTGGAAATAACCATCACTTCCCTTTTATCCTTCCATTTGCAAATCGTTATATCTCCACTACTCATTGCAGCAATTTCTCCTTTTTTCAGTTTTGCTTTTACTACTTCAGAAGGATTACCTTTACGATTAGCTCGTAAAGTGCCACATATATATGTTTTTTTAGCACTCATCTTTCTGGCCAGGTCTACGGAATTATAAAAATTATCTGTATAAACAATATGTCCCTTATCAAAATAGCCATTTAGTAAATCACACAAGAACACTTGCACAAGAAATACGCATGATAGACAAGGAAGACACATACGAGTTCTCTCGTAGATGGCACCTAATCTAAGCATAACATTGCTGGTGCCAAAGTACGAGACATCCCGTATACGAGATATCTCGTACATTGGCAGCTTTAGTTAACTTCACTAATGAAGACGCCAGCTACGAATTTTCTCGTATGTGCTTACAATGTATGGTGGGAACTGAATACGGCTCCTCCAAAATCTTGGCATTCAATGTGTTAAGGTCTCTCTACTCTACCTATCACATTTCAGTTATACAGGGTGTTTGGCCGATAGGAGAGGTCGTTTGCTATCTCTGGACTAGGGATGTTTTAGTCCAACGCATTGACGCGGCTTTGAAAAAAACATTGTGACAAGGAATGAGTTATTGGGCCAACTCATTCCTTGTCACAATGGTTTTTTTATTATAAGTTTTTAATTTTTATTGAGATAAAGATCAGGAAAGCCGCCTCAATGCGTTGGACTAAATCATCCCTAGTCTCAACTTCCGTGGCCTAGACAAGTTAAAAAAGTCAACTAAAAAGGGATAAACAAGACATCACAGACGGACGTAAAAAAGGAGTCACACGTAATCTATTCGATGTTTAATATCACGCTACGGACCTTAGGAGACGTGCACCAAGTCAAGGGCAGAAGCTAGTATAATACGGGGTGGCAGGGACATTGACGTGAAAACTGAAACCATGGATTCAGTACATGATTCTGAACCCCCCTGCGTTGAAATTTCTCGTCGGTTATAAAAAAAAAAACTGCTGTTTCATACATTTTGACCGCGTAGGTATTGCACTTTTCTATGAAACAGATGACTTTTTTTTTAAACCGACGAAAAATTTCAACGCCCAATGCGATGAAATTTTTCGTCAGTTTAAAAAAAAAGTTCAGAATCATGTACTGAATTCATGGTTTCAGTTTATGCGTCGATGTCCCTGACACCCTGTATACTAACAAATGTTCAGCATGGTAACAAAACCTACACACCTACCTGCATCTAGTTTACGGTCATACCACCGCACCGTATTTACCTAGAGTAACATTGACATACAGTATCACACAATGGCTGGCTGGACAATGATGTGACAGATCGGCTGCACGCCCCCAGACCTTGCCAGGGTACACATTACGGAGTCGGCCCGCCTGCCGACCTTCAGCTCAGGCTAATGTGTACCATCATGTGCAAGTGCATGCCATACGCGGCTGTCAGCCGGAGGATAAATAAGGTAATTAGGTTCTGGTAAAAAAAGGTGGAGATGTAATGATACGAGTATAGTGATAGGATACAGCTGAAGGTCATGTAGGAAGAATTCCGTAAAAGCTTGTGACCACAAAAAGTTATTGGATGATGACGACCATATTCATAGACGGTGATCTGATTATAAGTATACAAATATCCATAATGAAAAATAATAGCGTTGCAAATTGGAAAATTAGATGAAAGACAAATCTAGACAAAGAGCTATCTGTGTAGTTTTTGGACGAATGGCATAATATAGCATACTGTCGGCAAGAATATTTAAAGATCTTAGAATGCATTTTATTGTTTGAAACGAACATCAAACAGAATAAATGAAACGAAAATCGTCATATATTTACCTTTACCTACACTTTCACTGCATTAGTCTGAGTTCCCACTGCAACGTTCAAAATCAAAGTAATGTAATATAATGAAACGTCAGAAGCAGATACACGGTTCCAATAGGTCATTTCCTATGGAGAAGAGCCGCAAAGAAACACCACGGTTACTCTTTTAAAAATTATTGGCTTTTACAATGTTTTTGAATGACACTGTTATTAGGTACGGAAGAACAGTTGGGCCTATCAACAAGAACCAGGTACTTAACAAAATAGAAAATGGTCAACAAATCTAGTCTTCATTAGGTAGGTAGGTACTAGTTGGATTTATTCCACGAAACGATACACTCTCATAAGCCATTGTCATCTTTTATTTCATTGTGCAAGTTTAATAGTGACATTATGCTATGATGCTGCACTTTACTCCTAATCACCAACCTTGCCTACGTGATAACATCTCATGCGGATCGCCCTCGACTAATCGTCGTCCAACTAATTAGGTAGCTGCTAGTGACAATAAGCAAGGATCCTAATGACTCATTCATTCTAGAACGTAAAACAGATCTTCAGTGAGATATTATAATATTCACTACGATCAATTTACTGCAATGGAAGGGAGACCAAATAAAAGATCATTAAATGAGAGGAACCGTTGATAGGGAAGCATGGAAGAAAAGAATACCTGCGAAGAAAGGAAGAATACGTCATTGATATACGTCCATCTGTACGATCCACAATGAGAAGCTGCTTGCTCTACTTAACTATGTTTGGTTTTAAAGTTACAGGATTATTTAGTTATTTTGTGTTTCCATCATTACATAAGTACTTAGTTGCAAGCTTTCAACAAAGTTCAAGGCAACGCAGGTGTAATCTACTTCAGCTCTACTTCACCTCTCTTCATGACATATAATAAAATTGAAGGTAAACATATACTCAGCTCACTAGCTACATAATAACAGACGTGTGCATGTCCTCGGGTATCAGATGTTGTTAACGATGTATCATCTTCAGGTAATGGACTCAAACACTGTATGATCGCGTATTGTTGGCGCCGAGGCAGGGAATTAATTTTCACCTGCAAATTGTTGTGTAGTATCAACATTTCATCAATATTTCACAGCTTAGTGTTTTATTGTTACTGGGGAGTTTCTTTTTCGCTCAGCGTTTTTCTTCCCAGGGAACCGGTGAAAATTATTTTTTGGGGCCCTCTAATTTTAACTGTTGGCGTTCGTAAAGTGCTGTCAGTTCACTTTCAGCCTTATTCTAAAATCAAGTACAAAGTCAGTTTGTCTAAATATATAAAAGCGAAAGGTCACTCACTCACTCACTCATTCATCACGAAATATCGAAAACCGCTTGACGTATGAACATGAAACTTGGTAGGGAGGTAGTTTATAGTTAGTAGACGTCCGTTAAGAACGGATTTTTGGAAATTCGACCTTTAAGAGGGTGAAAAGGGGGGATTTTGTTTGTATGAAAAATCTTATTCCTTGAGTTAATAAACTTGAAACTTGGCACGAATATTTATCTATGTAAATTATAAAGTTTTCCATTTTTAGTTTTTCTAAAATACCCTCTAAAGGAGGATTGGGGGGTATCAAAGTTTGTATGGAAGAATTTTAACGAGCGGTCTGATTAACTCGAAACTCAGTATTTATAATTAAAACTGAAAATAAATAAAAACGTATATCAGGTTTTTTTGAAAATCTACCCCTAACGGGGTGAAACGGGGTATTAATTTTTACAGTGGAGGATTTTACTGTGTGGCTTAATTAACTTGAAAATTGATATAAATAATCTATAAGTCAAATAATGAAAACGTCACAATAGATTTTTCAAAAACTATTATCACGCTATTTGCTATGGGGGATGAGCAATATAGCATTATGTTTGAATTCTTCTATAGTTTACCGCAAATTGTAAAAAGGCTAGCCAATAGGTTAGAATATTGCAGATAGTTACAGATTTAACCTTTTAGAAGATTACCATCACGCTATACCTTTATGGAACTAAGCAGTCAATCATAGCATTTACAGGGTGGATTTTGAGATGGGGGCAACAAGGGCAGGTACCTTAACCGTTGTCGCTACAAGAAAACAGTCTAAGGAAACTGTCCTTAACTTTTTGAAACATTTTGATCTGCATTCAGAGATTTTGAAAAAATTGTACAGTCAGCAAGAAAATGGCCAATTTTCACAAAAACTTTTTTGTCGCCGGTCGATCCTATTTATTATTATTACTAGAACCAAAAAACTATATTGGGCCAACTGAGGTTTGTTACTCCAAGACACGGCCTATGAATTTTTAATCCCAGATTGCAGAAAAAACTTAACTTTGCCGTTCATTATAGAACTATAAATTACCAATTTTCGGATTTTCCTCTTTACTTGACCTTACTTCTCGCCAAACTTCATGTTGCTGGACCAACGTGAAGTACTAAATAGACTGGTTTATTTGCGAGTGTCAAAATATGCGGCACAAATGGCCGTATTTTTTAGTTCGTTAACTTTTTTTTTGGGTGGGAAATTATCAAATTACTTTTCCTGCTCTGGGCGGAGCGGGAGAGCGTGTCAGGTTTATACTGACAAAAACCCACCCGTGTTCCTTCAGTTGCCTGTGTGTTTTCAGGGGCCACGGTAACCCTTTCGGACTTTCCCGCGACCCCGGCAGGCATCGGCCCTAGCGTACCATGGACTGGACCAGGGCCGGAGGCGAGAAATCACCACCGCCGATCGTCTCCACGAGGACATGGCGGTGCCCCGCCCAGGCCGGGCAGACCTCCACCATATGCTCCACCGTGTCCTCCGGGCGATCCACACAATGGTCACACCCGGGCGTTTCCTCCCGCCTTATCCGGAACAGAAACCTCCCGAAACAACCGTGTCCGGTGAGAACCTGCGTCAGGTGGAAGGTGAGGACGCCGTGGTGCCTCTCTACCACTCCTCAATGAGGGAACTTATCGCCACAGTTGTGGCGTGCCCATTATTGCGTTGACTTGGAAGTTTGATTTTCGTTACACTTCCAAGAGACCGTAGATCTAAGTTTTTGATATCTATTTCAAATTGATGCCTCCACGCGTTCCTGAGAAAAGGGTCTTGACAGACAATGAAGTCATCCTTTAAGGGTTTTAATGTTTCAATTTGAGGTACGGAACCCTAAAACAGATTTAATATCAGCCTGTTACCTTTTCATGACGTAACGACTGAACGGATTTCTAGATGAAAGGCATAGGATAGGCCATGACCTGGGTTAGGACATAGGATACTCTGAATCCCGATAGCACGTTCCTGTGGGATATTTTCCGACATCCACGCGGGCGAAGCCGCGGGCAAAAGCTAGTTTAGTATAAAGTTCATAATGTTGATGCTATAAAAGGAACGTCATGCTAAGAAATTGGAATTGCTTGCTAATCTAGAAGTTTAAAAAAATCAAGCTAAAATTAAAAGCACAGGACCAAACCAAAGTTAGTATCGAAGACGTTTCCGAAACAATTCTTAACTATTTCAAGAGCCTAGTTTAAAAATTAGGTTGTATGTAATCATAGATTCTTCGAGTTCGCAATTTAGGCTTCGTTCATGGAAAACATCAACATTATAATGATAAGAAATAACAATGCGCAATAAAGATCAATTGAATTGAATAGACTTTATTGATCAGCGAGTTTACCATCAATTAACATTAGAGTATATCAGATGGATCAATTAGAGGAAGTTACGGCTATAAATAGACTCTCTTCCAGATATCAGTCGTTAGAAGCACGCTTACTCATCGGCTATTGGACGATGACACGCCTACGGTTGTCTGGAGTCTAGATCACATCTAGTATCAACTTGATTAGGTAGCTTTTATCAATGCAATCGTCGATTGGGTAATAGTGTTATCATGGCATTTATTTTTAGAGCCTTTCCTAGCGTTTTTTAAATCGACCTTCTACGAAACCAATAGCTTTGGTTTCGTAGAAAAGCAGTTACGTCATTATTGTAACGACCGTTATGAAAATCTGTTATTTTCACCAGTATTAAACGCTCTGTATTTAGACAACCATTATTGTGTGACTGTTCACCGTATTCTTAGAAAAGCAAAACTTTATCAAACTTCCACTTCATGCTTTCTTGTTTGTTGCGAAATTCAACACAACTCGGTTGTACGTCTGCATTAAGAGCTTCTTCCTTAAACTTTTCTTCCCCAACCTCGTCGTTAGGTAACTTATTGATGAAACCTTGAAAACTTAGAATATTCAATGCCACAATGAAATCCGCGTCCGTGCCCCGTGACCCCTGGGGCCTGGGGGCGCGTTTTAATCCTACATGCTTGGATGTTGCTCTAATTCGCAAGCTGATGGTGTTTAATTGGAGTAACTCAAGCAATTATTGTCGTTGCGTCACTTACTTCGGTCGGTTTATGGGAGACCGACGAGCACATCGAATTACCAGTAGTTTAAAGACTCGAATGTACTTTGACAATTATTGCAATGCTATTTGTAGATTTAAACTTTACAATATACGTAGGGAACTACAATTCGAAGAGAATTGGAAAGTGGTTTAATTTTAACTTAAAAAAGATCTATTTGATTTTGCAGTTATGTGGGGACAGGTGAATATGAACATGAATTGGGCAAGGTATAATTAAGCACGTAGAGTTAAGTATTGATCATGGTGTTGATTAATATACCTATAACTCTAAGTCCTTGTGATGCGAGGTGCTGCAGTTCTATCCATCTTTTACCCGTGTTGTAGCGCAGCTTACGGACTGCGAACAGTTACTAAAGATTTTGGCAAAGCCTACTCGTACTTCAGCAACAGCTCAACAAAAAGTTTTGATTGTCCCACTTACTGTCGTTGACATCCAGCTGTATGGCGGCCTGGCGTGCGGCGGCTGTGGACACGTCATGCTCCACGAAGTATTCCTCGTAGCGCACCTCCAGCAGCGTGTCGTCGGAGCCCCCCCAGTGCTCCGATTCGTTGCGGGTGCCGTTGGCGCGCCCCGTACCCACCGACTTCGATGCAGCAGCGTGACGCACCTGCAGTTTACGAGAGTTTGTTAGAAATAGGGATAGGGGTCATATTTATTTATATCAGAAGATGTGTTAATGATAAATATGAAGCCAGCGCGCGCGAAAACCGCGCCGCGCGCGGCTCTATGAGTAATAAACAAGACGGTTGTTTCCTTTCTCTTCCCGATCTGCATACTTATCATTGGCGACGAGGTGTACGAACGAGTACCTACGCGTTGATAAAATGAATGCGTTTCCTCAGAAATCTGTCTTCATTTGACCATAAAATCAGCGAATGGCAAATATTTAAGAGCAAATTAACGCAGTTTCTGAAGATTAACGGCGTTAAGGACGAAATGAAGAGTGGAATATTACTATGCCATCTCACGGAGGAGACGTATCGTCTGGTACCTAGCCTTTCCAAAGGATTTGGAAACGCTGAGACCTAGTTGGATTACTCGACAGCCATTTCAAGCCAAAAAAATGCTCATTTGTGGACACGACGAAATTTTTTGGTGCCAGCAGAACAACAGGCGAAACCGTTGGAGAATGGGCGGCGCGATTAAGAGGTTTGGCAACTTATTGCTACTTCGGCACCGCTCTAGAAACGAATTTGAGAGTTCGTTTCGTCCTCGGCCTGAGTGCAGGTCCAGAACGCGACAAGTTGTTCGAGCAGAACCTGACGACGCTCACGGTGTCGCGGGCTATTGAAATGGCGGAGCAGGCAGTGTGTGCCAAGGAGGCCAAGACCTTGTTACGCAGCAGTTTGGAGGCCATTTCTATCAAGGAGGAACCAGGATACCGCGTGAAGTTCCAGGGACAAGCTAGCAGTGGACGTGGCGCAGGGGTGCTGATGCAGCAACCCGCCGCGATACTGATCGTTGCGAGATTTGCGGCATGAACAATCTTAGTGGTGAAAAGTGTAGTTATAAGGGTTACACGTGTCAAAAGTGCGGTGTCAAAATTCAAAATATTTTATTTCACATAAACCTACAAGGGCACTTATGAAATGTCAGAAGCTAGGAGCACTGTTCCAATTGGTCGCTTCCTATGGAAAAGATCCGGCAAGAAACTCCACGGTTACTCTTTTCAAAATAAATGGTTTCTACAATGGTGTAAAGGGCCATTTAAAGAAAGTGTGCGGCAATTCAAAAAACACGCGTGTTTATCATATCGACTCAAATGAAGGAAGCAGTGGTAACCAGCCCCAGGACAAGGATTGTGAAGAGTGCCAGAACTTTAACATAAGGTATGCGGCTGATAAGCCTATTGAAATAGAATTAGTTTTAGGTGATCAATTTATTAAAATGGAACTTGATTCAGGATCGGGCAGCACTGTTATTTCGGATAATTTTTATTTCAAAATGTTTTCGTAAAATCAGCTACAAGATTGCAATATAAAAATGTGCTTGTAGAATGGACATAAAATCTCTCCACTAAGATTTTTCACTACTAGAGCAAAATTTAATAATTTACAAAGAAATATTAAAGTTTTCGTAGTTAAGAATGGAGGTCCTCTATTCTTAGGTGGGGATTTTATGTCGTCCGCCTTTAATTTAATCATTACAATTAACATTAACTCAATAATAAGTAGTGATTATGATGTACTGGAATTGCTTGGAAAATATCCAGATCTATGGCGAGATCAGTTGGGTTCACTTAATAAAGTTACCCTATAGTTCAAAGAAAACTCTGTCCCAAAGTTTTTTAAGCCACGAACTGTACCCTTTGCCCTACGAGATAAGGTCGAACAAGAATTAGAGCGGTTAGTAGGTTAAGGTATTTTGGTGTCGATAAACCACGCGAAATACGCCACGCCGATAGTGCCGGTGTTAAAGGAAAACGGTCAAGTCAGAATCGCGGGAGATTATTCGGTAACACTCAATAACACTTAACCTTGTAATTGAGAAATACCCCTTATCCAGGATTGAAGAGGTTTTTGCTGAGATTGGGGGGGAGTTGTACGGTAAAATTGATCTTAAAAATGCATACAATCAATTTTTATTCGAAGAGTCATCACAGGAACTAACGGCAATAAATACTCATAAGAGTCTATATACGCGTTAGCTAATCCGTAAACTAAACGGGTATATTCCGTTTAGTTTACGGACTAGCTAACGCGCCCGCTATTTTCCAAAAGTCCATGAAAACACTGTTAGCTGGAATTGACGGGGTCAGTGTCTGGCTCAATGACATATGTATTACGGGTCCCGAATAGTCCCGATAGATACTCACACATTAAAAGGCTAACGGAAGTTTTAGGTAGATTAAGCGATGCCGGTCTACGTCTTCAAAAAGACAAGTCCCAAAGCATACTCTACTGAGGCTACGTGATTAGTAAAGAGGGACTAATGATTAGTCCTGAAACAGTAAAGGCAATATTAAGCGCCCCCGAGCCGACCAACGTTACCGAAGTTAAAAAAATATTAGGCGTTGTTAATTATAGTTATTTTATTCCTCAGTCCTCTCCACGAACTACTACGGAACGATTTGCCGTGGGAGTGGGGAGATGTGCAGCGGCATTGCGGCAAGCTATTGTGGCAGACTGCCACCACGACTGCCACACGAGGCCGATGGTTTCGGAGCGCGTACCGCGTACTGGCGCACTTCGAGTCGACGACGACGGCGCGGGCGCAGCTCGTGCCCATCACGGACGCGGGCCCAAGCGGGCTCGGCGCCGCGCGCCGTGCTCTAAAACTATAGTCAGATACAGAAGGAGGCGACCGCTATCATATTTGATGTGAAAAAGTTCCATCAGTATCTGTACGGTCGCAGTGAGCCTTTCATTTTAAAAACTGATCATAGGCCTTTGGTTTCCATTTTCAATACCTCACAAGACGGGTATACCGGTAACGACAACACTAAGACTGCAGAGATATGCTATTACATTATCGGCTTATAATTATGTAGTACATTATGTATACGGTGGTAATAATTTAATAGCGGATTATTTTTCCCGCGCACCTTTAAAATGCACAAACAAGTCGGAAGAGACCGATAATAGTGTAGAATTGTAGATGTAGATACCTCTTACGCGCTCAAGTTTTTGGATGAAGCGTCGCTCGCTACCACGACGACGCGACATAACTCAGGCAACTGAGAGTCTGAGAGCGAAGCTGTGATCCAAACTGTCAATAAGTAGGTACATGCAAAAAGGATGGCCTCGAAACTTTTTTTGTAAGTCTGTTTTCCCTTGTTTTCAGTGCAAGTCCGATTTGCAGTACGAAAAAGGTTGCCTTTTTAGGGGTCATAGAATAGTTATTCCGTCTATACTAAGAGATAAAATGCTACGTGAATTGCACGATACTCATTTAGGTATAATCAAAACGATAAGTAATGCACGAAGTAGGATGTGGTGGCCCGGCATCGACGGTGACATTGAGCGTTGGATAGGGTCCTGTGGCACGTGCGCGAGCGTGCGGCCCGCGCCCCCGCGCGACCCCACCGCGCCCTGGCCCCGCGGCCCGCCTGGCAGCGCGTGCACATTGATTATATGACGGTAGGGCACATGGTATATCTCGTGGATGTAGATTCGTTCAGTAAATGGGTAGGTAGAATGTCTACATATGCATAATGGTATTTCGACTAAGGCTCTGATAACTAAACTCAAGGGGATATTTTCAACTTTTGGTGTAGGTACCGAATTTGTCAAATACATGACGACGTCTATTTCTCATCCGCCCAGTAATGGTCAAGCCGAAAATTCGGTAAGAACCTGTAAAAAAATGCTAAAATGTAGGTACCTATATTTTAAAAGATAATTTACCGCTGTCTCAAATCAATTAACTGTTGTTAGGCTATTTGTTTAATTATAGAAATACCGTGCATTGAACCACTGGGGAAACGCCTGCAAAGCTAATGTTTGGTAGAAATCTACGATCTCGTCTCGATTTAGTTGTAACTTCAAGCGAAGCTACGCACGTCGATACTTCGGCGGCGCCCGCGCCCGGGAAAAGACAATTTATGACTGGCGATGTGGTTTGGACCCGATGGTACAGAAACATGGCATTTAGGCATAATAAAAAACAGAATAGGTAAAAAAATATATAAAATTTATATTAATGTATAAGATCATGTATAAGATGTTAGATCATCATTGTTGGCATGTAGATCAGTTACTGAAGTATACAAGTAGTAATCAGCCCACAGAGATAAGAGATAATAAGGTGCCAAATCAGTAACAGTCACCCGACATTTTCGGTACCACTAGTTCAAGTCAAAGTATAATATCACCAATAGTATCTAGCGAGCAACTGGCTATGAGTTCACCCGTGGCGACTGAAACTAATGTCGCACCTGCAGCGCCAAATGCGGAATGTGTCGCAAATGATGGTGATGGAGAGGAATGGGGCGATTATGAGGTGATTGAGAGTGACAGAGGGGCCGCTGATAATTTAGCATCGCCACCGTCACCGGCAGTGCAGCCCGAGGTACTCGTGTCCGAGGGCAATCAGTCTCAGAGTACGCGGGAGTGTAATGTGAACGTACCGCGCGCACCATCAGTACACTCTCGCGCCAAAAGCGCAATAGGAAGGTGGTAGATTATAAGAAATACTTTTAACGGTTTTGTTATGTCTTCTGATCATTTTTGGTCTTATAATTAGTTTTAAAGAATATATATATTGTCACCAGGTTTCAAAATGTAAGTGTGAAGGAGTGATATATTATATGAAGCCAGCGCGGGCGACACACGCGCCGCACGCGGCACTATGAGTAATAAACAAGACGGTTGTTTCCTTTATCTTCCCGATCTGCATACTTGTCAGTTAACCAACACGACAAACATTTTCTTGCTGATTGATGTTGGTTGTAGTTGACGAAAAAAGGATGCAATTACCGACTGTAAGATAACAATAAGACTAAGAAGAAGACAGTACCCATTAACTTCTGGTGGGTAGTTATGACAACGGTCCTAAACCACTTGACTTAAGGCTTGTGCAGACCAGCGCGACACGCGACGCGACACAAAGGCACCGCTCGTCGCGCGACGTCCTGCCTTTGTGTCGCGTCGCGTGTCGCAAGCTGTACAAGCCTTTATGTAATTGATCTGAATCATGGACCCTCACAAACTTTTACTTAGCACCTACAATAGCAATCAGCTCGTAGACAATAAAGGTAATAAAGGTGATAAATAAATAAATAAAGCATGGTTCACCAGTACTTCAGGTACTCTGAAGATGACGTCGGCGGTGGCAGGGCCGGGCAGCAACGCCAGCAACGCTAGTGCTGCGCCGGCGCACAGCTGCGCGCGCACTGCACCATGCTGCCGCGCAGACACCATACTATCGCTTGTGCAACCGCGTGCTCAACACTGCAACAATGAAAGATTAGTTTGTTACTAAATTCTATAGGTTTATAGACGTTTTTCATTTGCTTCTTAATTTCAGCAAATTTTTGGGCTTCTGAAATTTTTTTTTTGTTATACGTGTGTTGAAGTCGAGGGGAAAAACCACTTTTATTTGGGCAGTTTTGTTCATATGATAATGTTATTGCCCCGTTAGAGCCTAAAGGGTCAGAGGCATATTTCACTAGTAACGATTCTTGTAACTCTTGGGTCAAAGCCAGCATATTAGACGGAACTGTGCGGAATTCATGAGTCACCAACAAAACCTCACATACAGATCCAATTTTATTCACACATTTCTTTTGCGTATAAGTAACTTAAGAAAATCAAGGGTTTACGTAGACTTCTCCGTGACGACAATACCAGCAGCAATTCCTGTCACCTTCACAGACAAACATTATAACTACGCCATAAGCATTGTGGACTGCTGACTAACTGCAATCAAGTGTCGATTTCTACCAGTAAGTATCATTTAGCACATGAGAGGCAGCCAATCAAGCCTGCAAGTCGTACAAATAGCTGCATTACATGAGTACTGCCGAGTTCGCATTGTCATGTCCTACGAACAAACTGCTGAATATAGGCCTTCCTAAGTTTGGTACGGTAAACAATCAAATGAGGGCGAGGAGGCGGGACTGTGCAAACAATTGCGTACCTATACCTATGCTAGACACCCGTTTAGATGGGATAATCCGGATTCACGAATTCTGTCCTCCGTGTCCGGACCGCCCACGCTGTCATATTGTTAGGAATACATTGGAATGCGTATCAGCTACTATCCTTGCCATAATCTTTTTGCTGCCTTCTACGGAATTTGCTATATGGCAGAAAAATAATGGACTTTTTCTTTAAGTAAAACTTCCAATAGAGGAGTATGGAAGAAAGAGACATGTTGCGCCAACACCAGATACATTGGGATGAGGGCAGGAGAATGATGATGTTTGAACTAAGACTTCTGCAGTAAATATTCCGTCTTCCTGCCCAGTGCACAATATGCAGTAGAAATGATTACGAATGCATTGCGCGTGCGACTCCCGCTGGCCGTAATGAAGCATGCCAAGCACTTCAATTAAAGGTTACCCGATTAGTACGCCGGAGTCAAACCACTGCTGCACTGGAATCTTGGGAGAGTTCTGTTCTACGCTCTTGACTTATTTATGAAGTAAACAAACAAATATTTGAAGCTTAGTTCCTATGTTAAAGAGGCCGGTTTACTTACTAGTCGTAAAGTTTTGAAAAAGCAATTATGCTAGCTTGTTCCTAAGTGATTCGAAAAGATAAACAGTGTCTCTCATACTCCGCTATGAGGAGTGACTACGCTTTTGAAACGATATGAGCGAGATTGCCGAATAATCTCTAACTGCCAACGATCGTTGTACATTTCTCGTTAAAAGTGCCTTAACAATCCTATACTTACGAGTATCTAGATCCATTATCATCTCCTTCCTTCCCTTTTATTCTACCTACTCATTGACATATATAGTATTAATTGTTCCTACTGCTCTCTTTTTTGATTACTCCGTGAAAGTTATTGCCTGCCTACTTACAAAGGGCATGCCTACAATTTGAATCCATGTATTGGTGTCACACATATTGGGTCAGTGGTCTAAGGGCCCGACGTGTCTCGTCGCACGTATAGTGTGGATTACACCTTCCGACTGCTTGACACCGTTACTCATTATAAAGTTATTAGTTTATTACTCCTTGTTGTGAATGTCACTTGCACAATTCAATATACGTTACGTACTTCGATATCGAACACCCTATTGTATTTTATTCATTCTTCAAACATGCTAGTACAGGCAATCAATGAAGCTACACAACTGCAGATATTATCATAATGAAGTAATTTTATACATTATGACTCATTAAAGTTACAATAAAACATGATATTGTATGCAGTGTTTCAAATCTTACTGTAGTTATAAATCGCCTAATTTACTACTAAATATTGGTAGTACCCGCGTTTAAATATGAGACATGGCTCCTCAATCCATACGGACACGTTATAAAACTCTCTGCTTTAGGTACGCTGTAAATATGGTAAGTGAAATGAAAACCGCAACAGAAGACAAAAAACAATTTGCAATAATAGATAAATATCCTCGTTGTGAGAATCGATCCGAGACAAATTACTAGAGTTGAGCAATCGACGACAAACACACGGCCTTCGATCGACTTCCCGCAGAAAATGCCAACCGAACACGTAAACCGATTGAGAAAAACTCTCCGTAATACTATCAGTTATTTTACAATTGTATTACACTCAAATTGGTTGCCACAACCGTATGTTTGCGTTCACAAAGATCTTTGTGAAATCGTTGTAAATATTACAGTAATGTCTGCAAATGTTATAGTAAACAGTGTTTCTAACGATCTTATAAACACGCTAAAAGATATGGTTCAATAAATCAAACGTATTGTGAACGATGACTGTGCAAACATTCGGTTATTATTTCAGATGGTCAAAAGAGTTAAAAATAGGTACTCTACTCTTTGACTACTTTGAAAGCAGCTAAATATTTCAGAAGAATATTTTCATCAGTAACATGTCGTAGGTATAACGCAATTATTCTATCAAGTACCTACCCACTGTTATCCTTATGCTATAATTTTCAGCATTTTTAGGACAATACTCCATTTAGGTATTTGTATAAACCACATTATGAACTTGTGAAGCTTCGAAATGAGTGTTCCAATTTAATGCTCTCCTACTTTTTATGAGAATGCGATTTACGACAATGTTAAGTGGCTAGACGAAGTATTCCGATGATCTCAGAATATAATGCAGCTTCAAGGACGATCGCATAACCGCAGCATCCACTCATCCACCTATAAAAATATCAATAAAACGCCGATAGATTGTCGTAAACTAAAAATATTGTTCACCTTCGGATTTATTAGAAAACTCTTTGAAAATTATTGGACATTATTTAGACTACTGAAAGTTTTATCGGTATTTTATTTCAACACTTGAAACACCGTAAAGTTTTGATCTTGAAGTGAAGTGACTCTATTTTAGTTGAATTACCTCTCGTACACAAGAAAAGTTTGACAGTTGTGGGTACCTTTTTTTTTCTTTTTTGGGTGGGAAATAATAAAATAACTTCTCCCGCTCCGGGTGGAGCGGGAGGGCGTGTCAGGCTCTTACTGACTAAAACCCACCCGTGTTCCTTCGGTTGCCATGTTGCCGGGGACCATGATCTCCCTTTCGGACTTCTTCGCAGCCCCGGCAGGCATCGGCCCTAGCGGACCCCGTCAATTCTGCTGACATCTCTTTGAGGCGCGCGTGGAACACAACGCGCCGTCGACCCGGGCTTGATCCTTATCGGACGGCGAGCTACCCATTGCTCACCGTCCGCAAGCCCGCGCTTACGGTGGCCGGAAATCTGCCTGCGATTCCCGACGCCCAGGGTGTCTCCTCCTGCGGCGGTTAGGGGCGCGAGGGCGCGAAATTTGCCTCTCCCTCACGCGTTCCGCCTCCTCCTTCGCGAGCATTACTGCTTCGCAGAAGGAGGTGACGGATTCCCATTTCCTCTCGCTCCGTACCATAGCCTGAACCAATGCCGGACGCGAGAGATCACCGCCGCCGATCGCCTCCACGAGGACACGGCGATACTCCGCCCAAGCCGGGCAGACCTCCACCGTATGCTCCACCGTGTCCTCCGGGCGATCCACACAATGGTGACACGTGTCCGGTGAGAACCTGCGTCAGGTGGAAGGTGAGGACGCCGTGGCGCCTCTCTAGCCACTCCTCAAAGAGGGGTCTTATCGCCGCAATTGTGGCGTGCCCAAGTTGTGGGTACCTACAGTTACAATTTCAACTACGAAGGAATCACTACACGGCAGCATGCAAATGATCAAACACAGTTTATGAATTTAATGTTTGTTATAGTTACACAAGAACGTCTTCACAGTGCTGACAGACGAGAAGAATCTGTTCAATTTGACACAGTTATTGCAGTTCCAAGTCAAAGCCAACATGACACAGAGCTGGCCCAGTTTCCCCGTAGACTTCAGACGGCACGAGATGCAGCGCTTGCGTCCGACATATCTAAGTATCGTCGTACGTCCGCGACTTTGTAAGGCGACACTCGCGGGACGTTCCTCTTCCGCTGTCACGAACGGTGCTGCTCCGCGGCTACTGGATATCACTTAGTGGTTGATCTTCTGCCTATTAATTATGCGGCTCTTTGATGATTAGAGCTAAGATGTTATAAACACCGTGGTTGATTCAGAACAGTTCATTCTTATTAATAAGCTGAAAGCTTTATGGTAAAATTTTACGTGGAAGAGTGGGTATTTGAGTAAGAGGGTAGAGGACAAATACATGTTTGCTTTAAGTTTCTAATTTAGCACCCTTCAAATGAAGGAAAAAGAAAATGGCGTGCTCAAGACATTGTCTGGGTTTTCCTTAGGTTGGAAAATACCTGTAGCTATTATGATATATGAAGAAGTCACTGTTTTGCAACTGACAAGCTTAGGATTTAGACGATGTTGCGATACATTCAAACGAGGCACGAGTGGTTGTGAGAAATGTCTCCGAAATGACGCAGACAAGAGGTACTATTTTATTTTGGGCCTGGTTTGGCCTAATTTTTTATTTGTTAACACATGAAGAATTTTTTGCCATCACAGTGTAGGATAGAGCTTAGAAATTCCATTGCGGAAGCGATTTTTTGAAAAAAAATATTGCCGTTCGTATTCTGACTTCTTTAGTTCTTTCATTTTAAAACTCTTGGAATATACATAAAAAAGTTTATCTTTGTACTTAGGTATTTTTAAGAAAACTTTGTTTTTAGGTCCCGTTTTCAATTTTATTTATTCACGGATATTATGGTCATGGTTACGTAAATCGCCTTTAATGGACATGGACGTCTTTTGTGTAAAATATATTTCTCTTCAGAATTAACTTAGTCCTTCAGGTAATAAACCTTATTACTTAACTAGCTACTTAACTTATTTACCAGAGTTCAACGGGAACAGAATTTACTAAACGTAACTTTGATATTTAACAAAATAGGTAACTATATGTAGAAACACAGTAGGTACCTAGTAGAACATTATTTTGCATACTAAATCTTTCTTTACGATTCCTGGTATGGGACAGTTAGGTACTAAGAAGTACCTACTGGCTACTTTTGGTAAAATAGCACCAGCATGTTGTTGGGAAGGATAGAGTGGTCAGTGTGGTCAACGGTACATTAGGTATGTACTGGCAGAACAAAAAGAAGCAAAAATGGCTGGTAGTTTATTGTTGAATTTCGTGTTGTTCATTTTCACTCAGTCTTTCTCAAAAAAGCAATAAAAATTGCAATACTGAACGATACCGAATTGTGGTCAATTTGTTTTGCAGTAACGGTAAGGAAAAGAGTCACTTGGGTTGTTCAAACTTTTTGTTCGATTCCTAGTTTACCGACCGTTATTGGACAATTTTTTTAGGTATTCATGTTCCTGTAAAGTTTCAGGAACTTACGTTAATCTAGCCTGGCGCAATGCATACATACATACTAATTAATTACGTCAGAAACAGACGAGACTACGAGGTAGGTAGGTATATCCCAAGCCAAGGTTACCTTTTAACATTAGGTAGACCATCTGCACAAGTTCCATTATGAGAATACGATTCTGTTGTTAATAAGATTTAGTCTTCGAATGACGACGTAGAACAATGACGTCCGCTATGAATCAGCATGTCATGTGCCTACGCAGCGTAGCGTATCAAATGTATCAATCAGCTCGCAACAAATAAGTAGCTCTCATTTACACCTGGCCCATTCAACCATAAATACGGGCCATAATATATGACCCATATTAATCACCATAATTTGCTCCCACGACCCACTCCACCATATATTAGATATCAGGTGGATTACCATTTTATATCGTTCAACATAGCTAGAGACAGTGATTAAAAAACGGTAGCGTTCGAGTTAACTTCACACAAACGTGCGAAAGTGAGCTTTTCCGTATGTTTGTTTGATATGTTATCCCGATTGCAGTTTCAATATTTGACTGGAAGATAGCCGGTATTGATGTGTTTTTCTGAAACCATTTATTAACGCCCATTGATTTTAATCTCAAACATCGAACGAGAATCTTACAGAAAAACACAATTTACGCTTTGTGGCTTCCTATAATTTAGTCCCGTAAACATCCACGTCACGTACGTAGCACGCGAAAGTAATGTCTATCGGAGTAGCGGCACTCGGCCGGCAGTCAGAAGCTATTGGCATCATCAACAAGTGGTGCTGGCACTGGCACGCTCCAGTGGGCTCGAAGGCGCGGCGATCACTCGGGACCGTTCGGCGGGATCCATGGACCGTGACCGAACAGACCGGAGTGGGGAAAAATAGAGAAGTTATAGAACGGCCCCACTTACGAGTTGTAGGTTGTGGGTTCGAACCCAGGCGAGCGCTTAACTTTGTTTAAATAATGTCATTACCACTGCTCTCAAAATGGTGAAGGAAAACCTCGTGAGGAAACCGGCATATCCTAGAACCAAAAATTCGAAGACATGTGACATCTACCAACCCGCACTGGACCCGCGTAGTTGATTACAGCCCTCTCCCTCTCGAAAAGAGGAGGCCTGTGTCCCAGCAGTGGGAACATTATAGGCTGATTATGCTATCGAACGCACCCAATTATCTAAGTGTGCAGCTGGTAGAAAACTTTCGACACTGAAAGCTAGATGATCACCAACTAGTTGGTATAGAACTATAGACTTAGACACATTAGTTGCACGAGTTGCTCATTGTGTAAGTACAGCTTGACGTGAGAACGACGACTGCCGCGCGTTTATGGAGGACTACGCTTTCCACCAAACAACGGTCGGCGCGCAGGACCGATACCTTTTAGCCCACACTACCTAACACTCCATTCTCTTACTACTCTGCGTTTCATAACGCATTATAATATTGACTCAAGCTACGCGATCACGCCGTCTCGCTATCCACAGAAGTATGCCAATGAATCATGCAGGACTAGCGCCTTTCAACCGTGACTTTGATTGGACTCAACGTGATAACATCATCTGTCACTATAACACGGCATTTAAAACAACGCAAAGAGATGCGCAATACGGGAATGGTAATGACATGTACCTGAATGTCGATCAATACGGGAATGGTAATGACATGTACCTGAATGTCGATCAATACGGGAATGGTAATGACATGTACCTGAATGTCGATCGATGACGTTCAAAAATATTCCGTTCTGCACTTCTGCCTCTGTATATTTTGTACCTACTTAGGTTTACGAGTTCGCAGGTTTTGCTGAAGATTTTTATCACCTTCGTTTATTGACTTTGGCGTGGTAGAGCTAAAGTTATCTTCTTCAAATGCAAATTGTTTACATTGCGGATTAACTAAAAATGTTCCTCGAAAATGTATTTTTTTAAGCCCTTATCGGACTATCTGAATCAAAGTACGTATAGGGAGCAACCCAAGACATGGGGTACGTTGACCTTCAGACGAGGTTATCGAACCCAGCCACCCTTTGCGGAGGGTCGCGAGTCGGGGCAGGTGGGACCCCAAGTTTGGAAACTAGGTCACCACGGTGTCTGGCTGAGTCAACCGTTAAGAACTTAATATAACATAACATCACGCCTTGTTTCCCCGAAGGGTTGGGCAGAGGTGTCCCTGTAGCAGGTACACCCACATTTCGCCAGTTATGTTTAAGTCCCATGTAATAGGGGGCGAGCCTATTGCCATCAACCGGGCACAAATCCAGACTCCGAGCTGCTACTGAGAAATTTCAGATAGAAAAACCCAATAACACTTTGCCCGACCCGGGAATCGAACCCAGGACCTCATGCTCAGCAGTAGCGCTTGCGACCACTAGACCAACGAGGCAGTCTAGTTAAGAACTTATTGGTTTGATATTTGATACTAACAACATAAATAAATCTAAAAGAATTCAAATTTGGTTTTGCGAACGACACAAGATTAACAGCGTTAATCTTATTTACCGCCGATTATCTCTGGTCTCTCAACTCTCAACAAACTCATTCAAAAAGTTCGGCAAAAACTAAGTCTTTTTTGGCCTCAGGTCAATAGAACCAATGAAAAAGTCCGTCCAATGTGTAGGTAAATCCAATCTTATAACTACACTGGCCTTCAAAACTTAGCTATCACACTTTTGAAATTGCAATAACTTTTAAAGTGCACAAGTTATTTAAAGTTCACTGATGAGTCTCTATTCACTCCTGATGGTAGTCGAAGAGTGTACAGGCGACCTGGTGAGCGATACTACAAGCCCGCTTCACAGAAAGAGTCCAATACGGTGGAGACTATGTACATGTATGGGCTGGCATCTGTTCAGAAGGTCGCACAGAGCTAGTGGCCATAGAAAATGGCACCCTGACTGGGGACGGATATGCTCAAGAGATCCTCAATGAGAATGCAGGGCCATATTAAGTAAATATGGGTGATGGATCGATACTAATGCAGGATAACGCCCACTCGGGTCGTACAAGAGTACATTCAGGAGGTTGCTATCAACTTGATGGCTTGTCCATCAAGAAGTCTCAACCCGATCGAGCATGCCTGGGATGAGCTTGGGAGGCTGGTCAGAAGCCACAGACCACTTCCTAACACCCTCAGGGCCTTGATGGAAGAATGGGAGAATATTCCCAACATCGCCTCCGAAACCTCGTCTTCAGTATGCTAAACCAGCTCGAAGCTGTAATTAGAGCCCGAGGTGGCAATAGGTACCAGTTATTAAAATGTAAATAAGGCGTAAAACATACATAAAAATGTTGTTTGTTTTTTTGCCAGTAAGTTAAAAATGGCTATTATTTGGTTAAAAATTTGCTTTAAAACGTTTTTTATTTCAAAACTCTGTCTTCTATAGTTTAGGAGAAAATGCAATTTTAAAAGTGTGGTACCTACTAAGTTTTGAAGGCCAGTGTATAAATAATCTTCCTACAGTTCCCACAAACCTCTGCGTCAAAGAAAATACATCTCATTTTTCTACCAACAGTATTTCTTACGATTCTCAATCACACAAGCAGCTTATTCATCCGTCAGATATGCATACCGGTTACGTCAACAGCGGGAACACAACAGGTGCAAACTTTAACGCTATTGTAGTCATGTCTGTTACAAAAGACGTGCCATGCGGACGACCATACAATTTTATATAGAACCCCTTTACATTGCACGGCGCGACGTCGCTACCCGCTGAATAGCCGCGTCCGGCCTGCCCACAGCTGCTCGCAGGGACATAATGCTTCATTCAACACCATTATATCAGAACACACAATACCTACGACCATACTAGTACCTATAGGTGCTCTATGGAGCAGGCAAACAGATAGGTGTGGGCTTGCAAACTTTTATTTATTTTGTGATACGGTGGCCTGTTTACGAAATTTGCTCGCAGAAAAGTCTGTGCGGTTTGTATCGCAATCGCTGTGGTCTCACGAATTAATTGATACTGCAAAATTGAAAAAGATATTCGTAGGTATGTAATAGTTCTATTGAATCTACAGATAGCGAATGGAAAACTGTAGTAAGAGAAAATGTTTTTGTATCTATTCCTCCTCCCTCACAGGGAGCGTTCGCCTGTAATGTAACAGTTCAGGTTCGAGCATTACATCAGCGAGTGAGAAGAACCGAAGTCTGTAAAGGTAATAGTAAAAGTAAAGGCTTGTGCAGACCAGCGCGACACGCGGCGCGACACAAAGGCACCGCTCGTCGCGCGACGAGCGGTGCCTTTGTGTCGCGCCGCGTGTCGCGCTGGTCTGCACGAGCCTTAATGCTCCAAATCAAATCTTGGATTGTTACATTACAGGCGAATGCTCCCGGTGAGGGAGCGCCTCTTAACTAATCCGTTCTTTTCGCAACTAATTTACTAGCACACATAACAAGGTCATAGAACTCACGACTGTTTACTGAAAAATTACTGACATTGACGAATTACAATAATACTTATACTAAAAAGAAAATTACGACATCTTCATGTGTCGATTCAATTACCATGTAAAGTGACAATTCTTGTATCTAATAACAATTCAGCTCATTGAACATTTAAATTAAGTAGATACACGTACACGTTCTCAAGATTTGGCGATACTTTGCTTATTAGTGAAACACGAGTTCGTAGTTCTGAATTTTAAATAGGGTAACATTGAAATTGTTTAAGAACTTCAAAGTTAAATATTTTGAGGATCCCTGTATGTATACCTAACTGGCTAATTGATTACCGTATGCTATGCTTACAACACTTCCTGTTTTCGTTGTTATTATTTTTGACTTTAATTCGACAAGAAAGCATCATTATGAGTTGTAATCGATACGAATGAGCTAATAAATCGTGGAGCATGTTGCGCGGAACCGGGCGCGGCTCGACACAAAGCCAATGAATTATGCAGTAGGATGCGTTTGCGCACCGCGCGCCGATCCACACAGATAGGCAGTGGAAACAATTGTATTAGTTCGGGGGAGAGATGTATCATGCCCGGTGTATCCTGATAAATAAAAAAGGTAGACCTAATAAAAATTATTATAACCATCATAATTCAGCCGAAAGACGTGTTCTACTAGACATGGTCTCCTAACTAAGACCTTATTCACATTTAATCTGAATCCAAATTTCTGAAGGAATTAAAAGACCCGCGGTCTATAACATAATGAATAGTTATCAGTAGCGAAGGCTTACGTTATGGACGAGGGAAGCCGGAGCATCCAAAAAAAAAAAAACATTACGATCAAAATAATTCTATTGCTACCAATCCCGAACTCGTAAAACAGCTACGAATATGTTTTAAAAACCCTATATTCTGTAAACAACTACAATCAAAGAAAAGTAAACACGGGAACAATACATTTTATTAAATTTACGACTGCCAGTCACTCATTGATATTTATCGTAAAGGGAAACATTATAATGTTTGAACGAACCATCGCGGCGTTTGTAATTTATAGTCACATCTGGGCGAGCACGTATTTTCAAAACTTAACCTTGAAAAGCATGTTTCTTCACAAAGTAATGTGTATTCTAAAACTATGAATGCCGCCATCCTAATAAGATCGTACTAATTATTTTCAAATCTACTCTAAATAAGTAATTTCAGCTTATTAAACTATCTACTTACCCCAATACCTAATTACAACGTACTTTATTTTCACATCCAATAAACTCAAAACACTATGTTAATCACTGTACTATAACTACAAACAAATATTAATACTACTAGTAATGATAAACTAATTAATTCAATAAATACTGTGCGAAAGAAATGCAAATTAATATGGTTCTAATGCGATTACGTCAAAAAGCAACCACACATTGTCATACGAATAATGAAATGTTTACGAACTCCGAACTCCTAGCCAGTATTACGAAATTCAACGAAAACTACCGAATCAAATGCGTGCGCCAGAAAGAGGTGGTGCAATAGCAATAATTCCTTCTCGCTCCCGCGCGCACGTTTCTGCTACTATGTGCCTACAATAACTCGCTACAGACCGGCTTACCCGGCTCATAGAAACCGCGGATCACGTGACCGAAGTGACGTTATGATGACTTTATTTTTTGTAAGGAAATTGAATTTAGCATAAGCCGGACGCGCCTACGAGTTATTTTAGCGCAGTGTTTTGTTGTTGGGTTATTAAGACAATGTTTAATGTATGTAGGCATTTTGTAATAGGTATTTTAATTTTATGGTATATCAAATACTTATAGTTTGATTATTCAATGACGATAGAGTGGTTGTGTTCCGAATTTCCAAAGGGAAGCCGGTAGGAATCGGCTTATATGGACGTTTCGCCCCTGATAGTTATAACACTCACGCTGCGTGTATATATAGGTACGTGCCACAGTCCAGTAATTATGCGAAAATACTTGTTTTATGAGTTTTACCGCCATGCCACACATTAGTGAGTATCGTAAAATTTTGGATACAGCATTAACTGCTAAGTAATTGAGTAAATTAATGACACTTTATTAGGCATTGATCTATCTAGTAATAGTAAATACTAAGTAATTGGATTGGATTGTCGATGCGTCTATAATAATAGTATTATAAACTAGCTGACCCGCCATACGTCCTGTCCAAATTTCAATAATTCATACAAAATTCCTATAGAAAATGCACTTATAGTTTTCCCAAAGCAACTTTTGAAATTTTTCTTTCGGACAATTATTTGACATTTTAAAAGAAAAAAATTCATAATTGGTCCAGCCATATTGAAGTGATAATATGCGCTTACCAAAGAACAGCATTTAATTTTTAGGGTTCCATAGTCAACAAGGAACCCTTACAGTTTCGCCATGTCCGTTTGTCTATCCGCGGCTTAGCTCAGAGACTCTTAGTACTAGAAAACTATAATTTGAAATGGGTATGTACATATTAATCACGCCAACAAAGTGGTAAAATAAATTCATGAAAAAATTTTTTTAGGTTAGGTAGGTAGGTACCTTTTTAGAGTTCCGTAGTCAACAAGGAACCCTTATAGTTTCGTCATGTCCGTCTGTCTGTCTGTCTGTCCGCGGTCTAGCTCCGAGACTGTTAGTACTAGAAAGTTACCATTTGGCATGGGTATACATATTAATTATGCCGACAAAGTGGTAAAATAAAATTATGAAAAATATTTTTTTTAGTGTACCTCCCCTACACGTAAAGTGGAGATTTTTTTTTTTCTATCCCTTTGTGTGGGGTATTGTTGGAAAGGTCTTTTAACATTGTGAGTATGTTCAAACCATTTTTAACACATTAAAGGACACTATATGCCCATAGGCGTCATAATAATAAAACTTCTATTGTGTCTCGTGTACTGTCCTTCAAAGTGTTAAATTCAGAGATCCGTTTGCGAAATGCGAAATATCAAGCTTTAAAGTGCAAATTTTTGTCTAAAACAAAAATTCAAGTCAAGTGTCCCCCCCCCCGCCAGCTAAATGGTTGGTTTTAGATATGTGAACAAAATTCACGGCAGTAGCTTATATAACTAACTTAAAAGGACAACTATCATAGCTGAGTAGGCTTTACAAGTTAACGAGTAATAATCGACCAACTTAGATTTGCGGTTGTAAAAACATGTTCTCCCATACATTCCGTATGAAAGAATTTTTTTTTCAACTACATAGTTATGTTTGTTCTTGTGATAAATTCATCCCAACTACGGAACCCTACATTGTGCGTGGTCTGACATGCACCTGGCCGGTTTTTTTTTCTCGTCTGTCCATGGTGTGGGGTGTTGTTGGAAAAATCGTTCAAAAACATTGTGAGAACCATTTTTGATTCAGGTATCCGTTTGCAAAATATTAACTAGTTTAAGCTTTATGAGAGTCAAGAACCAACCTCCCCCCCCCCCCCCCCCCTGCCAGCTAAATGAGTGGTTTTGGATATGCAAAAAAATTCACGGCAGAACTACCGACACGCACTTGGCCGGTTTTATTTTATAGATCAGATATTTGTTCACTTACATAATATTCTGTGTGCAAGATAGTTTGCAGGTCTGGTTCCAACCGGGGGCAGATGTTGAATACTAAAATGTATAAGTGGGTGGATGATGTTGCATTAAGATTGGGATGATTAGAGTTAATCATCTGTCGTGGAGGTCACAGCTATCACAGATGCTGGCGACAGATCATTGCATTAGCTGATGATTTCAAACGATGGAGGAAATCCTCCTTACTGGAATGAGCCGTATTACCTAAAGTGGCATATAATGTGGTTTCTTGCTGGTAGGTAGGTACTTGGAATTCTTTCCCTAACAGCCGCTGCCTTACATTACAATACCATATAGGTACCTACCAACAGTACCAACCTATCGCTTCTTCATATAGGCGTTGGTAAAAATGCTGGTGATGAGGCTGTTTGACCACCAAAAACCATGCATGCTGACTACAAAACTACAGACGACTGGTAGGTATCATACAAAATGATCACGTATTTCATGAGCACGTAGGTACGTATTGTTCGTCATGCATTCTTTGGAAATAGTTTTAAAGAATAATTTTAGCCTTCCAGACTTCCAGTTTGATAGGAAACACATTGTTGGATTGACGCTTCTTTCTTTTAGCTATGGATTGACGTGAAGTGAATTTTTATGTCATGGTTTTTATGTCATATTTGATAAAGCTGTTGCAGGAATTGCGAGGAGAATTGGTGATTTAGGTACCTATATAGAGACAGCGAGTAATCGAGCAGACACGAGCAAAATCGCTGATAAGTTCACAAGAATAAGTAGATATTGCGAGAAAAACGCATAGTGGTCTAAAATATTCGGTATAGCCAGAGCACGCCTGTTTACTAACAGGTGGGACGTGGCTATCCATAATCTGTTTTTCTCCGTATCAAGAAAGAAAGAACACAAGCTATAATACAATTAGCACTAAGTATATCTATTCACACTCATATCAGTTATCGAGCTGTAGATATCAATATGACGAGACGCCACATAATTAGCATACAATAGGCGAAGAAAAACTGACGTTCGGCCTGTGGGGCAACTGCGCGGGCGCCGCAGTAGCACCGCCATGATTGATTAGACAACTTTCTCACGAGCCTGTCGTAGCAGGTGCTAAGCATTGTTACTTAATTGTTAACTAGGTCTGCCCTATTATGTTCAAGCTATCGGAGTTATTGATCGCTTAGCTGTGAGTTTTGAATTGATTATAGTAGAATTAGAATATAAACATCAAAATACAGGATAGGATTTTGTATTTTGAAGAGAACAAAAAGTATTTTGAATGGGTGATTAAAATTAAATAAATGGATAGATTTCCTTATTTTATTATAAAGTATGTGTGTGGTCAATGAGTAACCATTTTGTTGGCACCAACATGCACTAGTCACTAGACATGAAAGTCAGTTTCTATGGTAATTACGAATCAACAGTGTACTCGACTAGTAAGGGTGTTGACTCATTTACCCGGTTAACCATTCGGGGTAGAACCACTTCCGAAGTTCCATAAGTAGAATACCTAATAACGAGTAGTAATAGTAATTTATTTCCAAAACTTCAGTGCTTACACATTACATCAATGAGGACCCCTGAACTAGGACATCCTGCATGACAGGGTCGAGGTTTCTCCAGTTAAGGCTCGTGCAGACCAGCGCGACACGCGACGCGACACAAAGGCACCGCTCGTCGCGCGACGAGCGGTGTCTTTTGTGTCGCGCGACAAGTCGCGCTGGTCTGCACAAGCCTTTACATGGACCAACATGAGAAGACTTAGACTAAATAGAACTATGTGATTTTTAAAATAATGTAAAGAAAATTGGAATAAAATGAAAAATAGACAAAAAATAATGATTTAAAAAAAATTGTGATTCTTAAACATTTTCTATTTTTTAACCGACTTCAAAAAAAGGAGGTTACTCAATTCGACCGTATATATTTTTTTTTAATGTGTGTTCGCGGATATCTTCGTCGTTTATGAACCGATTTTGATGATTCTTTTTTTGTTGGAAAGGAGATATCCCAAGGGTGGTATCATGATAAGGAAACCAGGATCTGATGATGGAATCCTAGAGATCTCGAGGGAACTCTTCAAATATTACAGGCAAACCTATAGCGATTTACCCAAATCGCTATAGGTTTTTTATAGTAACTTGTGTAGTTGCTCTTGGAAAGCACCATTTAGTTAAGTGGAACTGATGATGAAGACCACAAATAGCCACCGGAACTACTCAATAATAAGTATTTCACGGGTTGCGATTCGATTACTTTAATATGGTTGCAATGCAATTTATGCTCGTCACAATGCATATGGAGAAGTGGAGCTGATGGTGAAGTACCAGGAGAACTCCTCAACGATGAACGTCCCTGAATCGGGAAAAGCAATATTTTGTAAAAGGTGATGAGCAGTTGGCATTAGGCTAATGTAACTTAGATAAATTACAAATTGACCCACTAAAAAGCGAGAAATAAAAACTTTTTTACAAAAAATACAACCGACTTCCAAACTACAAAGTGAAAAATAACTTTAATTTCAGAAGTCGGTGTCAAAAAACTAAAATACTGATCTAAAGACACCGACTTTAAATTATTTTTCACTTTGTAGTTTGGAAGTCGGTTGTATTTTTTGTAAAAAAAGTTTTTATAGAATAAAATGGGGTTAGCAAGTGTCTGGTGATATGTGTGATGGGTGTCTAGATGTAGGTGTGTCAATGAAGGTTTGTATATTTAGGTGTGTGAATGTGTGTGTATACTCCGAGTCTATCCACTAGGTGAGATTACTGATAAGGTTTTCAGTATCACCGTAGCTATAGCTTTCAAGCCAAAGTAAGATTTCCTTTTTATCAGGAAATTGCTCACGTCTCTAACTAGTTTGAACTGGCTAAATTTGCCGTAGAGACGTGTGGCGCTATGCTGTTATAGTGCTTTCTGGCAAACTTGCTCTTTAGGTACCCTTGCCTGCATTGGATACAAAATAACGTTGTCGTTTTACTAGGTACTGTGGAAGTTATTAGGTAAATGTCGATGTACGATAAGGTACCTAGGTAGGTACTCCTAATTTAGCTTAGCCGCTGCTTAATTAGTATCTATTTTTAGACAGTCAGTAAAAAGGGCTGATAACGCTAGCTACATTAGCTCAGTACCGCTACCTAAATATTCGCAAACTTTATGAAACTTTTATTTTGAAACCGACTGTCTTGACAAATTACTTAATTTATTTGCAAATTTCAAATAAGAAGGTATCTATGTAGATTAATGTAGAGCATATCTACCAGGAACTAGCAATTTTATTCATTGTTAGATGTCGTCATGCCGAAGGCTGCAAATATTCTGGGATTGCCATTCGATAGGCACCCCTCGAACTATGACGTCTGCATATGTCTTGACGTCACAGGCTATAAAATAACACCCCTGTGCCCCTACTATGAACCTACATTCAGTAACGGTAAACATTCGATCAATGTGTAGAGACAGAATTTATAGAATTGCAAATTCATGAAATTCGCAATCAATGATAAGAGTCTGTCTGTTTCGAACGAAATTTATGTTTCGTTGCTAATGAATGTAGGTAACTGAAATGTAAATTAGTTCGTTATTTTTGTGACAAAGGCTGAAAACTTACGTCCAACAGGATGTAAGTACCTAACTAAATATACGAATGAATAAAAGAATGAACTGCGTCAGATCAGTGGCGTAGCTAGGTAACCAAGGGCCCTGGGGCAAATGAAAAAATGGGACCCCACAGCTATCTAAACTGGTTAGGTTTTATCATCAGCTCTTTTTCGTGCACAGGGCAGGTAATAAAAATATTAGGTAAACAGTAACAACATAAATTACAATTAATATTTGGTGTAGGTATTGGGTAATAAAACGAAATAGAAAAGATTCAAGGGTTTATTATATAAACTGACTAAATAACAATTATATTTACAATCTTTTCCTAGCTTTAGTTTTCGCAAAAGTATCAATGACTTCGGTTAAATCAAGACTTGATGCGGTTTTGTTATCAATTGCTATTAGCGATAAATGTCGGAGTCGAGTTTGGGCCATACTATTTCTTAAATATTTTTTTATTATTTTTAATTTGCTAAATGACCAGTCAGCTGCTGCAGAAGTGACAGGCATTGTAAAGAATAATAACATCGCTGTAAATAGGTCGCATTCGATTCTAGCACTCCATATTTGCTCATTATTTCCTTACATAATTGATGAACAGTCCATGCTTGAGTTAATTGAGGTAAAACTAGGTGGTAATTATTAATAAATTGAAGTGAAAAGCTAGGGCTTATGATATCTGAATATTTGTAAGCGTCAGAACCCCTGGACCAATAGAGATATTTGATGTTTAGAAAATACCAAAATGCACTACCTTTTTGCTATCTATCTTCAAATATTTAGTACCTCGATTGACTGTGAAAAAATGCGTAAAGAAAGTGGTCAGACATTCTGACATCAGGATGTCTGGACCACTTTTTTTTTCATAGTTCCAGGCAACACAACTAATTTATCTCTTTGTAAATATTTACTACCTCTTTAGTAATAATATTTCTTATCCGTTTGGAAATTGGTGATCAACAGCTAATTCATCAAAATGTTTTTCAACTTTTCTTTGCCTTTTTTCTTGAAAATGGTTATAATTTTCTAGCAGTTTCACTGGCTTTGCACTTGAATAATTCGAAATCATTCCTATTTTGCAACTTTGCTTTGGTCTCTGCTAAAGATTTACTTGCCTCGCCCAAATTGATGTCGCATTTTTTTTTCATTTTAGGTTCAGTTCGATCGAGATTTTCTGGTAAGGATTCGAGGGCCCCCTGAGCTTGAGGGCCCCGAGGCACTGCCCCGCCTAGCCCCTAGGTAGCTACGCCACTGCGTCAGATAACTTCGTAACTTAGGAGTCTTGTGTTTTTGGATTTAGAGATCTCTTTCTAACTGTCCTGACCTGTCTCGCAAGTAGCAATAATATGAATTAAGAATGAAAGTTATTGCAGAGGGTTTTCACACATTGAGCTTGATAACGGCTTGGGATACCTAATTACTTAATTGTGACAGATGAGAAAGGAATGGTCGACTTGACTGCTGATATTGTTGTAAGTATGATAATTTCTGAACCACGGCCTGCAAATTAAGTAGGTATAATAAGATAGTATTGATCTTGGTCTGCCAATTAAGTTGATAAGTACTTAAGTTAATTGAAGTGTTTCTCTGTCCTTGACAAACATTTCGGTAAAATTTCGCTGAAATTCGTCTGGCTTGGTTTCGTGTCGGGTATCAGTTATGAAACAGAATGATCGTTTCAAGGTGGTTGGCTGGTAATGGCTGCTAACTGGCGTGGCGTGTCGATAATCTAAGCGGTCATCGCTGATCAGACGATCACGGTCTCCATGAAAATGATGTTGAAGGAGGTAATAGAAAGAATAAATGGACTCTGACTCATGGAAAACTTTGATGGGTATCTCGATTGTATACTCTGGCCTGTGTGGTCACTAGATAAATTTTCCCAGTTTTGATTCTGTAATTTTACTACCAACTGAGTGATTAAGTTACGAATTTTTTTCTTAGTAAACACTCAGTTGAGTGTTTACTAAGAAGTAGTAGAGAAAAAGACCTTGACACAAGAAGCTATTTAGGTATCCACTCATACTAATTTAACAGGTCAGAGATAGGAAGATGCAATCATTGGAATTGATTGGATGAATGGTATCGCTACATTTCCTTTGACGATTACTGGTATAGGTATGACTGTTCCAAAGAGCCAAAGATCGTAACAAATGAAAAGAGATCGTCAAAAAGTTTAGTCGGGCACATCACGACGCTCAGCAATGAGCAAACGACTAACGGAGGAGGGACTGTTCCTGTTAGAACTTAGTAATTTGAGCTCGGATCACGATCAGGAGCTCGCAAGTAATGGCTTCATAGGAATGAAGCCATTACTTGCTAAAGAAATTTTCATAAGTAGAGCAACAGTTTAGCCGGTAGGTACCTACAAAGCGTGTGGAGAATTATTCCAATTATAGCTGGTTGGCTTGCTTAACTGGGAAACAGCGCTGAATTAACGACGACACGCGACCAAGTGGCGGGTACCTACTCACCCCTTAGTCGCAGGACGTAGGGCACTTAAGAGCTAAAACTGTAACAAAGGTGTTTAAGTGGTATTACCCATAGGTACCATCCTTACCCATATAGGTACCATCATGTCATGCCTTCAGAGCTGATCATGAGATCCTTACCTATCAGTCATCAGTGTATGATAAGTTACCTACAGAATACGGCTGGATAAAAGTGAGTATTCGAGAGAAATTGTGGTTTGAAGCCAAAAAAGTAGCCATATGATATGATTCATGAAAGGGATGTAGTACTTAGTACCCTCAGACCAAATAAAAAACAAAGACATAGCGCTGTTAACAGTGACGTGAGGCCGGTTTTGTAAACATGTGATGTGCACTTAGAAAGGTGTAGTTCGATTGTAAATGTGTGCGTGTGAGCGTGTATGCACAGAGCGGAGGTGTAGTTTTGCCATGCTTCACTATACTGTTCGCAGCGCTATGTCTTGGTTTTTTTATTTGGTCTGAGTTAGTACCCTACTGGTTATTAAAAACGTTCAGGGTAGTTTGACTAAGTCATTTATATTTTTGTAATAAACGGTTTCAAAACCTGTTCAGTAATTGAACCTTATATTCTGTAGATACCGATTTGGGTAAGTAGGGACTTATAATTGACCAAACATAGGACAATATGGGTCCATTGGACTTTCCTACAGTCTACTAAGACTGTAGGAAAGTCCAATGGACCCATATTGGTGTAGGTGTAAAGGTGTAGTTTTAGTGCCAATCATTTGATAGGCACTAGCCTATCAAATGATTGGCACTAAAACTACACCTTTTAAAATTAAAAGGTGTAGCTGTAGGTAATGATGATGTACCTACAAGTAGTAAACTTGCATATGCTTGTTTTGATTCTAACAAGAATCTAGTAAGATATTGACAAGGTATCAAGCAAGTCTCTCAATGGTCTTAATGTGACAATAAATTGCTAAGATTTCTGAATGAAAAATATGTAGATCATGTAGGTAGGTATAGGTACTTAGGTACCACAAGTTTCGCAGCTGTTCAAGTAACATAAACCTCAGATTTTTAGGGTTGTATTGAGAGCAATGGTTGTGGAAAATATAATGAAAGTGATTCTAATTCTATGTAATACTTAGTTCTTTCAATAAATAATAACGAATAAATATTTATAGAGAAATTTCTATTAAATACTTACACGGCTGAGCCGGCGACGCAGAACGCAAAATCCGTCCCCTTTTATTATCCTTTAGAGCACAGAAAACGTATTGATTTACAACATGCCCTTACATAAATTCACTCAATAATATATACCAGTGGTTTTAATCCAAGTTAATTATTATGCACGATTCCCGAGACGCGGCTGCGATAACACTGCCGTGTGGAAATAGGTAAACAAAAGGTTCGCAGCGGACGCAGCACGCATGCGCGCCGGGTCGCGGCCGCGCGGACATTGTCGACGGGCGACGGGCGACGGGCGACGGGCCACGCGGCCGGGGGTCGAGCGGGAAACGGGACAAATTACAACCGACATGTTTTTCTTCAACGAAACTTTATTTTAAAATAATCAGATCAACAAAAATCATAATTTTATACACAAAATAATGACACCAGGTTGTTCACAAATTATTATAGTTTTCAACAAAATCAACATCAATGGCTAAAAGTAAACTCACTATAAGTAGGTAGTGTTAATTTAATTACAACAAGAGCAAGGTTTATAGCTTATTAAGATAATTAATAATAAGATGAATACATAAAATATATATAAATTAATAATTATTAATAAAGAAAAGGCTTGAAGGCAAGGTATTTGTATTTCGTTTACTTTTGTACATTCAAATAGTTATGATCTCGAAAGTAGTTTCTTTATAATTTGATCAATAAACATTCAGACTTATAAAGTTATAACATGCCTTTTAATTAAAAACATATCCTACTGCTGAAATTTTAATTGATGTAAAATGAACAGTCTTCAAACTTTATTGCTCTCTATAATTTTCACCTACAGATTAGTACATACTACGAATTTATTGGTATCACAGATATAGATAGACCTAGATAACGCAACGATCTGTATGAAAACCAATGGTGCCATTTTTTGACTACCTACTATGACGTCACAAGCACTAGGAAACGTTTCTTTTATTTTTTCTCCTCGCATTTGCACAGTTTTTACAATGTCTATCAGCGTAATTAACCATTTTCAATTTTTTTTTACTGACTTCCGACAAGCGTGGCACCGATGCAGACTGAGTGCGAAAGTGGCAGCTTACGATTATTGTACGTAAGCTGGGCACGAAAATGGTACGCGAAGTAGTTGCTCTTGCGTTATCTAGGTATATCTATATCTGTGGTTGGTACACTATTACTGGCCCGTTACATCCGCAGAGGATCAACATGTAGAATTTTCTTTTTTTATGCGAATAATAAGTTCTACAATTTAAAGTTCAGATTTAATTTTAATTGGTACAAGGACTTCTTTGCCGCCACTGGCATTACGATTAATACGATACTTAACAATAAGGAGTACCTACAATGTCCAATTTAGGTGAAATATAGCAACCATATACAATCTGATTCTTCATAATGTGCACATATCGAAATGAGGGAATCTATGCTTCATTTTATCGACGGAAAAAATAAAAATATATATATTTTTTAATACAGTTTTTATACATTTTTTATTTATTTAACCATTTATGCACACACATATAAACAGACAAGAAGAAAGGAACAGAAAAATACGTACAATTTTTTTTTTTTTTTTTAATAAGTACAATTTTTTTTTCTATTTTATAAATTTTACAATTATTGTAAAAAATGATGAAAATATACAGATTTTTGCAAAAAAAAACATGTTTATTTTCAATTGAGGGTAGTTTTTTTTCTCAATTTTCATTTTATGTAGACGCCTAATTACTTCCAATCATTATGGAGTTTGTTTCATCGCGATAGATGATTTAGTTTAAAAGTTACACAGTATTGTTACAATTATTTTAATTACAAAAAAAAAATATTTAAGAAAAAGAAACTGTCGATAAAATTAAGCATAGATTGGAAAATGATTAAGCATTTCGATTTATGTGCACATTATGAAGAATCCCACTGTATTATTATTAGTTTGTATTTGCCCAACACCGCATTTGCATTTTTAATACATTTGGCAACTGATTTGTAGTCGTGTACCCATTGCTGTTATTTTAGGAACCTGTAGTTACTTTTATTTTCATGATTTAAAAACGTTCACACCAAACCTATGGTTCAGCACGTTTTTTTCTACCAATATTGTAATCAGGTATATAATAATCTGATCAAAAATTGGACAATGTATTACATCTAAATACTATGAGAGCCACATGAGAATTATAGATAGTTCATTCTTATATTCAGTTCTAAAGGTTTAGGCTTTAGGCCTTATAAGAATTAAAACCCTAGAAGGGGATCTTCCCGAACACGTTTATAATAGTCAACTATGCTGCCAATAAACCTAGTATTTCTTATCTTGGCTCTCAGTAAAGTAAGGACCTAAACGCACGGGGTTTTTTGACGCGAGCGACGTCGACGCGCATTAAGGCTCCCGCAGACAGGCACAACGCGACTCTGGTGGAACAATTTCTATGAAAACTTCACGAAAAATGTTTACACAGAACAGGTGTGTGCAAAGGCCCTAAAATTTAAAATTACAAGTTCGAATCGTATCTGCACATAACGAGGAACTATCGGAACCAAAACAGTATTGACAGTCTGTCTGTCGTACTGACAAACTAGCAACCACTAATTAGAATTACCGAGGCACAGAAACAAATGATGATAATGTAATTTTTTTTTAAATAAACCATAGGGCACGGAGACGCCTCGGCGGCCGCAAGTAGAGATGGCATCGTCAACACTTTCCATACAAACCAGGCGTGTCACCGACGTCTGCAGGCGGTCCGCGACAGGAGTTGTGCGCTCAACTCACTATCAGCGCCTCGACTTTAATTTGTACCGCCGCCGCGCCGTCTCCTGCCGCGACGGCGATTCCTCGTCTATAGTTTATTCAAACAATCATTTTATTTTTTAATGTCATTATCATTTCTTATTTATTTTTATTTTTTTCTTGTTTTATCATTTCTTTCTGTGACCATTTTTTTTTCAATAATTGTCGAGCTTAATCTATCGTGACACCTTATTAAATTAATCAGACTACCGATCCCTCAACCATATTGGTAGTAGGTATTACAATCCAAGGATTGTTAAAAATCAATATGGTGGTTAGGTTGAAAACCACACGATATTGGCACAATCAGGGTAACGGATAGTTCAGCAAATTGACTATCAATTTAAATTGTCCGTATATTCCAATCAAAACTGAAATTCTTCATCAGTCATATGAAATGGCAAACAAGACATTTCCCTTATAAAGTTCCGTTATCTGTAGCTACGTTCCGAACACTAATCCAAATTACATCTAAATCAGTCTGACAGCACATCATCGAATGGTGAGTTATGTTTGCAATTCGACGGACACTCTCGGCTCGCTGTACGTTTACCTTCTATTTGATGTTTGAACAAGGATCACTCGAGTAGCATGCTGCCTTTCTAGTAAACGGATCTGTTGTTACAGATACAGAAATTGTATTATTATCCTTAAAACTACACAATAATATTTTTTTAGAATGTAAAGACGCATGATATTAAATATGGAGTTTATGTATGAACGTTGCTTAAAGACTAATGATTAACGTCTCCTTAACCATACATTTTTGACGTTGAAACCCTTAAGTTGTAGTAAGAATGGCGGCCACATTCTCACTCGAATTAGGTCCTTCGCCGCCACTTGTAGCTTCAATGTGTGTTGTAGTTACAGGAACACTTCTAAGAACGTCTTTAACTTTAGGGTAGTTTTAGAATACGTGTGTGAGCCAAGAATGTCAGTCGGACGCGGTTCGATAACCCAGCCGTGGCGGGAATTATCTAACTTACATCCTAAGCACTTATGTAATAATATAATAATTAAATCTATTAATAACACTTCTCATTCTCTGTGTGGTTCTGGTTACATTTCTAAAAAGACAATTAATTAATCTATTATTTGCATATTAATGCATACGATTGGTTTTACAACTTCAACTTTTTATTAGCGGCTTTTGTGGACACCATTATAATGCCAATGCCACATCGGTATAAATAGATTTCCAAAGAAAAGTATGCGCTTCAAGAATCTTCGTGTTTCCGAAGTTTGCTCTCTGTTGGGTTACCTACTCCGGTCTCAACGTCATTTGCTACTCAAAAGTTTTGAAAAGTTTCTTGGAATTGTATAAAGTTGTTAATCTATAATTTTGTAAACATGGTAATAAAAAAAGGCAAGTACTTCCATGGTTGTAACTAGTGATGTGCCGGATATCCGTATCCGCGGATATCCGAGGGAGAAAAAGATGAACGGATCTTTTAACGGATCTTTTATATTAATACATTTCATTACGTATACAGATACAGGATACAGATCTTTTTTCTCCCTCGGATATCCGCGGATACGGATATCCAGCACATCACTAGTTGTAACAGCTCTATAATAGATATCTTCATTGAGCGTTCGTATTTCCGAATATAGACGATGATTCCCGAAGCGTATACTTTTCTTTGGAAAGCTGTACGTACTATGGTAGAATTGTTAAAATTTTGTGGGGTTTATCGCAATTGAACAGTTAACGTCAAAGTGGTCCACATTCAATGATCAGGCTTTATAAGCCAGAGGTGAAGTTTCATTGAGACGTTGCAGTTTAAAGAAGAATTGTAATTCCCAACTTTACAGTTGGTTTGTATAGGCTACAAGCAACGCTACAGTTATGCAAAAAGTTTCTTCTATATTTCTGGTTATTTTATTTAGTGCCCGTAGAAATGTAGATAAAGGTGCATACTGTTACTCTATACGTTTGTTTTGTGAACACTTCATGTTACTTGCTAAATTTAATAAACAGCTTGGCAGTCTCTAACGGTAAAAATACTTGACACTAAAACTTTGACATTTTAAACCGAATAGCGAAAAACTCCACTAGTTTTAATTAAAACTTACTTAATCTATTGTACTCCGGTCTAAAAAAATACACATAGAGATTAGTCATCACTTTAGACAGACAGTGCCACATAGGCATGAATGACAAACAAACAGTTCGCCCTTGCAGTGTCGTATTGAGTCGTACACTCTACAAAGGCCGAACGTTACCTCTCGATGTGTCATATTTACGGTCGCGTACTGTTCGTAATATATTTGGTTTAAACGAAAAGAAATAACAAGAATGACAGAGAAGCCATTTGTTTCACAAGTCTTGCCACTAATTACTTATATTTACTAAGCTTTATGAATCTATCCTAAGAACTAAATTATCAGACTTCAATAAGTCTTTCACGACAATGTATTTATTAAGGAGGTTCCATTATGTACTGACATTATTATTATATAACAGTTTTTGTGTATTATATTTGCATGTGTAAGTAGTAACAGTTGGTAAAATTTTTCATGACGTGGGATTTGCCAAAAACTTTGAGTCGTAATATCTTTGAATGCGTTTACTAAACAGCACTATGACAGTTTGGTAAGCAACAGCCCACGCGATTGGTTGATATCTCTGAGTCGACCTACTGTTGCAGTTTGTATTATTAAAAAGCTCTAACAATCCTAAGATTAATCAGTACAAATTAAGGTTTTTAATAGAATAACGCTTCAAGTCCTGACAGTTTTATAGGATGTTGATTTCACATGCTTCCGTTATAATCTTCATACATGCTGGATGCATTGTTGTCTACTTACTTTTACATACGAAGTTTTTTTTTTCAAATCAAGTAGCGCATTACAAAGAAAGTTATTTAATATGACGAAATCGACGGATAGAATCACTTGAACGGATGCAGGTGACTAAATCAACAGCCTGTATAATACAATAGCCTTTTATAAATAAATGTACTCATACATATTATAATATTTGTCACTAAACGGACAGTTGACCACACGTCCAACACTTTGACAGCGCCTTAATTGTGTAGCGGTAAGGGTGTTAATACTACTGACGTACGGTTGATCGTACGGTCGACTTACGAAAACATTAACCACAGAGGCTGAGATCTATAAACGTTACTTTGCACGTACGTTGGCTAAGCGTTATTTCTGTCACTGTCGCACAACTGTCAAACCACAAGTGCGAGATAGAGACTGAAACATGTATAAGTTAAAGCACGTGCTTAGTAATTTTTAGACCTTTCCGACCCGGATGACCCCATAACACTCCTCCAGGAGCAGAATAGAGCCACCAGTACAGTGCACAAACACAGACGACACCCGTCATTCCGACCTCGCCGCGAGGTCCTTTGCGATCGCTACCACGCCCCGAGTAAATGATACTCCCCCCGACCCTTGCTCGATAACGAGGTGCCAGCAGTTGTTGCAGCTGAGCACGTAGCTTTAAGTACCCCGCATAATAATCATGATGAAAATCTAAGTTTGATCCAGCCTGTCCCTTCTTGCTGTCCTCCCCTCAGCGATGCCCTAAGCCGAGGTTCGTACCCCACAGGGGGTGCCCTTAGCGAGCGTTCGCTTAACTTTAATTTAGAATAGTTTTTGCTCCTGGCTGGAGGCTCTAAGTGTAGTAGCTTAAGGCACCCACAGGAAAGTCCGATTAAGCAGCCAAGACCTTAGTGGTCAAAATGGCGAGATGCAATAAAAAATAATAATTATCAGCACCATCTCTTGACTGATAGTGGAACTAATGTAGTTTTTGCTGATGATTTCTGAAAAGTGTGCTATTTAGAGACATCGTTTTATTTTTCCTGTAATCTTTACATAAGCTTCGGAGATAAGGGGAACGGTATTTTTTAAATTTTTCATTAAAAGTCGAAAACTATGCGTCCTAAAAAAAAAAACTGAGAATGTGCAAGTAATGCTCTTTCATATGATACCCCACATGCCCTAGTAGCCCCACTTCGAATTTTTAAGAACCCCGTTCAGTAACTGTTGCAAAAAAAAAAAAAAACTTTCTTATTTGCAAAATAGTTGGTAAACGTCGTCTAAAACCAAATTTCAAGTTGATGGCATTAGTAGTTCTTGAGATATCCAGCTTTGACAGACAGACAGACTGAGTCGCACCATAAGGTTTCCTTTGTATATTACCATTTTGGTACGGAACCCTAATGATCAACGTTTTCGTAAGGCGAGCATACAAATCAGATAGTTAAGTTTACTCCTCTTGCATGGAGTCGTTGCGCGTGGTGTCGACGCACTCGTAGCCGTACTTGATGATGAAGTGGAACCGAGGGTCGGAGACCAGCTCGGCCAGCTCCGGGGCCGTCAGGATGTCCTCTACGGGAGGCAGCAGGAGCTCTAGGTCGCCACCTAATTGGAACATGAGCAATGCTAAGACTTGATAGAATAGAACAGAGGCGTCAGTGTCACATTTTAATTCGGTCCTGACATATTATAAAGAAAGTGTCTGAATGTCTGTTATTAACTCGTAATATATAATGCTGAGTCGGTAAAGCAGTTTCTATTGTGCAATAAGCCGACAACAATAGCCCTTAAGGTGATGAACATATTTTGTGTGCAACTGTGCGATGTTGCTCAGTGCGGAAGGCAAAGAACCAGGTTTTGTGGCGCAACTTGGTAAATGCCTATGTGAAGTAGTTAGTAGGTAGCTGCGAGAGGCTGAGATGGTATTTACCACTTGTTTTCTTTCATAAGGGGTTAGTACTGTTCTTTGTGAGTACTTACCCATGACGTGCACGAGGTCGATGAGCCTGAAGAACATCTTGTTGTGCAGCTCGTCGCTGGGCGCGTCCACGCGGCACTCCGCCCAGTCGTCGCGCCGGATGTGAGTACTCAACTACTCACCCATGACGTGCACGAGGTCGATGAGCCTGAAGAACATCTTGTTGTGCAGCTCGTCGCTGGGCGCGTCCACGCGGCACTCCGCCCAGTCGTCGCGCCGGATGTGAGTACTCAACTACTCACCCATGACGTGCACGAGGTCGATGAGCCTGAAGAACATCTTGTTGTGCAGCTCGTCGCTGGGCGCGTCCACGCGGCACTCCGCCCAGTCGTCGCGCCGGATGTGAGTACTCAACTACTCACCCATGACGTGCACGAGGTCGATGAGCCTGAAGAACATCTTGTTGTGCAGCTCGTCGCTGGGCGCGTCCACGCGGCACTCCGCCCAGTCGTCGCGCCGGATGTGAGTACTCAACTACTCACCCATGACGTGCACGAGGTCGATGAGCCTGAAGAACATCTTGTTGTGCAGCTCGTCGCTGGGCGCGTCCACGCGGCACTCCGCCCAGTCGTCGCGCCGGATGTGAGTACTCAACTACTCACCCATGACGTGCACGAGGTCGATGAGCCTGAAGAACATCTTGTTGTGCAGCTCGTCGCTGGGCGCGTCCACGCGGCACTCCGCCCAGTCGTCGCGCCGGATGTGAGTACTCAACTACTCACCCATGACGTGCACGAGGTCGATGAGCCTGAAGAACATCTTGTTGTGCAGCTCGTCGCTGGGCGCGTCCACGCGGCACTCCGCCCAGTCGTCGCGCCGGATGTGAGTACTCAACTACTCACCCATGACGTGCACGAGGTCGATGAGCCTGAAGAACATCTTGTTGTGCAGCTCGTCGCTGGGCGCGTCCACGCGGCACTCCGCCCAGTCGTCGCGCCGGATGTGAGTACTCAACTACTCACCCATGACGTGCACGAGGTCGATGAGCCTGAAGAACATCTTGTTGTGCAGCTCGTCGCTGGGCGCGTCCACGCGGCACTCCGCCCAGTCGTCGCGCCGGATGTGAGTACTCAACTACTCACCCATGACGTGCACGAGGTCGATGAGCCTGAAGAACATCTTGTTGTGCAGCTCGTCGCTGGGCGCGTCCACGCGGCACTCCGCCCAGTCGTCGCGCCGGATGTGAGTACTCAACTACTCACCCATGACGTGCACGAGGTCGATGAGCCTGAAGAACATCTTGTTGTGCAGCTCGTCGCTGGGCGCGTCCACGCGGCACTCCGCCCAGTCGTCGCGCCGGATGTGAGTACTCAACTACTCACCCATGACGTGCACGAGGTCGATGAGCCTGAAGAACATCTTGTTGTGCAGCTCGTCGCTGGGCGCGTCCACGCGGCACTCCGCCCAGTCGTCGCGCCGGATGTGAGTACTCAACTACTCACCCATGACGTGCACGAGGTCGATGAGCCTGAAGAACATCTTGTTGTGCAGCTCGTCGCTGGGCGCGTCCACGCGGCACTCCGCCCAGTCGTCGCGCCGGATGTGAGTACTCAACTACTCACCCATGACGTGCACGAGGTCGATGAGCCTGAAGAACATCTTGTTGTGCAGCTCGTCGCTGGGCGCGTCCACGCGGCACTCCGCCCAGTCGTCGCGCCGGATGTGAGTACTCAACTACTCACCCATGACGTGCACGAGGTCGATGAGCCTGAAGAACATCTTGTTGTGCAGCTCGTCGCTGGGCGCGTCCACGCGGCACTCCGCCCAGTCGTCGCGCCGGATGTGAGTACTCAACTACTCACCCATGACGTGCACGAGGTCGATGAGCCTGAAGAACATCTTGTTGTGCAGCTCGTCGCTGGGCGCGTCCACGCGGCACTCCGCCCAGTCGTCGCGCCGGATGTGAGTACTCAACTACTCACCCATGACGTGCACGAGGTCGATGAGCCTGAAGAACATCTTGTTGTGCAGCTCGTCGCTGGGCGCGTCCACGCGGCACTCCGCCCAGTCGTCGCGCCGGATGTGAGTACTCAACTACTCACCCATGACGTGCACGAGGTCGATGAGCCTGAAGAACATCTTGTTGTGCAGCTCGTCGCTGGGCGCGTCCACGCGGCACTCCGCCCAGTCGTCGCGCCGGATGTGAGTACTCAACTACTCACCCATGACGTGCACGAGGTCGATGAGCCTGAAGAACATCTTGTTGTGCAGCTCGTCGCTGGGCGCGTCCACGCGGCACTCCGCCCAGTCGTCGCGCCGGATGTGAGTACTCAACTACTCACCCATGACGTGCACGAGGTCGATGAGCCTGAAGAACATCTTGTTGTGCAGCTCGTCGCTGGGCGCGTCCACGCGGCACTCCGCCCAGTCGTCGCGCCGGATGTGAGTACTCAACTACTCACCCATGACGTGCACGAGGTCGATGAGCCTGAAGAACATCTTGTTGTGCAGCTCGTCGCTGGGCGCGTCCACGCGGCACTCCGCCCAGTCGTCGCGCCGGATGTGAGTACTCAACTACTCACCCATGACGTGCACGAGGTCGATGAGCCTGAAGAACATCTTGTTGTGCAGCTCGTCGCTGGGCGCGTCCACGCGGCACTCCGCCCAGTCGTCGCGCCGGATGTGAGTACTCAACTACTCACCCATGACGTGCACGAGGTCGATGAGCCTGAAGAACATCTTGTTGTGCAGCTCGTCGCTGGGCGCGTCCACGCGGCACTCCGCCCAGTCGTCGCGCCGGATGTGAGTACTCAACTACTCACCCATGACGTGCACGAGGTCGATGAGCCTGAAGAACATCTTGTTGTGCAGCTCGTCGCTGGGCGCGTCCACGCGGCACTCCGCCCAGTCGTCGCGCCGGATGTGAGTACTCAACTACTCACCCATGACGTGCACGAGGTCGATGAGCCTGAAGAACATCTTGTTGTGCAGCTCGTCGCTGGGCGCGTCCACGCGGCACTCCGCCCAGTCGTCGCGCCGGATGTGAGTACTCAACTACTCACCCATGACGTGCACGAGGTCGATGAGCCTGAAGAACATCTTGTTGTGCAGCTCGTCGCTGGGCGCGTCCACGCGGCACTCCGCCCAGTCGTCGCGCCGGATGTGAGTACTCAACTACTCACCCATGACGTGCACGAGGTCGATGAGCCTGAAGAACATCTTGTTGTGCAGCTCGTCGCTGGGCGCGTCCACGCGGCACTCCGCCCAGTCGTCGCGCCGGATGTGAGTACTCAACTACTCACCCATGACGTGCACGAGGTCGATGAGCCTGAAGAACATCTTGTTGTGCAGCTCGTCGCTGGGCGCGTCCACGCGGCACTCCGCCCAGTCGTCGCGCCGGATGTGAGTACTCAACTACTCACCCATGACGTGCACGAGGTCGATGAGCCTGAAGAACATCTTGTTGTGCAGCTCGTCGCTGGGCGCGTCCACGCGGCACTCCGCCCAGTCGTCGCGCCGGATGTGAGTACTCAACTACTCACCCATGACGTGCACGAGGTCGATGAGCCTGAAGAACATCTTGTTGTGCAGCTCGTCGCTGGGCGCGTCCACGCGGCACTCCGCCCAGTCGTCGCGCCGGATGTGAGTACTCAACTACTCACCCATGACGTGCACGAGGTCGATGAGCCTGAAGAACATCTTGTTGTGCAGCTCGTCGCTGGGCGCGTCCACGCGGCACTCCGCCCAGTCGTCGCGCCGGATGTGAGTACTCAACTACTCACCCATGACGTGCACGAGGTCGATGAGCCTGAAGAACATCTTGTTGTGCAGCTCGTCGCTGGGCGCGTCCACGCGGCACTCCGCCCAGTCGTCGCGCCGGATGTGAGTACTCAACTACTCACCCATGACGTGCACGAGGTCGATGAGCCTGAAGAACATCTTGTTGTGCAGCTCGTCGCTGGGCGCGTCCACGCGGCACTCCGCCCAGTCGTCGCGCCGGATGTGAGTACTCAACTACTCACCCATGACGTGCACGAGGTCGATGAGCCTGAAGAACATCTTGTTGTGCAGCTCGTCGCTGGGCGCGTCCACGCGGCACTCCGCCCAGTCGTCGCGCCGGATGTGAGTACTCAACTACTCACCCATGACGTGCACGAGGTCGATGAGCCTGAAGAACATCTTGTTGTGCAGCTCGTCGCTGGGCGCGTCCACGCGGCACTCCGCCCAGTCGTCGCGCCGGATGTGAGTACTCAACTACTCACCCATGACGTGCACGAGGTCGATGAGCCTGAAGAACATCTTGTTGTGCAGCTCGTCGCTGGGCGCGTCCACGCGGCACTCCGCCCAGTCGTCGCGCCGGATGTGAGTACTCAACTACTCACCCATGACGTGCACGAGGTCGATGAGCCTGAAGAACATCTTGTTGTGCAGCTCGTCGCTGGGCGCGTCCACGCGGCACTCCGCCCAGTCGTCGCGCCGGATGTGAGTACTCAACTACTCACCCATGACGTGCACGAGGTCGATGAGCCTGAAGAACATCTTGTTGTGCAGCTCGTCGCTGGGCGCGTCCACGCGGCACTCCGCCCAGTCGTCGCGCCGGATGTGAGTACTCAACTACTCACCCATGACGTGCACGAGGTCGATGAGCCTGAAGAACATCTTGTTGTGCAGCTCGTCGCTGGGCGCGTCCACGCGGCACTCCGCCCAGTCGTCGCGCCGGATGTGAGTACTCAACTACTCACCCATGACGTGCACGAGGTCGATGAGCCTGAAGAACATCTTGTTGTGCAGCTCGTCGCTGGGCGCGTCCACGCGGCACTCCGCCCAGTCGTCGCGCCGGATGTGAGTACTCAACTACTCACCCATGACGTGCACGAGGTCGATGAGCCTGAAGAACATCTTGTTGTGCAGCTCGTCGCTGGGCGCGTCCACGCGGCACTCCGCCCAGTCGTCGCGCCGGATGTGAGTACTCAACTACTCACCCATGACGTGCACGAGGTCGATGAGCCTGAAGAACATCTTGTTGTGCAGCTCGTCGCTGGGCGCGTCCACGCGGCACTCCGCCCAGTCGTCGCGCCGGATGTGAGTACTCAACTACTCACCCATGACGTGCACGAGGTCGATGAGCCTGAAGAACATCTTGTTGTGCAGCTCGTCGCTGGGCGCGTCCACGCGGCACTCCGCCCAGTCGTCGCGCCGGATGTGAGTACTCAACTACTCACCCATGACGTGCACGAGGTCGATGAGCCTGAAGAACATCTTGTTGTGCAGCTCGTCGCTGGGCGCGTCCACGCGGCACTCCGCCCAGTCGTCGCGCCGGATGTGAGTACTCAACTACTCACCCATGACGTGCACGAGGTCGATGAGCCTGAAGAACATCTTGTTGTGCAGCTCGTCGCTGGGCGCGTCCACGCGGCACTCCGCCCAGTCGTCGCGCCGGATGTGAGTACTCAACTACTCACCCATGACGTGCACGAGGTCGATGAGCCTGAAGAACATCTTGTTGTGCAGCTCGTCGCTGGGCGCGTCCACGCGGCACTCCGCCCAGTCGTCGCGCCGGATGTGAGTACTCAACTACTCACCCATGACGTGCACGAGGTCGATGAGCCTGAAGAACATCTTGTTGTGCAGCTCGTCGCTGGGCGCGTCCACGCGGCACTCCGCCCAGTCGTCGCGCCGGATGTGAGTACTCAACTACTCACCCATGACGTGCACGAGGTCGATGAGCCTGAAGAACATCTTGTTGTGCAGCTCGTCGCTGGGCGCGTCCACGCGGCACTCCGCCCAGTCGTCGCGCCGGATGTGAGTACTCAACTACTCACCCATGACGTGCACGAGGTCGATGAGCCTGAAGAACATCTTGTTGTGCAGCTCGTCGCTGGGCGCGTCCACGCGGCACTCCGCCCAGTCGTCGCGCCGGATGTGAGTACTCAACTACTCACCCATGACGTGCACGAGGTCGATGAGCCTGAAGAACATCTTGTTGTGCAGCTCGTCGCTGGGCGCGTCCACGCGGCACTCCGCCCAGTCGTCGCGCCGGATGCACGCGCACCACACCTGACACACATGGTCTCACTAATATAAGGCCGAACTGCACTAGACAATTCAGATGTACAATCGGGGACTAGTAATATTTAACAGATTTTATCAAATCAAGGGTCATTTGAATTAAGTGGTACATTGTTTGTATTGTTGTTAAAAGTCATCGCTGACAGACTATCTATGCTACAGTAACAGCCCTTACCAAAAATTACAGCCGATCTACTTATTAAAATTCTTAAATTCATTCACTGACAGACAAGGTGAGCACAAAGGAAGGATTTAAGAAAAATCATCCATCATCATAAAGGGGTTACATAGGGGTGAATGTTTTGTGTGGAAGTTCGTCATCTTTGCCAATGCTGGGTACGGGTTTCATCAACGACTTGCTTTAAAATATGAGTGAACAGATAATTACCCTGAGGCGCAGATCGTCTCGTCTCTCCATGTCCTGTATGTAGTCAGTGAGGTCGAGCGCCTTCTTGTAGTCGTACTCCGTCAGCGCCATGCTCTCCGACTCAATGTACATCTGTAACGAAAATATAAGTATATTTATAGGCTGGTTCAGGCCAGAGCACAGCACCATTGAACAAATACACAGAGTGTGCAGACGTATCAGTGCCAGTCTTGAGAAGAAGGAATATTGCTTTTCGGCCTTTCTAGACGTTCAACAGGCCTTTGACAAGGTATGGCATAAGGGATTACTCTACAAAATTAAGTTACTGCTGCCTCACAGTTTCTATCATATACTGGAATCATATCTCAACAACAGAATATTCCAAGTCAAAGAAGATGACTGCTCGTCGGGTTTTCACGGGATACTTGCTGGTGTACCACAAGGCTCCGTTCTCGGCCCATATACACATCAGATCTGCCAGTAACACCTGGAGTTACTATTGCTACGTATGCAGATGATACAGCAGTATTAGCGTCTAGTAAAGACCCTGCGAAAGCCACTGCGAAACTTCAACAAAGCCTTGATGAAATAAGCAACTGGTTTGACAAATGGCGTATAAAAGTGAGTGCTGATAAGTCAGTGCAAGTCACCTTCACACTGCGAAGAGAAACTTGTCCCCCTGTTAAACTTAGTGGAAGGGAGTTGACTCAGAGTAACACAGCTAAGTACCTCGGACTACACTTGGACCGCAGGTTGACATGGCGGAAACACATTGAAACAAAACGTAAACAGGTCAACCTCAAATACAAGGGCCTCTACTGGCTCCTGGGTAGAAACTCAAAACTGTCACTGGACAACAAGCTCCTAATTTACAAGGCTGTCATAAAACCAGTCTGGACCTACGGGATTCAGTTATGGGGAGCCTGCTGTGATTCCAACATAAATATTATTCAAAGAACTCAGAACTACATCCTTAAGCAAATTAGCAATTCACCCTGGTTCATTAGAAACAGTGAAGTACACAAATACCTGAGCATGCCAACAGTGAAGGATGAGATAAAGACATTCGCAGGCAAATACAAAACAAGACTGGACAACCATCCTAACCAGCTCGCTGTCCAGCTCACATTACCTGACTGTCTAAATCGCCTGAAACGGCGCAGGACCTTAGATCTCGGCGGCGTTGACTAAGCCAATTTAATAATATGGAGGATGTTCCTAGTGGGGTACATCTCCTCATGAATAATAGCCGCTCAACACATCTGCTCATAGTCAGAAGGACGGATTGCAAGATTTAAAAAAAAAAAAAAAATATATATTATAGGCTATCAAAGCGAAATAAAGATTTAATATTGGTGTAAGTGAGCGTCGAGTTAGCGCAATATTTGAACAGACTATTCGTAAATTTTTGAGTGAAATTACAGACAGTACAATTATACAAAAAAACTTGTGCGATCGGGGGACCCCGTCAGGAACGTGGTTCCTTCTCATGTATGATTTAAAACGCCATCTTGGATTTATATTTTGAGCTCATTATCGAGTTTAACACCCTCTAAAACTTGCTGCTAGTCCTGTCCGCATCAAAATCTGTTATGCAGTTTAACTAACTAAAACCCACCCGTGTTCCTTCGCTTGCCCTGTAGCCGGGGGCCACGCCTTCCCCTTGCGCCCGCCAGTAGTGCCGACATCTCCTTGAGGCGCGCGTGGAACACAACGCGCCGTCGCCCCGGCCTGGTCCCTGTCGGGCGGCGAGCTACCCATTGTAGCCGGGGGCCACGCCTTCCCCTTGCGCCCGCCAGTAGTGCCGACATCTCCTTGAGGCGCGCGTGGAACACAACGCGCCGTCGCCCCGGCCTGGTCCCTGTCGGGCGGCGAGCTACCCATTGTAGCCGGGGGCCACGCCTTCCCCTTGCGCCCGCCAGTAGTGCCGACATCTCCTTGAGGCGCGCGTGGAACACAACGCGCCGTCGCCCCGGCCTGGTCCCTGTCGGGCGGCGAGCTACCCATTGTAGCCGGGGGCCACGCCTTCCCCTTGCGCCCGCCAGTAGTGCCGACATCTCCTTGAGGCGCGCGTGGAACACAACGCGCCGTCGCCCCGGCCTGGTCCCTGTCGGGCGGCGAGCTACCCATTGTAGCCGGGGGCCACGCCTTCCCCTTGCGCCCGCCAGTAGTGCCGACATCTCCTTGAGGCGCGCGTGGAACACAACGCGCCGTCGCCCCGGCCTGGTCCCTGTCGGGCGGCGAGCTACCCATTGTAGCCGGGGGCCACGCCTTCCCCTTGCGCCCGCCAGTAGTGCCGACATCTCCTTGAGGCGCGCGTGGAACACAACGCGCCGTCGCCCCGGCCTGGTCCCTGTCGGGCGGCGAGCTACCCATTGTAGCCGGGGGCCACGCCTTCCCCTTGCGCCCGCCAGTAGTGCCGACATCTCCTTGAGGCGCGCGTGGAACACAACGCGCCGTCGCCCCGGCCTGGTCCCTGTCGGGCGGCGAGCTACCCATTGTAGCCGGGGGCCACGCCTTCCCCTTGCGCCCGCCAGTAGTGCCGACATCTCCTTGAGGCGCGCGTGGAACACAACGCGCCGTCGCCCCGGCCTGGTCCCTGTCGGGCGGCGAGCTACCCATTGTAGCCGGGGGCCACGCCTTCCCCTTGCGCCCGCCAGTAGTGCCGACATCTCCTTGAGGCGCGCGTGGAACACAACGCGCCGTCGCCCCGGCCTGGTCCCTGTCGGGCGGCGAGCTACCCATTGTAGCCGGGGGCCACGCCTTCCCCTTGCGCCCGCCAGTAGTGCCGACATCTCCTTGAGGCGCGCGTGGAACACAACGCGCCGTCGCCCCGGCCTGGTCCCTGTCGGGCGGCGAGCTACCCATTGTAGCCGGGGGCCACGCCTTCCCCTTGCGCCCGCCAGTAGTGCCGACATCTCCTTGAGGCGCGCGTGGAACACAACGCGCCGTCGCCCCGGCCTGGTCCCTGTCGGGCGGCGAGCTACCCATTGTAGCCGGGGGCCACGCCTTCCCCTTGCGCCCGCCAGTAGTGCCGACATCTCCTTGAGGCGCGCGTGGAACACAACGCGCCGTCGCCCCGGCCTGGTCCCTGTCGGGCGGCGAGCTACCCATTGTAGCCGGGGGCCACGCCTTCCCCTTGCGCCCGCCAGTAGTGCCGACATCTCCTTGAGGCGCGCGTGGAACACAACGCGCCGTCGCCCCGGCCTGGTCCCTGTCGGGCGGCGAGCTACCCATTGTAGCCGGGGGCCACGCCTTCCCCTTGCGCCCGCCAGTAGTGCCGACATCTCCTTGAGGCGCGCGTGGAACACAACGCGCCGTCGCCCCGGCCTGGTCCCTGTCGGGCGGCGAGCTACCCATTGTAGCCGGGGGCCACGCCTTCCCCTTGCGCCTGCCAGTAGTGCCGACATCTCCTTGAGGCGCGCGTGGAACACAACGCGCCGTCGCCCCGGCCTGGTCCCTGTCGGGCGGCGAGCTACCCATTGTAGCCGGGGGCCACGCCTTCCCCTTGCGCCCGCCAGTAGTGCCGACATCTCCTTGAGGCGCGCGTGGAACACAACGCGCCGTCGCCCCGGCCTGGTCCCTGTCGGGCGGCGAGCTACCCATTGTAGCCGGGGGCCACGCCTTCCCCTTGCGCCCGCCAGTAGTGCCGACATCTCCTTGAGGCGCGCGTGGAACACAACGCGCCGTCGCCCCGGCCTGGTCCCTGTCGGGCGGCGAGCTACCCATTGTAGCCGGGGGCCACGCCTTCCCCTTGCGCCCGCCAGTAGTGCCGACATCTCCTTGAGGCGCGCGTGGAACACAACGCGCCGTCGCCCCGGCCTGGTCCCTGTCGGGCGGCGAGCTACCCATTGTAGCCGGGGGCCACGCCTTCCCCTTGCGCCCGCCAGTAGTGCCGACATCTCCTTGAGGCGCGCGTGGAACACAACGCGCCGTCGCCCCGGCCTGGTCCCTGTCGGGCGGCGAGCTACCCATTGTAGCCGGGGGCCACGCCTTCCCCTTGCGCCCGCCAGTAGTGCCGACATCTCCTTGAGGCGCGCGTGGAACACAACGCGCCGTCGCCCCGGCCTGGTCCCTGTCGGGCGGCGAGCTACCCATTGTAGCCGGGGGCCACGCCTTCCCCTTGCGCCCGCCAGTAGTGCCGACATCTCCTTGAGGCGCGCGTGGAACACAACGCGCCGTCGCCCCGGCCTGGTCCCTGTCGGGCGGCGAGCTACCCATTGTAGCCGGGGGCCACGCCTTCCCCTTGCGCCCGCCAGTAGTGCCGACATCTCCTTGAGGCGCGCGTGGAACACAACGCGCCGTCGCCCCGGCCTGGTCCCTGTCGGGCGGCGAGCTACCCATTGTAGCCGGGGGCCACGCCTTCCCCTTGCGCCCGCCAGTAGTGCCGACATCTCCTTGAGGCGCGCGTGGAACACAACGCGCCGTCGCCCCGGCCTGGTCCCTGTCGGGCGGCGAGCTACCCATTGTAGCCGGGGGCCACGCCTTCCCCTTGCGCCCGCCAGTAGTGCCGACATCTCCTTGAGGCGCGCGTGGAACACAACGCGCCGTCGCCCCGGCCTGGTCCCTGTCGGGCGGCGAGCTACCCATTGTAGCCGGGGGCCACGCCTTCCCCTTGCGCCCGCATGTAGTGCCGACATCTCCTTGAGGCGCGCGTGGAACACAACGCGCCGTCGCCCCGGCCTGGTCCCTGTCGGGCGGCGAGCTACCCATTGCTCACCGTCCGCAAGCCCTCGCCCGCGCCCAGGCCGTCTCCTGCGGCGGTTAGGGGCGTGAGGGCACGAGATTTGCCTCTCCCTCACGCGCTCCGCCTCCTCCTTCGCGAGCATTGATTCGCAGAAGGAGGTGACTGCCTCCCATGCCCTCTCGCTCCGTGCCATGGCCTCCACGAGGACATAGCGATACTCCGCCCAAGCCGGGCATACCTCCACCGTGTGCTCCACCGTGACACCCAGACGTTTCCTCCCGCCTTATCCTGAACTACATTCTTGAATAGGGGCTTCCCTGATCTCTGGCACTGTCTGGAGAGATGGCTGACGCTTCCAAACAGCTCGCTTAAGAGCCTCCCATGCATGCTCTAAGGGATTTAAGTCAGGCGAGCCGGCAGGTCAGTCTAACCTTGTGATGTCGTATTCTCGAAGAGCAGCATTGACTAGTTGAGCTCGATGTACGGGCGCATTATCATCGACTAGTACGAATTGGTGCTCATGATTTACTCGGAATGGTCTGACAATTCCATCGATAGCGACTGTTTTGTATGTGTCTGCCGACATGGGGCCTCGATACGGGATCAAAGGCGTTCTAGCTCCAATCATAATTCCACCCCAAAAGGACACTGATTCCTTGCTTGCTGACGCCTTGCTGAACGGTTTCAGTGGCAGTTCTTTGCCTTTAAGAGTTTTCAGGTCTTCTCCAGACACGGACGCGTCGTTATCTGGATGAGTACTGATTCGTGATTCGTCAACGAAGAGAGTTTTGCCAAATGTTTTCCTCTTCATCTTCTTCTTTTTGCTGGAGCCTGGCCCACTGCAATTTCCGTTGTTGACGTTGCCATGAATTTGGAGGTGCTCGCCAAGACCTCCGTGGTCGTAGTCCAGCCTGGTGTAAGCAATTCTGAATGGTCTGAGTGCTAACTTCAAGTCCAGAGGCGGCCCGCACTTCTGCTTTTATTGTAGTTGCGTTGATTGTTGGGTCACGGGCTGCCAGCAATCTGATTTAGTGCTTTTGAGCAGCAGTCAGAACAGTTGGGCGACCACTGCGGGGTCGGTCAGCTGAATAATCCATACCGTGGTACCTTTGTAACGTGGCCACGACACAGGATTGAGATACAGCAACTCTGCATTTCTCTCGTGGAATATCCTTCTTCTCTCAAAGTTACAATTCTTGCTCGTAAAACTTCTGATAGTCCTCTTGGCATTTTATCAATAACAATTTTCTTCGAAAAATATTATAAATCCGTTAAAATTTATTAAGTCAGATTTCTGAATGAGCGTAAGATCGGATTGAATTTCTTTTTATACGAAAAATATTATTAATTTGCTTTTGTTTTATATTCAAATTTTATATTATTGAGTAAAAAATCTAAAAAAAGAAGAAATTATGATACAGTCTACCGTAACAAAAAAGATTTCGATTTTTCAAACTGATCGCAAACTTTTTTTGATGTGTATGTTGGACATGGCCTCGTCGTTGATGTCAGCAGGCCTGTGTGCACGATCGAGGCTTCCAGGAGAAGCTCCCGGTCCAGCTGCTTCAGCGCCCACCGCCAACCACTCGGGGCCTGTTGGACCGGCGCGCTCGAGGTCTGGGTGGAGACGTCAAACCGGATGTACCGGTGATCGGGATAGGTCTCCACCCCCTCCATGACGCGCCAGTCAATGACACGCGGCGACAGAGCGGGGCTGGCGAACGACGAACGTATACCGCATCCGCACACACGTGGGGACAGAACCCCTATATTATAAACAGAAGCTGTTGGTAACCATACATCGCAATGCTACGTAAAAAATTATGGAAATATTAAAATAATTGAAACATTAGGTACCTTATTATTTTATACATTAAATTATTTATTGTTGTTTTTTTTTACATTTTTCATAAAACAAATATATTTGTAAGTATATTATAAAAAAAAACGAATATTATGACAAGAAAATATGAATTTTAGAATATGAGCAGTAAAATATTACAAAGCGTTAATCTCTAGGATTCCATAAATTTTGGATTTTTATTCACATAAAAAAAAATGTTTTTATTTTTTTATTAAAACAAGAAAATAAGAGTTAAGTATACATAATTGTGAGCAACATTACACACAATAGACTAATTTTCTATATTATGTACTAATTTTCTAGCACTTTTTCTCTGGCAACTGTAATGGGTTAGGCGTCGCGTATGCGGCTTCTCTCATTCGCAAATGACTTTATTTTCGCTCTTCTTCAGGAAATCCCAGCAATAATAGACGTGCCATACTTCTCTACCACGAACAAGAATCACAATAAAACAACAAAAAACGTAATGTTTACACGCTTCACTTAACACAGGCTTCGGTGCTCATCACAAAAATTTCAAAAACACTACCTTTGAGTAGTGTCTTTCACGAAAGCCACCAATAACTAAATGACTATCAATTTGATGTCCACTAAGCTTAGACAATCGCAATCTTAAAAGTATCGATACACAAGCATCTGTCAAAATGTGTTACGGTGCTTATCAGCGATACTGGGTGCTCATGACGTCATCCTAGTTAGTCACTGAAGATAGCCAATACAAAACTAACTGTTTGACAGCTAATCGTTAGACACTTTACCAAGTGATCATCATTATGAACTGTCAACCGAGATACGCAATAGCCCTGCAGAGCCCAGTCCTCCACCATCCTACCCCGTGTGTCCGTATACCGGGAACCCCAAGCCATATTCTTGGCATTGAAGTCCCCTTGGACGAGCACGGGGAGGGAACTGAACCCGACGACGACGACTCACAACTCCGCAAGGGAGTTGTGGAACTCGGCAAGAGTTTGGTTCGGGGAGAAGCATACCCCCCCTACCACGACAATCTCCCCGAACGTGGAGCCGGCAGCGGCGGCTGCGGCGGTGACGGCGGCGGCAGAAGGCTCGCCCCTGCCTCTGGCCTCGGCGGGAGGAGCGCAGGCCCCGCTCGCAGCCCGCTTGCCGTGCGGCGCGGCGTAGCACGAGCCGGCCTTGTGACCGGGCTGACCACAGCGGAAGCAGTGGTCGCTGCGGTCCACCTCATTTGCATTTGACTCCCACGTGGTTGCTCTCCGCCAAATCCGGCCTCTCCGGCTATCAGTTTGGCCGCCGACACGGGGCAGTTAACCTTCACGACTCGCTGTCACTCCTGTCTCGCTATCACTGTCACATCCTTTAATGCCTGAGATTTGGTTCAGCAGAACTAAATTACAAAATATTTCATAGAGAAATCTGTAGACTTATTTATCTTTCACAACACAATACCTTGTGCGGCTAAGTGAGCGTTATTGTTTTTGCCCGGGTCCCCCTCCACCCGCTAGGAGCATGGGGCTGTCACCGATGAAATTGTCGGCCTACTCGTACAGTTGCATCCGGACAGATTCGGAGACGGATAAGGCTAGGCAGATGTTTTGGTTTAGTACCTGCACGAGGTGTTCGGGCGGCAGCACCTTGGTGTCGGCCGCGTCCAGGCCGTGGTGCAGGCGCAGCGCGCGCGGCAGTGCGGCGTGCTGCTCGGCCAGCGCCAGGCGCGACTCCAGGCGCTGCCACGCGCCCGACTGGCTGCCCACGCCGCCCGACGCCGCCAGGCACAGCTTGGCGAGGGACGCGCACGTCTGCGGATTTTGTATTACGTTGGTCAATAAATATTCAAGTGATTTTAAGTACAGAACGTGACCAAATTTAGCATAACCAGACAGCAAAGACAACGCTTCATCTCAAACTCTAGATTAGGCGTTGTTTTTTCTGTCTGGTACATCGTTACAAAGATCTTTTGGCGCTCGAATGATGTCAACAGGGGCGATGGTGGTAATTTTTTTTGGATTGTTTTGTGAAATGTCAAATTGTATTCAATACTCAATACTCAATACTTTATTGCATTCCACAATGTATGTGCTTAGGTGGTAAAAATAAGAAAAGAAACAATCGTGGACCCTGTTGGGCACAGCAAAAGAAATATAGTAGAGATGAGGACTTATTGTTTATCTTATAATCTAATTTATTCAAAAAAAAATTGGTTGCCTGTAAAGTCGGTATACGGGCGAAAGTTTTACGTGACAACGACTTTGAGTGGTAAAATAATTTTAATGTGAATATTCATTCGTATAGTAGGAAGAAGGATGAAATAATAGTAACAATTTAAAACATTTATTTATACACATGAACCGGTGTGTATGCCTATCTCTCTCACTCTCTCTCTCTCGCTCTGTCTCTCTCGCTCTTAGGCGGGCTAACTGTGCTCGAGTGGAAGGGACGCGTGCCTTTCACTTTTTATGTCTGTCTCTCTCGCTCTTAGGCGGGCTAACCATGCACGCGTGCCTCTCACTCGCTCTCATTGTGAGCGCATAACGTGAGCGGAGCGTAACGCAGTTTCTTGAAGTGTCACCCGGCAAACCAATTTATAAGACGTTGTCACGTCAAAAAAACATTTATTGTGTATTTAATTTGAGTTTTAGAGATTTATCATTTAAATATTCTCGTACACTGTAATAACATTTACTTAATAATATATTTTTTAATTTATTCGTGAATAGATGGAGTTTTTTTTCTTTTCTGATTGATTCAGGTAATTTGTTATATATTTTTATTGACATAACTAGAGGACTTGTTGAATGTATTTTTAGGCGGGATTTTGGTAAGTTTAGTCGTGTTTTGTATCGGAGTGTGTATCTTGTTTGTATGTCTTCTCGTTTAGTGTAAAAGTGTGGGTGTTTATGAGCGAATTTACATATTTCAAGTATATATATACAAGGCAGAGTTAAAATGTTCAGGTTTATAAAATGGGGTTTGCAGCTATCTATTTGTTGTATATTAACTAGGATACGGACGAATTTCTTTTGAATTGTAAACAGTGTAGGTGCATCTGTACTATTTCCCCACATTATTATGCCGTAACTAAGCCATGCATAAGCATAGGCGTAGTATGTTACCAGGGCTGTCTGTAAATTTGTGGTTTTTTTAACTTCTCGAAAAGCATATATGAATTTCGAAAGTTTCGATTTAATTTTTTGTACGTGTGATTTCCAATTTATATTCTTGTTTATGGTTATGCCTAGTAATGTAAATTCATTGACTGTTTCTATTTTGTGATTATTTATAAGTAAAAGCTACATTGAGAGGATTTTTTTGGTGGGGATGGAAAGTTATGAGTTTAGTCTTTGTAAAGTTAATTTCGAGGTTGTGTTCGTTCATCCAAGTTATTAGTTTACTAAGTATGTCGTTAAGGGAACTGTTTAAGTTTAGGTTATCATGACACGAGGTGAGAATGGAGATGTCGTCCGCAAACAAAACGCATGGTCCGGGGATTCTGCTATGAATTTTGGGAAGTCATTTATGTAGACGAGAAATCAGCTCGTCGTTGGCCAGGAGCAGCAGCGCGTCGGCGGCGCGCGCGTAGTGCTGCGTGGCCAGCTCGTGCAGCGCCAGCAGCGCGGCGCGCGCGGGCGCCGCCTGCAGCCACGCGCGCAGCCCGCCCGCGTAGTAACATGTATGTGTACCGTGAGTCTAGTGACGGAGTCCAGCTCGTCGTTGGCCAGGAGCAGCAGCGCGTCGGCGGCGCGCGCGTAGTGCTGCGTGGCCAGCTCGTGCAGCGCCAGCAGCGCGGCGCGCGCGGGCGCCGCCTGCAGCCACGCGCGCAGCCCGCCCGCGTAGTAACATGTATGTGTACCGTGAGTCTAGTGACGGAGTCCAGCTCGTCGTTGGCCAGGAGCAGCAGCGCGTCGGCGGCGCGCGCGTAGTGCTGCGTGGCCAGCTCGTGCAGCGCCAGCAGCGCGGCGCGCGCGGGCGCCGCCTGCAGCCACGCGCGCAGCCCGCCCGCGTAGTAACATGTATGTGTACCGTGAGTCTAGTGACGGAGTCCAGCTCGTCGTTGGCCAGGAGCAGCAGCGCGTCGGCGGCGCGCGCGTAGTGCTGCGTGGCCAGCTCGTGCAGCGCCAGCAGCGCGGCGCGCGCGGGCGCCGCCTGCAGCCACGCGCGCAGCCCGCCCGCGTAGTAACATGTATGTGTACCGTGAGTCTAGTGACGGAGTCCAGCTCGTCGTTGGCCAGGAGCAGCAGCGCGTCGGCGGCGCGCGCGTAGTGCTGCGTGGCCAGCTCGTGCAGCGCCAGCAGCGCGGCGCGCGCGGGCGCCGCCTGCAGCCACGCGCGCAGCCCGCCCGCGTAGTAACATGTATGTGTACCGTGAGTCTAGTGACGGAGTCCAGCTCGTCGTTGGCCAGGAGCAGCAGCGCGTCGGCGGCGCGCGCGTAGTGCTGCGTGGCCAGCTCGTGCAGCGCCAGCAGCGCGGCGCGCGCGGGCGCCGCCTGCAGCCACGCGCGCAGCCCGCCCGCGTAGTAACATGTATGTGTACCGTGAGTCTAGTGACGGAGTCCAGCTCGTCGTTGGCCAGGAGCAGCAGCGCGTCGGCGGCGCGCGCGTAGTGCTGCGTGGCCAGCTCGTGCAGCGCCAGCAGCGCGGCGCGCGCGGGCGCCGCCTGCAGCCACGCGCGCAGCCCGCCCGCGTAGTAACATGTATGTGTACCGTGAGTCTAGTGACGGAGTCCAGCTCGTCGTTGGCCAGGAGCAGCAGCGCGTCGGCGGCGCGCGCGTAGTGCTGCGTGGCCAGCTCGTGCAGCGCCAGCAGCGCGGCGCGCGCGGGCGCCGCCTGCAGCCACGCGCGCAGCCCGCCCGCGTAGTAACATGTATGTGTACCGTGAGTCTAGTGACGGAGTCCAGCTCGTCGTTGGCCAGGAGCAGCAGCGCGTCGGCGGCGCGCGCGTAGTGCTGCGTGGCCAGCTCGTGCAGCGCCAGCAGCGCGGCGCGCGCGGGCGCCGCCTGCAGCCACGCGCGCAGCCCGCCCGCGTAGTAACATGTATGTGTACCGTGAGTCTAGTGACGGAGTCCAGCTCGTCGTTGGCCAGGAGCAGCAGCGCGTCGGCGGCGCGCGCGTAGTGCTGCGTGGCCAGCTCGTGCAGCGCCAGCAGCGCGGCGCGCGCGGGCGCCGCCTGCAGCCACGCGCGCAGCCCGCCCGCGTAGTAACATGTATGTGTACCGTGAGTCTAGTGACGGAGTCCAGCTCGTCGTTGGCCAGGAGCAGCAGCGCGTCGGCGGCGCGCGCGTAGTGCTGCGTGGCCAGCTCGTGCAGCGCCAGCAGCGCGGCGCGCGCGGGCGCCGCCTGCAGCCACGCGCGCAGCCCGCCCGCGTAGTAACATGTATGTGTACCGTGAGTCTAGTGACGGAGTCCAGCTCGTCGTTGGCCAGGAGCAGCAGCGCGTCGGCGGCGCGCGCGTAGTGCTGCGTGGCCAGCTCGTGCAGCGCCAGCAGCGCGGCGCGCGCGGGCGCCGCCTGCAGCCACGCGCGCAGCCCGCCCGCGTAGTAACATGTATGTGTACCGTGAGTCTAGTGACGGAGTCCAGCTCGTCGTTGGCCAGGAGCAGCAGCGCGTCGGCGGCGCGCGCGTAGTGCTGCGTGGCCAGCTCGTGCAGCGCCAGCAGCGCGGCGCGCGCGGGCGCCGCCTGCAGCCACGCGCGCAGCCCGCCCGCGTAGTAACATGTATGTGTACCGTGAGTCTAGTGACGGAGTCCAGCTCGTCGTTGGCCAGGAGCAGCAGCGCGTCGGCGGCGCGCGCGTAGTGCTGCGTGGCCAGCTCGTGCAGCGCCAGCAGCGCGGCGCGCGCGGGCGCCGCCTGCAGCCACGCGCGCAGCCCGCCCGCGTAGCGCGCGCCCAGCTGACGCAACAGCGTGACCGCGCTTGCGCCACCCGCGCCCGCCAGGCGCGCGAACGTCACCGGCGCGATGCCCTGCACATTGACAGAGGGACCATGTTGGTACTTGCTAAACATTTGTAAAAATATATTTAAAAACAAGATCGATTTCCGCCGCGCGCCAAGATTCTTGTACAGTTGTAAGTGGTTGACCAAGAAAGAACTCGCTAAGTAATCGTAACGTAAATTAGAATCATTTAAAAATTGGAAATATTAATTACGCACTTCTTTGAAGGCTTTGTTCAAATCTTTTGCGACCTCTCAAAGGCGTTCGATTGCGTAAACCATGAAACACTTCTGCTGAAACTAGAACACTATGGAATTAGGAATACAACTCTTGATTTACTAAAATCATACCCGAAAGATAAAAAGTTAAAGTTCGAGTAAACGGCGTAAACTCATTGGGGTCTGAAATGGCAATGGGCATTCCTCAAGGTTCGATATTGAGTCCATTCCTCTTTTTAGTTTACATTAATGATTTACCCCAATTCCTTCAAAATTAACGAAAGATGGTGTTATCTGCAGATAACACATCATTGATTATTAAAATAGACCGACGGTCACAAAATGTTGACAGATTTATTACAGTTGTAATAGCAATCATGTAATTGCCTTTTCATAAAATAGGTTTCTATTTTTTATCTTTTATTTATCTTTTGTGTAGATTCTTTTCTATTTTGTGAATGTGAGAACGCTGTAGGCTTAGCGGATTGTAGATCTGTTGACCATTTTCTATTTTGTTAAGTACCTCGTACTTATTGAAAGATCTACACTGTCCTCCCATAACTAGTAACACTGTTATTTGAAAGTATTGTAAAAGCCATTTTTTTTTAAAAGAGTTTCCGGGGAATTTCTTGCCAGGTCTTCTCCATAGGAAACGACCAATTGGAACCGTGCACCTAGCTTCTGAAGTTTCATAAGTGCCCATGTAGGTCTATGTGAAATAAAATAATTTTAATTTGCCTAGGACTTTGAGCAGACTAATGGGACGGTAACTACGAGGCTCAGACTTGGGCTTGCCAGGCCTGGGGATACCAATGACGGTGGCTTCTTTCTATGCTTGTGGGAACATGTTATTGCTCAGGGCACCATTGAAGATAGTGGTCAAGAGCATTATTAAATGGGCTGGGAAGAGTTGGATCACCTTATTGGTGATTCCTTCTGAACCGGGGACTTTCGGACTTTAAGACCTTTGATAATGTCATACACTTCGTCAGGGGTGACGGGAGGCAGAGGGCAATCCGGGTCGTCAATGGGAGGGAGGGATGCTCTACGTTCGACTTCGGCGTCTACATCTGAGAGGAAAGCTTGGTCTACTGGTAGTGTGCTGGGTGAGAATTGAGCCTCTAGACTGTCAGCTAGGCACTCGGCCTTGTCGATGTTTTCGAAAGCTATGGTCTTATCTGGGCGGACCAGGGGAGGTATGGAGGCGACCTGCTAGGATTTGAGTTTCCTCTGAAGTTCTCAGAAGGCTAGATGGGTGGGCTCTAGTTCGCTAAGCATCTTATCCCAGCCCGCGTCACGCAGCTTCACCATACGTTTTTTTACAGATCTCTGTAAGTAGCGCATGTGGACTTTGTTAGCGTCGCAGGGAAAGTTGCTGAAGGCACGAACGGCCGCATTCTTCTCAGTCAGCAGCTCACGCACATCGTCTGCCCACGTCCAGCGAGGGTCTTCCGTCGCTGGGAGTTGTCTTGAATAATCGTTCAGGACTGTTTGTACGTGAACCGCGAGTGAGTCGATCACGGCCGTCGTGTTAGCGATTGAGTCAAATTTAAAAGGGAATTGAGTGCAATTGGGGGGAAGTGTTGGATTTCAGCTGGGTGCTTACTTTCTTCCAGTCCGTTACACTTTTGGTGAGAGGAGATTAGTTGGGGTCGGGGAGACCTATGCGGGGGGCTAGTTTTATGACTACTGGACGGTGGTCTGAGAGCTCGTTGACCGACTCGATTGAATCTAATCGTAAGTTGACGTTCTTAAAGAGCGCCAAGTCTAATACGTCGGGGTTATGGTTGAGGTTATCCGGGAAGTGAGTGGGATTCGTCGGGGCGATGATGTCGATATTTAGGGAATTTGAGAGGTCGAACAAGTGTCGACCTCTGGTGGAGGATCTGGAACTATTCCAAGAGGGATGTTTGGCGTTGAGATCGCCTGCTATAATAATGGAGTCACTCATGCCTGAAAGGATAGTGAGATCGTCAGAGAGGAGTTGGAAGTTCTTCCGTAAATGACTGGGGAGGAAGGTAGGCCGATATTAGAGTGATCGGCTGATGGCCGGTCATGCCTAAGCGGCAGACTGAGACTTCTAATTGTGAGAGGGGGGAGGATCCATAAGGATACAGTATAGTTCCTTTTTATAGTAAATTAAAGTGCCGCCTCTGTGACATCGTAACCTGTCGTTGCGAACCACGCGATAGTTGGCAATTGACGGGTTACGGTGGCAGGGCTTTAAGAATGACTCTTGAATGAGAAAGACGTCAATTTGATGGTCACGGAGGAAAGCCGTGATCTCATCGCGTTGACCATGTATGCCATTGGCTTGAAATAACCTAACTTTAGGGATCGGGGTTTCTTTGACTATGAGACTATGACTTTATCTATGAGTCATATTAACTGTACATGTCAAATAAATTTATACCAAAATGCTATAAATAAATAAAATAAATAATCATTTAATTCAGATTAATTCAAGTACGATTACATCCATATTTGTTAGTAAAATTGGGAGCTTACAAACTAGTGTTAGTAATAATTAATAATAATTGACTAAATTGAATTGAATTGAGTTAATTTAATTTTTAATTAAAAAATCGAGTACAATTACGTTAGTGCTGGGCCTATAGATCAGTATAAGTATAACAGTGACTAATTAACAACGAACTGCACTACTGCTTAACTCGCTTCTCATAAATCAATCGACGAGACAATTAAATAAAATAAACCGGACAAGTGCAAGTTGGACTCGCCCACCGAGGGTTCCGTACAAATTTGTAGGTACAGTACCGACCAAAAGTCCATAAGCAATCTCACAAAGCAATAGACTGACGCTTCGGTTTGACTTACGACCTTCTTCTATAAGTTGTTACAATACTGTAGACACGCACATTACACACACACACTCACTTTGTCTGCAACCAATGACTAGTTCGATAATCATCATTCGTTTTTAGTTTCATTCGTCTTGTTCACATAAATATTAAAGTTTAGCAGGTAGACCACAAAAAACTAAGTAAATTATTTCGATTTCTGTGGGGTAGATGCAGTTTGTTACAAGTATTCAATTAATAGAACTTTGTTGGTTCGTGCCGTGATAATATTGGTGACGAGCATTTAGCGCAGTGTTGTGGTTATTATTATCAAAAAGCAGGCAAAAAATATATTGAAGAGATCAGATCAGATCAGAGAATATTATTGCGCTGCGTAAAAGTGAAGTGAATATCTAATAAAACCGGACTAAGTGTGAGTGTTATCATTTATATATTTCATATTTTACTAAACATAAATCTTAATCAAGGGTATTGTTGATAGAACAGAGGTATTGTTGAGACAGAAGATGCCTTTAAAGTTTTAAATTCATTGTGAGGTTTAATTCGATTAGTGAATAATAAATAATTAGGTATTATGTGTAATAAAAACAATGTTTTTCTTTGTTCTAGAGAAATACTGTGACGGTTAAGAGATATGAGGAAGGGGCTTATTATCGAGTAGCAGCGACGTCAAATGGTGAATGAAACAAATGGTTTCATACCAACGAGATATTTTGCTGAATTATTAAAAACACGTCATTATGAACCGTTCGCCGTGCACTCTGAAGGCTTGCATCACTGAAGACCAGCTAGAAAACCGTTTTTGACCTTAAAATATTGACCGTACCAAATTAATAAACAACAGATTCGTTATTGCATGAAATATGGTAACGAATTTTTTAAGCACGTTTCAATAGGGTGTTTGTCGTATTTCTTGCAGATATACCGAAATTGTTTAATATTATTTTAGTAATAGTATTATTTTAGGATTAAAATTTGAGGTTTAGTTTCAATCTTCTTTTCGTAAAGAAAATGAATACTTAAGCTATAACCTCAATACCAACCAATATTTACTAAAGCCAAATAAAGTTTAAAATAATTAATATGAACAACTGCCTTTAACCTTAAAATCAACAATTTTGTCAGTAGATTTTTTTACATTTTAAGTAGTCTAATATTCTTATTTATTGCTTAATTACTTAGACCATGATCAAAGCTTTATATTTGTGGTGCAAAAAAATCCATTTAAAATTTAAAACATTTCAAAATTTAAATATGTCAAAATAATACAAATTGCTTCTAAGTTTCTAGACATCTATTTCACATATTATTCAGGTGAAGTAATGATAAATAATTGTAGCAGTTTGATAACTATACTTAAGTAAAATAAACATAACGAATAAATATTATTTATTTTTTTATTATAACATATCACGCATTTTTTATTCTAAACCCTTTATTGCAATAACAACATTAATAAATAGGCAGGATATTTAAAAATATTATTATTGCAAACAAAAATAATAATATTTGCAAAAACAGCGCTGTGATTTACGAGATTAGAATCTTAGCCATCTTGAATCTAAGACCAACGCTTAACGCCTTCTGCTATCTGCACATATAATTTACTTTCGAATTTTAGCAATGCGATACACTGGCCAAGGTCACGCGTACGAGTATGATGCGTGCTAACAAAAGTTATGGAAATATAAGTGCGGCGCCCGCGAACCGTGACGATACGATAGTGTGTAGTGCGAAACTGCGTTCTCTGTGGTGTGTGTGTACGGCACTCACACCACAGACGTCTGACTGTTTACACATACAAATGTACGGACTATACCGCGTGTTCACAGCAATACGACTCTTAGCGTGCTCATGCACTTTTGAGCGCTTACTGTACATATTATTAATAGTTAGGAATCGAGTCCCGCAGTTCCTTCCGAGCTTTTCCCGATTCCGATTCAGTTTCCAAAACCTATAATTACTTATATTATCGTGTTTTAAAAGTGAAATTGTGGTAATACTAATAGTTCATACCTAAATTAGTTGGCTAACCTACTTTAAATAAATATTCTAAGGTTAGAATATTCTAAGACTAGAATCAATTCTATTTTTTGTTTTTGACGTTCAAAAGTGCCTTTTTGTGCCTAATTGAAATAAATTATTTGACTTTGACTTTTATTTTTTAGGATTTAATTACAAATGTATAGTTTTCAGATTTTTCCCTGTACTTGTAGTATAAGACGAATTACTTGCCAAATTTCATAGTTCTAGGTCAAAGGAAAGTATCCTATAAATTTTGATTCCCTTGAAAGTGTCGAAATTAACGTTTTTGCGGCATAAACAGCCGTATCTTTTTTTACGTTAACTTAGAAGTTGATTTTAGACCTGAGTTTTTCATTTTCGACTCGATACCTCCACGCATTCCCGAGATAAAGGGCCTTTACAGACAGACGGACAACAAAGTGATCCTATAAGGGTTCCGTTTTTTTCCTTTTGAGGTACAGAACCCTAAAAATGAGCCGTCGCCATCGCGGAACGCCTGGCAGATGTGAAACATTGAAATTATTATGTACAGGTAATATGCATAAAAATATAGTTTACCGACGCCAACATTGGCGTTGGCGTTGGTTTGGCATTGAGCAGGTCGGACCCGCTGCTATAGATGTTTCACATCAAAAATGCTGCGTTGCCCTTTCTGTCATTAACAAAGCAAAGCTTTTTTCACAGCAATGATCACAATCACAAGACACGTGCTCTCTCGTTCGTCACCGCGTACCCAACCGCTTGTTTTGTCTATCTCACTTGCACATGTTACGTTGCCACAATATGTCGCACCTTTAGAAATATAAGGGCACAACTCGAAATATTGAGGTTTTGAGTTTTTGTGTTAGATGGGGTCAATATCAACTGTTCTATCGTTCTTGGCTTTCACAGAAAGAGAAAAAAGACAATATTAAAGCGAATACTATAACTGTGTCTCTTTCACATCACCCTCTCCGTGGTAGAACAATTGATATTGAGCCCATCTAACACAAAAACTCAAACCCTTAATATTTCGAGTTGTGCCCTTATAATTCTAAAGGTGCGATGTGCTCACGTGCACAGCAAACCTCGCATAACCACTTATATGTGTTTAAAAATGATCTAAATACAGTATGTTTGCTAAATATATTTAAAACATGATTCTGTCTCTGCTCTCTTCAAAAGATTGACAGAAACCCAGCGATGTTTTAAATACGTTTAGAGACAAACGTATTTAGCGATTTGTGGTGAAAACGGGTTTAAGTAGCAAAATTTTTTGCTTATTTTCGCGGTTTAACGTACTATCTCATATAAAATCGATTTAGTAGCTAAAAACAACAATACAGTCATATACACACCTCGTTAGAATATTTGTCGATATACGAGAAAAGTTTGTCCATGTCGTTGTTCTTGACACACATATCTATCAACAACTCAAAGTCTTTGAATTTCTCAGCAAGAGCTGCCGCACGCTCCGTTTGGCCTTCGTCGACTGAAATAAAAAAAGTAAAATATATATAGCATTCCAAACTGTGTCATATTTAAACTTGATTTAATGATACTACTCCACTCGTAACACGCAAATATAATTCATTAACAACACCCAAATTACGTGCCACATATACAATCACTACAAAAAGGATTTTGAAGGACATTCATAAATCCATTGTTTCATAACTGTTTGAAAAATCTTGCTCGACAACGTACATAACGCAAAAATATCAACCTATAGTTGTTTCACTGCCAGGGCAAAGGTTTCTTCTCATAAAGAGAAGGCACGAGTATTGATCACTACACTTGCTCAAGACGGGTTGGCGATTTCAGACTTATATTAGGTAAGTCCAGGTTACCTCACGATGTTTTTTTCTATCACCCATGTCAGCAATGTCCAATATAAACATAGAAGATGTAGTGGTATGTAACCCACGCATGCACACAACTTGCGAACTCGAGTACTTAAGAAGTGCGTCGCCAGTCTGTGGTGTGAGTTCAGTCAGACAGTTCCAATACGATACGACACACAGGTAGTCACTAACTGATGTTCGCGTCATTTAACCTAATCTTAGTGATTGTTTATAAGCCGTGTTTAGTTATCGTAACTCCATCATTAAATTCATTGTGTTATACTGAATGAACATTTCATTTCATCTACTATAGACCCTTTAACACGTCCTAACAAAAGTTCTATAAAAGTACATTTCCGCGGTATTCGAGATCATGCGGACGAAGCCGCTGGCAAAAGCTAGTCTAAACTAATTATTACAAAGCGAAAAGATTTGATTTTTTGTGTGTTAGTGTGTTTGTTTGTTAGGCTTTCACGCTAAAACAGCTTAACGGATTTGGATGAAATTAGCTACATGGGTAGACCATGACCTGAGTTAGGACATAGGGTAATTTTTAACTCGATATTCTCACGGGATCGAGACTTATGCGGGTGAAACCGCGGGGCGCAGCTAGTATAAAAATCGGATTTGAACCTACAACCTCGTACATGTGACGTGACGATTGTTTATTTTATTTTCAAAATGAAAGTGTGTTACGCACTAAAGCTGTTTTTAATTGATTCGGTGTTACGGGTCCGTGCACGAAATTGACTGATTTTGATCAATTTTGTTCATTCGTTGTGAGAAAGGGAAACAGAATTTAAACAAAATTATTTGGGATATGAAAAATTGAATTCTTTGTCTTGTACATAGAGGAAAGGGATTTTTCAAATAAATTAAAAATTCGTGGAAAATCATTAAAATTCGCAACAGATTTTCCAAAAATTGACGCTAGACTGACGTTTGATCGTTTCGTTAGAAGAAACTACTGTTGATTTTGAAAATTAAAAAAATATCATCAACATCATTATGTAGTCTACTTGTACACACGGCTACACATCAAGCTATACATTTCCAGTTTATGCTGATCTCGCATTGTATAGGATTTCCGTACAATGCGAGGTCAGCTTATACATAGGAGAATCACTTTTTCAACTTCCATACATAATAGTAGATTTTTTTAAACCCTGTCAGTAATGTATTTTTTCCTATTATTTAGCAAACCATATCAAGAAATTAAAATAATCACACATTAGTCTTCAGCTATGCTTGAAATAAAATCAAATAAAATCATTATGCAATTAGTGCATAAAGGACGGATTTAAAGCGAGGGCCATAGATGAATCACAAGTAAGTGAAGGATTTTAACGACTGAATCGCGACCGAAGGGAGTGATTCAAGTGTTAGAATCCTGAACGACGCGAGTGATTCATGGCCCTCGATATAAATCCGTTTTATTCAAGAGTTGCATACTATACTTTATACCATGACTACGAGAAAAAGAAAAAAAATTGTGAAAGAAAAAACAAAAACTTTTTACAAAAAAAAAAAACAACCGACTTCAAAACAAAACACTACAAAGTGAAAAATAACTTTAATTTCGGAAGTCGGTGTCTTTGGTTTTGAATTTTCGCTCTTTGTCACCAACTTCCGAAATTAAAGTTATTTTTCACTTTGTAGTGTTTTGTTTTGAAGTCGGTTGTTTTTTTTTTTGTAAAAAGTTTTTGTTTTTCACTTTTTAGTTGTGGTACCTACCCCACACAAATTCGAATACCACTACCTGCGATGTAAATAACAGTGACAGGAAGTTATCATATCATCTACATACTAAGTGGAAAAAAATACGTATAATTGAAGCTAACTTAAAAACTACCCAAGCAAAGTTAATACAATTTATATGGGACCACCTCTGAAGTATGATCTACCAAACAAAAAAATAACCATCAAAATCTATTCATAATTGGCGGAGTAATCGCGTAACGAACATACAAAAAAAAAAAAAAAAACATACAGACGAATTGAGAACCTCCTCCTTTTGGAAGTCGGTTAAAAATATACATTTAATGAAGAAAAAAGGAAGGTTAAATTAATTAAAATGCACATTAAAATTGGAACAATTACTAAAATTAAGTGTAATTTTCTTATTATTATAAAAATTGCGCAAATTTACAGCAAAGAACACAAAACAGTTTTTATTCTAATGTTAAACTCCTTGTCGAAAATGTCGACCAATCAAATCTCGAGCTATTTGAACAAGGAGTTTGTTTGTCGAGTATTCTTTGCACATGGAGTTTGTATCGAATATTTTTTCGCAAGGAGGTTATATAGCATTGAGATGAAGGTCGAATAAAATAGATGAAGGTCGAATAAAATGGTGTGTTTTAAATTCTAGCACCAAAATAGTGCTTTTTACTCACTGTTTTCAGGGAATAAAATAAGCTTTTTAGAGGGGAAATGGTATATTAATATATGCAATTACTGAATAAAGGACGGATTTAAAGCGAGGGCCATAGATGAATTACGAGCAAGTGAAGGATTCTAACGATTGAATTACGACCGTAGGGAGTGAGTCATGATCATTGAATCACGAGCATAACGAGTGATTAAAGTGTTAGAATCCTGAGCGACGCAAGTGATTCATGGCCCTCGATATAAATACGTTTTATTCAAGAGTTACATACTATACTTTTTACCATGACTACGAGCAAAAGAAAGATTTAAGCAAAAATAGAATGAAGAAAAACGTGTGCGGTCGTGTGCGGTCGTCAGAAACGAAGTTCTTTCTCACGTATGATTTAAAACAAAAACAAAATTTTTGCAGTCACCATCTTGCTTTACATTTTGACTTCATATCGGCGTTAGCGCCCTCGAAAACTATGAAAACGACACCCATGATGAAAAATTAGAATTTTTATTGAGCGGCCATCTTGAATTTACATTTCGACCCCACTATCGGCTTTAACACCTTCGAAAACCATGAAAACGATACCCATGAATAAAAATAAAAAAAAAATCAAAGCCACCATCTTGGATTTATATTTCGACCCTACTATCGGCTTTAACACCCTCGAAAACCATGAAAACGATACCCATGATGAAAAATTAAAAAAAAATCAGAGCCGCCATCTTGGATTTTCATTTTGACCTCACTATCGGCTTTTGCACCCTTGAAAACTATGAAAACGATACCCATGATGAAAAATTTGAGTCAGAGCCGCAATCTTGGATTTTCATTTTGACCAAATTCACACTTTCTTTCCCTCTCTCCGGCATGCAGTGTACTCGGGCCGATGTGTATAATATTATTCCACAACACTGCAGAAATTAGTGTACTCTTTTCTTTTGTTTTTTCTGCCGGCGTTCTCTCTCTTTCTCTTTGAATTAGAAGAAGACAATCACAAATATTAACACTTTAGCGTGACGATTTCTGAAAGTTTACAAGCCGCGTTAAAGAACTTCGTTCCAAAAAAGGAAGGTTAAATTAATCGCAAAAAAAAAATACAATCTATAGCATTGAGATCGAGGTCCAATATATTGGTGTTCTAAATTCAAACACCAAAATAGTGATTAAAAGCGCTTTTTATTAAAAAAATAATAATAATCATAATAAGGCCAGAGCACTCATCGGCAAACTAATCTGCTTCAGGGAGGGCAATACTCGCCCTAGAGTGATGCGCTTTGTGAGGCGGGCGTTCTTAGGGACTGATATCCGCCCTCAAGAATATATAGCCCGTGTCACAGAGCGCATCGACTTCCTGAAGCAGAAAGTGTATGCATGGGCGAACCGTATTCGTAGGTATAAGCGGCGAGTAGAACGATACACTCAGAATCGCACCTTCCAGAGCGATGAAAGGTGGGTTTATAGGGCTTGGGAGCGACCGAACCAAGGTGTGGCTGACACGCATCTACCGGATGATGATGCCATGTGCTCTTTCTGGCGCAGCATCTGGTCGGTGCCTGTCAGTCACACCGAAGGTGATTGGACTCGGGAAGTCGAGCGAGCCTGCGATCCAATACCAGAAATGGGGGCTATTACCATCTGCCCCCAAGATGTAGCTCGTGCAGTCCGTCCGTTGCCTAACTGGAAGTCTCCAGGACCGGACGGGCTGCACAACTTCTGGATTAAATGGTTTTTAAGATCGCACGCTCGCTTGGCGGCTCAGTACCAGACTGCTTTGGAGTCTGGGTCGCTACCCCAGTTCCTAACGACAGGAGTTACCCACCTGCTCCATAAATCTGGTAGCACCGCGGAACCCAAAAATTATAGGCCGATCACGTGTTTACCGACGGTCTATAAAGTTCTTACATCCATTTTGAGAGCAAAAATTAACAGACATATAGTCACTAACTCCATCATGTCTGCCTCTCAAAATGGATGTAGGAACGGGTCCCGCGGTACTAAGGAGCTACTCCTCATTGATATGGCCATTAGCCAACAGGTTCGCCGTTCCCGAAAGGATCTGTCGACATGCTGGATAGATTATAAGAAGGCCTACGACTCGGTGCCACATACATGGCTCATGAGGGTGCTGGAGTTGTATAAAGTAGATACAACTCTGCGCACCTTCCTGATGTCGTGTATGGGGCAATGGAGGACGGTCCTTCACTATCCAGGATGTCGAAATATCCGGAGGAATAGCGAGCCGATAAGGATTGAGCGAGGTATATTTCAAGGCGACAGTTTGAGTCCGCTCTGGTTCTGCTTAGCCCTGAATCCTCTAAGCACACTGCTGGAGGATTCAGGTCTTGGCTATCGGTTGAGGAGAGGTGGTCAGGTTATATCTCACCTCCTCTACATGGATGACCTAAAACTCTTTGCCCCCAACAATTTGCAACTGATGGAGCTACTGAAAGTAACTGAAACTTTCAGTAGCGCCATCAGGATGGAATTTGGTGTGGACAAATGTGCGGTCATGCATGTAAAGCGAGGGGAGATTGTGGAATCCGTGGGAACCCAACTCTCGGATTCCATAAACCTTAGAGCCCTCTCCGCATCTGAAACCTATAAGTATTTGGGTATGTCGGAAGCGTTGGGCATCAATGTTACTGACATGAAGCAATCGTTGAAGGAGCGCTTCTTTGGCCGCCTGAAGAAAGTATTTAATAGTCTTCTATCAGGTGGAAACAAGGTGCGCGCTTTCAACGGTTGGGTCATGCCGGTTTTGATGTACTCTTTCGGCATACTCAAATGGACTCAGACCGAACTAGATGCCTTGGATAGGAGGGTCCGTACACTACTGACTGCATATCGAATGCATCACCCACGATCATCGGTAATGAGACTGTATATCCCGCGAAAATGTGGAGGTCGAGGCTTTTTAAACGCTAAGACACTCCACAATCGCGAGATATGCAGTCTCAGGGAATATTTCCTAGAAACCGACGTGGGGATGCATCGAGATGTGGTTGCGGTGGACAAGGGCCTTACCCCGCTCTCCTTGGCTAAAGAGAACTGGCGCAAGCCTGTAGTGCTTGACACTAACGAACGCAGGGAGATATGGCAGAGTAAGGAGCTTCATGGGCGCTACTTCCGGGCCCTACATGGGCCCGATGTAGATTTACTAGCGTCCGTAGCCTGGCTACGTTTTGGTGACCTCTTTGGGGAAACCGAAGGTTTTGTCTGTGCAATTATGGACGAAGTTATGATGACGAACAATTACCGGAGATTCATTGTAAAGGACGGCACGGTTGACATCTGTCGGGCATGCCACCGTTCGGGAGAATCAATCCGACATATTATCTCCGGGTGTTCTCGTCTAGCTAACGAAGAGTACTTGCATAGACACAACCTTGTAGCCAGGATTATCCATCAGCAACTTGCTCTGAAATACAGCCTTGTGGAATCGGAAGTGCCGTACTACAGGTATGTGCCCGACCCAGTTCTCGAAAATGGAAATATCACATTGTACTGGGATCGATCCATCATCACTGACAGGACTATTGTTGCCAATAAGCCTGATATAGTGGTGGTGGATCGAGGAGAGCGGCGCACAATGATTGTTGACATAACGGTCCCACACGACGGGAACCTCGTGAAAGCCGAGAAAGATAAACAAATCAAGTATCTTGACTTGGCTCGCGAGGTTGTCGACATGTGGGATGTGGACTCAGCAATCATTGTGCCGATAGTCATATCAGCCAATGGCTTAATTGCCAAGAGCCTCGACCAACACCTAAGGAGGCTCTCGTTGGGCAGCTGGATTAAGGGCTTGATTCAGAAAGCGGTACTCCTGGACACGGCTCGCATTGTTAGGAGGTTCCTTTCTCTGGAGCCCTGACCGCCGGTAGCTTGGACCCTGTTCCCGATACCGGTGGGGATACTATTTTTTATATTTTTAAATGTTTTTGTATAATTTTATTCTAATATTTAAAAATATAATTTATATGTAAATAATGAAATAAAGGAAATCATAATAATAATAATTAATAAAAATTTACTGTTTTCAGTGAATAAAATAAGCTTTTTAGAGGGGGAATGGCATAAATATTATTTTATGATTATACTATATCTTCATTATGTAAGTCAAAGGCGAAATAAACTATGTTTCCGAGAGCGCAAAAGTGATGCAACTATTAACAGGTGCTGTGACTGACACGAATGGTTTAGTATCACGAAAATTGTACTTTTATACTTACTCTTCATGTTTCAATTATTTCAAGCTTTCTTACAATTAGATAAGTTATTGACAAAAAGGGTTTGTTTCGTGCACGGACCTTTAATCGAGTTCGAGGTATACTAACCGAAGGGCTGTATAGCCTCCCGTCGGATCCGTTCATAAACATGCTGCGTGTGCGACGAACTGTTGAGATGCTCGGCATCCGTCAGTATGAGGTCGGCCAGAGCCGCGGCCGCCTCGTACACCTGCGCGCGCAGCGTGGCGTCCGGCGCGGCGTGCGCCTGCGCCACCGCGCGGCGCTGCAGCTCGCCCAGCGCCGCCAGCAGCGCGCGCGGGCCCGCCCCCGCCCCCGCCCCCGCCCCGACCGCCCCGCCCGCGCTCCACAAGGCGCGCGTCTTGTGCATCGCGCTCAGCACGTTCTGTCGTGTACGACATTCGGTTACTCGTCGACATACTTTCGATGGGAAACGCCATTTGGAAGTCATATATTTTCCTTCAATTGTATATTAGAAAATTATTTTGATAACATGAAATAAATAATAACTTGAGAATTTTTTTATGAAAATTACAAACGGTAGCACAAGTCACCCGGGGAAAGTGTATAGATAACTCACAGTAAGTATATTCATGGTAGCAGCAGCATGGCTGGCCGCAGCGCGCGCGTCGTGCGCGGGCGCGGGCGCGCGTGCGAGTGCACGCAGTACGCGACGCACGCACGACACGCGCCGGTAGCACACGTCGCCCGGGGAGAGTGCTCCGGATGATAACGCTGCCTCCACTTCCGGCTCCTCTTCTACCTCCGGATTATCGCCGCACACCACCTGACACAATTATTAGTTGAGGACCTCCAACAAAAAATTAAATCACAAAAAAAAAAAACAAATCACAATTTATACAGATATTAAGTTTTTGTCTAGTCCACTCCGTCAATTAGGTACAGAAAGACACAGCAAACTTAAATAATACGTAAGAAAAATTTAATACACAAATGTGAAATACAAACACGTGATAAATATAAAAAAAAATATGGCAACTTGTTTTTATTTAAGCTTAGGCAAAGACTCACAGATGTAAACTGAAATATAACTCTATTTTTCCAATACCTACTATAGAACAGAAAAATGTAAACACATACAGTAAGCGCTCAAAAGTGCATGAGCACGCTAAGAGTCATATTGCTGTGAACACGCGGTATAGCTCGTACATTTGTATGTGTAAGCAACACGATACACACACCACAGATAACGCAGTTTTGTTCTACACGAAACAACAATATATTTCCGTCGCTTTAAACATGCTAGCACACACGCACTATGCGCGTGAACTTGACCAGTTAATGGTATTGCTAAAATTCGATAGTAACTTAACAAGTGCAGATAGCAGAAAGCGTTAAGCGTTGGTATGGAATTCAAACTGCCTCAGGTTCTAATCTCGTAAAACACAGTGCGGTTTTTTGCAAATATTATTATTTTTGTTTTCGATAATAATATTTTTTAAATATTGCTGCTTTTTTATGTTGTTATTGCAATAAAGGTTTTAGAATAAAAAATGCGTGATATATGATAACAAAATTAAAAAAATATGTTTATTCGTTATATTTATTTTACATAAGTTAACACACTGCTACAATTATTTATCATTACTACTTCAGCTGAATAAGATGTGAAATAGATGTCAAGAAACTAGAAGCAGTTTGTATTATTTTGACATATTTAAATTATGAAATATTTTAAATTTTTAATGGATTTTTTCACCATAAACATTAAGCTTTGATCATGGTCGAAGTAATTAAGTAATAAATAAGAATATTAGACTACTTAAAATGTAAAAAACTACTTACAGAATAGGTAATTTTAAGGTTAAATATGGGCAGTTTGTTTATATTTTATTTGTATTAATTATTTTACATTTTATTTGACTTTAGTAAATATTGGTTGTTATTGAGGTTAAAGCTTAAGTATTCATTTTCTTTACGAAAAGAAGATTGAAACTAAACCTCAAATTTTAATCCTAAAATAATACTATTACTAAAATAATATTAAACAATTTCGGTATATCTGCAAGAAATACGACAAACACCCTATTGAAACGTGCTTAAAAAATTCGTTACCATAAATTCATGCAATAACGAATCTGTTGTTTATTAAGTTGGTACGGACAATATTTTAAGGTCAAAAACGGTTTTCTAGCTGGTCTTCAGTGATGCAAGCCTTCAGAGTGCACGGCGAACGGTTCATAATGACGTGTTTTTAATAATTCAGCAAAATATCTCGTTGGTATGAAACCATTTGTTTCATTCACCATTTGACGTCGCTGCTACTCGATAATAAGCCCCTTCCTCATATCTCTTAACCCTCACAGTATTTCTCTAGAACAAAGAAAAACATTGTTTTTATTACACATAATACCTTATTATTTATTATTCACTAATCGAATTAAACCTCACAGTGAATTTAAAACTTTAAAGGCATCTTCTGTCTCAACAATACCTCTGTTCTATCAACAATACCCTTGATTAAGATTTATGTTTAGTAAAATATGAAATATATAAATGATAACACTCACACTTAGTCCGGTTTCATTAGATATTCACTTCACTTTTACGCAGCGCAATAATATTCTCTGATCTGATCTGATCTCTTCAATATATTTTATGCCTGCTTTTTGATAATAATAACCACAACACTGCGCTAAATACTCGTCACCAATATTATCCACGAACCAAAAAAGTTCTATTAATTAAATACTCGTAACAAACTGCATCTACCCCACAGAAATCGAAATAATTTACTTAGTTTTTTGTGGTCTACCTGCTAAACTTTAATATTTATGTGAACAAGACGAATGAAACTAAAAACGAATGATGATTATTGAACTAGTCATTGGTTGCAGAGAAAGTGAGTGTGTGTGTGTAATGTGCGTGTCTACAGTATTGTAACAACTTATAGAAGAAGGTCGTAAGTCAAACCGAAGCGTCAGTCTATTGCTTTGTGAGATTGCTCATGGACTTTTGGTCGGTACTGTACATACATAATATCACGCCTTGTTTCCCCGAAGGGTTGGGCAGAGGTGTCCCTGTAGCAGGTACACCCACATTTCGCCAGTTATGTTTAAGTCCCATGTAATAGGGGGCGAGCCTATTGCCACCAACCGGGCACAAATCCAAACTCTGAGCTGCTACTGAGAAATTTCAGATAGAAAAACCCAATAACATTTTGCCCGACCCGGGAATCGAACCCAGGAGGCAGGACCTCATGCTCAGCAGTAGCGCTTGCGACCACTAGACCAACGAAGCAGTCAAAAAAAAAAAAAAAAATGTAAACACATCAACATAAAATTTGTTTGTTTGTATGTAGGGAGTAATCTCCGGAACTTCCAGTCGGATTTGAAAAAATCTTTTTATTGGATTGCCCAATTCTTGAGGAAGGTTATGTAACAACACGCTACGACCCTTAGGAGCCGAGCAAAAAGAAATGTTTCGGCCTTTGCCGCCTGGCAACACAGTCGGCGGCTGGGCACACTATAGACATCACGCTGACTGCGCGAGCCAATGGCAGCGCTGCTCCGCGCGTCGGTGACAGAGGGGAGCGGGGAGCAGCGGGGCAGAGGGGAGCGGGGAGCAGCGGGGCAGAGGGGAGCGGGGAGCAGCGGGGCAGAGGGGAGCGGGGAGCAGCGGGCAGAGGGGAGCGGGGAGCAGCGGGCAGAGGCGAGCCCGGCGCGGCGGCGCTTGGGCGCTGCCCTTATCGCTCCACCAGCGACCGGTGAACACAACGAAGAAAAGCGAGTGTAACGGGTCCAGGAATTTGTAACTTCCAAATATCAAATCAATAGAGAAATCTTAATTAGTTTACCCATGGTTTAATTTCCTAAATAACCTCAAATATCCCTCACGCAAGCGCGTGAACAAGAAAAAAGTCGGAAAAAACGCTAAGCGAAAACGTAGTAATAGTGCGGGCAGGCGATGGGATGCGGACCGGTGGGGTGGGGGGCCAAAATTTCATGCGGGCGAAGTCACGGCCAGAAGCTAGTCAAACATCAAATGAATGGTGTGACTGCATGGCTCAAGCTGTTGTAACTCTTGTAGGTTTCCTTAAAATACAACTTCTAAGAGATACATTTTCTGTGATAACAAGACCGTTTAGAAAAAAAAGAAGAAACAGACAATTTTTTTACAATTTCCCTTAATAGCTTTCCTTGCTTCTGAGCTTCACCGCGAGAGGGCGTAAAGTGTTCGCCACTTAGTCATCTTGTATAAAAACTATTGTGTATTGAGTATCCACGACAAGTCAAAAACTTAGCGCAACGAAGTTTTCAGCAAGGAACGCCACTGGCGACTATATCTATGTAACACACACTTGCATTTAGTGCTTAGTGGAGCAAGTGGGAAGCCCCACTTGCTCCACTAATCATTTAGCGTTAAAATAACCTAATGTACAATATCGTTTTATTTCTGTCAACCGTTTGAAGATGACGGAGATAGAATGATGTCATAGCTTTAAATGCATAAAGTGATTCGTGGTGCAAGCAGGCCATACAGCATGGCCGCCAACTGACCTGGTAGATGGCGGCGTCGATGAGCTGCGCGTCGGGCCCCTGCTGCAGCCTGCGCAGCGCCGCGGCCGCGGCCAGCTGCTCCGCCAGCGCGCCCAGCGCCGTCTGCGTGCTCACCGCGCCGCCGCCGCTCTCTGCACCGGGCGCAACGTCACACGACAGGCTAAGAGGCAGCACCTTCGACTTGGTGCTCAAATATAAAGAGAGACCTTTTGCAAGCCCGAAAGCCTGAACCGAAAACCTAAGACAGATTGTCTTGGCGCAGAAAAATAAGAAGATAAAAAGCTCCTCACAATGTCAGATAAAAAACTTCACAATCTGTTCCAAATGTCACTGGAAAGGAAAAATGCTAAAGCACCATTTGGGCAAATGGCGCTTTAGCATTTTTTCCTTTCCAGTGATGAAGAGATTTCAGATACTATAGAGAGGCTATCAGAAGAAATGTCATAAAAAAAGTGTTCCATAGGTCCCCCAGCACGCGTAGCATGACCACAATAGTAACGGGTTTTGTCGACGGAAGAATAGACCAAAATGACAGATTGTGATTGTGCATCTGTCATTTTGTCTATTCTTCTGTCGACAAAACCCGTTTCTATTGTGGTCATGCTACGCGTGCAGGGATGCCTGCCATCTAGCAAATTATATCAAAAGTACATACTAGCCAAGTTTGACACAATACACTTTTACCGACGCCAACCTTTGATTACCAACCGTCAGATAGTTTGACATAAATATAAGAAAATTATTTAACTTAGATTTTTTGATAAAATTAATTTATCTAGATACTCGGTAAATTAAAAAATACTAACGAAAACAAATCGTAGATAAGTCTAGTCATTTTATCACTACGAGGTTTGCAATACCATAATGTAAATTTTTTTGCACACAATGCGACCGGCCATGTGGGGCGGAGAAATACAACCACATAGAACTAAACCGAGCGAGGTGCGAGTTGTGACCTGTAGGCACTACCAAGCGAAAATTATGTTGTTGGCTTTGTTTCGTCTATCGTAAGTAGGCTTTGACTCCAAATAACTAGAAAAATTATTTTGGCATAGAAATGACACGTAATTCAAAACTTATTCATTATTTTTCGAAACAAATTCCAATTTTTCGGTCAGACATTAATAAAAATCTATTCTTTGCAATGTGCTTGAAGTCCCGCTAAGATAAGTAAGCAAGTGCGTGTCAGACCACGCACAGTGAAGGGTTCCGTAGTTGGGATGAATTTATCCCAAAAACAAACTTAACTTTGTAGCTGGAAAACATGTTCTCCCATACGGAATGTATGGGAAAACATGTTTTTGTAACTGCAAAGTTAAGTTGATCGATTTTTACTCGTTAACTTGTAGAGCCTACTTTTATCACTTTTGAATTTTCGTCCCGGAGTAAGACTTGTGGTACGAAAGCCCATGATCAAAATTTTTGCCTTATCGTTTTACAAACAAAACCATATAAAATCGATAGATATGGTTATTCTGAATCCAAAAAATCTTAATTTCAGAAATGTTCTGCGTCACGCGACCTAACCGCATTTTCAAATATATTTTAGAAAAAATACTGACCTTTATTTGCGAACTAGCGGACGTCACGCGGTTTCACCCACGTAGTTCCCATTCCCGTGGGAGTACGGGGATAAAATATAGCCTTACTCGCTGATAATGTCTAATCATCCATTGCTAAAAGAATTTTTCAAATTGGTCCAGTAGTTTTTTTTATTCGTTACATACAAAAATATAAAAATACAAATCTTTCCTCTTTATAATATTAGTATAGAAGTATAGATATACATAAATAATTGTTCAAAAGAAAGTGTGTGCATCTGTGTTGAAACTATTTAGAAAGTGTTTAAAAACCTTTGAGTCGTGTCGTGAGGGATAGGAGCGTATCAAACATCGCGCGTTTTCCGGGCGACTTCGAAACGTGCTTTTGGTGGTTTTTGGAATTTTGGTGTCACTTAAATTTTCTGAAAACAAGTTTTTAGTAACCCCGATAACTACAAAGACTAACTATACAAAGATTTTAAAAAAGAATAACCAGGTTAATTTTTTTGACATTTTTGAAAATGCGCTCAGGCCACATTGGACACGCAAAATGTCTGAAAACAATTTTTTATTGAATTTTCGAAAAGAGTTTGTTTGTACATTTTTAAAATCATACATCATTATTATGATGAAACTGTCTGCCTATTTTTTTTGACACAGCAGAAATGGGCTTCCATAAAACTGTGACGTTTCTGACCGGTACTGCCCACCGAAACGGGATCAGAATCATCTAAAGCTAAACTAACGATTTTATACAGTTTTGCCCGTAAACTGATGCGACATGTTTTTGGTCGTGGGCTGTCGTATTATCGGAGTTTAAATGACAACAAGAAGCGACAGCGCGGAATTTGACGTTTGCTGACGAAAGACTAGAGACAAAATGTAATTTTTATCGAACAGATGAATCGACGAGACGATAGCGAAACGTAGCGTACTTTGCCTGCCAATCGAACTTCGTTATCGTTGAAGCGATAGCGATAGTAGAAATAGAATGGTGCCGATTCCCTTGTTCACAAACTAAACTAAATTTAAGTTCATTGCATCTTTTTCTTTCTATTTCATTAAGAAAAGGACAGAGATACATTTTAGTTTAGTCCTGTCAAATTAATCAGCGCCTGTCACTCCATACAAGTTTAGACGTGATTAAAAACTTGCCTACTAAAATTACGTCAGTTTACGTCAAGCGCTGATTAATTTGACAGGACTAAACAAAAATTTATCTTCTGTCCTTTTCTTAATGAAATAGAAAGAAAAAGATGCACTGAACTTAAATTTAGTTTAGTTTGTGAACAAGAGAATCGGCACCACTAGCTCCGAAGCGAATGTCATTTGTCTAGCCCCTCAGATATGGATTTTCATAGTAACATTGCTAGCCGCTTGCTCGCATGTATTCGACCAGTCCAGTACAGGATTTTCAATTTATCTCGAAGAAGCTAGTCAAAATAATGTTCGAATTTCCAAGCATTATTGAGAAAAAAATATTCTAGCAGTTATACCTCGGTTGGCCCGATATAGTTTTTTGATGCTTATAAGAAACAGGATCGAATGGCATCAAAAAAAGTTTTTGTGAAATGTTCTTGCTGACTGTAATTTTTTTTCTAAATCTAAAAGCTAGTATATTGCGTCGTAATGTTAATACCGCAGATTGACATTCAGTTATCTTCATTACAATATGTCAGACAGAGTTAAAATAGAGTGTACCTCTAGTGACGAGCCCGAGGCGCTGCCACAGCCCCACCGCGCGCAGGAAGTCACAGAACAGCGAGAAGGCGCGCTGCTTGTCGCGCAGCTGGGCAGCCACCTGCAGCGCCGCCGAGCTGCCCAGGCAGATGTGCGTGGCGCTGCCGCCGCGCTGCTTCCATCTGCGGGGCGCGTGCGTCAGGCGGCCCGGCCGGACGCGGCCCGGCCGGACACGCCGCCGCCGGGCGACAGGGGCACAGATTACCAGATAAATCACTCCATGTACTTACGCGCGCTAACTACCTACCAGCCGCCGGGTCGCACGCGACCCATTTCTCAGTGGGTTGCCGATAGCCGCGAGGTGCGTACGTACGCATATATTTCGGTCGACCTGACGTACTTAGTTTCAAATTCTTATGATATGGCTGGTTCTGGTGTATTATGTGCAGTTGATGGATGTAGATCCAGCAAGAAAAGAAATAAAAACCTATCTTTTTTCAGTTCACCTGCTGATACAGAAATGTGAGTATCTAATCTGTTCTGCTATTGATTATTAAATTGTTTAAACTTGCATGTTTCGTATTTTGTATTTTATTGTTAGGTACAGTGCCGATTAAAAGTCCATGAGCAATCTCACAAAGCAATAGACTGACGCTTCGGTTTGACTTACGACCTTCTTCTATAAGTTGTTACAATACTGTAGACACGCACATTACACACACACACTCACTTTGTCTGCAACCAATGACTAGTTCGATAATCATCATTCGTTTTTAGTTTCATTCGTCTTGTTCACATAAATATTAAAGTTTAGCAGGTAGACCACAAAAAACTAAGTAAATTATTTCGATTTCTGTGGGGTAGATGCAGTTTGTTACAAGTATTCAATTAATAGAACTTTGTTGGTTCGTGCCGTGATAATATTGGTGACGAGCATTTAGCGCAGTGTTGTGGTTATTATTATCAAAAAGCAGGCATAAAATATATTGAAGAGATCAGATCAGATCAGAGAATATTATTGCGCTGCGTAAAAGTGAAGTGAATATCTAATAAAACCGGACTAAGTGTGAGTGTTATCATTTATATATTTCATATTTTACTAAACATAAATCGTAATCAAGGGTATTGTTGATAGAACAGAGGTATTGTTGAGACAGAAGATGCCTTTAAAGTTTTAAATTCATTGTGAGGTTTAATTCGATTAGTGATTATTAAATAATTAGGTATTATGTGTAATAAAAACAATGATTTTCTTTGTTCTAGAGAAATACTGTGACGGTTAAGAGATATGAGGAAGGGGCTTATTATCGAGTAGCAGCGACGTCAAATGGTGAATGAAACAAATGGTTTCATACCAACGAGATATTTTGCTGAATTATTAAAAACACGTCATTATGAACCGTTCGCCGTGCACTCTGAAGGCTTGCATCACTGAAGACCAGCTAGAAAACCGTTTTTGACCTTAAAAATATTGACCGTACCAACTTAATAAATAACAGATTCGTTATTGCATGAATTTATGGTAACGAATTTTTTAAGCACGTTTCAATAGGGCGTTTGTCGTATTTCTTGCAGATATACCGAAATTGTTTAATATTATTTTAGTAATAGTATTATTTTAGGATTAAAATTTGAGGTTTAGTTTCAATCTTCTTTTCGTAAAGAAAATGAATACTTAAGCTATAACCTCAATACCAACCAATATTTACTAAAGCCAAATAAAGTTTAAAATAATTAATATGAACAACTGCCTTTAACCTTAAAATCAACAATTTTGTCAGTAGATTTTTTTACATTTTAAGTAGTCTAATATTCTTATTTATTGCTTAATTACTTAGACCATGATCAAAGCTTTATATTTATGGTGCAAAAAAATCCATTTAAAATTTAAAACATTTCAAAATTTAAATATGTCAAAATAATACAAATTGCTTCTAAGTTTCTAGACATCTATTTCACATATTATTCAGGTGAAGTAATGATAAATAATTGTAGCAATTTGATAACTATACTTAAGTAAAATAAACATAACGAATAAATATTATTTATTTTTTATTATAACATATCACGCATTTTTTATTCTAAACCCTTTATTGCAATAACAACATTAATAAACAGGCAGGATATTTAAAAATATTATTATTGCAAACAAAAATAATAATATTTGCAAAAACAGCGCTGTGATTTACTAGATTAGAACCTTAGCCATCTTGAATCTAAGACCAACGCTTAACGCCTTCTGCTATCTGCACATATAATTTACTTTCGAATTTTAGCAATGCGATACACTGGCCAAGGTCACGCGTACGAGTATGATGCGTGCTAACAAAAGTTAAGGAAATATAAGTGCGGCGCCCGCGAACCGTGACGATACGATAGTGTGTAGTGCGAAACTGCGTTCTCTGTGGTGTGTGTACGGCACTCACACCACAGACGTCTGACTGCTTACACATACAAATGTACGGACTATACCGCGTGTTCACAGCAATACGACTCTTAGCGTGCTCATGCACTTTTGAGCGCTTACTGTACGTAATTATTTCTACCACGTAATCTGTGCTTCTACTATGCGTCTGAGATAAGAATAGAAAGGTCAATGCCCTCCATTTGCCAACTGTCATTTGAAAATTACGTTTAACAAAAATCTACTTTGTGCAAATTAATTTTCGATAATATTTATTACAGTTAGTTTTCTTGTTATGTTATTTTCAGATGATTATTGTTTGTTTATAAACGTGCAAGTGTTAGAAAAGCGTTCAAAAAGCATTTTATTTCATAAAGTGTACTGCAAATACCTGACATCTTTATCGAAAGAGACAGCTCTGGCAATTCACAATAAGCACGCGGCGGCGCGCAGCTACAAAGCAAAACTCACTTTACGCTTGTAAGGTTAGGTACATTTTCGTTCGCAGCGTCTAGCGACTCGAAGGTGTACACCATGTGAGCACCATGTACATTTACTTACTTCGTTTTTAATTATTTTTACCTATTGTGGTATAGTAATTTTATTCGTAGTTTATTCGTAGGTACGTAGGTTAAGATATGTATAATATTGTAAAACATTTTAAAAGAGTAACGGTGGAGTTTCTTGCCCATTCTTCCCCATACGAAAACTACCTTTTGGAAAGGGCGACTAGAATCAATTCTATTTTTTGTAAATTTTGACGTTAAAAAATGCCATACAGGGGCCTATTTGAAATAAATTATTTGACTTTGTAAGCTATTATAGCAGTAGGTATTGAAAATGTTGTATGGAGTGATTTATTTAGTAATCTGTGCCAGGGGGGGCCAGTCGTCGTCTTGCGATCGCAGACATCGCTCATTCGTCAGACAAATACAGCTCAGACCTTGTAATTTAGTATTTTCAATAATGTATTTTCGAAGTGACATAGGGTACTTTTAATGCCTAAAAAGGCGCGCATCCTGTGGGGATCTTCCTGAGGAGAACTATAAACCTCAACAGCCACTGACCTGGGGTCCCCGGCGGGTATGTCATCGAGCATCTCTGTGGCTATCCGGAGTACGCTGCGGTCGAGCACGCTGTCCACGTCGCGCTCGTCGTGCTCGCGCGCGCGCGGGAACAGCTCCAGCACGAGCGCGCGACACGCGGCCACGTCGCGCCGCACGTGGAACAGGAACGCGGTCTTCAGCTTGCCGCACGCGTCGCTTGTCACCATGCTCACCTGGTGAAGTGAGCAAATATCATTCAGTGCAGATTCCTAAGGGCGAATGAGTTTTGTTGGTGGAAATTAACTGTTGCACTTACAGAGGTCATTTAATAATAATCAACCAATTCACTTTAATTTTCACATATATGAAGTTGAAATGTTCTTAATTGTAATATTTGTGACGGGTTGGTGAAGTTAGTGATGGAAGTGTGACATTTGAGGCCAATATATCCTAAGTTTTCGACACTTTGTGGGATATTCTGACACATAACGACAAAATGTCGCGTTTGACTGACATTTGGTAAGAATGCCTGACACTTGGAAAGCAAACTTACCTCATGAGGATCAATTTCATAGAGCGACAAGTTTCCGTCGTACATGTCAGACGGACAAGGAGAGCCCATCGGACTCTCGCACATGGACCTGGTTACAAAATCACAAACATTTTATTAGGCTCATAGTTAATATCAAACAACTTGAGATTATGGTCGACAATAAATTACCCAAGTAACACAGGAAGCATTTTAAGAAACGAATAGTAAACTTATGTAGAACTTAGGTCCGTATAAACTCTTATATAAGTTCACCGAGCATCTTGACGCTGTATATTGGCATTTCAAAACCATTATGATGCTTTACACTGTAAAACGGTTGGATAATGGCAATTCAAAATGCTTTTGTAAAGCCTAAAATGTTTTAGTGCAGACCATAACGCAGCTGTACAGCTTTCACCTGTTTTTAGTGCATTTAGATCTCAATAGCATTTTTAAGTAGTAAATAAATGCTTAATGCTGTTTAATAGCATAAACATGAACCATTATAATGACCCGTAAATCCGCTATACAGCTTTCAGCTGTGTTTAGTGCCTTAGGGTCTACAATAGTATTTTTAAGTAGTAAGATAATGCCTAATGCTGCTTAATAGCATAAACTTGTACCATTATAATGCACCGTAAATCCGTTATACAGCTTTGAGCCGTTTCTAGTGCCTTTTGTTGTGTAATAGCACTTTTAAAGTGGTTAGTAACAGCCTAGTACTGCTGAACAGCATAAATGTGAATCAATTTAATGCTTGCATTTTTTAAGATTAACTGAGTTCTGTTGTAGGTACAACTAACAGCTCTTTAATCAAATACATGTGAGTTATTGTAATGCGTAAAGCTGTATATACGAGTACATTCATTCTACTGTTTTCGTAAAACCATTTGTCGACCATATTGTGGAAAAGCACATATTACATGATCAACAAAACAGCAGCATTTTTATGGTGGACGTAGAACTACTTTATAGGCAATGGCAATACAGTGGTTCATCAAAAGTCGTCTCTCTAGCCTCTGGCTTAATAATTGTGCACGCGTGAGTATTTATACTGCTGGCGGCATTAATTACCCTTTTTAAAGGCTCACCAGGCTGCTATAGACTGACACCATTTTGTAAATATTTTATAACCAAAAAATATATTCATTTGGACCTATTTATAAATAAATAAATAAATAAAAAAAAAAAAATATTTCATCAACTTATGTAAATTACATTGTTATATTTGGAGTCACCTTTTAAGCAAAGATTTGCTTGTATTAGGTGATTTATAAAAGCAATAAACCTATTTAATAATGATATAACTTAATTTAATACTGCCCTACAAATACTATTATGTTAATTATGCAAAATTCGTTCTACATACATAACATAACATCACGCCTTGTTTCCCCGAAGGGTTGGGCAGAGGTGTACCTGTAGCAGGTACACCCACATTTCGCCAGTTATGTTTAAGTCCCATGTAATAGGGGGCGAGCCTATTGCCATCAACCGGGCACAAATCCAGACTCCGGGCTGCTACTGAGAAATTCCAGATAGAAAAACCCAATAACACTTTGCCCGACCCGGGAATCGAACCCAGGACCTCATGCTCAGCAGTAGCGCTTACGACAACTAGAAATTCGTTCTATACTAGGAATACACAATTGTTTTGCTTATTTCACACATATCTATTAATAACATTTTATATCAAAACCACAAAATATCGAAGGCGCGTGAAAATTTTCCAAAACAAATATAATGTCACTCACTCAGTTTTGACAGTCTTCGTCCATATTATATTGCCAGATAAAGTAGTTAAATTACAACGTTAATTGTATTATAACATTTGTATCGTGGTAATAGAGATGTTTTTGCAATGATCTAGCATTTATTTATGTTCTAACTGTGAACACTTAAATAGCTCCAATAATTCTTTTACTACATTCTAATGCTAGTCTAATGCTTTTGTAATGCAATTTACATCTTCATTATCAATAATATTGCTAGTATAATGCTTCTGTAATGCGATTGATACCTTATTTGACCACAATAATGCTGATATAATGCGCCTGTAATGCAATTAAACAACTGTTGTGAACCTATTTAGGATCTAAAGCCGTATAATTTGTGCCCAAATAAGCATTACAGTAGCCCTATACACGTTTGTAATGCTTCTATAGAAGTAACTCAAAATGCGAAAGCGATACAGAAATGCTGTAAGTCGGCCGCTATACTGCTTTGATGTGTTACTTGGGTAGTTAATAAAGCAGCTGACGTAGCTGAGGCGTTTAATGAGTTTTTTGCCAACATACCTATATATAATAATAACTACGACTCGCTCCTTAAATTCGGCGCCGTCTAAAGCTAAAGACCTTTTGCTTAGTAGTGTGTCTAAAAGTGTTCGCTTATTTAGCTTCGAACATGTAACGCCTCATGATGTAGTTAATGTTTTTAACACATTCAAGTCTAAAAACACTGGTGATTACTGGGGCATCTTTATTAAACATTTAAGTAATATAATAGACATCGTAGCTGTTACTTTTAATAAATGTGTTGATTAAGGAACTTTTCCTGACCTCTTGAAGAGTAGTAAAGTCATACCATTATTTAAATCAGGTAATAAAAATGACGTTGGCATTTTCTGGCCTATTTCTATCTTACCTGCATTTAGCAAAATATTTGAAAAGTAAATTATATATATGTAAGGAATGTATGTTAGGAAAAATCTACATCTTTTTAGTAAGATAAGGGATGTACAATGTTAACACTAGAAATAAAGACAAACTACGAGCTTTTACCGGTTTCATAAGGTTTATAACTCATTTGTTGGGCTTGGTATAACCTTTTATAACAAGCTACCTTCTTCTTTGCTAGATTTGCCTTTTAATGCGTTTAAAACTAAAGTAAAATCCAACCTTTGTTCAAACATACTATTGTATCAACAACTACTTAAATGATAAGAATAGTTTGTATTAACTCAAGACAATGGTTATGTTCTTTCTCTAGAATTAGCTTACCTACTGACAGTTTATATGAGTTAATATAACTATTTTTTTTTTGAATTTTTACGTTTTTTTTTTTTAATGATTTTTTTATTCATTTTTATTTTATTTTATTGTTGACATAATGTACTCATTACAATGTTTTTGTTATGAGTTGTATTGCAATTCAAACTCAAACTCAAACTCAAAGCATTTATTTCAAATAAACCAATTACAGGTACTTTTGAATTGTCAAGGGGTCGGTCAGTCAGAAAAATGAAGCTAGTTGCCCATTCCAAAGCGTAGTAGGTACCTATGGAGAAGAACGGGCAAGAAACTCCACGGACACTCTTTTAAATCAAAATATTGTTACAAAATATTGGTTACATCATTCGTGTTGAACTTATACATGTGAGAACAATGTAGAAAGACGTGCACGTTAAAAGCGTCCGTAATAAAAATATAATATCAATTCAAAAATTTAAATAAATTAAAATAAACCGTGGCAGCTAAGAGATGACCAGTCCCTACTGACGGCGCCCGTTCACGAACATGACGCATGGATCAGCACCATTTAGCTCAACCATTTTGAAGGGAACTTAATGATCCAACACACACGCCACCATCAGCGAGACATTTGAGTGAGCATGACATACTCTCAGCCGCCAGGGCACATTCAAGTCAATGAAAGACGTACCCAGTAAATGGTAGCTTTATGGAATGTACAACATGGTCACAGTGCTCACACATGTGATATGCAATTATACAATACAAAGAGATTGAATTTATACAAAGAAAATATAGTTTTACAATCTTCAGCAGCTGCAACAATACTTTTGAATGCTAATCAATTAGTTTATGCGCCCTTGTGGAGCTGGACCAGCGCTGAGCCAAGCATTTTTATCAGCGATGTAATCCCCCAACTTATAATATGCTTGGCAGCATAGTGTGCGTTTTATACATGATTTAAATTTCGTTTCGTTCAGTTGGAGTATGTGGGAAGGTATTTTATTATAACATTTTAAACAGCACCCCATGAAGGATGAGTCTACTTTAGCCAGTCTGAAACCCGGTTGAACTAATTGGTCCCTATTTCTAGTCCCATAATTGTGTTTATCACCTCTTTTACTGAAAAGACTTAGATTTTTCCTTACGTACATGATGTTTTCATAGATATATTGACAAGGTACCGTCATGATGTTAATATCTTTAAACAGTTCCCTTAGAGAATCGCGTCTGCGGAGGCCATATATTGCTCTGATGGCTCTCTTCTGCAGAATAAAAATAGACTCGATATCTGCAGCCCGTCCCCATAGTAAAATACCGTAAGACATGATACTATGAAAGTAACTGAAATAGACTAGCCTCGCGGTATCTACATCGGTAAATTGACGGATTTTTCTCACAGCATATGCTGCTGAACTTAGCCGTCCTGCAAGAGATGTTAAATGAGGACCCCATTGCAGCCTTGAATCGAGCGTGATCCCCAAGAAAACAGTTTTATCGACAAATTCTAGTTTCTCCTTATTCAATACTATGTCACAATCACTATTTAGGGAAACTTTGTACAGTCTTGGTAATGGAATGAAACTAGTGATAATGATACCATACGTATTTCTTTATTTCATAAGAATATATAACAATTTACCTTTAAAGAAAGAAAGAAAAATATTTTATTTGGGACACGCACAGGAAATACAAAACAGTAATAAACACACACACACATAGTCGTATGCGGGCTATACCCAAATTATAATGGACCAATCAGAAAGGTCGTGCGCCTTTCGTATTTCGGTCCGTGGCTCTTACGCGTCTTCATATATAAAGACGCAGCGCCGCGAGCGCCGTGTTCAGTCACTAACTCGACGCATAGTTGGAGCAACGTACTGAGACAGTCCGGCGGCGGCGGTCCTCAGTGCGCGGCCGCGCGCCGTCGTGGTCGGATGTTGATGTTGTATGTAGACCACTACATTACTCCCCGCTAATGAATCGTACCGGAGGTTTCGATGTCCTGCCCGCTCTTGTTATGTGTGGATACGTAGGTCTTGACGTATTCGTTGCTGCGTCTGGTTCCATGTTCAATCTGAATGCAGGCTTCAATCGATCGACGGTTATATTCGCACACCTGTTGCGCAGCTGTATGGTGTAATACTTATCTGTGCGCTTGATAACTTTGTACGGACCATCGTATGTCGGCGTTAATGGCTTACTTGATGCGTCATTACGGACATATACATACGAGCAGTTATGTAACTCGTCGTGTATAAACGTTGCTTGGTTTTGGTTGGATTTCCGCTGCGCCTGTGCTTTCCTAAATGCATCATTCAGCTTATGCATTACGCTTGAAGTTGTATCATTAAATCTTGTGCATTGTTGATAAAATTCTCCGGGTAATCGTAATGCTTGACCATATAATAATTCAGCTGTGCTTGCGCCAACGTCCTCTTTTATTGCTGCTCGCAGTCCTAGTAGTACCGTAGCTAATTCTTGCGACCATGTTGACGAATTAAATCGCGCAGTGAGTGCTGCCTTGAGTGTTCGGTGCCAACGTTCTATCATCCCGTTACACTGCGGATGGTAAGCAGTGGTTCGGGTGCGGTGTATGCCCATACGATGCATCAGTTTTTTGAACAGCTCTGATTCAAATTGTCTGCCTTGATCGGTCGTAATTGTCACTGGGCATCCAAATCGGGCGATCCAACACTCGTAGAATGTACTGGCGACCTTTTCTGCGGTTATGTCTTCCATTGGGCAGGCTTCTGGCCATTTGGTGGCCCGATCTATCATTGTCAACAAATACCGGTACCCGTTGGAGATAGGTAGGGGCCCGACAATGTCGATGTGGACATGTTCCAGCCGATTTGCTTGTTGAAAACTAGCCACTGGTGACTTCGTGTGTTGCTGTACTTTCGCTCGTTGGCACGGATCGCAGGCTCGAGTCCAGTTGCTTACGTCACGGTTCATCGAAGGCCAAAAGTAACGGGCAGTAACGAGCTTCCTGGTGGCCCTTATTCCGGGGTGACTAAGGTTGTGAATCGCTTGGTATGCAGTTTTTCGGAATTGTTGTGGCAGGTACGGTCGAACGGAACTTGTTGACATGTCGCAAATAATTTTCGTGGTTGAGTTAGGCATGACGATACTTTTCAAGTCATACTTTCCCGTTTTTCTTAATGTTTTCAGCTCTTCATCTTCGGATTGTTTTCTTGCCAACTCATCATAGTCAATTGGTGTTGGACAGGTTATGGTTTCTATTCGAGAGAGTGCGTCTGCGACTTGGTTGTCCTTTCCGGTGATATGTTGAATATTTGACGTATACTGTCCTATATATTCAAGATATCTTGTTCTTCGTGGTGTTTCGTTGTTACCGGTGGCTGTCAGTGCATGAATTAATGGTTTGTGGTCCGTGTAAATGATTAAATCGCGGCTTTTAACATTTGGTAAAGCAAATCTTATGCATTTAGTTTTTTTCCCATTTAATACTAAATTATTAGCAGTGAACCAATTTTGGACCTGCAGTAGGGCGTTATTTACTCCGTCAAGATTTGATGCACGTCTATTTATCTTAAAAATTAAGGAAGTGTCGTCAGCAAATAACACCATTTGTGGTTGGTTTTTTAATAAATGGGGTAGATCATTAATATATACTAAAAAGAGGAAAGGACCCAATATCGAGCCTTGTGGAACGCCCATTTTTACTTTTAAACCGATTGAATGGACACCATTTACTTGAACCTGCTGCTGTCTATCATTTAAATAAGATTTTACTAAATTGAGCGCAAGTTTTCCTAGTCCGTAATGCTCAAGTTTCAAGAGCAAGGTTTCATGACTCACGCAGTCAAATGCCTTGGAGAGGTCACAAAAGATTCCTATGGCATCTTGGGCCTCCTCCCACGCTGTAAATATGTGTTTTAATAAGGTGACACCGGCGTCAGTTGTACAACGTCCTTTGGTGAAACCATATTGCTGATCGTGCAAGATTTGGTTGGCGTTAAAATGATTAAGCATTTGATTGAGCATTACCTTTTCGAAAACCTTGCTGAATACCGGCAGCACAGATACTGGTCTATAATTGTTAGTGTCTTTACTGTCCCCAGATTTAAAAAGTGGTATTACTTTACTGTATTTCATTAAATCCGGGAAGACTCCTTGATCCACACACAAATTAAATATTAAAGCTAAGTACGGTGCTATAGTGTCGATTATGTATGTACAAACTTTGATAGATAATCCCCATAGATCTTCGGTCAATTTGATTTTGATTTGCCGAAAAGCTTTTATAACTATCAATTTGTGGTTAGCTAGCGACCTCGACAGATGATCATTTTATTTTTTGCCTGAGCAACCGGCAGCAAGTTCGTCATGCTCCCTTAGATGTCACTGCTTGCGGTAGCGTCGGGGGTCGGGTTGCCTCCTTCCCTCAAATATGGCGAGGGGGGTAATGGCTGATGTTTGCGTTATGCTCGTGAACGGGTGCTGCTTGTGGTGACTGGTCGTCTTGCTGATCATGGTTTTGATATTGTTACTAGTAATTAACTGTTTATTATTAACCGACTTCCAAAAAGGAGGAGGTTATATGTTCGACGCGTATGTTTGTTTTTTTTTTTTTTTTTTTTTTTTTTTTTTTTATGTATGTCCACCGATTTCTCCGTCAATTGTGGACCGATTTTGAAAATTCTTTTTTTGTTTGAAAGGGTAGGCTCCCAAATTGGTCCCATATAAATTTTATTAACATTGCTTGGGTAGTTTTTGAGTTAGCTTCAAAATACGTATTTTTTTCCCACTTAGTATGTAGATGATAATGATAAGTTCTTGACACTGGTAGCAGGTAGTGGTATTCGAATGTGTGTGGGGTAGGTACCACAACTAAAAAGTGAAAAATAAAAACTTTTTACAAAAAAAAAACAACCGACTTCCAAAAAAAACACTACAAAGTGAAAAATAACTTTAATTTCGGAAGTCGGTGGCAAAAAACGAAAACACAAAACCCAAGACACCGACTTCCGAAATTAAAGTTATTTTTCACTTTGTAGTGTTTTTTTTGGAAGTCGGTTGTTTTTTTTTTGTAAAAAGTTTTTATTTTTCACTTTTTTTTACTTAGATGGTCCTTATGTTTTAGTTTATCATTTATAACTTACAATTACATTTTTATATAGCTTTATGTAAGGCTTTTATTTAGATATTTAGTTCTGTTCACGTTTAGTTTTTATTTTTTTTATTTCGGCTTGAGTATAGTTTTCGATAATTTTGGTTGGTATATTGGCGTGTGCTAGCTGACATATGGCCAATAATTTATCATTTAAATTATGTTTAGTGTCACATAATGTAAATAATCTCACATGAATAATTTCAACACAAATGATGTAACCAATATTTTGTAACAATATTATGATTTAAAAGAGTGTCCATTGAGTTTCTTGCCCGTTCTTCTCCATGGGAACCCACCTACTACGCTTTGGAATGGGCAACTAGCTTCATATTTCTGACTGACTGACCCCTTGACAATTCAAAAGTGCCTGTAAATGGTTTAATTGAAATAAATGCTTTGAGTTTGAGTTTATTTTGCATACTATTGCATAGATTTCTTTTTTCTAAGTTGAACAGAGAACTGTGCTGCTGGGGAGTTTGTTGCGCCACTTCTTTCCAGCTAAAGCACTAGGAAGTGGTGAAGGGCGGGCGTTTTGGGGGACTGTCTTATGTAATTTTGACGTTCCAAAAGTGCTGATTCTCAGCCAATGAGCAGAATAAATGACTTGAATTTTGAAAGCTTTATTAATATCATTTGCAATGCACACGGCATTCTGCTTCTTCATATATTTTGCCTTAACATTGGCGTAGGAGCTAAACCAATAGTCAACCAAAACTTTAGTTGTAGCGGAATGAAATATGGCCAACAACACAAAATCATGTTGCTGAAACAATGATGTGCAACGTTTGATTCCCGTGAATACGGGGCTTTATTAATTTAATGGCTTGCCAGTATATTTTTATTTTCATGAATATTTGTAAAGTCGATCACGTAAAGCTCCCAGTAAATTAGATTTCACTAAAGTTGAAAATAACTGTCACATTGGCCTTAAAGCCAAAATAGACTTTGATATTTCACGACGTGCAAGTGACATTCAACTTTAGGGTGGTAAAGCAATTACGAGGTTGACTATACCATGCTTTTTAAGAGGACAATAGTCTTTCTTAGTCCCACGAGTGTTTTGTGATTGCACTGCCATAAGGAGCTGTTGGCGTTGAAAGGAGGGCGCTGTTGGTAAACATTGTGCAATTGTTTTGTTAAATGTATTGAAAGAATAAGATCGTTCGTCTGCATGTGTACACTCACGGCGTGGTGTGCACGTCGGGCTGGCTGAGCGCCAGCACGCCGTGCTTGTGACTGAACAGTAGCGGCACGCCGCCGCACAGCTCCGCGCCCAGCAGCTTGTCGCCCTCGGCCGACACGTCGATGTAGTCCACCTTGTCGTTCGAAACTGTTGCTGGACAATACGAACGTAAGTTGAAGACACATCACAGCCGTGGCCGCAAACTAGTATACTGTTAAAATTATAACATCACATAACATCTCGCCTGTTATCCCTGCCAGTAATCCTTGCGGATAGATAGGAGACTTACTGGACACGACGGCGACGTACTTGCTGGTGTAGAGGACGGCGCGGCTGGCGAGCGGCAGGAAGCGCGGCGGCTCGTCCGCGTCGCCCGCCCACCCGCGCGCCGCCACCACCGACGTCACGCGCGGCTTGCTGGGGTCTTCCACGCAGATGTGCGCTGGGGAACTCATCAGTTACACCTCAATGTCCAAATGTGTTTACATTCAGTCCGAAACCGTCCAATAATATTATTGAGAAGAGCCGCAAACCGTGCGACCAGGGGGTCTACTCCCTAAGCGAACTCCGTAGTTTCAGCCGAAGTTACGGGCGCTTCGTACTCCGTCTCACTTACGGACATACCGTAAGTGAGACGGAGTACGAAGTGCTATTTATTTGGGGTCGGCGCAACATGTTAAATTACAATATACATATAACAATTAGTAAAAAGATCCATGCTCACGTGAATATTAAAATAATCAACTACAATAAATAACCTACAACGTTACGTAAGAAGTACTAAATAAAAACAAAATGCCGAATTGAATTAGAATATTATGGTTTAGATAGAATATTATAAAGACACCAATAAATAAAGACCCCGTATAGCTATGTTGCCGGTTTTCAGAAAGGTGTTTGAAAAGGTAATAATCAAATGCTCAATCATTTTAACACGAACAAAATCCTTCACGATCAACAGTATGGTTTCACCAAAGTTGTACGACTGACGCTGCTGTAACCTTATTAAGGGCGTAATCACACTGGTGATTAGCGTATTTCCAAGCGATTTTTCAAGCGAGCACGCCCCGTATGCTCAACGTGTTCGCCGCGTTTGCGTAACGAGAGTGATTGACGTGAGTGTGCAAGAGCGAGTGAGACTAGCGAGTGTACAATTTTGTGAAAACGTGAAAAACAAGTCGCGTAGGCGCGGCTAGCACGCTTACAAATCGCCTCGCTGGAAACACGGCGAGCGTACGCACAAATCGTCAGTGTGATCACGCTCTGAAACACATTGTAACGCGTGGGAAGAGGCCCAAGAAAACATAGGTATCTTCTGCGACCTGTCTAAGGCTTTTGATTGCGTAAATCAAGATACATTACTAAATAATAAAATCACATTTGAATGATAGACGGCAACAAGTTGAAATAAATGGTATCAATTCACTTGGTTTAAAAGTACAAAAACCGGCCGAGTGGGAGTCGGACTCGCGCACGAAGGGTTCCGTACCATTAACTATAAAAACGAGCAAAATTATTCTGTTTTTTAGTTTTTGTTGTTATAGCGGCAACATACTCGTAAATACATCATCTGTGAAAATTTAAACTGTCTAACTATCACAGTTCATGAGATACAGCCTGGTGACAGACAGACAGACGAACGGACAGCAGAGTCTTAGTAATAGGGTCCCGTTTTACCCTTTGGGTACGGAACCCTAAAAATTGGGGTTCCACAAGGCTCAATTTTGGGTCCTTTTCTCTTTTTAATGTATGCTTAGTTAGCTTATGTTAGCTTCTGCCCGCGACTTCGTTCGCGTGGAAGTCGATAGAATATAGCCCATGCTACTCGCTGATAATGTAGCTTTCGTATGTAATAGATGTAATTCCTAAAAATATAGTTTCCGTAGTTGCATCTAGTTTCTTGCCATCAATTTTTAGATTTAGACCCACTTGCTGTAAATTTGGTAATGAGAACCTAATACATTTAGTTTTGTTCGCATTAAGTAAAAGATTGTTTTCATTTCGAAAGAACAGCCAGACTATCGTCGACGTGTAAGACATCTGTATATTTTCTATTTATTTTAAAAATAAGAGAAGTGTCATCAGCAAATAGAATTAGATCGATAAGTTAGCCATCATGTATTTAAGGGAGGTAATTTAAATAAACTAGAAATAAGAAAGGGCCGAGAATTGAACCTTGAGGAACGCCCATTTTAGAGGCCCCGAGGACGTCGCCCCGTTAATGTTAAATTTTTTCTGCCTGTTTGATAGATAAGAAAGAACAAGATCAGCAGCTTGTCCACGATTTAAGTAGTGGTGTAATTTACTGTTCAGTGTATTGGGTCAACGCTTTTGAGAGGTCTCAGAAGATGCCAATGGCATCCTGGGAATTCTCTCAAGGTTCCAAAATGTGACTGGTGAGTTTTACTCCCGCGTCAGTCGTCGACCTACCTTTCGTGAAGCCAAACTGGAGGCCTTCATTGACTTCACTCCATGTAAAATACTGGTATTCAGCAGCATTCGGTAAGACAGGAAGCCGACCCCAACATAGTTGGGAAAAGGCTAGGCAGAGATGTCTTTCATTAACTTAAATGTGCCCTGGCGGCTGAGAGTATGTCATGCTCACTCAAATGTTTCGCTGATGGTGGCACGTGTTGGATCATTTAGTTTATTTCCTTCAAAATGGTTGAGCTGAATGGCGCTGAATGGCGTTGGGACTGGTCATCTCTTGGCTGGCACGGCTTATTTTAGTTACGTATTTCATTGGTTTGGGTCTGACTATACCCGCTTTGGAATGGGCAACTTGCTTCATACATTCTAACCGACTCCTCAACAGTTCAAAAGTGCCTGTAAACGGTTTAGTAAAAATAAATGTTTCGAGTTCGCATAGTGTCGTGTCCTTACCGATAGCATATCTCATCTCGGGCGAGCGCGCCACGTTGACGGTAGCTATGAGCAGCAGCAAGGCATTGTCGCCGCTCGCGCGCACGTCCAGCGCCATGATCTCCAGACTGTTCAGGTCGCCTGCGAATTGTAAGAGAATCAATCATTATTATTTATTTAGACACAGGTATTTGGTAGTACGAGCGTTGTATACGATTTCCATACAATGCGAGGTCAGCTTATACTGGAAATGTATAGCTTGATGTGTAGCCGTGTGTACATGAGAGACTTACAAAGTATGCATTATTAAAAGAACATGATGTACACATGTGAAGCGCTGCTCTCCTAACTAGATCACCGACTAATTTAGGAGAGACTGTTTAGACTCCCTAGTTGGGTACCACAAATATTGCTGCATTCATGTTTTTGGAGCTCACTCTGAAAAGCTCTAAAAAACTTTCAATTGAAATAAAAAGTAAGGATGAAGGAAAATTAGCCACTACTCAGATTTTTATACTGATCAGTGTGTCGGTGTCTTTATTTTATTTCCTGTCCAATCATGTTTTAAAAATTCTATGAGACAGGCCTTTAATTTAGCATAGTTGAATCAATCGCACAGCATTCGTAACACTTTTCCTTGCTACGACATAAATGAGTTGTTACTGTCAGGTTGTTATCACTGATGTGCGGTTGACTGTATGTTTCATATGCATCTAGTCTAGGAGATAGGAGTCTTCTTTGCCTTGTACGGGTCGTATTTATTTTATTCGTTCGTGTTATGTTATTCTTTAACGTTAAAATAACTTATATATTAGACGAATGCTCGCGGACTGCTAAGGGCGCCCCCGTGGGGTGCGAACCTCGGCTTAGGGCGTCGCTGGGGGAGGACAGCAAGATGGGACATAACAACAAGATAAACTTCGTATTTTTTTCTTCAGAACGAAGTTCCTTCACACGTATGATTTAAAACAGAAACCAAATTTTCGCAACCGCCATCTTGGATTTACATTTTAACCTCTCTATCGACTTAACCCTTTACCGCATGAATATTTTAATTTTTTTCAAAAAAATATGTGATACTTTAGAGGCTTAGTATGACTCAAGAAAAATATTAAAAAAAACAAAAACATACTTTCAGGATAGTTACAGTCAAAAAACCTTTAGTTCCAAATCTGGAACAACATGCAACACAGCATACGTAAGTTATAGTTCCAGATTCGGAACATCATGCAGTTTAGATAATTTGGAATTGGTGGGGTACTTACAATAAAAAAAAAAACACATTTTTTATACAGAAATAACAAAATATAGTTCTTAAGTATGAAACTGAGTAAAACAATTACGATCTTTGTTCAGGCACAAATAACATTTGCACTTTTGGCAATATATTTGGTATTTTTGCTTACATCCCACCATCTTACACCTTTGACGCTCAGACTTTCACTCGGGCCAGTGGTTAAATCCATCCACGGCTACTTCGATTGGAGGCATATCCAGGCGTCGACGTCTTTTTATTTTATTGATATTCTCAATGTCTTGGTTCAAAGGGCGTCCTCTTTTACGTGTCGTAGGTGTAAAAAACTCTTATATATTCTTGCATTAAAATATCCGCCAACATTATCACAACACGAGGTCGAGTAGACATTTTGTCTGTAATAAAATATTAAACAAGTCACTTAATGCATAATGTTCCAAATATGGCCATAAGTATTTTAGTATGTATTTTCCCCGAACTGCATGATGTTCCATATTTGGAAAAAAAAAATAACACGTTACTGCATGTTGTGCCAAATTTAGCACAAACTTCGAAATACATTATAATCAAGATATTCATGTCATTACTTACGTTAGTTTCCATAGAAGTGTCGGGGATCCATTTTTCTATGTCGTTAATCACTTAATTATTTTATTTTATCTTTTAAATGACTTCAAATCTCTCTCCGTAACTTTGCAAACTCACGAAAGTGCAAAATGGCGGAGTCGACTGTTTTACCGATCGAGTATGGTGATAAGCAGGACAATAAAACTGCCATGAGTTGGTGTTTCGATAAAACAGTCCATGAACTAACATAATAATGGCAAACATGATACAAAGATGGCATCACTAGTCCTCTGCAACGAATTTAAATTAGTGTGACAAATTTGGCACTGTATACGGTAAAGGGTTAAGCACCCTCATAAACTATGAAAACGATACCGATGAGGAAATTAAAAAAAAATCACTCCCGCCATTTTGGATTTACATTTTAATGTCATCATTGGCTTTAGCACCCACGAAAGCTATGAAAACGACACCTATGACGAAAAATGTGAAAATTTTCAAAGTCAAAGTCAAAGTCAAAAACGTTTATTGCGAACTAAGTGTACAATGTTGGTGTTATGGTATGTTAGTACTTATGACTTAGCAGCCTTTTACAAGCATTGCAATTATCATTCGCCTACCCTCATCATCCTAAATTAGCATGCATTAAACATTATTATTACTTAATTATTTTCTTTTATATTAGCACAATTAAATAGAGAAATTATAGTTATGTCAAAATTAAATGTCAATAATAATAAATTTAATACAATTATTCAGCAATATTAATGTCATCCTTTTCAAATAGTACAAATTATAATTTTATATAAAGTCAAATAGGATAAGCTAAATCTTATTGTTTGCATAGAACAGATCGTCACTTTTGTACATGACAGAAAATCGTTATTTTAAGCTAGACTCTAAATATTCTTTTACTGAGTAGAAACATTTTTGGATTAGGTATACTTTTAGCCTTTTTTGGAATATTGTTACTGATTTTTCAGTTTTAAATACGTTGGGCAACTTATTATATATTTTTATTGCCATATAATATGGGCTATCACTTAACATTTTAATTCTTGAGAATGGAGCGCATAATTTTCGCAGCTGCCATCTTGGATTTTCATTTTGACCTCACGATCGAATTTAGCACTTTCTAAAACTATGAAAATGACACCCATGACGAAAAATGTGAAAATTTTCGCAGCCGCCATCTTGGATTTTCATTTTGACCTCACGATCTGCTTTAGAACCCTAAAAAACTATGAAAACGACACCTATGACGAAAAATGTGTACATTTTTGCAGCCGCCATCTTGGATTTGCTTATTGACCAAATTCACACTATCTATCTCACTCTCTATCTTTCTCTTTGAATTTAAAGGGCGCCCTATTGCGTGACGAATTCTGTCAGTGCATTCCTACTGCAACTCTGCAAGCCGCGTTAAAGAACTTCGTTCCAAAAAATATAATAAAACCTTAACAAAATATTTGCAATTTTACAGTAATTTAATAGCAATCATATAATTGCGTTTTATTTAAAATAGGTTTTTTACTTTTTTTAATTAATTAATTTTTTTGTATAGATTCTTTTCTACATATTTTGTGAATGTGAGAACGCTGTAGGCTTAGTGGATTGTAGACCTGTTGACCATTTTCTATTTTGTTAAGTACTTGGTACTTATTGAAAGACCTACACTGTCCTCCCATACCTAGAAACACTGTTATTTGAAAGTGATTTACATCAATGTTTGAAAGTATTGTAAAAGCCAATTATTTTTAAAAGAGTAACCGTGGAGTTTCTTGCCGGCTCTTCTCCATAGGAAACGACCAATTGGAACCGTGCACCTAGCTTCTGACGTTTCATAAGTGCCCATGTAGGTTTATGTGAAATAAAATATTTTGATTTTGATTTTGACAGTTTTATGTATATCCGAACGTTTTATCGTCATTTCTTTTTGGGTCTACTAGCTATGGAATTTTAAAATCTAACTTCGATTCGACTTGTTTTTATTTCTCGCTCTTTTCGTATCGAAGTGAAAGTGACAGAACAAAATGAAGTTCATATCTTCCGAATTTTGTGAGTAGACCCAGCACAGTTTCGGCATTAAAAAAAATAATGATGAAAAAGTTACTTTGTATCACGCTCGCAGCAAAATCGAATTTTACTCACTGTCTATACACAGCAAAACCTGCTTGTTTGAGGTGCTGAGGTGAAAATACATTTTCCATTTCAGCATAGAGTGGGGGGTGCTTAGATAGTGATGTTTTTATTATTGTGCGTGTGTACCAATTTTTTTTATAATAGTACATTATGCAATTAGTGAATAAAGGACGGATTTAAAGCGAAGGCCATAGATGAATCACAAGTAAGTGAAGGATCCTAACGACTGAATCACGACCGAAGGGAGTGATTCATGATGATAGAATCACGAGCGTAGCGATTGATTAAGTGTTAGAATCCTGAGCGACGCGAGTGATTCATGGCCCTCGATATTTAAGAGTTGCATACTATACTTTATTTATACCGTGACTACGAGAAAAAGAAAATGTATAGTTCCTCACCGTGCGGCGCCAGATGCGTGCGCGCGTGCGCGTCGGTGAGCGCGCGGCGCAGCGAGTGCTCGTGCAGCTCCGCGCCGCGCCACAGCTGCAGCGCCGGCCCGCCCGACACCAGCGCTATGGTACTCTCGGACTCCTCGCTGCCTGGGAGCACTACTACGCCTACTAATTTCTGAAACAAAACAGTTCAATTGCAGATCGAATCGCCGTTGAATATTGATCATGACTTCGAGTTGCTTAAGTCCATAATGTAATTTATCACCAATTTAAATGCCAAGATAGTTTCAAATTATATATATATATAATTATAAAATATATATAGATAGTGACCGATTTGTTCAAATGTTCACACTGCACCAGTAGTCTCGGTATTCATAAAAAAACATAAGGCTCTATATTCTTTTCATTTAATTATTTACGAAATTGTATGATCATGAAAAACGAAATTGTACTGTAAGCTGTACTTTAGTACGGAGCGGAGTGGAGTGAGACGCGTCTTCGTGGCAGCAATATCTATATAGAGGATTACTCACCGTATCCGCATGAGCCGGCATGGATCCGAAGAATAGCAGCGAGACGCGTCGCCCGATGCCGCCGAGCCAGCCGCTGGGCGGCCGCAGAGTGCGACACGTGACCGTCGCGCGACCGTCTGCAACCAACCACCATTCAATATTATTTACCACTAACTAACACCGCAATGATTAACATGTTTGGTTGTGCAACCCTTTAATATGTTTGGTTGTGAAAATGGGCTAAAATTTTGATATAATAAGACAATACGTTATAAAAATAGTTATTTATGCAACAACTGCGGAAAGTAGGTGATTTCCGACGAATGGCATTTTTATTCACGAGCGAGCGAAGTGAGCAAGTGTAGTCGACACGAGTCGGGAATCATCTTACGCACGTGTATCATACAACGTTTTACTATGCATTGTGTAAGAAAATAAAAAAAAACGAGCGAACCTTACAGCAGTCGAATATGATTTGTAACATCTGACATCTTGGCTGACGTACATAAATAATATAACAAAACATATTTAACTTGACTAACATTGACTTTGACCATTGTCATTGCCATCATCATCGTCACCGTCATCGTCATTGCCACTGACGCCATCGTCATCATCATCATCATCATCATTATTTTACATTGTGTCATAGCCAATAGTGTCATCATAATGATTGTCTTGTTTTCTTCCTTTAATTTTTTTAATTTGCTGATATTGTCACCTAGCGGCTATTTCCTAATAGCTAATTAGTTATTTTATCGTGCTATTGTATGTTGTGCTGTCTTTTGTGTGCACTAAATAAACGATTTATCTATCTATCTATCTATCATTATCTAATTTGTAAAACTTTTCTTAAATAATAAAAACTCTTTGCATCGGGCTGACAACGGAGTAAAAAAAAAAAAAAAGAAAAGTAAAAAGCACTAGTCAAAAAAAGGGGCACTTTCCAACCAGTTTGGTTGTTTGGAAAACGCTCTTTTCGAGCACATGCATTGTAAAAATATTTTAACATCACTATTTACTGGATTTGAACATCATTTAACTAGGTTTGAACATCACTATTTAGCAAGTCAACATTAGAGGCAGTTTACATATAAATTTAACATACCGACTACTCATTAATATTAATCCAAGGAAAACCATTTCAAAAACTCAAACTCAAACTCAAAGCATTTATTTCAATTAAACCATTTACAGGCACTTTTGAATTGTCAAGGAATCGGTCAGTCAGAAATAGGTATGAAGCTAGTTGCCCATTCCAAAGCGTAGTAGGTACCTATGGAGAAGAACGGGCAAGAAACTCCACGGACACTCTTTTAAATAAAAAATTGTTACAAAATATTGGTTACATCATTCATGTTGAAATTATACATGTGAGAACAATGTAGAAAGACGTGCACGTTAGAAGCGTCCGTAATAAAAAGATAAAACAAAGAACAATTCAAAAAATAAAAATAAAAATAAGCCCTTATTGCAACATTGTGTTTCTGCAGCACAGTAAACCACTACGAAAAGCGCTGTTACTGTTATGATGTGCAGTTGACTATACTTGTGAAATATTGAAAAGTTCCTTTACTTTGAATTATAATGATTGATAACTTACCAACAACAGTAGGGTTGAGGAGTACAACTGTGCACGTAGTGGTGGCCAACACCAGGCCTTCTGGAGAGTAGTCTCCGAGCTTCTCGCACTCCTGGCCGGCCAGCTCACACGAGACATCTATGTATACACCCTCCTGCCCCACGGATGGCCAGTAGCGAACCGTGCCTTCAGGGGACACTCCAATGCAGGATGGCATCTGTGGGAGATTCAAGAATTAAGAATTTAACCCTCAGGTCATACATAATTTTGGACAGAAGTTGTTTTTTTTTTATCTTCTTCAGTGGTAAGTCACTGGACTATAATCAGATTTGTTGTTGGATTTGGTAGTGCAATGAAATTTTCCCCCCTTTTTTAAAATAGATTTGAGTTTGTAAAACCATCTTATTTTAAAAGTACAACTGTGGTGTTTGACATATAGTTGACACTTGACAGTTGACTGACAGTTATTAATGCAAGTGAGGGTACCCCCAGTATAGTTTAAAAGCAATGAAGAAAGACCTGACCAGTTCAATATGGACGCCAAGTAAGTACATAACAGTGGCGACGAGAAAAACGTGAAATATTGTGAAAAAACCAGTGAAAACATTGTGAAAACTGTATAAATACAATGGCTGATATAAGATTCGAGACATTTGATATTAAAAGTGGGGATTGGGAATCTTATAAAGAACGATTTGGGTATTTCATATTAGCACATGGCATAGCAGAACCTAATAAGCAAAAAGCGGTATTTTTTGCATCTTGTGGTAGTGATCTGTATAACTTAGTTAAAACATTAGTGTTTCCGGATACTGTAAGCCAGGTTACATTAGGTGAAATAGATACAAAACTAAATAACCATTTTAGTCCGCGACCAAATGAGATAGTAGAATCATTTAAATTTCATAGTAGAAATCAGGGTAAAAATGAATCAATCCAAGCATATATTGCAGTACTTCGAAAAATGTGTAGATTTTGCAACTTTGTAGATTTAGAAAGAACCTTGAGATATAGACTAGTGTGTGGCGTAAATAATGCCAGACTACAAGAGAATTTACTGAAGAAGGCGAATCTCACTTATGTAACAGCTGTGGAGTTGGCTTTGCAAGCGGAAAGATGTGTTGAAGACCTAAAGATCCTGAAAGTACCGGCCATTGAGGAATCAGCAATCACCTGTTCTGCAAGTGCAAGCAGGGACAGTGAGGTAGAACCAATGGAGGTAAATGCAGTGGAAGAGAAGAAAAAGAAGCTACACTGTTACAGATGCGGAGGAAGCCATTTGTACCACAAATGTAAGTTTGTTTCTGCTAAATGCAACACATGCAACAAAGTTGGCCATATTGCAAAAATGTGTAGGAAAAATAATAATGGAACTGGTGATATCAAAGAAATTCAAGAAAGTGAAGAAGAATTTATGAATGGGTTATACTGTTTGGGAGGAACATACCGTGAACCTGCCTAAATACAGAACTTCAGCTGAATAAGAAATTAGTCAAGTTTGAGGTTGATTCCGGCTGTTCTTATACAATAATGTCAAGGGAACAAGCAGAATTAATCTGGCCAAGTGGATTGGATTTACAGGAATGCAGGCTAAACTTGCACACCTGGACTGATGCTCAGGTGCATGGCAGGACCAAAGTATTTATTGAATATAAAAAATTAAAGGGTACCTGCAAATAATAATTGGCCAGGGGCGAGGTAATCTATTTATTTATTTATTTATATATACTTTATTGTACACCACAAAAATACACAACAAAAAACAAATCAAACACTACAAAATATACAATGGGCGGCCTTATCGCTTTCCGCGATCTCTTCCAGGCAACCTTGGAATGGACAGTGATTTGCCTGGACATAAAATGGGGCTGTCGTTGGTGCAAATAATAAATATACAATATACAAGAATAGATACACAGATATATACATATCCTAAATAATAGATACATAAATATATACATACTTACTAAATATATAAGCAACAAAAATAAATGAAGACTATGGATAATTACAGTTACGAGAACAAGATCACAACGACAAGTAATGTTCCTTCACGAGTCTCTTAAATATAGGTAATGATTGCGCGCGTTTAATTTGAACTGGCAGTGCATTCCACAAACGAGCGGCCTGGACAGTAAAGGACTTGTCGAGGAAAGTAGTGGAATGCATAGGCATTTTAAGCTTCAAGTTATCTGATGACCTTAAAAATTTTGTGTGGGAGTCGCAAAGAAACTGGAAACGTTTCTTGAGATAAAGAGGGGTGGAAGGGGAAAAAAGCACATTATACAAAAGGGAAAGAATATGAACATTCCGGCGAAGGCGAATTGGTAACCACTTGAGCTTCACACGAAATTCGGAAACATGGTCGTATTTGCGCAAACCGAATATGAACCTTATACAAACATTTTGAAGCCGCTCAAGTTTATCGAGTTGGTCTTGGGTAAGGTCAAGATAGCTGGCATCAGCATAGTCAAGGATGGGAAGAAGTAGCGATTGTGCAAGCGCAATCTTGGTGGCAGTCGGTAGAAAATTACGTAATCTCCTCAAAGATGCAGCGGATGCAAATAGTTTGCGGCTAACTTCCTGTAGCTGGGCAGTCCATGAAAAGTTTTTATCAATGAAGATCCCCAAGTTTTTAACTTTCTCACTGAATGGAACTACTGAATCGTCAAAAGAAACTTGGGGAAGAGTCGTCCAGTCGATCCTTGAGACCGTCCTAGAACTGCCTACCACCACAACCTGTATCTTTATGGGGTTGACCATAAGTCCATATCTCTTACTCCAGTCGCATATACGGGCCAGATCACGATTAATCGTTGAGATAGCCTCGGATAAATTTCCAAGAGGAGCTCGCGAGTAAATTTGTAAATCATCTGCATAAAGATGGTAGAAAGAAATTAGTTCGTCGGAGATTGAGTTAATAAAAACTGCGAAAAGTAAAGGAGATAGAACGCCACCCTGAGGTACACCGGCAGAAGTATTACTCCAGGAAGACAAGGTCTCTCCAATGCAAATACGTTGCCGGCGGCCGAACAGGTAAGTACGAAACCAGTCAATTACCGATGGAGATATGTTAAGAGAGCATAAAATACCAAGCAAAATGTCAAAATCAACGGTATTAAAAGCATTACTAAAATCTAGCAATGCTAAAACCGTTAGATTACCGTTTTCCATGGCTGACCTTATATCATCCGTAATGTGCAGAAGCGCTGTGGTGGTGCTATGACCAGGACGGAAGCCAGACTGGAAGGGGTTGAGGAGATTATTTTTGGAGAGGAAAGTGCTTATTTGATTGTGAATTAACCGTTCAAGGACTTTGGATAGGAATGGTAGGACGGATATTGGACGGTATTCAGAAAAGGATGAGGGATTTGACTTTTTAGGTAAAGGAATTATTTGAGCATCTTTCCATGAACATGGAAATACACCACTAGATGCAGAAAAATTGAGGATGTGACAAATGACGGGAAGGATAAAATCCAGCACAGGTACTAACATATTACGGCTGATACAGTCACTTCCTACTGCATTGGAAGTAATCGATAGTATGCTCTTCTTTACATCACATGCGGAGAACTGACTAAAAACAAATGGAGAATCTGGGAGTCGGAAGTGAAGAAAGATAATTAAGTGTATTTAATTTTATTGTCCTATCAAAATTGGACGAGGCAGTAAAATGAGCATTCATAGCTTCAATATCTATGTCTTTTGGAATTGTGTCTTGTCGTGTTTTACCGACCCCCAATGATCTAAGAAATTTCCAAACTTTGGATGCGTCCCCATTTTGGACAGAAGTATGAATGTGGTGGCGATTAGCATTCCTACACACCTTATTACAGTGATTACGTATGGAGAAATATCTTTCCCTGTTAGCGTCATTAGCCCTACGCTTAAATTTAGACTTTGCCGTAACTTTTTTCTGCATAAGCGTTTTAATCTCATTTGTGAGCCACGGCGCTGGCAAATGTCTAACCTTAACAGCTCGAACAGGTGCGTGATGATCGTAAAGTTCGATAAGTTTAGCCGCAAAAATATTAACTTGCTCATCGACTGATGCAGAGGCAAACAGAGCAGACCAATCTATATTGTTGGCATCCTTGCAAAGATCGTCAACGTTCATTCCACCAAAATTGCGTTGCATAAGAATCTTAGCTTTAGCCTTAGGTGGGCGAATTTTGTATGACAGAAAAATCAGGTCATGATAGGAAAAGGCATCAGCTGAACATTGGCCATGCTGAGCGACGTGATCAAGAGAAGAGACAAAAATCAAGTCAAGAAGTGAAGGTGTAGAGTTAGGAAAATGGTGAGTGGCACTCAGTGGAAGAATGGAAAGATTACTGGCAGTCAAAATATTAGTCAGGGAAGAAGAGCGATAGTCTTTTTTCAGAAGACAAGTATTAAAGTCACCCATGATTATACTATGACTGTAAGAAGGAATCAGCATTGTTATGAGAATTTCAAAAGATGAAAAGAAATTAACGCGTAAAGAGGGACAATAATAGACGCCAAGAAGTAATTTTGAGTGGTGTAGTTCGACTTCAAGAAAGAGATGTTCACCAGCATTAGATGGCGGTGGCTGCGCTGACACATTAACAATAGAGTATGGAATATACTCCCGGAGATATATGGCAACACCACCACCACCACCAACCGACCTGTCGTTTCTTATAAGCTGGAAGCCAGGAAGAGAGTAACTAGTTGAAGGGAGACAGGGTTTAAGCCATGACTCGGAAATAAGAATAGCATGTACGTTCTTACAGTCAAAGCTTGCCAGCATATCGTGGAAATGAGCCGGAATGCTCTGAGCGTTTATATGTATAACGTTAAAATTCTTAGGAACATCAGAAAACTGCGCAGCAAGACTGTCTGCAAGAGAAGGAATACTCACGAAACTGTCGTCGTTAGTTGGTAATGAGAAAAAACTACTATTATTACTGCTTTCATCGTTTGACATATTATAATAAAAATAATATAAATATTATAATTGATAAATATATAAAAAACCTAACTATTATAAAATAAAATAGACCGTATAATAGCTAGTCCACCTGCCGGTTACGTTATTAAATCTAAAGAATTATAACCTACTACGCAGTCCGGGTAACGAAAATGTTTAAAAAAACACAAAAAGTAAATCATTTCAGGAAAAAACAACAAGAAAAAAAAAATATTGAACAAAATAATGAAACGAAAAATAAGACTTCTGCCAGTCACAGTCAGCCATTGCACCGTTACGAAAAACGGAACGCACCGAATGAACCTGACATGAGTATTGACTGACACTGACAGTGACAACATTGTGACATAATTTAGTCAAGCAAATTGATTAAACACATTATAGAATAACTGAAGGTAAAACAAAACAATAAAACATGATATTACCCGGACATTCAATAAGACAGAACATGACTAAGAGATCACTTCTTCAAAGCAACAGTACGCTTCAACCTTGCGGTCTTCGCAGCAGCAACGACCGGTACAGAGGCTGGCACCGCCGATACTTGATCACTCTGCCCGGGCTCACTGGGATTCGGAGCAATCTTGTCCAATTCAGCGAGGGACTCAACCCGATGCCGTGCATCATTGGGACCAAGAACATACACACAGCCTGCCTTAGTCCAGCTCTTGGAGACACCGCATCTTTCCCTCGCAGCCAAGAAGACATCATGCCTCCCTTTTGTTAGGAACTCGGACATGGTGACGCCTGTAGCCTTTAATTTGGCTTTGGAAAACCAAATCTTATCCCGAACCGCAAGATTGCCTACCTTGAACAGGATAGGCCTGGTTTTATTAGACACAGCTCGTCCCATCCTGTGACATCGGCTGATGTCCGCAACAGTGAAGTCACTCAGCTGTAATTTGTTGCAAATGACCTCAGTGATCACTTTGGCAGTGTCTTCCTTCTGCTCCTCATCAACACCGTGCAACAGCAAGATCTTTCTTCGTCCCCGCATCTCGATTTGGTCGACACTACGAGCTAGTAGCTCCACCTGTTGCTGAACACTGTTGAGAGCCTGCGTGATGAATGTCCGGAACATTGTAAAGTCTGCAGCCAGGCTAGAAGTTGTGACCGGTGATGGAGGGGTCTTCTGAAGTTCATCTTCAAAGGCGGACATCTTTGTGTGAAACAACTCCTTTAATTCACTTAGAGTGCTTGCTAGTGAATCCATTGTGGTGAAGTGAAGTGATAGTAGATTGTAAGAGAATAATTTTGAAGAGATAACGCTACACCAGCAGGTACTAACTATGAACTTTTAAAATATAGCATAAATAATTATAAATAATGTTTCTATTAAATTATATTGAATTTCAAATAAGAGCGAATTTTTCTTAGTGTAAACGTTTCAACTACCCACAAGCGAAAAATCTCCTTGGTAGGAATTGGTTCAAGCCTCTGGGGATTTCAGTTGAAGGTATAAATTGCATCAATTCCCTGGATAGGGAAAAGGATGAATCTCTGTTGAAAATACTTAAAAAATATGAAGAATTGTTTGATGGACTTGGCGAATACAAAGGACCTGAAGTTGTGATTAATTGCAAGAAGGATATACAGCCGAAATTTATGAGGAGCAGGTCAGTACCATTTGCGATAAGAGATAGAGTTTGTGAAGAAATAGATAGGTTGGTTAACGTCGGCGTAATGGAACCAATAGCTTATTCAAATTGGGCCACACCAGTGGTGCCAGTACTAAAAAAAGATGGTAGTATTCGACTATGTGGAGACTACCGATTGACTGTAAATTCAGCAACTGACACGGATACATACCCGCAGCCAACAATAAATGAGTGTCTATCTGAAGTCGCAGGTGGCATTATTTATACCAAACTAGATTTAAAAGAGGCGTATACACAGCTGAAAGTATCAGATGAAACAGGTAGGCTCCTGACGATTAATACATTAAAGGGGTTATATAAGATGAAGAGACTACCCTATGGTTTAAAGGCTTGTCCAGGTATATTTCAACGGATCATGTCAACAACATTGGCAGGTATTAAAGGAGTCACTGTGTTGCTGGATGACATTTTAGTAAGTGGTAATAAGATACAGCATAACGCAAGGCTGGAAAAGGTACTGGCATGTCTAAAAGAGGTAGGACTCAGGCTGAACCGAAAGAAGTGTGAGTTTGCAACAAATAAAGATGAATTCCTTGGTTATGTGGTGGATCAAAATGGTATTCATCCAAGTGAAAAAAAGATCAAATTGATTATGAATGGGAGGAGCCCTAGAAATGTTAAAGAGCTACAAGCTTTCTTCGGATTGTTGAATTTTTATGACAGGTTTGTGAAAGACAAAGCGACGTTATTGGAACCACTACATAGGCTTCTAGATAAAGATGCTGTATGGAAGTGGGGCAAGTTAGAGACAGAAACATTCCAGATGGCTAAAGCTACACTATCTAGTGAAGATACTCTAATACATTTTGATAATAACAGAAAGGTAACATTAACATGTGATGCTTCAGAATATGGGGTAGGAGCCGTTCTATCTCATGTTATAGATGATGGATCACAAAAACCTGTTGCTATGGGATCCAGAACGTTATCAAAATCGGAGCGTAATTATGCACAGATCGATAAAGAAGCGGCGGCAATTATATTTGGATTGGAGAAATTTAATCAGTATGTATATGGAAGACATGTAGTAATATATACTGACCATAAGCCGTTGCTTGGGATTTTAAGTCACAATAAAGCAATACCTAAAGTACTGTCACCAAGAATGATGCGATGGGCTTTGAAGCTTAATTCACATGATTATGAACTACAATATAAACGTGGCACTAGTGTAGGTAATGCTGATGCTCTCAGTAGGTGGCCAATGGATACTACTGAAGATGGGAAGTCAGATACTGATGTTAAGGATATTTTATTACTGTCAGAGACACCAAGCGCCGTTCAGTATTCGGCAAAAGATATTGCAGAACAAACAGGGCGAGACGATATTTTATCTAAAGTGAAATTCTGGATATTGCATGGATGGCCTGATACCGTAAATGACAGTAATATGAAATTATATTGGCTAAAAAGAAAGGAGTTATCTGTTACTAATGACTGCATAATATGGGGCACTCGAGTGGTCATACCGCCACTGATGCGGGAACACATGTTACAGGGTCTACATGAGACTCACGATGGTATAGTAATATCAAAATCAATTGCACGAAGTTATTTTTGGTGGCCAGGACTGGATCATGAGATTGAAGCATTAGTGGCAAATTGTGATAGCTGTCAGGCAAATAAAAATATGCCAGCAAGAATGTCCCGTACATTCTTGGATCACCCCTTCTAACCCATGGCAACGTTTACATATTGACTTTGCTGGTCCAGTTGACAGAAGAATATATCTAATTGTGGTGGATCCACACTCAAAATGGCCAGAAGTAAAAATAGTAAAATCAACGTCAAGTGAATGTGCAATTAAAGCTTTAAGAGAAATTTTTGCCCAGCAAGGATTACCACAAGTATTAGTATCGGATAATGGAACGGCATTCACATCTGAACAATTCAAGAATTTTATGAAATGCAATGGCATTCAGCATATACTGACTCCACCATATACACCATCGTCAAATGGCCAAGCTGAGAGAGTTGTGCAAACAGTAAAAAAGAAGTTACATAGTTTGGCCGGAACTGACTTGGATATTAAATTACCACGTCTTTTGTTTAGTTTGAGAGCAGCGCCAAGCTCAGTTACTGGAAAGTCTCTGGCAGAATTGTTGAATAAACGTTGTTTTAGAACACGGTTTGACATCATACATCCTTTCTCTACAAAACCTATTGCTGAAAGACAAATTGAAAGTAATATAGAAGTACCGGTGAGAGCATTTAGATTGAAGGACAAGATATGGCTGCGAAACTATGCAAGAGGGGAGAAGTGGGTGAAAGGAGAAGTCTTCAGAATCAGGGGTCCTGTTCGGTTTTTGGTAAAGATAAATGATGGACCAATCGTTACGCGACACATAAACCAACTACGACGACGTGATTCTGATGAAGATCCAAGCCCAAGTAATGAAATGCGGGATATACTGGGTATACCAACAGATGCAGTAGTAACTTGTGAAGGAGGCATGTTACAAAACAATTAAATAATTAGAGTGATTTAGATATTAGGATAATTAGGTTAGAGTGATTTAGAGACTAGGATAGTTAGGTTAGAGTGATTTATATATTAAGATAGTTACGTATGTATAGTATCATAATTCGAGTGAAGTGTTTAAAGACTACGGGGGAAGGCATGTGGTGTTTGACATATAGTTGACACTTGACAGTTGACTGACAGTTATTAATGCAAGTGAGGGTACCCCCAGTATAGTTTAAAAGCAATGAAGAAAGACCTGACCAGTTCAATATGGACGCCAAGTAAGTACATAACAACAACAAAGAACAATTTGTAAATTGAATCATATTGATGGTGTAACACAACACATCATCTTACCTGTGCCCCTTCCATATAAAACAGCACAACCAGATCAGCCTTGTGTGCAAGATCAGTCTGTGGCAGTGAAAGCTCCCGAGCGATAGTGCTGGTGGGTGCACCTGAGGCAGTGCTGGATATGGTGGAGTTGCGAGGCCAGGATATGATGCGGCGCCCTGACACCACCCAGCACCACCCGCAGGCAGATAGCCGCACGCTCACCTCACCACTGGCTGCAAGAATTGAGCCTTGTTTATTAAATTACACGAGTAACACAAAATAATACATCCAAAAGTAACTGAATTAATGACTGTTAGGTTTTCCTTGTTATAGAGTAAATGATCTTGAAAGACACTGTTAAGTAGGTCAATTGTGCTTACCAAATGTAAGGGCTTCTGTGACCATCACAGGGAGGGGCATTCCATAAGTTTCTATTGTGGTTACTGGAGTCTTGTACACAACATCCCCAATTTGTTCACCCGCAGACTGCATAAACTTACTGTGGAAAATTTAATGAATTGATTATTTCCCTCACATTTTCAATTCAAATTAGGCAGAATAGGTTATGTGCAAACCTTTGGTTCTTTTTAGCTGACGAGAGCCCAATAGACCGTCGTCCTGTGATGGACTGCCTAACTCGAGGAGAGAACGGACTCCTCATCGCACCTGTGCTACTATAATCCATTTTATAAAAACTAAAAGATACGAAAAATAACCGAAACAGCACAAAATAATTTAAAACGTCAAACAAAAAGATCAATAAATTGCGTTCCAGTGCACGTACGCAACGTAAAAGGCATGCAAATGTTCCATAAACTTTTACAAATTTCTTACATTCCTTGGAATAATAATTATTCCAAGGAATGTTATTATTAATTAAGTATTTGATAATTAAAATTGTATGTTTTTTGATTGCATTTTTTATAATTATTTTGATTAAACTAATAAAGAAAATTAAAACCATTTATAACGTTAGACATATATACTGAGAATGGAACGTAAAGAGCACCAAAGTACCGCGAACGGCCAAGCCATGTTGACATTGACAGTTGATTAAAAAAAAATGTCAAGAAATTGTATTTTCCAACGGCTCCCGCTTTATTCTTCTACAGTTTTTGTTATTTTTAGTTAATTGCATATTTAAAGCAATAGTGCGTGCTATCATCAATTCCTCGATGATTTGATCATTGTCAAGATGCATATCAAGTCTATGGTGTTGGACGGTTTTAAATCGTACGGAAATCGTGTGGAGATCACTGGGTTCGATTCTGAATTCAATGCCATCACCGGGCTGAACGGCACAGGGAAGTCGAACATATTGGATGCGATATGTTTTGTTTTAGGAATCACGAATTTATCAAACGTAAGTACTCGTTTCATCATTTGTTTATAGACAAATGCTCGCATTGTGCTAGATAACATTTTTCCCGCCTATGCATTTCTTCATTTCATGGTAGACACAGTAACTGTAACAAGTTACAGTTTAATTATGAAAATTTCTTCATTTCATTGTTATAAAGAATAAAGTTTGTGTAACTCCCAATGTGTATTCTTGATTAGCTGCCTAGATCTCACAATGTGTATTCTTTGTTAGCTTACTTAGATTTTTTTGTATTTCTTCCTTCAAAATGTAACGTTTCACTGTTTGTTTTCTCTAATAATTAAAATAGACCTATTGTCTTATGACAACATAGTCAAGCTACTTAACAGTTTTAGGGTGGATGCAGGTTAAAATATACTTACTAGATTTCTTGATAATTAAGCACAAAGAATGTCATAGGTGCGAGCGGGGAGTTTGCAAGAGCTGATATACAAGCATGGCCAAGCAGGTATTACCAAGGCCACTGTGAGCATCACATTCGACAACCGAGACAGGAGGCAGTGCCCTATCGGCTATGAGAACCAAGATGAGATCACAGTTACGAGACAGGTACTTAATGAACTTTATATTTGGTTACAAATGGTGTCTTAATTAATGCACTACACCTCTGTGTAAAATGATCACATGCACATGATACACAAGCTTAGCACACCTACATCTTCTTCTTTTCAAGTCAATTATAAAACATGTATTATGTTAAATGAGTTGGGCCCAGTAGGTGGCCATACCAATCGCAGCATCAGTGGCATTTTTTAGGACCTTGTGTGGATACTTTGGACACTCCAGCATATGAGACATGGTTTGGTCAGGAGCATTGTATTTGCACAGGGTATTGGTGGGATTTATTATCCCCTATTTTGCTAGATTGTGCTTGCAGCGGCTTACTTGGTGCAGTGAGTGATTGCTTTCCATATAGGCCAGTGCAGGTTACGTTTGGGTGGCAGATGCTCCTGGGGCTGAAAGAAGTCAGGTGGTGGCGGGTGCTGACTTCCCCATAGGTTTCTTCTCACCGATGGCTTTGGATAGCCTATATACAGTGGAGGGAGCTCTTCAAGTCTACCCGGTGCTGTTGTGTGTTCATAGAGGGGGTGTCGGGAATCGGCTTCGGCTTCTTGTTTATGTTTCTCGAACGCGCATGCGACTTCCCTTTGAACGACAGGTGGTGCGATACCGACCAACTGGTAGAGCTTGTGGTAGTAATCTTATTCCAGGTGCATCGTCTTCACATATAATTTATGTATACAAAATATTGCAAAATATTTTAAAAGAGTACCTACAGTGGAATTTCTTGCCCATTCTTCTCCATACGAAAACTGCCTTTTAGAAGGGGCGACTAGAATCAATTCTATTTTTTGTAAATTTTTACGTTTAAAAGTGCCTTTTATGTGCAATTGAAATAAATTACTTGACTTTGTGGAGCGGGGTAAGTTTAAGACATCCCAATATAATTCGACATGTCTCGTTCAGGGTAATGTCGGCTTGCTTTTCGTGAGCGGATCGGTGCCACACTAGGCACGCAAATTCGCCAGCAGAGAAGCAAAAAGACATGCCAGTGGTGCAAAGAACATAGGGTGCTGCACCCCAGTTGGTGGACACACCTACTTGTCATAAAAAAACTCACTTGGCTTTGAAACTATTTTTGTGCCACAGTAATTTCTTTGTCTAGTTGGTCTAGTGGTCGCAAGCGCTACTGGTGAGCATGAGGTCCTGGGTTCGATTCCCGGGTCGAGCAAAGTGTTATTGGGTTTTTCTATCTGAAGTTTCTCAGTAGCAGCTCGGAGTCTGGATTTGTGCCCGGTTGATGGCAATAGGCTCGCCCCCTATTACATGGGACTTAAACATAACTGGCGAAATGTGGGTGTACCTGCTACAGGGACACCTCTGCCTATCCCTTCGGGGAAACAAGGCGTGATGTTATGATGTTATGTAATTTCTTTGTTGGTTGAATTAATCAGGGTGTAAATTGAATCAATAATTTTCATTGTAATGCTGTCTGTTTCTAAATTGCTCTGACATTTAAAGTGTTTTCATGGCCACAAACCTAATTACAATCCAATTGTTTGAAAGCTCTATGATTTATTACGATGATAATACCAAAACTCACCAGGTTGTCATGGGAGGCAAGAACAAGTACATGATCAATGGCATCAACGTGCAGAACAAGAGAGTGTCGGACCTGTTCTGCTCTGTGCAGCTCAACGTGAACAACCCTCACTTCCTCATCATGCAGGGCCGGATCACCAAGGTCCTGAATATGAAGCCTGCTGAGGTAAGTTTTTTTATGATGTTTGGGTGAAGCTACTGGAGTAAAAGGTAGCCATGAAGCCCAACCTTGGGATGTCCAAATGTGAATACTAAACATGAAACCATCACATTTCTAACCCCTGGTAGTCTTTGTCTATAAAACATCCGAAACGTTGTAAAATTTTATTGAAATGAAATTAATATTATATTATTAGCGTTTGCCCGCGGCTTCGCCCGCGTGGATTTCGAAAATTATCCCAAGGGAACGTACTACCAGGATAAAAAGTATCCTAGGTACCCAGGTCATAGTCAGCACATGTGCTAAATTTCATCCAAATCTGTTTAGCCATTTTCGTGTGAAAGCGTAACAAACAAACTCACTGTCGCATTTAGTTGATGTTATTTCAGTCAGGTTATTACAATAGTAAACATGGTTTTTGAGTCTTTAGTTCACTGTTAGTTAATTGTCTTGATCAGCCTTTTAAAAACCCTCATGCATACACATGTAAATAATTAGCTGTGCATTCAATCCTATTAACACTACCGCCATTATTAGCATTGTAAGGGAAATTAAAATATTGCATCAGTATAATTGAATTCACTTGTAAATGACCTGTTAAGATGTTGAGATGAAAGGAAAAATGACTGAAAATGACTAAGATTAGATCAAAGAACTTGTTATAGTAAATAATAATATTTACAAGTATAGATTTGTGTTCAAAGTATGATTTTTATAGATTCTGTCAATGGTAGAAGAGGCAGCAGGCACCAGGATGTATGAAGCAAAGAAACAGGCTGCTCAGAAAACTATTGAGAAGAAAGATGCCAAACTTAGAGACCTTAATGAGGTAGGTGTTCTGTACACAACAACAGTCTGTATAATTTCCCAAAGACCAAGACAGACACATACCTATCTATTGTCAAAGTTTATGTTTTTTGTGAATAAAGAATAACTATTATTATTATACCTTTGCTACACCATCTCTGCGTTGGTGTACTATGCATAGTACACAATACAGAACATCACAACAGAAGTCTTGATTCAAAAACAAACTGTATAGTATATCTTCTAGGGATAAAACCTAGTTTGGGAGCCAGGGGACCTATGTTTAAGACGGTTCTTCTTTAAGTTGTAAAGGTAATGTCTGTAATAATGTTGTAACTTTTGGGAAATAAAGAAATTTATTTATTATATATTACATTTTTATTTATTTATTTTGTAATAGGCTCGCCCTCTATTACATGGTAGTTAAAACGATAACTGGCGAAATGTGGGTGTACTTGCTACAGGGACACATCTGCCCAACCCTTCGGGGAAACAAGGCGTGATGTTATGTGTGTATGTGTTATTTATTTATCTTCAATTCAACAAAAATATTTTTTTTTTTCATGATTCAGATAATACGTGAGGACATTGCACCGAGACTACAAAAACTACAAGATGAAAGAGCTCAGTTTCAAGAGTACCAAAAAGTTGTGAGGGAGCTCGAAAATCTCACTAGATTATACATAGCTTTTACGTAAGTCTGCTGCACAAACAATTTATACTTTTTAACCGACTTCAAAAAAGAGTACGTTATGTGTTCGTCTGTACGAGTGTTTTTGTTTAAAATGTATTTTCATCAATATTTTCTCTAATTGTGGACCGATTTTGAAAATTATTTTTTCATTTGCATAATACTTCCTGTTACATGCGTGTAGTATCGAATTGGTGGTGGAAAAGTATAGCTTGATGTGTAGCCGTGTGTACCATAGCTAAATCGTAAAAAAAAAACTTTTTACAAAAAAAAAATACCGGCCAAGTGCGTGTCGGACCACGCACACAAAGAAGGGTTCCGTAGTTGGGATGAATTTATCCCAAAAACAAACTTAACTTTGTAGTTGAAAAACATGTTCTTCCATACAGAATGTATGGGAAAACATGTTTTTGCAACTGCAAATATAAGTTGGTCGAATATTACTCGTTAACTTGTAGAGCCTACTTAGCTGTGATAGTTTTTCTTTTAATTTCGTTATATAAACTATTGCTGTGATTTTTAATATCTCGCAAACGGATCCCTGTATAAAAAAAAATGGTTTTCACATACTATGTTTTTGAAGGACCTTTCCAATGATACCCTCACTTATGGGATAGAAAAAAAAAAAAAAAAGTCGCTTTACGTGTAGGGTACCCTAAAAATTTTATTTCATAATTTTATTTTAGCACTTTGTCTGCGTAATTAATATGTATACCCATGCCAAATTACAGCTTTCTAGTACTAAGAGTCTCGGAGCTAGACCGCGGGCAGACAGACGGACATGACGAAACTATAAGGGTTCCTTGTTTACAAAGGAACCCTAAAAACCGACTTCTAAAAAAAAACACTACTTTGATTATTATAATTTTTTTCCAGGTTCATAAAAGCAGAAGAACATGCGAAAAAGGCCGAAGGCAAAGTGACAGAGGTGCAGGATCAAGCCAAAAGTTTGAAAGATGAAATAAAGAACAATGCAAAGGAAGTCAAAGAATTTGACAAACAAATTGCTGAGATCAGCAAGAACTTGGATGAGGTAGAGTATCGTTTAGTGTCCATTATATATTATCTAAACCTAGCGAGCCGCCCCTGCTTCGCATTGTTTTATTCTCTCTAAATTATGGTGAAAACCGCATCAAAATCCGTTGCGCAGTTTAGAAAAACAAAGCGTTCACACAGACACAACAAGCGACTTTAATTTATAATATGTATAGATTAATGAAAGTTTTCAAGACATGCCGTGATTATAAATTCCTTACTCCAAAACCGTCTTGAAAACTTTTGTGTCTGGAATCTGAAAGAGTAGGAGATTCGTATTAGATGGTAATTTGTAATTCTCAGGCCATACCCGCGGTTTCCAACAATACCTCTCCATTGTTACATTTCTATTTTATTACACATTACAAAATCGGTGTAAATATAATGTTTAAGAGTTTTTTTGGCGAAACACGATTTTCAGCCGTAACCGTAACCGAATCTTCGGCTCCTCTTCTAGTTTCGGCCGAAACCGAAACCTATAAATTTAAGTAAAAGTTACTTATATTGACATTATTTTCTGAGACCCACCGTTTATTCGTAGCTAAAATTCAAAATGAAGATTAAAAAATCAGCCCTAACTTAAATAAGGGCCTTAGCTGATAATATGCTAACAGTAGCATTTGCGTTCAGCGATTTAGTATCTTTTCAGAAGCTCGATACTGCGACTGAGCTGTAAACATCGCATTATTTTAGCATTAACAATCAGAACGTTTTTATCGCTTTTCGAAGCTCGATACAGCGACAACACTTTATCTCTCCGCCAAACAATTCAGCGACCGAACGCAGAGTCGCTAATATGCATCAGCTGTTGTTGCCTTTCGGGCCTAGACCTTGTATCAATCTTCCGGAAAGCGAATAAATCCCTACTCGCCGATACTAAACCAGCCCGGATCTAGATTTTTTTTAGGCGGGGAAAATACTGCCGTTTGCCGCCCCCCGCCGCCCCCCGCCAATCTTTTATGGGGATGTTTTTTGTCTTAATGTTTTGTCACAAATTGTTTCTGTGTTAATGTTTTACTAACGTATTTTATAAGTTACTAACACTATGAGTCTTGTTACTTGATTTATTGAATAAAATTATTATTATATGTTATTAAGTTAGCCCGTTACCCGCGAAATTAAAATTTTCTCAAAATAAAAATTGTGGCAGCAACATATTAATCAAATTTTATGGATCGATTATGCGCTAATCCAACAGGGGCGCCAAAACTGTTGTAAAAAAAAATAAAAATTGAAAGATTATAATGTGCTGCGCGTCTCATTTATTGCAAAGTTGCGATGTGCTGGGTGGTGCACTTGTCTGCTACGCTTGAACCCAAGATCCGGGGCTGAACTAAACTTTCATCATCATCATCAGCCTATAGCAGTCCACTGCTGGACATAGGCCTCTTCGATTGCACGCCATTCAGCTCGATTCTCGGCAACTCTCATCGAGCGGCTACCAGCCACCCTGCGAAGATCGTCACTCCACCTAGCCTGAGGGCGTCCTACCTTACGTTTGCCAATTCGCGGTCTCCACTCAAGAACACGTATACTCCAACGGTCATCGGTTCTACGGCTGATATGGCCGGCCCACTGCCACTTCAGTTTGCTAATTCTGTGAGCTATGTCGATAACTTTGGTTCTCTGCCGGATCAGTGTCGTTCCGGATTCGATCCCTCAGAGAGACTCCAAGCATAGCCCGCTCCATGGCTCGCTGAGCAACCTTAAATTTATGGACCAGCCGTACCATGAGTGTCCATGTTTCGGCTCCGTAGGTCATAACAGGCAGGACGCACTGATTGAAGACCTTCGTCTTTAGGCTCTGTGGAATACGCGACGAGAAGACTCGACGAAGTTTCCCAAACGCTGCCCAGCCCAGCTGAATTCTTCTGTTAGCCTCCCTCTCAAAGTTGTTCTTACCAAACTGCAGAGTTTGCCCGAGGTAAACGTATCCTCGAACAACCTCGAGAGCACCGCCATTGACAGCAATCGGCCCCGGAGTGACGTGTTCGTTGAACATAACCTGGGTTTTGTCCAAGTTCATCCGGAGACCAATGCGTACAGAAGAATCAACTAGGCCGTCCAGCATCTGCTGTAAGTCATGCAGCGATTCGGCCAGTATGACGATGTCATCTGCAAATCTCAAGTGTGAGATGTACTCGCCGTTGATGTTAATGCCACGCCCTTCCCAGTTCAACGTCTTAAACACATCCTCCAATGCGTTAGAGAACAATTTCGGGGAAATTACATCCCCTTGTCTCACCCCTCGACGCAGGGGGATATGTTCAGTACGCTGATCCTGAATTTGGACGGTCATTGTCGCGTTTTCATAAAGACGTCTCAGCACTTGGATGTATCGCCAGTCGACTTGGCATCGCTGCAGAGACTCCAAAACAGACCAGGTCTCGATAGAGTCAAAAGCCTTCTCATAGTCCACAGTGGCCGCTTATACTCATCAGACTTCTGGTTAATTTGCCGCACTGTGTGAATGTGGTCTATGGTGCTGTATCCTCCTCGAAACCCAGCCTGCTCCGGTGGCTGAAACTCGTCGAGTCTTCTCGCTAGACGATTCGTAACGACTCTTGAAAACAACTTATATACGTGGCTAAGGAGCGAAATGGGTCTGTAGTTCTTTAATGATAAATGATAAATGATAAATGATTTTATTTCTGTAAGTAGGTTTGTACAAACACTTTTACACGTCAATCATATTTTAAAACTAGATGAGGTCGGCGTTTCCTATCTGACTACTCTGAGAAGAAAGGCCGAAACAAACTCAGAGGTCTCAGTCTCTTTTAAAGTCCAGACATAATCTTGGTCAGATCATGTGAAGGCCATGTGGATTGGTGTCTGAAGTGGTCTTTTGAGGAAAGCACCACACAGATTGAGAGGGCCTGTCCAGTCAGTGCACGCATTTGTCAGTTATCGTGCAGCTCAACTCAGAATTTAAGGAGCTCAACGATTCAACGAACAATACCAAAAACAGGACATTTGGGTAGGCCACTTAAATTACTCAAACTGTCAGACCATGATTAGAAGTAACTGAGAAAATATTAAAAACAAAACAAAAAGGAATGACCCACAGAGTCTTCATATTCACAATAATTAAAATAATAAAATACTTTAAAAGTAAATATTCATGTCATTGTTTATATAAAATTCATTAATGTCAATGTGTATATAAAAACCAAGAAATAATCTTGGTCAGAGCATTTCATTTGAGGACCATGTAGATTTGTGTCTGAAATGGTCTTCTGAGGAAAGAACCATACAGATTTGAGTGGACCTGTCCAGTCAGTGCACGCATTTGTCAGTAATAGTGTAGCTCAACTCAGAACTTAAAAGGAGCTCAACGATTCGACGAACAATACCAAAGAAGGGACATTTGGGTAGGCCGCATAAAGTACTCAAAACTGCCAGATTATCATTAGAAGTAACTGAGAAAAAAATAAATAAATATATAAATGACCCACATAGTCTTCACATTCACAATAATTAAAATAATAATAATATTATACTTCACAAGTAAATATTCATGTCATTGTGTATATAATTTTAAAGTTTGCAAAATAAACAAAGTTCCGAAAGTAAAAAATAAAAAATTATAATTGGAGCAGCTCAATCCCAAGCCTTTTTGTCCTCAACGTAATCTTTAACGGTATAAAAAGCTTTCTGGCACAACTTACGTTTAATGAATGATTTAAATTTATTAAGGCTTAGATCTTGTACGTGGCTTGGAAGTTTATTATAAAAGCGTATACATTGACATCTGAACGAGCCACCTATTTTCTTGAGCCTTGTTGTAGGTACAACAAATTTGTGTTTGTTTCTAGTATTTATGTTATGGATATCACTGTATTTTTTAAACAATTTTATATTTTTATGGGCATATAAAAGATTATCAAAAATATACTGAGAAGGCACAGTCATTACATTAATCTCCTTAAATTTATCTCTGAGAGAGTGTCTCGGACTTAATTTATAAATTGATCGAACAGCTCTTTTCTGCAAAACAAAGATAGTCTGAATGTCGGCGGCATTTCCCCACAACAGAATACCGTACGACATTACACTATGAAAATAGCTAAAGTACACTAAACGGGCTGTCTCTATGTCAGTCAAATTACGAATTTTTCTAACAGCATATGAATTTTCTAACAGCATATGAAAGAGTCTTATCACCCTTTTTAAAGTGAGAGAGACCCAGAGAACAGGACAGAGTTGAAGAGCTCCCGAAGCTCAGTACAGGACTTCCTCCAGCTTTCAGGAGCTCGGTCGTTATCCCGTCCTCACCAGGGGCTTTTCCATTTTTAAGCTGTTTAAGAGCCGCCTCGATTTCGTCTTGGCTGACTTCTGGCAGGTCTTCCGTGAAATGGCGGGTTAAGGTGGCTCTGGAATCCTCATTTTCGGGATCAGGTCGAGATGCATGCGATGCGTACAACTGGCCGTAGAAGTTTTCTACTTCCAAAAGGATCTCCGGCTTCGAAACGACGATATCCCCACTGGGTTTGGTCAACTTCGTCAGGTGGCTCCTCCCGAGTGACTGGACGAACACTTTCGACCCCCGATTTTGCTCAATTGCTTTTTCTATAGAGCGCGTATTGGAGCGTCGGAGGTCGCGTCGTACCAGAGTTCTTATATTTTTGTTGAGTGCCCGTTGTTCTGACGAAGTGATAGGTGGGTTTTCTCGTCGTTCCGTCATAAGCTCCAGAGTCTCTTTTGAAAGTTTTGACTTCTTGCCCGTACGCCGCATTTTACAAAAACGCGTACCTTCCTCCCTGAGAATTTCCGCCACTTGGTCGAGTGCCTGGTCAACGTTATTTGTGGTTTCCACGGCAGCAAAACGGTTCTCCAGGTTTGACTGGAACGCTTCAGATCCTAGCATGGTTTGGAGCATGTTTGGACGGAGCCTAGACCTCATCAAACGAGTTCGCTCGAGCTTGAAGTTGATATTCAGAGAGCCTCGGACAAGTCTGTGATCACTGCCGGTGTTGAACCTGTTGATCACCGAGACGTCCCTGAATATATGCTTCTTATCCGCTATGATGAAGTCTATCTCATTTTTCGTCATAGTATCGGGGCTTCGCCACGTCCACTTCCTTTGGAGCTGTTTCTTAAAGAAGGAGTTCATCATGAAAAGCCCCTCCTTCTCAAGGAAGTTGACAAGCATTTGCCCCCTATGATTTCTGCTGCCAAACCCATAAGATCCTACTACCGATTCGCTGCAATTCTGTACTCCCACTTTAGCATTAAAATCCCCCATGAGAACATTGTAGTGGGCCTTAGTGGTGGAATGCAAGGCCTTGGAGATATCCTCAAACATTTCCTCCACTTCGTCATCCGAGTGTGCCGAGGTCGGTGCGTAAACCTGAATAACCTTGAGACTATACCTCTTGGTTAGCTTCACTACAAGGTACGCTACCCTGTTCGAGACACTGGAGACTTCTACAACGTTGTCACAAAGGGATTTGTTTACCAGGAACCCGACTCCGCCTTGGGATAGTTGGTCTCCCTCTCGAAAATACAGAAGGTGGCCCGATTCAAGGGTTATTGTGTCCTCCCCCTCTCTTCGGACTTCACTTAAGCCAAGAATATGCCACCTTATTTTTCCGAGCTCTTCCTCTAGCTGCACTAGGTGTTCGTCGAGCCGTAACGTGCGTCCGTTGTACGTAGCCAAGGTCAGTTGGGTTTGGCGGCCATTCGTAACCCGGGGATTCTTCGCACCCCCTACCTTACCGTTACCGTGATTGCCGCCAAAATCAGGAATAGCAAGGCGGCCGGGAACTGGAGGCCGTGGTTGAAATTGACTTGCCATTTGGAGGGTTTGCCCATAATCGCCACGCTGGGCATGCGGGTTGGCGATCGCAGATCGCAGCTTCTCGCACTAGTGACGCTGCTGCCCGTCACTAGTCTGCGCCATTTAGCTGCGAAATTTTATTTAGAATGGTTATACCGCCATTTGTCGGTTGTCAGAGCCTCGTTAGTTATTCAGCAGGGTGCACCACGAGCAGGTGAGGTTGACTTGGGGCACTGAGATGGTAAGTGTGCCCCCTTACATACTAAACTAACTAAACTTTAATGACTTCAATTTATAAATACATTCACTTATTTTTGTGTGTTTTATAAAAAAAAGGGTGAAAATGGGACCCCATAACTAAGTCTAAGTATACCGTTTGTCTATCTGTTAGTCGTTCGTATTAAAACCGATAGCTTACGAACGCCAATTTTGGTCACAAAAAATGGCCGAAACTGCGGCCTATTTCACTAGAATCCATCAATTTACCTAATATTTGCTGTCACCCCAGGAGTGCGGCAACGCCTTGAGGGAGTCGGAGACAGAGCTGCAAACGGTGGAGAAGACGGAGGCGTCGAAGTCGGCCGCGCACAAGGCGGAGCGCGAGGCTCTGACGTCACAGGACAAGCGCGCGCGCCTGCTGGAGCGCTCGGTCTGCGACGACGAGGCCGCGCTGCTCGCAAAGAAGAACGCCTTGGATCAGGTCAGGGCCCATGGCCAATTATTTGCAGGGCAGGGGATGTATTGTAAAGTAGAAGACGTGCGCCCGATGGATTTCCCATCGGCAAAAAATTTAAAGTTTTTCATACGTGTGGGTGAACCGCATATGTATGAAAAACGGGCGAGCTAAACTAAACTAAATGCAAACTAACTTAGTTTAGCTGGCGGTGGACGGCTCACTTTAATGTACTTCATAATAGTCTTCATAACAGTCAATTAATTTCTTTGTCACAAATGTTGACAGCAACACATGCTGTTCATTTTACCTTTTGGAAATTAACGTCACATGTTTTTAGGATGCTGTACCTCTAAAGGAAAATACGGAACCCTTGTAGGATCACTTGTTGTCCGTCCGTCTGTCTGTCAGTCAGTCTGAAAAGACCTTTTTTCTCAGGAACGCTTGGAGATATCAAGTTAAAGTTAATATTAAATACGTAGGTATACGGTCCCTTAGAGCTCTGAAAAAAGCAAGCTACTAAGTCGACACAATAAAAAGATACGGCCATTTATGCGGCGTATTTTGATACTCGCAAATAACCGTCCCGTCTTCGTCCCGTCGTTGACCTAAAATCATGAAATTTGGCAAGAAGCCAAGGTCTTAAGCACAAGTAAAGGAAAAAGTCCGGAAATCGTTAGTTTTTAGATTTATCACCAAAAATAAAATGCGATTATAAACTTACATTTGCAGTTGGAGAATTGACCGTTGCGTATATCGATGTATGAGAGAACATGTTTTTACAATATAATAGCCCTTTTATCCTGAATATCCTTTCTTGTGCTAGTTTAATTGCTGTTATTTCCTTTCCTGAGTTATAATATATCTCGGAGTTCAGTGTGCCTCTTGACAAAGGCCTCTAACGTTTTTCATTGCTTTCTGTCTTTTGCAACTCTTCTCCAGTTTGGACCTGCTGTGAGATTGAGTTCGTTGAACATGGTTTTAACTGACAAAAAAAAAACAACAGTGGCACTTCGGGAGTGCCGACGGAAGTGAAAACTTGAAAAAACCGGCCAAGTGCGAGTTGGACTCGCGCACGAAGGGTTCCGTAACATTATCTATAAAAACGGCAAAAAAATCATGTCTGTTGTATGAGACCCCCCTTTAATATTTATTTTATTATATTTTTTTAGTATTTGTTGTTATAGCGGCAACAGAAATACATCATCTGTGAAAATTTGAAATACGAAATTTCGATTCATATACGAAATATGAAAATTTTAAATCACGGTTCATGACTATACCTCAAATATGGCGAGGGGGGTAATGGCTGATGTTTGCGTTATGCTCGTGAACGGGTGCTGCTTGTGGTGACTGGTCGTCTTGCTGATCATGGTTTTGTTATTGTTACTAGTAATTAACTGTTCATTTATTTTAGCTCGATGGTCCTAGTTTATCATTTATAACTTCCAATTACAACTTTATGTAAGCGGGCACACCCTTTATGCCTGGAGGCTTTTATTTAGATATTTAGTCCTGTTTACGTTTAGTTTTTATTTTTTTAAATTCTGCTTGAGTAGTTCTCGATGTTTTTGGTTGGTATATTGGCGTGTGCTAGCTGACATATGGCCAGTAATTTATAATTAAAATAATGTTTTGTGTGTAATTTTGCATACTATTGTATAGAATCATTTTATTTTTCTAACTTGAACAGACAGCTGTGCTGCTGGGGAGTTTGTTGCGCCACTTCTTCTTCCCAGCTAAAGGCACTAGGAAGTGGTGAAGGGTGGGCGTTTTTGGGGGACTGTCTTATGTAATTTTGACGTTCGAAAAGTGCTGATTCTCGGCCTAGTTTGAATAAATGTCTTTTGAATTTTTGAATGAGATACAGCCTAGTGACAGACGGACAGACAGACAGACAGACGGACAGACAGCGGGGTCTTAGTAATAGGGTCCCGTTTTACCCTTGATAATAATCTATTAGGGCTTCCAAACAAATATACAACATTTCATAGGTATAATTCTGTATGTCCACGTATTTCTCCGAAACTATTAATCGGATCGTGACCATTTTTAGGGTTCCGTACCAAAATGGTAAAAAGGAACCCTTATGGTGCGACTTTGTCTGTCCGTCTGTCTGTCACAGCTGGATATCTCAAGAACTACTAATGCTATCAACTTAAGATTTGAAATAGTTTTAGATGACGTTTGCCCAACTATTTTGCAAATAAGAAAGATTTTTTTTTTTTCGCAACAGGGACTTCGAAGTGGGGCTACTAGGGCATGTGGGGTATCATATGAAAGAGCGCTATTTGCACATTTTCAAACATTTTAAATTTTTTTTTTTACGCCGCATACAAATTGTGATGAAAAATGTAAAAAAAGGATACCGTTCCCACCTTTATCTCCCAAGTTTGCATAGAGAAAAATCTGAAATTATTCTATGTGATAGAAGTTATGTAAAGATTACAGGAAAAATAAAACGATGTCTTTAAATAGCACACTTTTTCAGAAATCATCAACAAAAATTACATTAGTTCCACTACCGGTCAAGAGATGGCGCTGATCTAAAACTGCAATATTAAACGCCGCAGTGTGCCTCGCCGATGAAAAATTTAAATGATATGGAACCCTCGGTGCGCGAGTCCGACTCGCTCTTGACTGGTTTTTTTTTATTGGCTTACATTTTACTTCAACTTAGTCTTAGTAGACAGTGCGAGTTTCATCAAAATCGGTTTAGTAGTTTTCAAGATGGACTAATACGTTTAAGTGTGATGGGGCCTGGCTTATTGATGCGAACTACATGTGTGGTGTAAAAGGGAAAACATCTCAAAACATTGGTCAACCATAACTAAAAAGAGAAAAATAGAAAAGTAATTAAAAATACAGTAATAAATTAAAAATAACTTTAATTTCGGAAGTCGGTGGCAAAAAACGAAAATACAGAACCAAAGACACCGACTTCCGAAATTTTTTGTAAAAAAGTTTTTCTACTACAATGTTAAGTTTGTTTTTGAGATAAATTCCAACTACGGAACCCTTCATTGTGCGAGGTCCGACACGCACTTGGCCGGTTTTTTTCATAGATAGAGCCATTACGAGGTCGACTATAATAAAGCACGTAACACTATTACGTGCTTTGTTATAGTCGACCTCGTAATGGCTTCACTCTTGACAAAAACTATTTATACATTTAAAATTCATCAAACTAGAAATTATCTAAATATCACATTGGTCTGAAAGCAAAAATAGACCTTGACTTAGGGTGGTAAAGCAATTACGAGGTCGACTATACAACAAAATTGTAACGTAACTCTCATACAAAAACTAGCGTAATAAAAAAAAAAAAAACATTTTAAATAACTTTTGTATTTAATAGATTAGTAACCGTTTGATGATATACATAATTACTTTTTTCTTGGCATCAGGTTGCGTCTACATTCGAAAACCTCCGCACGGCGAGCGAGTCCAGCAACGTTGAGTTAGCCAGCGCGCAACAGAAGTTCCTGGCAGTCAGTACCGGGCTCGAGGGCGCGTCCGAGTCGCTGCAAGATCAGCTCATGGGTATGTTACCTATACGTAAAAAAATATATTAATGTAATATGTAATGTTGTTGTTGGTAAATAAGTAAATGTTACCCTTGTATGTCACACTCCGTGAAATTGTATACACGATGCTTACGAGGATGTGAGCATTTAATGCTTCAAAGTCTGGATGGCGAATGGCTTCGCCCTTCGCCCGCGGAGGCAACACGTTAGCCCATAAATATGGGCCCCTTTGGTTCGCCTCGGACGGCGGAAAAAGAAATGACCACATTTCATGAAGCAAAATGCGTCTATGTTAATGGTTGCTATGACTATTTCTGTAGGCGCACAACGACGCTAGCTACTGTAGCGTCGCTTTCTTCACGTCATCCTGGCGGTCTGTCCCCGCTAGGTGAGACCCCCAGTTGCCTGGGGGAGGCCCGGCAAGAACGACCAGCGACGGAGATGACGCGACGCTCCTACAGGACAATAAATATGTAGTTTCCCCCTCGCCCCGCTTACAGATCGAGCCGTTTACGGATTGAGGGGTACACAGTCGCGTATGTATGTGCGGCTTGTGTTGTAGTATAACACCGCTCAGTGTCAACGCGCATCGCGGCGCGCGTCGCGCCTTCGCGTGTAGTATATAGGCGTCTGTGTAGTAGTGGGTGTCTTGTATTTAGTTGCGTGACATGCCTTTTTTTTTCTTTTGTCGGGATGGAAATCCTCATGAATATACTCCGCCCTGGGGTGGGCAAAGGGGTCTGTCAGACTCTTACTGACTAAAACCACCCCGGTGTTCCCTCTCACACTTGCATCGGGGGCTGCGAGTGCAAATGCGACTTCCGCTGCCCCGGACTGGTGACGGCCCGCGCTCTGTGGGCCCCGATCCGTAGGGGGAGTGAAACTCCCCCAATAACGTCTTATAGAGGCGCGCGTGGAACACTACGCGCCGCACTCTCGGGTCCTGTGTGATGGGGGGCGACGGATGTCCCCGAGTCTGCCGACGCCCGGTGCGCCTTCTGACTTTGGGAGAGTACTTGTGATCTCCCTTTCCCTTTCCGCAGCCTCCTGCGAGATAACTGTTTCGCTGAAGGATACCACCGCGTCCCAGGACTCTGCACTGCCGACCATCTAACGAACCACGGTCGGCAGCGACAGATCATTCCTCACTTCTGAAACGAGGCCACGGCGTGGCTCCTCCCATGCGACACATTCGGCCAGCGTATGCCGTGCCGTGTCCTCCAGACAGTGGACGCAGTGATGGTACCGAGTGTCCGGCTCCCTGCCTATGCGACACAAGTACTTGCGGAAGCAACCGTGCCCCGAGAGCACCTGCGTCGCCCGAAACGTCAGGGAGCCGTGCCTCCTCACGAGCCAGGCGTCGAGCATTAGCCGGTGCGTGACATGCCTATATTAACCTAGTACACGCACGCAACAAATGTATGTGTACATTTGTAAAGTCTTATTATATCGAGTAAGCTGCGTATAACCTGGGTGCTGCTTACTCGAGGCGTCAATCCGGTGCGATGGGGTCAGGGATCCGCAACCAGGTCGCGGGGCAGGGGTTTCGCGTCAGGTGAGCGCGCATGCAATGGCGATATCTGCCTGACATGGGGCCAGGCAGAAGCGTCGGCACGCGCGAACATAACCTTCGCGAGTGGCCCTAAAAACTCATCCAGGCTCTCGATCCCGAGATCCCGGTGAAGAACATCGTTCCTCACGCAGCGAGGGGCATCAACGACGGTCCGCAACGCAAAGTTCTGTTGCGTGCGGAGTGTTTTTCGGCTCGACTCGCTCGTGAGGGCGAACCAGGCCGGGGCGGCGTACGTCAAGACTGGGCGTATGTACATCTTGTACACGCTCAGCTCGACGCGCGCCGGGATGCGGGATGAGAGCACGGGTCTGAGGAGGTTGCGGGCGACCTTACCCTGCGCGACGACCTTGCGGACGTGAGGCCCCATCGTGAGGCGGCGGTCGATGGTCACACCCAGGTACTTGGCCTGGGGCTACCAATCGACGTTGACTCCATATAGCTTCAAGGGAAGTGGGAGGGGCGCAAAACCAGTTACCATCGCCTGCGTCTTACCCACGTTCACCGACAGCCACTCAAGAAGGAGATCGATGACTCACAATTGACCTGGTGCAATTAGTGGCTCCTGTAATGCGTATTTTAACAACAGTTATTTAACGGCTTGTGCTCTGAAGAAATGTGTTATTTATGAAATATAACTGTTGTTAATTTAAAGATTATTAACTGGGTTTAATGTATGCGTTGATGGCTGGACAGGCTTGAATGCTCTTTCCGGAGAGGTGCGATTTTTGTGACGCTGAGTGTAGTAGATCTTTACTGGCCGAGAAATATGAAGTAAGACTTCAGCGGATTAAGCATCTTCGACAAATACAAAAGTTTAGAAGTGAGGGTCGTGGTATAGTTTATACTGACGAGACTTACATACACGCCACACATACAAAAGAAAGTAGTTGGACGGATAGTTCTAAGAAAGGCTTAAAAAAAATCGATATCAAAAGGTGAAAGACTAATTATTGTCCACACTGGCAGCTCAAAAGGTTTTGTACCTGGCGCTCTCTTAGTTTATAAATCATCTTAAAGTACTGGCGAAAAATGGTTAAAACAACATCTCATTCCGAATCTACGACCTAATACTGTTGTGGTCGTTGAAAAATGACAACGCTTCTTACCATAACACACGGATAGACAATGCACCGAATTCCAACTCTCTAAAAGGAACCAAGCAATCATGGCTGACATCTAAAAACATACCCTTTGCGTCAAATTAAACAAACGAATAAATAAACTCTCTTTCGCAATTATAATATTAGTTTGGATAAAGTAATAATTCAATGAAACAAATAATTTAAACAATATTGAAGTAACGTAACGAACTGCTAGCGCACGTCATAGTACAACACAATTCGGCGCTATAGCGCAGCGTCAGGGTAGCGTTCTAACGCGCGCAAAGTACGCGTTTATTTGGCGAAGCCTTGAAAGTTTGATTTGTAATATTCATCGTTAGAGCCTTGTACCCTTTAAATCGAATCTAAAAAACAAACAAATAATACAGACTTTATTTACGTGATCATTTACTTTGCAAGAAAGTACATGTCAATCTACGCATCAAGTTTACGAATGTATTTGGTTATATGACTTTACATGTTATTGTGTTTGCATAAAGATCATTTTCGCCTGAAGCAGTAATAATGAGTGATGATTTTGAAGGCGCACTTAGTTCGGATGTGATCGGTTTTACGGACTTTGCCGATGCTACATATAAGTTGTGTCGACCTGTAATTGCGTAGACTGCGAAGCGGACGAGTGCGCACCTTAAGTTGATACCACTGCCTGTATATTATCTACTCACATCACACATACACGCACATCTTTTAGCATCCAAGTGAACAAAGCGTTTTTCCCTATCTCTACAGCTGCCAAACAAAAGGATTCGGAAGCCGTCACCCTCATCTCACAGATCACGATGGAGATTAAACACGCGGAGAACCGACTGAAGGCGCTCGAGAGGGATTTCAACAGACACAGCGCGCAGTTCACACGCGACACGCAGGAAATCGTGCGCGCGCAGGCGCAGCTCGACGCGCTGCAGGTCAGTACTATAACCATACAATTGATTCCAAACCTGCGCTGGTGATGTTCAGTTCTAAATAAAAAAGATAAATTATACAAAGTACTCGTTATAAAAACTTTTTTACAAAAAAAAAAAGTTTAGGAGCTTAGTTACATAAAATACGATTATCTCATGGTACACACGGCTACACATCAAGTTATACATTTTCAGTTTATGCTAATCTCGCATTGCATAGGATTTCCGTACAATGCGAGGTCAGTGTATACTGGAAATGTATAGCTTGATGTGTAGCCGTGTGTACCATCAAAGAAACCCATACCTATACACCGTAAGGACTATTTCTGCTTGTAGCGCTCGGCCACTATAGTAACGGTTACCTACGAAAAAAAAGGCTCGTGTGCACGGGATTTTGTTTTCAAATTGCTTAGTTTTAGGTTTCTTCGATGGTACATGCAATTTACATATTATTTTGTGCTGTAATTAGGAAATGGGCCGAAAAATGGTTTTGAAATCGACCCTGTTTCGGATTTTTTTTCATCAAGCGAAATACAATTGATCACGTTTTGAACTGTTGTTCTTTCTTTTTCTTTCTTTTTTTCAAACAAACAAAGTCTACAGCTTTGTATATTAGTATATATTATAAGTATAGAAAAAGCTTCTTAGTTTATGAACTGATTTTAATAATTATTTTTGCGTTCAGTTCATTAAAGCTTTTTAGGTGCATGAGGAACGGTGTAAACTTCACTCATCCTCTATAGAAAATCAGACCGACCTGCACGCGTAGCATGACCACCGTAGAAACGAGTTTTGTCGACGGAAGAATAGACAAAAACGACGTTCCGTGTAGACAGGACGGCAGGAAAGTAGAAAGACTCAACTGCACTTTTTACGAAATTCACTCTTTTTAACCGACTTCCAAAAAGGAGGAGGTTATATGTTCGTCGCGTATGTTTTTTTTTTTTTTTTTTTTTTTTTTTTTTTTTTTTTTTTTTTTTTTTTTTTTTTTTAAGTCACGTCAACTACAGAAAAAAATCTCAAGAGTGTCAAAATATTGTATTTTGGAAGAAAAAAAATTAGGTACAGTATTTTATATGGAATTTTTCACTTTTTGTATGGAAAATAAGAAAAATGATTACCTACGTGTTGAGTCTTAGGGGTTTAAGGGTTTTATAAAGGGGGTCGAAATTTTCATTATTTTTGCGATTGGACACGCCATTTTCGAGATATAAGCAAAAGAAAAAAAAAGAGACAGTACTGTTTTTGCACCTGAATTCGAGGTGTTGGAGTGAATTTTAGTTCATATTTTATTCCACACCTTTTTAATCCGATTAGAAATAGTCAGAATAAGTTAGACAACCAAAATTTTTAAAATTTTTAGATAACCGTGTAAACTTTGTGGCCGTCGAGTAAAAAGTTTTCTACTGTCTTTAGCATGGGGATTACAAAATCAAATTGTCTTCACTACCTTAGTGATTTTGACAGTTTGGGATAGAAAAGTTTCTTCTGAAATAGTCTACATGTAAAAGGACATAGACAAAGATCGTTAGAAACGATAGGCAAAATGACAGATTGTAGAAAGATTTCTACGGTGCGATGTCAAAAATGGAGTAACGAAACGTCACTTTGTATAGAAAGAGCTATGTCTATTCTTCGTAGAGATAGAAAGCGTCATGCTACGCGTGCAGATGGGTGTTGTGTCTTGGCGAGCAACTGCCCAACGGTTGATGTCGGATAGTCTTATATTTTGGCATTCACGCGGTAAACTTTAATTGCGCGATGCAGGATTTGTGTGACGTGCCTTTTTGATGCGTAGTTCGTATGTGGCGTTATAACCGCTACCAGCTTTAAAGTGGTCCCATTTCAATTTAATTGGTATTGGACCTTGGACACCGAATATATAGGAGGGAACTCGTCAAAATCAAATAAGAAATTTGTGTGGGGTAGCTACAACTACATAAAAGTAAAAAACAATACTTTTTTACAAAAAGAAAAACCGGCATCCAAAAATCTAATTACGTAGAAATAAACATAATTTCAACATCATCATTTCATCATGGCCCAAACATAATATATTAGTTTGTCTCGCCAGGCGGAGCTGTCGGGCATGAGCTTCAGCTCGGAGCGCCAGGCCGAGCTGCAGGAGAGCGTGCGCGCGCTGCAGACGTCGGCGCGCGGCGCGGCCGGCGCGTGCGACGCGCTGGCGGCGCGTCTGCAGCGCTGCAACTTCAGCTACTCGCCGCCCGGGACGGACTTCGACAGCAGGAGGGTCTCGGGTATGTGCCATACTGACGGAATGACAATGTTAATAAATGTGTTTAATCACTGACAATCAATCAATCTGCCTAGCTTTTCCCAACTATTTTACTACTAATACCGACCGTATTCACAAACAATAATTATTAAAATACATGATTAGCTCTACCAAACTACAAAGCGTTGGCGTTAGTACTTATTTTCCAATCACACTTTTTCACTTATGAACATAAAATAAAGGCTACACCTACGCTAAATCCAGGTAATAACCTGCATTTCTTACATTTTTAACCGACTTCCAAAAGGAGGAGGTTCTCAATTCGACAGTATATATTTTTTTTTGTACGTTTGTTTGTTATACGATTATTCCGCTAATTATGAATTGATTTTGAAGATTTCTTTTTTGTTTGATAGGTCATACTTCAGAGGTAGTCCCATACAACAACGTGTAACAACTTGTAAACTACATGAATGCAATAAATGATGATTATGATTATAAATTTTATTAACTTTCCTTGAATAGTTTTTGAGTTAGCTTCAATAATACGTATTTTTTCCCACTTAGTATGTAGATCAGGGATTCCCAAAGTGGTCGATATCGACCCCAACGAAAACTGATTTTGAGGGTCGAAAAATCGACCCCTATTAAATTAACACAAGTTCTTATTTAAAACTTTCAAGATAGAAAGGTAGGCACTGTATTGTTTATGTTGTGTTACGTGTACTAAGAATAATTAATATTTTTGTAGGAAATAGCATTGTTGTAGTAATGTAAAGTCTCAAGTTCGTACAAGATGAAAAACTCGGCATGTCAGTGTGGACAAGTTTGTGCAAGATAATGAGTTCGAGCGTACGTCTTTCAGGCGCGTTTTGACTTACTCTCTATTTGACGCTTACGCGATTTAACACGAACGAATTCATGATCAAGTTGCAAGTCCAAACATGTTCCTGATATTTTACTATTTAACGAGCTTGCACTTAGGTTGAAAGTTAATTTGCGTTTTGAAATTCGTTGGAGCTTGAACGATAATAACTCATATAAGTACTCATTTATTTCAAGAGATTACAAAGTTATTACATAGCTAATAAGTGAAGTAAAGTGACTGAAAAAGAATTTACAAAATGCTGAGCTCCCTACGCGAGTTAATAGCGTAACCATACAATATCTGCAGTTTATGAAAAATTAACAGGGTAAGTACCAAACAGTTTTTATTCGGCACAGCGCATCAGCATTGCCATACTGTGGGGCATACATTGTGGTTTTTTTTTTTAGATAGTTTCTTATTTTTTTATTTGCAGGATTACTGAGAGTTTAATGATGGCGGACACGAAAAAAAAATGCAGACAATACAGTTTGGACTACTTGAAGTTCGGATTTATTGCATCTCCATTAAATCAACACTTGCCGATGTGTCTCATATGTGAAAAAGTATTCAGTAACGATGCCATGAAGCCTTCAAAAATGGATGACCACTTATCAAGAGTACATATTAGTTGATTTATTACAACAGCAGCTACATGAGGCTCAAAGTCAGATTGAACAACTTGAGACAACAAATCTTAACATCACTGCCTCGCTGAATCAAAGTCTATTCAATGAATTGGTGCCTATAGCCCCATCAATGGTTTCTGCAATAAACCCCTCTTACACAATAGATTTAACAGGTAATGATGAAAAATTAACAAATACATAGTTAAAACTAAGAAAATGATCAAAAAACAAAGGTTTTTTATCAAAAATGTTAAGCTTAATAGAGAAAGGTTGCATCTATTAAAACAATTAGACATGTATTCATTTAACTTAGAAAAAAGTACTAGGAAATACCAAATTGACACAGAAGACTTGCAGTATGAACTTGACCAACTACAGGAAAAACTTACTTGTATGACCATCAAATATACAGCCTCTGAAAACCAAATGAGGGAATATGTTTTGGCAATGAATGAGCTGGTAAGCTCACAAACTAACAAATGTGAACATTGTCAACCACCATCTATTGTACAGTAAGCGCTCAAAAGTGCATGAGCACGCTAAGAGTCATATTGCTGTGAACACGCGGTATAGCTCGTACATTTGTATGTGTAAGCAACACGATACACACACCACAGATAACGCAGTTTTGTTCTACACGAAACAACAATATATTTCCGTCGCTTTAAACATGCTAGCACACACGCACTATGCGCGTGAACTTGACCAGTTAATGGCATTGCTAAAATTCGATGTAACTTAACAAGTGCAGATAGCAGAAAGCGTTAAGCGTTGGTATGGAATTCAAACTGCCTCAGGTTCTAATCTCGTAAAACACAGTGCGGTTTTTTGCAAATATTATTATTTTTGTTTTCGATAATAATATTTTTTAAATATTGCTGCTTTTTTATGTTGTTATTGCAATAAAGGTTTTAGAATAAAAAATGCGTGATATATGATAACAAAATTAAAAAAATATGTTTATTCGTTATATTTATTTTACATAAGTTAACACACTGCTACAATTATTTATCATTACTACTTCAGCTGAATAAGATGTGAAATAGATGTCAAGAAACTAGAAGCAGTTTGTATTATTTTGACATATTTAAATTATGAAATATTTTAAATTTTTAATGGATTTTTTCACCATAAACATAAGCTTTGATCATGGTCGAAGTAATTAAGTAATAAATAAGAATATTAGACTACTTAAAATGTAAAAAACTACTTACAGAATAGGTAATTTTAAGGTTAAATATGGGCAGTGTGTTTATATTTTATTTGTATTAATTATTTTACATTTTATTTGACTTTAGTAAATATTGGTTGTTATTGAGGTTAAAGCTTAAGTATTCATTTTCTTTACGAAAAGAAGATTGAAACTAAACCTCAAATTTTAATCCTAAAATAATACTATTACTAAAATAATATTAAACAATTTCGGTATATCTGCAAGAAATACGACAAACACCCTATTGAAACGTGCTTAAAAAATTCGTTACCATAAATTCATGCAATAACGAATCTGTTGTTTATTAAGTTGGTACGGTCAATATTTTAAGGTCAAAAACGGTTTTCTAGCTGGTCTTCAGTGATGCAAGCCTTCAGAGTGCACGGCGAACGGTTCATAATGACGTGTTTTTAATAATTCAGCAAAATATCTCGTTGGTATGAAACCATTTGTTTCATTCACCATTTGACGTCGCTGCTACTCGATAATAAGCCCCTTCCTCATATCTCTTAACCCTCACAGTATTTCTCTAGAACAAAGAAAAACATTGTTTTTATTACACATAATACCTTATTATTTATTATTCACTAATCGAATTAAACCTCACAGTGAATTTAAAACTTTAAAGGCATCTTCTGTCTCAACAATACCTCTGTTCTATCAACAATACCCTTGATTAAGATTTATGTTTAGTAAAATATGAAATATATAAATGATAACACTCACACTTAGTCCGGTTTCATTAGATATTCACTTCACTTTTACGCAGCGCAATAATATTCTCTGATCTGATCTGATCTCTTCAATATATTTTATGCCTGCTTTTTGATAATAATAACCACAACACTGCGCTAAATACTCGTCACCAATATTATCCACGAACCAAAAAAGTTCTATTAATTAAATACTCGTAACAAACTGCATCTACCCCACAGAAATCGAAATAATTTACTTAGTTTTTTGTGGTCTACCTGCTAAACTTTAATATTTATGTGAACAAGACGAATGAAACTAAAAACGAATGATGATTATTGAACTAGTCATTGGTTGCAGAGAAAGTGAGTGTGTGTGTGTAATGTGCGTGTCTACAGTATTGTAACAACTTATAGAAGAAGGTCGTAAGTCAAACCGAAGCGTCAGTCTATTGCTTTGTGAGATTGCTCATGGACTTTTGGTCGGTACTGTACCCACACCGGATCATTCATTTACAATTTGTGACACCACCATACCGCAGTCTAGTGCCAGTTTACCATTATCAATTACTGCCAAAACAGAGTGTAAATAAAGAAATAGTATTATTTTGTGATGAAATTGGAAAGGATCTAGGCCACTTGTTGACAAATAAATATCCAGGACACTCAATAATGAACTACTGTATGCCTGGTTGTTCATTATTTGACACAATGAAAAAGTTATGAAATGCAGTTTTAACCAGGATAGTACATTATTAATAGTTGTTGGTAATAGGGGTAATGTGAACAAAGGAGAATTACTCTAATATTATAGATCATTGTGCAACCTAAGTTTAACCGATCAGGCGCCGTGGGTGGTCCGCGCCGTGACAGTTTTACGACCGCGCTTAAATAAACAAACACTCGGATTTCTTTACAATGTCTCAAGTAGTATTGTTAATGTTTTTTGCTACTCGAATAGATTACGAATACGTTTCAAATGGTTGCAGTCTTTGTAAACAACGTTCACTTATCTTTATTACCCGCTTTTGTTATTATTTCTTTTGTTCTTTGTGATAACGATTTCTGATAAAACTACCGTACCAATTCACACGAAATTTTGCAGGGTACATTATGGATAGATAAGTTATCTAACAAAAGCGTTTTTAGAGACAAACATTGAAAACAAAAAATTCAAAAAATCTAGATTTTTTATGATCTAGAATTTCTATTGCTTACGTAACTTTCACCGTACCAAAAAAATATTTTTTTGTTTTATTTTGTTCTAAATGTTGTCTAAAACGATGATACATGTAATATAGAAAAGAAATAAAACACTTACGGATCAGATCCATACAGAAAAACCACAAAATATAACAACTTTCACTGTGACGGGAACTTTCTCTTTTTTGTTTGTTTACACTTTTTTGGTTGGGTCAAAATAGGTGTTATTTAGTGCGAATATTATCTAAAACGATGTAATATTTACTTCAAAATGAAAATATCACCACTTTCCGACGATTTACACACAAAAACCATTAAAAAACGAATTATTACAGCGGACGGGAGTGACATTTGACTGACATTTTACCGCGCGGGAACGTGATTTTCAACATTTTTTTAAAATGTTGCCTATTAATATTTTTGCTTTTAGTCGATTTATTTGACGAGAATATCTATCCGACCATAGACACAAAAATTCACAGACAATAATAGCCATTACAGCGAATACAAATAGAGTTGTAAGCCGCGTGTGTCACTTGTTGCCAATTGGCAACAACGGTCCTTTACCGGTTAAGAAAAATTGTGATGTTCACTTTCCCAAACAGCCAAAGTTTACCACAGGAAGAAAATAATTTTAGATCTGAAATTAATATGACATTATATAATTAGACTAGTAATAATAATTTATTCCATTTAATTGACACTAACAATTATGTTGGGAACCACTTTTATTTGACAAAAGATAGATTTTGTATGGATAGGTACCATCTTTCAAAGTATTGTAAAAGACAGATAGCTGTGTCGCTATCATATTACTTTTCTATTACAGCCAAGAATTTGGCTAAACAAACTGCTTCTATTGAGCAATGCTATGACATTTTAAATAATTCAGCCAATAATTTGGTATCAAAAATTGACATTGATAATAATTTAAATTAGAAATTAAGACAATAGAGGCAACCTCTAGCAATAGTGTACAGAATTGCAAAATAAAATCAAATAAAAGTTTAAAATCTGTAAATAGTATTAACCTGGTGCATCAAAATATTCAAGGATTTATGAACAAAGATTTAGAAGTAGAATTATTTTTGAATTTTAATAGTATTGATATTCTTTGTATAACAGAACATTGGCTTAAAAGCCACCAGTTCTTGTTCAACTTTAATAATCACCAGGTAGGTAGTTCATTCAGCAGAGTTAACACTATACATGGTGGCTCATTAATTTTAGTAAGTAACCAGCTTAAATTTAAAGACCGTAAGGATATTGTGAGCCTATCTGTTGAGCGGACAGTTGAAATAGCCTGTATAGAATTGGAGCAGTTTATTGTATTAAGTGTGTACAGACCCCTTCAGGATTGTATGACTGTTTTGAAAAGGTAATGGATGAAGTGTTCCACAAGATTTGTAACTCGAATAAGTCCATTATCATTGGCGGTGATTTTAATGTTAACTTATTAGAAAACTCAGGTACTTGTAGTAAAATAGTAAGTCTGTTTCAGTCCTACAATCTTGTGAACCTATTTTTGGAGCCCACAAGAATAACCCCTACTAGTGCCACATGCCTAGATAATATTTATACAGATGTTATACCAAGCCACAAAGAAATTATAAATTTACTCGATTCTGATCATTGCGGGCAGAGGATTACTATCCCAAACCAAAACAACAAAGTGGCTAAAAAGGATATCACGGTTAACCCCAAAACTGCAAGTCGCTTGGAAACTTTTAAAGTTAAACTCATTAATAAATTACCAGTTTTGTCTATACATGCTGACCCTAATAATCTATATGATGATTTCTTTTATATATACTGTAAGCAATTTAATTCCACCTTTATTCCCAAGACTATCTCGGTTAATAGTAACGCATCTTATAGTGATTGGGCTACCATTGGTATACATAAAAGTAGAACACGGCTTTATGAGCTGTACAATGAAAGGACTTATGTAAACACAGCTGAATTTAATTTATATGTTAGAAATTATTCAAAATTATTTAAAAAGTTTGTTGTATGGCCAAGTCGCGTTATTTAAGTTCGTAGATTAAAAATAGTAGTAATGTAATTAAAACGACTTGGAATATTATTAATAGTGAAACGGGAAGGTCTGATAACCGAAATACTGACTACAGCCTGTCTATTAATGACAACATAATAAAATCAGACTCACAAGTCGCCGCGGCCTTTGAAAATTTCTTTTCAGATATTCCCGTTTCAACTACTAAATCCCTAAACTCATCACCTTCTGTTGCTGAGTCTTTGCTAAAGGAAAATGTTAATGTTTGCGATTCGGACTTTATTTTTTGAACATATTACCTGTAGAGACATAATTAAAACCTTTCACACTTTAAATGTAAAAAAGACTGCAGATCTGTGGGGTAATTCTGTAGAAGTTGCCAAGTCTATTATTGACATTGTAGCACCTACTTTAGCTCTTATCTTTAATAATTGTATCGACTGTGGGGAGTTTCCTGACCTTATGAAAAATAGTAAAATAATACCTTTGTTTAAATCAGGCAGTACATCAGACCCCACAAATTATAGACCTATTTCAGTCCTACCTACTTTTAGTAAAATTTTTGAGAAATTAATTTTAGAGCAATTGCAAAGATTTTTTAATAGACATAAATTATTACATAGCAAACAGTTCGGTTTTACAAGGGGTCGTTCAACTACTGATGCTGTTGAACTTTTAGGTCATATTTATAATGCATGGGAAGATAAATGCGATGCCTTGGGTATTTTTTGTGATTTGACCAAAGCGTTTGATTGAAACAAAAAAACAGGAAACAGGAAACCAGGGAACAGGAAACTCCGCCACTATGGGATCCGGAACAGCGCTCTGAATCTTCTTATATCATACTTGAGTAATAGGATTCAGTGCGTTGACGTTAATGGAAAAAGATCTCCCGGATCTATAGTAACAATGGGAGTCCCTCAGGGCTCAATTCTTGGTCCTTTCTTGTTTCTTATTTATATTAATGACTTGCCTTACCTCATAAAGGATAACCACGATATAGTGTTGTTTGCGGATGACACTTCACTTTTGTTTAAACTTAAACGTCAGCAGCTGGTTACTGACGATGTAAATAGCGCGATCTCAAAAGTAGTTCACTGGTTCAATGTTAACAATTTACTCCTTAATGAAAAAAAAACCAAATGCATTAAGTTCACCCTACCTCATGTTAGGCAGGTGAAAACTAGTGTGTTAATAGAGGGCGAAGAATTGAATCCTGAAGATAGCACAGTTTTCTTGGGCTTAACTTTGGATGCTAGGCTTCAGTGGGGCCCACACATAGATAAATTGTCAAAAAAGCTAAGCTCCGCAGTATATGCTGTTAGAAAAATTCGTAATTTGACTGACATAGGGACAGCCCGTTTAGTGTACTTTAGCTATTTTCATAGTGTAATGTCGTACGGTATTCTGTTGTGGGGAAATGCCGCCGACATTCAGACTATCTTTGTTTTGCAGAAAAGAGCTGTTCGATCAATTTATAAATTAATGTAATGACTGTGCCTTCTCAGTATATTTTTGATAATCTTTTATATGCCCATAAAAATATAAAATTGTTTAAAAAATACAGTGATATCCATAACATAAATACTAGAAACAAACACAAATTTGTTGTACCTACAACAAGGCTCAAGAAAATAGGTGGCTCGTTCAGATGTCAATGTATACGCTTTTATAATAAACTTCCAAGCCACGTACAAGATCTAAGCCTTAATAAATTTAAATCATTCATTAAACGTAAGTTGTGCCAGAAAGCTTTTTATACCGTTAAAGATTACGTTGAGGACAAAAAGGCTTGGGATTGAGCTGCTCCAATTATAATTTTTATTTTTTTACTTTCGGAACTTTGTTTATTTTGCAAACTTTAAAATTATACACACAATGACATGAATATTTACTTGTGAAGTATAATATTATTATTATTTTAATGATTGTGAATGTGAGGACTATGTGGGTCATTTATATATATATATTTTTTTTCAGTTACTTCTAATGATAATCTGGCAGTTTTGAGTACTTTATGCGGCCTACCCAAATGTCCCTTCTTTGATATTGTTCGTCGAATCGTTGAGCTCCTTTAAAGTTCTGAGTTGAGCTACACTATTACTGACAAATGCGTGCACTGACTGGACAGGTCCACTCAAATCTGTATGGTTCTTTCCTCAGAAGACCATTTCAGACACAAATCTACATGGTCCTCAAATTAAATGCTCTGACCAAGATTATTTCCGGGTTTTTATATACACATTGACAATGAATTTTATATAAACAATGACATGAATATTTACTTTAAAAGTATTTTAATTATTGTGAATGTGAAGATTATGTGGGTCATTCCTTTTTGTTTTGTTTTAAATTTTTTCTCAGTTAGTTCTAATCATGGTCTGACAGTTTGAGTAATTTAAGTGGCCTACCCAAATGTCCTTTTTTTGGTATTTTTCGTCGAATCGTTGAGCTCCTTAAATTCTGAGTTGAGCTGCACGACAACTGACAAATGCGTGCACTGACTGGACAGGCCCTCTTAATCTGTGTGGTGCTTTCCTCAAAAGACCACTTCAGACACCAATCCACATGGCCTTCACATGATCTGACCAAGATCTAGTTTTAAAATATGATTGACGTGTAAAGGTGTTTGTACAAACCTACTTACAGAAATAAAATCATTTATCATGCTGACAAAAAAAGTAAGCCCTTGTCATTTTTTCAAGCACTTAAAGAAAAACTAGACAAAAGGTCATCCATAAGATCGATGTTTGCGTCCTCATCTATTAAAGACGATGATGGTTTACGAGCGTCCTATAATATATCTTTACTAATAGCGAAGTCGAGGAAACCCCGCACAATTGGAGAGCAGCTTATCTTACCAGCCATTGCGGAGGTCCTTAACAATGTATTGCACAAACCCGCACATGATATTTTAAAGAGAATACCTTTGAGCAATAACACCATTCAGAGACGCATAGACGAGATGGGACGCGATGTGGAAAACATTTTATGTAAGTTCTTACAGACCAACAGATTCTCTCTCCAGTTGGACGAGTCTACATTACGCGGCAATGAAGCTCTGTTGTTAGGATATGTTCGATATATCAAAGATGAAAATATGTGCCAAGAACTTTACTGCTTTTTGCTACATATTTAGAGACTGATACCAGAAGAGAATCGATTTTTCAGGCCGTGGAACATTTTTTTACTGACAAAGCTATTCCATGGAAGAACATTGTTTCTGTTGCGACTGATGGTGCACCGTCTATGGTTGGTCGTCATCGTGGTTTTATAACACACTTAAAGCGACAACTGCCTGATGTACTGGTCATTCACTGCGTGATTCACAGGCAGCATTTAGTAGCAAAAAAGCTGGGTCCTAGATTGCATAAGTCTTTACAATATGTAATAAATGCTATCAACAAGATTCGAAGCAATTCTTTGAACTCTCGGTTATTTGCTTAGCTATGTGAGGAAAACGACGAAGTCTTTACTCGATTACTTCTGCACACTGAAGTTATCTGGCTATCAAGAGGCTCTTGCTTAGAAAGATTTTCAGCCATTTTTGAATCTGTGTTGGAGTTTTTACAAGAAAAAGATCCGAATTTGAAAGAAAATCTGAACAATTGTAAAACAGATATTTATTACTTGACTGATATCTTTGGAATGTTCAACAAAGTTAATTTGCAGCTGCAGGGTGACGATCTTAACAGGATTAAAACAAAATCAATAATATCGGCCTTCGTGGGTAAACTAATCCTTTATAAACAAAATTTAGGCAGAAAAGAATATTCGCAGTTTCTGCATTTGTCAAAATTACCAGAAATGCTTCAAGATGATGACATTTTATTATATGTCACTCACTTGGACGCATTACACAAGGATTTTACGGAGAGGTTTGAGGATCTTTTAAATTTACAAATTCCTCAATGGATAATAAATCCGTACAATACCACAGCCATAGAAGAAGCCAATGTTATAATGCAAGAAGAGTTGATTACCATCAGCACAGACGAAGAGCTTAAGCAGAAGTTCAAGCAAGGCTATCAGAAGTTCTGGTTGCAACGCAACATTGAAACACAGTATCCTACATTGTGGAACATTGCTGAAAAATACCTTATCGCTTTTCCATCATCATACCTAGTTGAAAAAAGCTTCAGTGTGGTAACAAAAATTTTGACGAAATAAAGAAACCGCTTGAAAATCAACGAACGTGGAGATTTAAGGCTGCAACTCACCAATATTGAACCGGATGTAGCTAGATTGGTAGATAGTCACCAGGTTCATCCATCACACTGAATGTTTTATTTTCTCTTTGCGAATTAATACTTTTTAAATGTAATTTCCTACCTACTTAAGATTCTTGCGTATATGCATTGAAGAGTCTTTATCTTCTTGGTGTTATACTTCTGCCGGTGTACCTCAGGGTGGCGTTTTATCTCCTTTACTCTTCGCAATTTTTATAATCTCTATTTCCAAAAAACTTCTTTCTTCCTTACCACCTTTATGCAGATGATTTGCAAATATATAAACAAGCTGCCCATTCGGATTTGGCTGATGCAATTAATATCATAAACAAGGATTTGGGTTCAATTTGCGAGTGGAGTGAGGCACATGGGTTGCAGGTTAATCCATCGAAGACTCAGGTCATTGTTATTGGCAGCTCAAGGATGACCCCCAAGATAGCTTGGTCGCAGCTTCCCCAAGTTCAATTTAACGGAACTGCTATTCCAGTCAGCGAAAAGGTTAAGAATCTTGGGGTTTGGATTGACAAACATCTTTCTTGGGGTCCCCACCTACAGGACGTGAGTCGCAAAATTTTTGCATCTGGTAAGTCCTTGAGACGACTGCGGAACTTTCTTCCGACTGCCACTAAAACTGCGCTTGCACAATCCCTTTTACTTCCCATCCTTGACTACGCTGATGTCAGTTATCTTGATCTCACTGAGGCACAACTAGATAAGCTTGAGCGACTTCAAAACTTTTGCATAAGATTTATATTTGGCCTGCGCAAATATGATCACTTTTCTGAATTTCGTACAAAGCTCAAGTGGCTTCCCATACGTCTTCGCCGGAATTCTCATATCTTATTTCAGCTCTACAGTATTCTGTTCAATCCTACAACCCCCTCTTATCTTAAAGAACGTTTCAAGTTCCTTCATGACACACATAATAGATATCTGAGGTCATCGGAAAATTTGAGACTTGAGATGCCGATGCATTCCACCGGCTTTTATGACAAATCTTTTACAGTTCAAGCAGTACGGTTATGGAATGCCTTGCCCGTGTCGATAAGGCGTGCTCAATCTTTGTCCACTTTTAAAATTCTGGTAAAAAAACACTTCCTCTCTCCTTAAACATCATCATTACATACAGGGCGTCCCAAAGTTATGGGACATGAAGGGAAAGTACCTTAAATATCGTAGATAGGGTATTTTGCTGAAAGAAGACATTATGTTATTTTTAAAAGTTAGTAATTCTGCATTCAAAGATTTTCTAAAAATTACTTGCCTCGTCTGGGAATCGAACCGACTTAAATGTAAAAAAAACACCCCTACTTTTATGATGCCAATCGAAAGAATGGCCAAAAAATAATAACTCTTCATAAGTAACATAGTATTTTAAAAGAAAGGAACAGCGTGAAATTAATCATTTTAATCAAATTAAAAACATACATGAAACTGCCGTAGTCAATTAAGTGGGTATTTTTTTTGTAAATTAATTAATTAAATGCTCAAAATGTGATCCCTCTTGTCTTACGCAAATCGCCAATCTTTTAATGAGTCCGCTGCCTGTTGATTTTCTTATCATTTTATGGTGAATACTCGATATGATATGGCACAATTAGTAATTCTGCATTCAAAGATTTTCTAAAAATTACTTGCCTCGTCTGGGAATCGAACCGACTTAAATGTAAAAAAAAACACCCCTACTTTTATGACGTCAATCGAAAGAATGACCAAAAACTAATAACCTTTCTTAAGTAACATAGTATTTTAAAAGAAACGAACAACGTAAAATGTTTGAGTGAAATTTCAAGAAAGTTATTGATTGCCGACGACGACGTTCGAAAAGTAGTGAATGTTTTCCTACTTGGATTGGTACGAATGGACCGATTAGATGGCCGGCCAGATCCCCGGACCTATCCCGGAATACGTGAAAGATATGCTATACAAAAAACGATACGAGAACGGACGAGTTACAAACAGAATTGTGCCATATCATATCGAGTATTCACCATAAAATGATAAGAAAATCAACAGGCAGAGGACTCATTAAAAGATTGGCGATTTGCGTAAGACAAGAGGTAGCACATTTTGAGCATTTAATTAATTAATTTACAAAAAAATACCCACTTAATTGACTACGGCAGTTTCAGTATGTTTTTAATTTGATTAAAATGATTAATTTCACGCTGTTCCTTTCTTTTAAAATACTATGTTACTTATGAAGAGTTATTATTTTTTGGCCATTCTTTCGATTGGCATCATAAAAGTAGGGGTGTTTTTTTTTTTACATTTAAGTCGGTTCGATTCCCAGACGAGGCAAGTAATTTTTAGAAAATCTTTGAATGCAGAATTACTAACTTTTAAAAATAACATAATGTCTTCTTTCAGCAAAATACCCTATCTACGATATTTAAGGTACTTTCCCTTCATGTCCCATAACTTTGGGACGCCCTGTATAGTTCCTTGCTCTTGTTTCATGTTTATAATTTTATGTATATCTGTTATTTATCTAATATGTCTATGTATATATTTAAATAGGTAATTATATGCTTTATGTATTTGTGTATCTGTTATATATGTAAATGGTACACCACTGACTACCTGCAGTATTGTCTCTCCTTTTCCATTTAAATCCATCCAAAGGTTGTCTGTAAAAGATCGCTTTTAGCGATAAGACCGCCCATTGTGTCACCTAATGTAAAATTTCTAAATTAATGTCTGTAATTTTTTGGTGTGCTAAAGAATATTCTATCTATCTATCTATCTAAGTACCTAATTTGTAATAATCATTATAAATTAAACTTGATATTTACTGAATTGTATGTCTTTTTATTTTGTTGAATTTTGATGAGAAAATGAAGTCAACTTTACTAACTTAACCAAGTGCAAAGTTTTCCAATTGGTACCTTAGTACCTAGTTTTTATCAATAGGAAAAAACTAAAGATAGGCGTTATTCATAATAGTCTGCTAACTTAAAGCATTGCTAATTCTCACTCTGTCTTCTTCTATTGACCTAAGTCAGAATGAAAAATAACACTCTGTAGCAGCTGTTTTAAGTTAGCGGACCATTATGAATAAGGGGGTTGATCTTAAAAGTAAGTAATTTGGCCATGGGGGTCTGAGGTAACAGTTCATTTTGGAAAAGGGGTCACCTGTCCAAAATAGTTTTGGGGATCCCTGCTCTAGATTGTTCTATGGAGCAGAACCAGCATGTTTCCAAGCATTCTTATCTTGGATATAATCCTGTAATTTGTAATATGCTTGTTTACAAAGTGTACTTTTATTATGAGTTTTAAATTTTCTTTCATTTAATTGCAATATATCAAGGTATTTTGTTGTAACATTTAACACTGTACCCCATAAAAGATGTATGTATGAACTTTAGAAAATCTGAATGGTTGATCTATTTTACCTTTATTTCTGGTATTAAAGTTGTGTCCATCACTTATTTTATTTAAAAGATGTAGATTTTTTCTTACATACATAATCCTAACTTATATTATAAATGCGGAAATGAGTTTGTTTGTTTGATACGCTTTCACGCTAAAACGGCTGAACGGATTTGGTTGAAATTTGGCACACGGGTAGACCATGATTTGGAATAGGACATAGGATACTTTTATCCCGGTAGTACGGTCCCGTGGGATAATTTCTGATATGCACGCGGGCGAAGCGGTTAGCAAAAACTAGTATCTTCATAAATGAATTGGCAAGGTACCGTCATAATATTAATATTTTTAAATAGTTCCCTAAGAGATTCGTGGCGATGTAGTTTATAAATAGCTCTGACAGTTCTCTTTTGCAAAATAAAAATGATTCAATGTCAACAACCTGACCCCACAGCAAAATGCCATACGACATAATATTGCAGTAGTAGCTAAAATAGACCAAACGCGCGGTTTCTTCATCTGTTATCTTTCTAACAGCATAAGCGGCCGAGCTTAGCCGCCCCGCAAGAGATGTTATATGAGGTCCCCATTGTAATTTCTCGTTTAGCGTGATTCCTAGGTAAATCGTTTGATTAATAAATTCCAGTTTTTCTCCATTCAATATGATGTCACACTCGCTAGGTACTTCTTACATTCGGTAATTTAAATTGATGCAATAAACTAATCTTGGACCTGAAGAAAGGAGTTATTCATGTCGTCAAGATTTTGTGACTGTCAGTCTATTTTAAAAATCAATGATGTGTTATCTGCAAATAACATCATCTTCGGATGATTTTAAAGTAATTGGGGTAAATCATTAATATAAACTAAAAAGAGGAATGGACCCAATCTCGAACCTTGAGGAACGCCCACGCCCATTGCCATTTCAGACCCTAGTGAGTAACTGTATATCCCGTTTACTTGAATTTTAACCTTTCTATCTTTCAGGCATGATCTTAGTGAATCAGGAGCTGTTTTCCTAATCCCATAGTGGTCTAGTTTCAGCAGAAGTGTTTCATGGTTTACGCAATCGAACGCCTTCGAGAGATCGAAAAAGATTCCAGTAGCATCTTGTCAACTTCTTCACAGGCATTAAAAATGTCTCCCGGTTAAAATCCTACCTAAATTAAACCTCAAAAAAAAAAACTTAATACACCAACTATGTATTTTAAAAATAAACATAATACAACATTTATTTCTTTCTTTCTTATGAAGAATATTGACTTTTAAATGTAATAGATGGAGTCTGGCAAACGAAAGTAGACACTCGAATTATTTGCAAAGCTTTTATATCAACCGGTTTTTAATGTCAACCGTATTGTTGGTGTCTTGTTGTGATCTTGATACTGCATTTACTATCTCAAAAATTACAAAACAATAACTCTAATGAATCTTTTCACATGGAAGTTTTAGATTCAGATTTTGATTAGGTTAGTGAATATTAACCAAAATGATCATAAAATATTGTTGTTTTTTTTATTCGAATTGCAGTAACCTCTCAACCCCTGTTTGACAGATGAGTCATATCATAACTGTCAAGCCCTTTTTTTTGGGTGGGCAATTATCAAATAACTTCTCCCGCTCTGTGCGGAGCGGGAGGGCGTGTCAGACTCTTACTGGCTAAAACCCACCGGTGTTCCTTTGGTTGCCCTGTTGCCGGGGACCACGATCTCCCTTTAGGTTTTCTTCGCACCCCCGGCAGGCATCGGCCCTAGCGGACCCCGTCAATTCTGCTGACATCTCTTTGAGGCGCGCGTGGAACACAACGCGCCCGCCGACCCGGGCCTGGTCCAAAAGACGTCGAGCTACCCATTGCTCACCGTCCGCAAGCCCACGCCTACGGTAGCTGGAAATCGGCCTTCGATTCCCGACCCCCGGGCCTCTCCTCCCGCGGCGGTTAGGGGCGTGAGGCCGCGAAATTTGCTTCTCCCTCACGTGTTCCTCTTCCTCCTTCGCGAGCATTACCGCTTCGCAGAAGGAGGTGACGGCCTCCCATTTCCTCACGCTCCGTACCATGGCCAGGGCCGGACGCGAGAGATCACCGTCAGCGATCGCCTCCACGAGGACACGGCGATGCTCCGCCCGAGCCGGGCAGACCGCCACCGTATGCTCCACCGTGTCCTCCGGGCGATCCGCACAATGGTGACACCCGGGCGTTTCCTCCCGCCTTATCTTGAACAGGAACCTCCCAAAATAAACGTGTACGGTGAGGACCTGCGTCAGACTCTTTCTGATGAACAGAAAGAGCGCCTTGATAGATTGTGGTAAAAGTTTAGGAAGAACATCGTTAATCAAGCATAGGATTGACACCGGGGACAGCTTGCCCATCAAACATAGACAATACCCCTTTGCTCCTCCAATTATGGCAGAACTTGAGAAGGAAATCCAGGATTATGCTGGACAATGATGTAATAGAATCCTCGTTTAGTTCATGGCGTTCTCCGGCATTACTGGTGAAGAAATCTTCGGGTAAGAATCGATTGTGCCTCGACAGTCGTCAGTTAATTAAGGTAAAGGTAAAAGACTCATATCCTTTGTCTAGAGTTACCACAATCTTACACGGTCTAAGAAACGCTCGGCTTCTGTCAAATATTGATCTATGATCAGCATTCTGGCAGATACCGCTAAAAGAAACAAGCAAGGAAAAGACTTTTGGACTCGCTGGAAAAGGACTCTATCAATTCAAAGTCATGCCGTTTGGACTAAGCAATGCATTTCAAACACAACAACGGTTGATGGATCGCTTGTTCACGCCGGAATTTGAAAATAGGGTGTTCATTTATTTGGATGATATCGTCATATGTGACGATAACTTCGACAGTCATTTATCGTCATTGTCAGTCATGTAAAAAATCAGCTTAATACCTAAACTCGTATTTTTATTCAGACGAAATAAACAGATTTTTCGAAAGGTCAAGAAACTTCTCTTTTTGTTTTTGAACAAATAATTCTAAAGTATCAAATTAGGTTATTCCAGGTATGTCATACAAATTTTGGGGTTGCAGTGCTGATATTTATTTATGTTTTTGCAAAACTGTACGTTAATCAATTATGTTTATTTTTAATTAGTTGAATATTTCTCATGTAAGTGAAATTTCTTATGGGAAGTAAAGATATCTCAAACCCTGTATTTTTTTAATTTGCCGCGCTTTTTAGTCTTTACTTTCGTTTGCCAGACTCTACAACTGAATTATTACAACAAAAAAGCGGCGAAAAATAGATAGTTGATTTTGACAATCTGCTGTCTCTGCCTACTCCTATGGGATTATGGGCGTGAGTATGTGTGTATTTATATCGCCAGTTATACACAAATCGAAGATATCTGAAAGAAAAAAGAATCACTCCTAACAAATAGCAATAAACATTCAGCCCGAATCTTATAGTGAATTTTATTTATAGAATGATTTCACAAGAATTCTTAGCTACATCCTGTATCTGTTCGCTCTGGGTTTTTTTGAGCACTCTTTTGCTTTCGTGTGTCAGTTTGTTGGTGCTCCTCTACAGGTCGTATTTTACAATCGACGTGGACTGGAAACTTGGTATACAGGTTTTACGATCTTATATATTTTGTTGTCTTCGGGGATTTTTGATTGGAGGGTACTTCCTCCAAAAAAGAGCAAAAAGGGGACTACTGGGTATCGCCGCCTTATGAGATATCCGATTTCGATGGTTCTTTATTTATTTGAAAGGTAGTAACTTTAATTTGGTATCTTAAAAAATTGGTGAAGATCTGATGAGAATCTTCGGCGTGATGAGCAGAATAGCTCCTCAAAATGCAGTAAATTGCTCACTTTTACATTTCTACCAGTTGAATCGGCCCTTTAACTACTTGATAGGGATTGGTGGAGCACCTGGGACCACCTTCTCATCACAAAACTAGATAATCCTGAAAATAATTTTCAGAATTCCATAAAATGTGATGATGTGTGATGCACTGTGCACATTGCGAACATAGCTTTAAAAGTGAAGTCTCGTGTTTAACAGGTAGTAGTTGGTTAGTTGTGGGTTAATTTATTTCTGTTTAATTATCGTTTTGCCTTGCGACTGCGGCCGCAGTCGGGTTGTTTTTTAAGTTTGAAAGGTAAGTATATTAATAAATAAGATTTTGGTTTTTTCACTACTAAAGTTATTTAAAACGGGATATTTACCATGTTTTAAAAACAAAAAACATGGTAAATATCCCGTTTTAAAGAACTTCAGTGGTATATTAATTGTTGCAAAAAAGTTTGTGCTTGCAAAGTCTACTTACTGTTCGCAGAACTACTAGTAGTTATTACAAGTGGGACAAATCTTCTCATGTGATTGTTCCTTTGAGACCCTGTGTGTATTACGGTTTTGACTATTAGCATAAGTACAATCAATTTATAACCTTCTCACTGCTGGGACACAGGCCTCCTCTCTATGAAGGAGCGGGCCATAATCAACCACACGGCCCAGTCCGGGTTGGTGGATAGCACATGCCTTCGTTTTGAGTACAGTTGGTGGCCGATTAGAACGCAATTCTACTAAATAAATGAAAGTATGTATGTATGGAAGTTCGTCATTTTTGCGAACATAGCTTACGTTGCAGGCTACTAACACGTGTTACTAATTGAAAAAAAAAAAGATATTATTAAAATGTCACAATATGTTGTTTCAGGTACAATCTGTAGATTGATAGACGTGTGTGATCCGAAATACTGCACTGCTTTGGAGACTACTGCGGGAGGACGGGTACGTTGCTTACAATGTTACTTTTGAAGTGAAAACTTCTTTAGGCGCGTTGAGCGATTTTTGGTAGAGAAAAACTTTGGATTCGCGTCACCGTCGTCATGCCCACGCCATCATGCTGTAGTAGCAGTAAGTTTGAAGGTTGCGAGTGCGTGCTCCTTAGATTTTAATTAAAAACTGTTTTTGTGTGTAATCGACGGTAAGTGGATGAATATTCATTTATATTTATACAGGGCGTCCCAAAATTATGGGACATGAAGGGAAAGTACCTTAAATATCGTAGATAGGGTATTTTGCTGAAAGAAGACTTTATGTTATTTTTAAAAGTTAGTAATTCTGCATTCAAAGATTTTCTAAAAATTACTTGCCTCGTCTGGGAATCGAACCGACTTAAATGTAAAAAAAAAACACCCCTACTTTTATGATGCCAATAGAAAGAATGGCCAAAAACTAATAACTCTTCTTAAGTAACATAGTATTTTAAAAGAAACAGCCTTTTAATATCACCTCTATAGAGACACCAGGTTTCTGCGGCGTAGGTGAGTATTGGCAGAACTAAGGCTTTATAAACGCACATCTTAGTTTGCAGTTTCCGGTCGTGAGAGGTCCACACACGTTTAGTAAGTTTCCCAAAGGTGGCGGCTGCTTTAGCAATCCGTGATGGAATTTCAGAGGCCAGCCTGTTTTAATTCATTTATAAGCAGTTATTATATCGTTGTAGATAATATTTGCACTAAATAACATCATACATCGTGGGTGTACCTACTACAGGGACACCTCTGCCCAACTCTTCGGGGAAACAAGGCGTGATGTTATGTTATGTTGTTATGTAACATCATACATACTTATTTTTGGGCAAAGAATAACCGTTTAGTGCCGTCTTCAAGAAAATTTTATCATTTTACAATTATAGTGGCATATTTTTTCGACATATAGGTTGCTATCAGTCAATAAAGGTGTAGTATCCTAATAACATTTTTTGAAGTGAAAACTTTTTGAAGAGCTTAACCGATTTTTGGTAGGCGAAAATTTTATGGGTTTGCGTCACCAACATGCTAACGTTAACAGCTTATCTGTAGCTATGAGTATGGCGTGTTGCGCTTGGTCAGCAATGAAAGCATATATTTTAATATACATTAATAATTTTTATTGATTTGAAAAAAAAAGCACTTATTTCATAGTTTTAAGTTTTCACTTTTGTCGACAGTCCTATGTTTTTATTAGAATTACACACTTTTATCACACTTATTAAGTTATTCTTATATTATACAAGGTTAAATTAAATTAACTGGCGAAACTTTGCAGACTGAACGGGCATTTTCATTTTTAACTCATAATTTGACGTAATTACAGCTGATTACAGGGCCATCGGCGGCTGGTGGTGTAGTTACCTGAAATTACGACTTTACTTATTATATTTTTTTTACTCATCACTTCTGCGAAGTTTCGTCACCTAATTTAATTTTACTCTTTATAGGTACCGCACTCGTGTAAACGAGGCTGTGATCGAGCTGTCCTAACGTCACCGGTTGATTGTGCGATTGTGCTGGAGACGACTAACTTCCCTTGTTGCAGCTGTACAACGTGATCGTGGACACGGAGGTGACCAGCAAGCTGCTGCTGCAGCGCGGACAGCTGCAGACACGCACTACCATCATACCGCTCAACAAGATCAGCGGACACGTCATCGACAGGAACACCGTGTCACGGGCGCAGCGGATTGTGAGTAGAGTGCTACAAGGATCTTTTGGCTCTTGAATGACACGACAGAGATGCGTTGTTGGTAAAAAATTGTGAAATTGTCTCGGAAATTGTATTGAGAAAAATAATAAGATCGTATTTCGGCCATGGCGACCAATCTCAGCGGAGACCAGCCTTCTGCGCGGGAGATAGTATAGTGCAGGCGTGTGTGCGCAGACACAGGTGCACTCTACGTCCACAGCGACGGCCGCCCGCCAGGCGCAGGCGATACGTGCGCGAGGCACGGGCTATCACACCGGTAACTTCCAAACTCCGGACTGTTACTAAGAAATTCCTAATGGAAAAACCCAATAATGATTTGCCTGACCCGAGAATCGAACGCTCAGCAGTTGCGCTTGCGACCACGAGACCGACGGGGCAGTCATACGGGGGTGTGGTGTATTGATAGAACAAGATTGTGGCGTTAGTTCCGATTGTGGCTATATGCCAAAAGAACATTGTAGCGTTATATATATGTACTTTGTGATTGTGTTCTTTTCTCGGTCTTTATTGTTATTTGGAAAAGTCCTGTGCTGAAGAACAAGGCTAAAACCCTACTGTGTTCCTTAAATTACTCTGCAGTTAACAAATACTCTTATCCTCCAAATACTATCTGGTGTCAGTGTTTGAGTCTGTTTAGTAAACATTAATTTCCTCTTTCGAACATTAACCTAAGAAGAAGCGTAGTTGCATCATCATCATTTCAGCCGAAGGACGTCCAATGTTGGACATCAGTCTCCCCAAGCGTCGCCACATCGACCGCTCCTATGCTTCTCCCTTCCGGCGGATTCCTGCAGCCTTCATAAGGTCCAAGGGAATCGTATAGAATTGTAATGAGTGTGTGTATACGGCCAGGGCGGCGGCCCCGAGAACGTGCAGCTGGCGCTGGACCTGATCTCCTTCGCCAGCCACCTGCGGCCCGCCATGGCGTGGGTGTTCGGCGGCACGCTGGTGTGCCGCGACCTGGCCACGGCCAAGCGCGTCACGTTCCACCCCGGCGTGCGGCGCCGCGCCGTGACGCTGGACGGCGACGTGTTCGACCCGTCCGGCACGCTGGCCGGCGGCGCCAAGCTCAAGGTCGGTCCGCTATCGAGACTATCTAATTAATGTTTCAAAAATATCTGTTGAAAGTGTAAACAAACCTAGTTCAAGTTAAGTTACACATTTATTTGTATTGAGAAGATGAGACATCAAAAGGAACACGTTGTGTAGTTGAATTATACAACGTGTTCTTTTTGATGTCCCATAACTCTTTTATATAATTAGGTTATAATCTTCCGTGGGAGTACGGGGACAAAATATAGCCTATGTTACTCGCTGATAATGTAGCTATCCATTGCTGAAAGAATTTTTCAAATCGGTCCAGTAGTTTTTAAGTTTACTTATTCGTTACATACAAAAATATAAAAATACAAATCTTTCCTCTTTATAATATTAGTATAGATTAAGGTGTTTTACATAAATAATCGTGACTTTGTTGAATTATTTTGTACTAGCTTCAGCCAACCTTGATTCAACCTTGATTATGAAACTATTTAGTGTAAGGATTAATATCGTGATACGAATATCATCATCTTTCGATTCTACCCGTGTTTTGATTGACTAATTTGAACAAATTACGGTTATTGTGACTTAACTATAATAGTTAGACCTATAACCTCGCGGACTTTTTTGTGGGTAATGATGAGTACTATAAACATGTAGTACATTATTGTATGTATCATTATATACTACAGACTTCGTACGTATCAATACATCATAATGAATTATTGTGTGACATTTTAATCGAGGCTTTTATTCAGTAACTTGGTTATTGATAACACTTTTACACATCAAAATTGTTCGTTACTCTGTTGGGAGTCTGTATTCGAAAATTTCGATGAAAAATAATAGTAGCGATTTCATGGAACCACTGTTTTTAGGGAGGCTCGATACTAGTCCAGTTGCAAGAGCTCAAGAAGTTGGAACAAGATCATAAGACGGCGAAGGCACAGCTTTCGCAGTACACTGCAGAACTGCAGTCAATGCAGCATGCCGGAGAAAAATACACCGCTACACAACAAAAGTAAGCCATAACAAACTAATATTTGTTGTTCATGATATTAAGGCTCCGTGCACGAAAAAAACCCTTTTTCGTCAATAACTTATCTAATTGTAAGAAAGCTTGAAATATTAATGTTTAAGTATAAAAGTACAGTTTTCGTGGTGCTAAACCATTCGTGTCAGTCACAGCACTTGTTTATAGTTGCATCACTTTTGCGCTCTCGGAAATATGGTTTATTTCGCCTTTGATTTACATAATGAAGTTAAAGTATAATCATAAAATAAAATTTTGATTTTATTTCAAGGATAGGTGAAGATTAATGAGCGATTTTCAAATTTCTTGATATGGTTTGCTAAATAATAGGAAAAAAATACATTACCGACATGGTTAAAAAAATGGTTATTTCCTACCTTTTCTTTTCTGCTATATTTTGTATGGAAGTTGAAAAAAATGGTTCCTCTATGTACAAGTAAATATAATGATTTTAATGATATTTTTAATTTTCAAAATCAAAAGTAGTGTCTTCTAATGAAACGATCAAACGTCAGCCCGCGTCAATTTTTGGAAAACTTGTTGCGAATTTTAGTGATTTTCCACGAATCATTAATATATTTGAAAAATCCCTTTCCGCTTTGTACAAGACAAAGAATTCGACTTTTCAAATCACAAATAATTTTGTTTAAATTCTGTTTCCCTTTTTCACAACTAATGAACAAAATTGATCAAAATCAGTCTATTTCGTGCACGGCCCCTTAATTGGTGTCTGTTGTTACTGCAACTCGATTCAATTCCGATATCAAGACAGAACCCCGTGTGCATGGGAAACAAAATTTGCACAACTTTGTTTCAGAAATATGGTAATTGTGTTGCAGGAATTTTTTTTTGGTAATATTTCTTATTTTGGGTGTGAAACATATTGCCAGTTGCCACCAACACAAAATGATGTTGCGCAACTTTGTTAGTGAACTCAGTTTATAATGTTTCTAATTTTGGTTATTGTAGACCAAGTCAAATAAGTATGTCCCTGAAATAAATGGAATCAAATGATCAACTTTTTCATTCTTTTAAATGTAAAGACATGGCTAATGTAACAACACATTTGATTGTATCGAGCTAACAAGGCTAAAGGCTATAGAGATATTGTCTATTATAAATTTAATTAGCTAAATTAAGCCATCACAGAAAGCTAACCATTATATACTCCGAACCATTGTCCTTCACTTCATTTAAGTATTTTATAAATAAATGGAAAATGGTGTGGGTTACATGTTTACTATTTTAGTTTTAGGCTATCTTGTATTTTCTGTAGCATGTAACTGTTTTTTATCCCAAATGAATAAAAATAAATAAAAAGTGTTCGTTCTGACGCATTAGTTTTGCATTAGGTACGAGATAATGTCTCACGAGCTGAGTATCGTGAAGGCGCGCCTGGCGACTACATCACACGCGCAGATGCATGCCGAGATCGAGAGCTTGCGGACACAGGTACACATGTATTTCATATTGTTTTGATCCTTGTTCTTCAATTGATGTTATTTCCACAATATCAACTTTATAAAAGTGTAAATTAAGTGGATTTCAGAATGAAAATCATTACAAAAAAAAATTGTAGCGCTTATTGAACTAAAACTTTGTGTTATTAACGTTATTTTTTCAATAATACATATTTGGAAAGTAAATAGCGAACGCACTGATAGTAGGAAATCACTTCAAAGGTTGCTACGTTTGTACAATCAGGGAAATTTATTGATCAGCAGATGGACACACTACGTCAGTTTGCCGTGTTATGTCATTTCATACGACTGGCAAATACGAAAGTTGTTGAGTGGAGTGTGAGGACCGTATTAATGATTGATTGCATTGGTATTACATTAATAATGAGTACTGAGGTTGTCATTCGTGGATGTTTCTACCATCGTTATGAGTCGTCGTAAGCCCGAAAGTTTAACAATCAGTCTTACCAACGGGTATCGTATTACCCAGTTACTGGATTGCGGAGGTCAGATAGGTAGTCGCTCCTTGTAAAATACTGGTATTCAGCTGTATCCGGTTAGACGGGAAGCCGATCCCAACATAGTTGGGAAAAGGCTAGGCAGATTGCAGATTGACTAGCTTTTCCCCGCGGCTTCGTCCGCGTGAAGTTCGGAAAGCATCCCATGGGAACACACTACCGAGATAAAAAGGTGTTGTTTAATAATCTTTTTAAGAGGAATATTTCCGTAATACATTGGTTTCATATAACTCCATTGGCGGCGCACACCAGTAAAGCTCCCAGTCGGCATGATTTTTTCTGACATCTTCAACAATCATCGTTATATTTCAGCCAATTTACACAAAACTTTAATGAATTATACACCTAAACCTTCCTCGTGAATCACTTCATCCATTGGTGAAAACCGTATGAAAATCCGTTTGGTAGTTTTTGAGTTTATCGCGTCCAGACTGACAAACGCGGCGGGGGGACTTTGTTTTATAATGTGTAATGATGATTCGAATGCGTGTACTCTCCGCGCCCCCTGTATTAACATATTACTAGAACATGACATGGATCTAAGTGAACGTGCACAAACGGAGAACTGGCATGAAGTATGTAGTTTGATCAAGTATTGCTTTTGTCTTGTCGAATCGATTTTTTTTATTACACGGAACTAAGAGATTAGTTCCGTGCAATAAAAAAAAAACCATGTTTATATATAATTTTTTATATATTGTAATGTAGATAGCTGAGCAGAAGGCAGCCCTAGATAATGCAAAATTGACGCAGCAACAAACCGCCGCGCTAGCGAGAGAGCTGGAGGATAAGGTGCGAGACATCAAGGGGCACAGGGAGAGGTGAGTACTATCGTATAGTAGCATTAACATACGTAGAGCAATATTAATGTTTGAAGATTGTGTTTGAGTAGAGATGTTTGCACAGAACTGCACTGACGATTTTCATGCAGTCATTCGCAAAAAGGTCGCTATTGAAGCATAGAATGCGGGTCAGCAACAAAACATCCTGAAAATTGGCGGAGAGCTCTTACTCCCCTATTCCCAGGCATTTTGTGGAGAGAATGATCAATACAAATTCACACAAACTACATGTAATCTGTGCCCACATGGAGAATTATGAAACGTCAGAAGCAGGTACTTGGTTTGAATTGGTCGTTTCCTATGGAGAAGAGCTGCCAAGAAACTTATACTCTTTTGAAAATGATTGGCTTTTACAATGTTTGTGTTTTTGTGTTTTTTTTTTCTAAATCCTAATCTATTTATTTTGAATCATGACTGTTGACGTTATTTCATTTAATATTATTGTTAATTGTTGATTTATTAATGTTATTGTTCATTGTTGATTTATTTATATTATTGTTCATTGTACCTATTTTAATTTTAAAATCCTATTGTCTTTCGACCAAATTTGTACACCAGCCATGGTCAAACATGTTGAGCCAAAAAATACCTTGTTACACCATAAGCATCATACCATGTATATTATCGACACATGTTTTTGCAAATAAATGAATCTGAATCTGAATGGATATGGGAGGATAGTGTAGGCCTGTCAACAAGTACTAAATACTTAACAAAATAGAAAATGGTCTACAAACCGGAGCCTCTATAGGTCATTACATTCACAAAATAGAAAGTAATCTATATGAAAATAATAATAAGTATCTCTACGTTGACGTCGGTATCTCTACGTTGACGTTGGTATCTCTACGTTGACGTCGGTATCTCTACGTTGACGTCGTGGTGGGGCTTGCGCGCTCCGAGGTCTCGTCTGTGCCGGTAGAGTTTACTTTGCCGGAATGGGTCTGGGATGAGGAGCCAGACCAAGAGAGATACAAAAACCCGCAAGGCAGCATGTGGCGAGCTGTTGGGCAGTAGCGACCCTACGGACCCTATCTCCCGGGAGAAGTCTTGTTCCTCACCTCTGGCTTGCCTTTATTGGCCGGCTGGAGTGAACACTGACGAGGAACGGAGCTCTCACCTCATTCTTGCCTTATTGGCCGGCTTGAGTGGAGATTCGCAAGAGCAAACGTGCTCAGAGGAAGGAAGTAATTCCAGTAAGATACTCAATACTCAATTCTTTATTGCATTCCATATGTATTACATAGATGGTATAACAAAGTAAAAGATCAATATGGACCCTGTCGGGCACAGCAAAATTAGGAGAGAGGAAGAGGGCTAAGTAGCAATTCAATATTATTATAAATTATTAGATGTGTTTAATTGGGTGTATAATTATGTATATATTGTATATTATTAAGTTTGTGTATATAGGTATAGTATATTAGGGATTTTAATTTTATGTATTGCATAAGAATTTTTATTGAGTCTTTATAACCATTTAATTGCAATGCCTTAACATTAATTATTATTTAAATTCTTAGAAGTATTTTCATTATTATTAAATCATTTTATTATTTATGTATTAATATTTATATTTGATTTCCTATAATCCTTATTATATTATATTTCATAATGTTTGGTGTATGAGAGAAAGAATAATTTTATTTTGCAATCGATTTGTCATCTAAAAACTCCTTTACTGAGTAGTATGACTAGTATGACTTGGATTCCAGAAATTGTTTCAATTTATTAATAAATATATTTGTTTTGCTTACTTCTCTAATGTCATTTGGCAATTTATTATACATTTTTATAGACATAACTAAAGGGCTGGTTGAGTGCATTTTGAGACGGGATTGGGGTATGTTTATTTTGTTTTTGTTGTGTGGAAAGGTGTATTTTGTTTGTGTTTCTTCGCAAGTGGTGTAAAAATCTGGATGTTTTCTGACAAATTTACATAATTCTAAGATATATAAACAGGGAAGTGTGAGTATTTTGTGTTTTCGGAAGTGTGGTTTGCAGCTATCTGTTTGTTCTATGTTGGTTATTATTCCAATTAACTTCTTTTGTAAAATGAAAATGGTTTGAGAATCTGTACTGTTACCCCACAGCATGACCCCATAGCTGAGCCATGCCTGGGCATATGCATAGTAAGTGACAAGTGCAGTTTGCAGGTTGGTAGTTTTTTTAATCTCGCGTAGGGCATATGAAAATTTTGATAGTTTTCCTCATATTTTCTGTATATGGGATTTCCAATTTATGTGGGTATCTATAGACAAACCGAGGAGAGTAAAGTCATTTACTTGTTCCAGTTTTGCATTATTAAAAATGAAATTTAGTTTTAATGGGGATTTTTGATGGGGATGAAAAGTAATTAATTTTGTTTTGGTGAAGTTAATTTCTAGATTATGGTTATCCATCCAGTTTACAGCTGTAGAAAGAAGGGAGTTTAATTTGGCATTTATGTTGTCATCGTTCTGGCATGAGGTGAGCAGAGAGATATCGTCCGCAAATAGAACACATGGTCCGTTTATAATTTTAGGAAGATCGTTTATATAGATAAGAAACAAAAGGCAGCCTGTCACACTCCCTTGAGGAATTGACGCGTTAACTGCTTTACGGTCGGATCTCATTTTAATTATTTCACTTGTGTTGTTATCGAAATATTCAATTTCTACTAATTGTACCCTATCCTTTAAGTATGACGCAAACCATTCATGGGCTTTTCCTCGTATTCCTATCCCATGTAATTTGTCTAATAGTATTTTAAATTGCACCTTATCATAGGCTTTGGTCATATCGAGCAGCATACCTATGGCGTAGTTTTTATTATTAATAATAGCTAGAGCTTCTTGTACGTATTTGTAGACTGCCAACGTTGTAGACCTGTTTTTACGGAAACCGTTTTGGCAGTCGTCAAGTATTTTATATTTTTCACAAAAAGAGTATACACGGTCGCACATAGCCTTCTCAAAGATTTTAGACGCAGTTGGTAACAGCGCGATAGGGCGATAGTTGTTAGGGTCGGTTTTAGAATTTTTCTTATGTATGGGTTTTATCAGAGCGGTTTTAAGTTGATTGGGAAAGGTTCCCTCTTCAAACGATTGGTTAATTAATTTATACGAACGAGCCAGACGAACTAACCCTACCAGGGTTAGTGATAGACAGGGCTGAGAAACATGGTGTTTTCTGTGGGGCACATCACCGGGGCTCCTTTTGCTGGTGAGGTTTTTTCCCCAATTGAAGCAAAGAAGTCATTGAAAATATTAGCTATTTGCTTAGGTTCAGTGATCAAGTTATCATTTTTATGTAATTTAATGTTAATTTTTAACCGACTTCCTAAAAGGAGGAGGTTATATGTTCGACGCGTATGTTTGTTTTTTTTTTTTATGTCCACCGATTTCTCCGTCATTTGTGGACCGATTTTGAAAATTCATTTTTTGTTTGAAAGGGTATGCTCCCAAATTGGTCCCATCTCCCATATAAATTTTATTAACTTTGCTTGGGTAGTTTTTGACTTAGCTACAAAATACGTATTTTTTTTCCCACTAAAAAGTGAAAAATAAAAACTTTTTACAAAAAAAAAACTACCGACTTCCAAAAAAAAAACACTACAAAGTGAAAAATAACTTTAATTTCGGAAGTCGGTGGCAAAAAACGAAAACACAAAACCCAAGACACCGACTTCCGAAATTAAAGTTATTTTTCACTTTGTAGTGTATTTTTTGGAAGTCGGTAGTTTTTTTTTTTGTAAAAAGTTTTTTTCGTTTTTTATTGATTTATTTGTTCTTTCGTTTATTATATTCCACATAGTTTTTACTTTATTTGTTGACCTTTTTTATTTTATTTATATATTGTAGTTTTTTTGCTGCAATTATAGATTGCTTTAGGGTTTTTTCGTATTTTTTATAATATTTTGATAATATGGGATTGTTTGTTTCAATGGTAAGTATTTTAAGTAGCCTTTTGTTTTTGCAAGACAATTTAATACCCTTTGTTAGCCTTCTTATATATCGTTTTTATTTTTATTTGCTGCAGCGGAATAAACACATTTAAAATTTTATTTAATATATTATTAAACGCAATGTAGTTTTCATCTATATTTTTATTTGATTGTATTATTTCATTCCAATTTTGATTTTTTAATTCCGATTTAAATTTTTCTACATTTTGAGTATTATATAATCTTTTTTTCGCGAACCAGTTTGTTTTTTTGTTGCTGTCATTGAGTAATTTCATGTGAAAGATGGTTGCACAGTGGTCTGAGAAACCTAATTCTTCAACGGTAGTATAAGCATGTCTATGATTAAAATTTGTAAAAATTTAGTCTAAGCATGTTGAGGTAGTTTGTGAGATACGTGTGGGGACTTTAATAAGTTGTATGAATTTATGTTCCAACATTAGATCTAAGAACAAGTTAGTTTTTAAACAGCTGTCTAAGATGTTTATATTTAAATCTCCTCCTAATATCACGTTATATCTTAAATATTTATTATTAATATAATACATCATTTCCTTTAATTGGCGAGTAAATACTTCTTCCTCTCTTCTATTCCAATAAATTGTAACTATAAGTACATTCTCATTAGGTAATTGCCCTTGACCCAGCCGCGCAATGAGAGCCTCCTGAGGTGTTGGTCGAGGCTCTTCGCTATTAGGCCATTAACCGTAACGATTATCGGTATGATCGCAGAGTCCACATCCCACATGTCGACAACCTCGTGTGCTAAGTCAAGATACTTGTTTTTTTTTATCTTTCTCAGCTTTCACGAGATTCTCGTCATGAGGGACAGCGATATCTACAATCATTGCACGGCGCTCTCGTCGATCTATCACCACAATATCAGGCTTATTGGCTACAATAGTCCTGTCAGTGATGATAGATCGATCCCAGTACAATGTGGCATGACCATTCTCGAGAACTGGGTCGGGCACATACATGTAGTATGGTACTTCGGACTCCACAAGATTGTACTGCAAGGCAAGTTGCTGGTGAATAATTCTAGCCACTAGATTGTGTCTGTGCAAGTACTCGCCATTAGCAAGACGAGAACAACCGGAAACAATATGTCGGATTGATTCACCGGGACGGTGGCATGCCCGACAGATGTCAACCGTACCATCCTTGACAATGTATTTCCGATAATTATTCGTCATGATAACTTCATCCATAATCGCACAGACAAAACCTTCGGTTTCCCCGAAGAGGTCACCGAAACGCAGCCAGGATACAGATGCCAAAAAGTCTACATCAGGCCCGTGGAGGGCCCGGAAAAAGCGTCCATGGAGCTCTTTGCCCTGCCATACTTTCTTACGATCGTTAGTATCAAGTACTGCAGGTTTGCGCCAGTTCTCTTTTGCCAAGGAGAGCGGGGTGAGGCCCTTGTCCACTGCGACCACATCTCGTTGCATACCCACGTCAGTTTGAAGGAAATATTCCCTGAGACTGTAAATCTCGCGGTTGTGGAGGGTTTTAGCATTTAGGAAACCTCGACCCCCACACTTCCGCGGGATGTACAGTCTCATCACTGATGACCGTGGGTGATGCATCCGATTTGCTGTCAGCAATGTACGGACCTTCCTATTCAGAGCGTCAAGTTCTGTCTGAGTCCATTTGAGTATGCCGAAAGAATACATCAAAACAGGCATGACCCAACCGTTGAAGGCACGCACTTTGTTTCCGCCTGATAAAAGACTATTTAACACTTTATTCAGGCGGCCAAAGAAGCGTTCCCTCAACGATTGTTTCATGTCGGCAACATTGATGCCTAATGCTTCCGACATACCCAAGTACTTGTAGGTTTCGGTTGAGGAGAGGGATCTAAGGTGTATGGAATCCGAGAGTTGGGTTCCCACGGATTCCATAATCCTCCCTCGCTTTACATGCATGACTGCACATTTGTCCACACCAAATTCCATCCTGATGGCGCTACTGAACGTTTCTGTTACCTTCAGTAGTTCCATCAGTCGCAAATTGTTGGGGGCAAAGAGTTTCAAGTCATCCATGTAAAGGAGGTGAGATATCACCTGGCCACCCCTTCTCAACCGGTAGCCTAGACCTGAATCCTCCAGCAGTGTGCTTAAAGGATTCAAGGCTAAGCAAAACCAAAGCGGACTCAAACTATCGCCCTGAAATATTCCCCGTTCAATCCTGATCGGTTCATCGATTCCCCGGATCTGTCGAGATCCTGGATAGAGAAGGACCGTCCTCCATTGCCGCATACATGACATCAGGAAGGTGCGCAGAGTTGCATTTATCTTGTACAACTCCAGCACCTCATGAGCCATGTATGTGGCACCGAATCATAGGCTTTCTTATAATCTATCCAACAAGTCGACAAATCCTTCCGGGATCTACGAACCTGTTGGCTGATGGTCATGTCTATAAGGAGCAGCTCCTTAGTACCACGGGACCCATTCTTACATCCATTCTGAGACACAGACATAATTGAGTTGTTGTTAATATGATGTGAAATTTTAGCTCTAAGAATGGATGTAAGAACTTTATAGACCGTCGGTAAACATGTAATTGGTCTATAATTTTTAGGTTCCGCAGTACTGCCCGATTTATGGAGCAGGTGGGTAACTCCTGTTGTGAAGAACACTGGTAGCGACCCAGTCTCTAAAGATGACTGGAATTGCGAGGCTAAGCAGGCATGTGACCTTTGTAGCCATTTAAGCCAGAAATTGTGCAGTCCGTCCGGTCCTGGAGATTTCCAGTTAGGCAACGGACGGACTGCACGGGCCACATCCAGAGGGGTAATGGTGATGGTCTCCATGTCTGGTATTGGATCACACGCCTGCTGAACAACATGCATCCAATCACCTTCAGTGTGACTGACAGGCACCGACCAAATACTTCGCCAAAAAGCTTTCATGGCATCATTATCTGGTAGACGCGCGTCAGTCACACCTTGATTGGGAGTGGGCCGCTCCCACGCTCTGTATACCCACCTTTCATCGTTCTGGAACATGCGGTTCTGACTGTACCGATCCACTCTTCGCCTATACCTACGGATACGGTTTGCCCATGCATAAACTTTCTGCTTCAGGAAGTCGATGCGCTCTGTGACATGGGATACATATTCTCGGGGACTAATACTAGTTCCCGAGAACGCCCGCTTCACAAAGCGCATCACCCTTGGGCGTGTATTGCCCTCCCTGAAGCAGATGAGCTTCCCGATGAGATTTCCCTAGCCTCATTAATACGACACTCAATCCTGCATTGCCAAGCTGGTGCGGTGGGTTCCGGTCGTGCAGATCGGTCAGTGTTTGGGAATTTGACACGAGCCATACGACATGCCGCAACAGCCGTGCAATACAAGATTGAGTGTGTATCGCAAAGGTCTGCGCTGCTTTCAATAAAATTTGGTAACAGCGCATCTAGGGCACACACCAGTGCTCTGTTTCTTTTATTCATGGGCAAACGTGGTAGCCGTGGTCTAAGGTCAGGTGATGTGAACCGGTACTCATGAATCGCATCCTCCAGTGCGTTCCTTAATTCCACATTGCATAGGTTATCTGCAGATATAGCCCTGTCGTCCTCCTCTTCATCATATTCGGTTGCTTGCAATGGAGCTGCGGAAGGCGCATGCACAACATTCTGAGATGGGAGAGGGTTACTAGCAGAGCTATTCTGCATTTCCGAGCGCAGCCGATCAAGTGTGGCGTTATCCAACCTGTGGTTGTGTTGAATGACGCGCACCTGATCCGACAATGCGTTGACGGCAGGTTCAAGCACCTGAAACAGAGAGAGCATCCGACTTCGGTACGCTGTAAGGTTAATTCCTCCCGTATATTCGTTATTATTAGGGTGGTAATATTGTGTAGTGAGGGTTTTTTCGTCGTTTATTTGGTCGTTAGATTTGGCGCTTTTGCGGTATGTCGTCTCTCTGGTCGCCTCTTCTCTAGTTAATATCCGTTTCCCATCTATAAATAAATTGTTATTTCGTATTATTACATACTGTCCATTTTTTCGTGCTCTTAACATTTCCTCACGCATTAATTTTCTTTCTTTTCGTGCATTTTCATTTAGAAATTCGGACACATGTATGCATGTTCCTTGGAAATAGTGACTGTTTTCAACAATGTACCTAGCCATTTTCTTGCTTAGAAGCTCAATAACGAGGGGTCTGCTTTTTGTGGTAAATCTTCCTATACGATTTGTTTCTTCTATGTATCCGTTTAGATCTACATGCAAAATTTCATAAAACATTTCAATCAATCTGCTGTGTAGTTCGTAGTCAGACTCATTGTAGTATTCGGAGAAGTAGTTTTCAGTATCTTTAATTTCTGGAGTTGGTGATAGGTGCTTCATATTTTTTATTTCGTTTGTCAGGGTTTTATTTTCTTTGCATAGCTTTTCAATTTTTGATGCTGGTAGGGATCTTGACCGTACTTCCGGGATTGTCCTGATAGCCGTGGAATACCACTTCACTCCTCTTAAGCACCTCAGGACATGTTGCCTCCTTGTCGCTACGACACTTTATTCTAGCGACTGTTTTCGGGGGCCCATTATTGAGTGTGCAAGTCACCCACTGCTATTTTATCCGTGTATTCCATAACATTGATCAGACAGGGGACATAGGCCTTCCATAGTTCTAGGTAACCAATCTACTATAGCCACCTAATTCCATAGCCCAATATGTTTTGTTTCCATGTTCTGCAATAGCGTTGCACCAAGCGGGGGTTGTCCTTGGGTGCACTTGCATAGTGCATACAGGGATAATCGTCGTTTGGTGCCTCATTCCATTTAAAATTGTCTAAGGGGCCTCTGCGAGTTGGCTTCGGCCCCTCGTACGCCTTCCAAAAGACCGGGACCCTAAGGTCCCGAGATATTTAAATATATATAAAAATAATAATAAATATATATAGAAACTACAGAACGCCACCTGCTACAAGTTACAAAATAAAAACCTGTTTAAACCAAATGACATGATTTTTTTACAGTAAATTTACTTTTTTACACGTTTGAATGACTTTTGTTTTAATTCATCAAAATTTTAATATAACGATTTCATGTTTACTGCGTGTAGTGCCAACTATATCAATTTATTTAAGAAAAGTTTTGAGAAGAAATACTGGCCAAAAAAACATGTAAATGTTGTTTGAATCTGCATTCAATAATTGTTCTCACATGTATAACTTCAACATGAATGATGTAACCAATATTTTGTAACTATATTTTGATTTAAAAGAGTGTCCGTGGAGTTTCTTGCCCGTTCTTCTTCATAGGTACCTACTACGCTTTGGAATGGGCAACTAGCTAAGTCTTTCTAACTGACCGACCCCTTGACAATGCAAAAGTGCCTGTAATTGGTTTATTTGAAATGCTTTGAGTTTGAGTTCGAAATAAAATAAAAAGTTACCTAAAAGTACAAGCGTTTTGGGCGCTCAATAAAATTGTATGAATTTCTATGTAACGAATTACATGACGGGCTCCATTGGACGGCAGCGCTTCATAAACTAGAAATAAGATAGGGCCAAGAATTGAACCCGGAGGTACGCCCATTTTAGCTAGATACCCCGAGGAGGTCGTCGACAAGATCAGTAGATTGTCTACGAATTCCGTAGTGGTACACACCACTACGGCACAATATAGTTATTTGCACACTGTTACTACAATATACTTATCTGTTAATTATAATTATTTTATTATAATTAACAGATAGGTATATTTTGGTCAACGCAGTCAAACGCTTTTGAGAGGTCATAGAAAATGCTAATTGCATCCTGGAACTTCTCCCAGGATTCCAAAATGTGAAAAATCAGTTTTAATCCCGCGTCAGTCCTACCTGTCGTGAAACCAAACTGGTTAGGTACTATGTAAAATCCCTTTTGAGATTAAATGTGACAACATCTGGTGTAGCATGATTTTTATATAGATTATACTCAATGTTAGTATAGGTATAGGTTTATAATTAGAGGAATACTATGTTTCATTAAATCAGGAAACGTACGCCATCTAAACATGGATTAATTTGCCTGTTAAGACAGGAGCATTCTGTCAGTGATACCTACTAGAACCTTAACGGAAATTCCCCATAATTTTTCAGTTTTTTTATTTTTGTATTAAAGGTTTTGAAAGGTTTTATAGCTCCACAAACATCTTGAACGCGTTGTTATACTGCACACGCAAGGCGTTGTATGACCGTTATACCTGATCCACAGAAACACGTATAGAATGACTGGCAGTAAGCTCTGAAGAGTGTCATTTATACTTGCTTGCAATATTAATAATATACAATAGACGTGGATATATTTAGTAACCTGTTCCGCTTAGCTATTTCTAAAGAGCCATAAAACTCCTGAAAACAATAATAAGCTTAATAGCTAAGCGGAACAGGTTACTAAATATTATTATATCCACGTCTATTGTATTTTATAATGGACTTCCGCAAGGTCACGCCTGAATCAATTAATTATCTTAATATTAATAATGTTAAAATTGTTCAACAGAGAGTACAAAAAAGCTGAAGAGGCGTTAAAGAAAGCGAAAAAAGACGCCGAACTGCACGGCAGCTTGTGGAAGCAGCGGGAGCAAGAGCTGGAGACGTTGAAGCTGGAGGTGTCGGAGCTGGAGCAGGCCGTGGCCAACAGCAAGCAGCAGCTGGCCGACAACCGCGCCGCCGCCGACCTCATGCGCGACACTCTGCAGCGCGCGGAGCGGGAACATGCCGCGGCTACCGTGAGTATAACCATCAGCAACCAGCAGCTGGCCGACAACCGCGCCGCCGCCGACCTCATGCGCGACACTCTGCAGCGCGCGGAGCGGGAACATGCCGCGGCTACCGTGAGTATAACCATCAGCAACCAGCAGCTGGCCGACAACCGCGCCGCCGCCGACCTCATGCGCGACACTCTGCAGCGCGCGGAGCGGGAACATGCCGCGGCTACCGTGAGTATAACCATCAGCAACCAGCAGCTGGCCGACAACCGCGCCGCCGCCGACCTCATGCGCGACACTCTGCAGCGCGCGGAGCGGGAACATGCCGCGGCTACCGTGAGTATAACCATCAGCAACCAGCAGCTGGCCGACAACCGCGCCGCCGCCGACCTCATGCGCGACACTCTGCAGCGCGCGGAGCGGGAACATGCCGCGGCTACCGTGAGTATAACCATCAGCAACCAGCAGCTGGCCGACAACCGCGCCGCCGCCGACCTCATGCGCGACACTCTGCAGCGCGCGGAGCGGGAACATGCCGCGGCTACCGTGAGTATAACCATCAGCAACCAGCAGCTGGCCGACAACCGCGCCGCCGCCGACCTCATGCGCGACACTCTGCAGCGCGCGGAGCGGGAACATGCCGCGGCTACCGTGAGTATAACCATCAGCAACCAGCAGCTGGCCGACAACCGCGCCGCCGCCGACCTCATGCGCGACACTCTGCAGCGCGCGGAGCGGGAACATGCCGCGGCTACCGTGAGTATAACCATCAGCAACCAGCAGCTGGCCGACAACCGCGCCGCCGCCGACCTCATGCGCGACACTCTGCAGCGCGCGGAGCGGGAACATGCCGCGGCTACCGTGAGTATAACCATCAGCAACCAGCAGCTGGCCGACAACCGCGCCGCCGCCGACCTCATGCGCGACACTCTGCAGCGCGCGGAGCGGGAACATGCCGCGGCTACCGTGAGTATAACCATCAGCAACCAGCAGCTGGCCGACAACCGCGCCGCCGCCGACCTCATGCGCGACACTCTGCAGCGCGCGGAGCGGGAACATGCCGCGGCTACCGTGAGTATAACCATCAGCAACCAGCAGCTGGCCGACAACCGCGCCGCCGCCGACCTCATGCGCGACACTCTGCAGCGCGCGGAGCGGGAACATGCCGCGGCTACCGTGAGTATAACCATCAGCAACCAGCAGCTGGCCGACAACCGCGCCGCCGCCGACCTCATGCGCGACACTCTGCAGCGCGCGGAGCGGGAACATGCCGCGGCTACCGTGAGTATAACCATCAGCAACCAGCAGCTGGCCGACAACCGCGCCGCCGCCGACCTCATGCGCGACACTCTGCAGCGCGCGGAGCGGGAACATGCCGCGGCTACCGTGAGTATAACCATCAGCAACCAGCAGCTGGCCGACAACCGCGCCGCCGCCGACCTCATGCGCGACACTCTGCAGCGCGCGGAGCGGGAACATGCCGCGGCTACCGTGAGTATAACCATCAGCAACCAGCAGCTGGCCGACAACCGCGCCGCCGCCGACCTCATGCGCGACACTCTGCAGCGCGCGGAGCGGGAACATGCCGCGGCTACCGTGAGTATAACCATCAGCAACCAGCAGCTGGCCGACAACCGCGCCGCCGCCGACCTCATGCGCGACACTCTGCAGCGCGCGGAGCGGGAACATGCCGCGGCTACCGTGAGTATAACCATCAGCAACCAGCAGCTGGCCGACAACCGCGCCGCCGCCGACCTCATGCGCGACACTCTGCAGCGCGCGGAGCGGGAACATGCCGCGGCTACCGTGAGTATAACCATCAGCAACCAGCAGCTGGCCGACAACCGCGCCGCCGCCGACCTCATGCGCGACACTCTGCAGCGCGCGGAGCGGGAACATGCCGCGGCTACCGTGTAAGCTACCGCTAACCGTATAGGTTGGACTGTGGGGTGAGACAAGGAGGTCTGACATCTCCCAGGCTCTTCAACCTCTACGTAAATGACCTCATAGAGGGACTCAGCAGCATGCGTGTCGGATGCAGTGTTGATGGTGTTAGCATTAACAACATCAGCTATGCTGATGACATGGTGCTGCTGGGTCCGTCTGCGGGGGCAATCGGAGAGTTGCTTAAGACTTGTGAAGCCTACGCTGCCGCACATGGATTAACTTATAATGTCAAAAAGTGTGAGTACATGGTCTTTGAGGTTGGCGGCAAATGCCGTGAAGTGGGACCCGAGCTACTAATAAACGGGTCAATAATTAAAAGGGTATGCTCTTTTAAATACCTAGGTCACTTTCTTTCCGCTGTCCTTAAGGACCATGTCGATATAGAGAGGGAGCGTAGGGCACTCGCCGTCCGGTGCAACATGTTGACCCGTAGATTTGCTCGATGTACGGATCTAGTAAAAATCACAATTTTCAAGGCTTATTGCCAGAGTCTGTACACGAGCAATCTATGGGTCAATTACACCAAAAGGTCGCTGGATGTCCTGCGCGTCCAGTACAACAATGGTTTCAGGATGTTGTTGGGACTTCCTCGCTACTGCAGCACTTCGGAAATGTTTGCGCAAGCCCGTACTGACGGTTTCCATGCGATTGTTCGCAAAAAAACAGCTTCACTACTGAGAAGAGTGAGAGACAGTCACAGCAGCATTCTGAGAACTGTAGCGGAGAGCTTTAGCTCTCCAATTGTAAAGCTGTTTGTGCAGAGGGTGATTGGTACTAACACTAGATAATAAGTTATTTTATATTATGTTACTAACACACTATGGACTCTGTTCCGAAATAAAAATCAATATTATTATTATTATATTCTCTCTTTTTTTTAAAGGAAGCCGTTAAAGAGATGCAGGCCCGCATCAAACGCCAGAAGGCGGAGATAGCGACTCGCAACACGGAGATTTCGCGCATCGTGCACAAGAAGGAACAGCTGCTCAAGAGGAACGGGGAGATCGAGCTGCAGATCAAGGAGCTGGAGTACACCATCAAAGAGCTGCAGACTGAGGCCACCGAGCAGCATACCAAGGTATGGGTTTATTTTGTACATTTAAATATCTAGTTCTAGGTACATTTATTGCGTTGGTGTTCACTGGACACTGCTGCTTCGGTAGGTTCCTGTTCAGGATAAAGCGGGAGGAAACGCTCGGGTGTCACCATTGTGTGGACCGTCCGGAGGACACGGTGGAGCATACGGTGGAGGTCTCTCCGGCTTGGGCATCGCTGTGTCCTCGTGGAGGCGATTGGCGGCGATCTCTCGCGTTCGGCCCTGGCCCAGGCCATGGCACGGAGCGAGAGGGCATGGGAGGCAGTCACCTCCTTCTGCGAATCAATGCTCGCGAAGGAGGAGGCGGAGCGCGTGAGGGAGAGGCAAATCTCGTGCCCTCACGCCCCTTACCGCCGCAAGGGGAAGGCGTGGCCCCCGGCTACAATGGGTAGCTCGCCGCCCGACAGGGACCAGGCCGGGGCGACGGCGCGTTGTGTTCCACGCGCGCCTCAAGGAGATGTCGGCACTACTGGCGGGCGCAAGGGGAAGGCGTGGCCCCCGGCTACAATGGGTAGCTCGCCGCCCGACAGGGACCAGGCCGGGGCGACGGCGCGTTGTGTTCCACGCGCGCCTCAAGGAGATGTCGGCACTACTGGCGGGCGCAAGGGGAAGGCGTGGCCCCCGGCTACAATGGGTAGCTCGCCGCCCGACAGGGACCAGGCCGGGGCGACGGCGCGTTGTGTTCCACGCGCGCCTCAAGGAGATGTCGGCACTACTGGCGGGCGCAAGGGGAAGGCGTGGCCCCCGGCTACAATGGGTAGCTCGCCGCCCGACAGGGACCAGGCCGGGGCGACGGCGCGTTGTGTTCCACGCGCGCCTCAAGGAGATGTCGGCACTACTGGCGGGCGCAAGGGGAAGGCGTGGCCCCCGGCTACAATGGGTAGCTCGCCGCCCGACAGGGACCAGGCCGGGGCGACGGCGCGTTGTGTTCCACGCGCGCCTCAAGGAGATGTCGGCACTACTGGCGGGCGCAAGGGGAAGGCGTGGCCCCCGGCTACAATGGGTAGCTCGCCGCCCGACAGGGACCAGGCCGGGGCGACGGCGCGTTGTGTTCCACGCGCGCCTCAAGGAGATGTCGGCACTACTGGCGGGCGCAAGGGGAAGGCGTGGCCCCCGGCTACAATGGGTAGCTCGCCGCCCGACAGGGACCAGGCCGGGGCGACGGCGCGTTGTGTTCCACGCGCGCCTCAAGGAGATGTCGGCACTACTGGCGGGCGCAAGGGGAAGGCGTGGCCCCCGGCTACAATGGGTAGCTCGCCGCCCGACAGGGACCAGGCCGGGGCGACGGCGCGTTGTGTTCCACGCGCGCCTCAAGGAGATGTCGGCACTACTGGCGGGCGCAAGGGGAAGGCGTGGCCCCCGGCTACAATGGGTAGCTCGCCGCCCGACAGGGACCAGGCCGGGGCGACGGCGCGTTGTGTTCCACGCGCGCCTCAAGGAGATGTCGGCACTACTGGCGGGCGCAAGGGGAAGGCGTGGCCCCCGGCTACAATGGGTAGCTCGCCGCCCGACAGGGACCAGGCCGGGGCGACGGCGCGTTGTGTTCCACGCGCGCCTCAAGGAGATGTCGGCACTACTGGCGGGCGCAAGGGGAAGGCGTGGCCCCCGGCTACAATGGGTAGCTCGCCGCCCGACAGGGACCAGGCCGGGGCGACGGCGCGTTGTGTTCCACGCGCGCCTCAAGGAGATGTCGGCACTACTGGCGGGCGCAAGGGGAAGGCGTGGCCCCCGGCTACAATGGGTAGCTCGCCGCCCGACAGGGACCAGGCCGGGGCGACGGCGCGTTGTGTTCCACGCGCGCCTCAAGGAGATGTCGGCACTACTGGCGGGCGCAAGGGGAAGGCGTGGCCCCCGGCTACAATGGGTAGCTCGCCGCCCGACAGGGACCAGGCCGGGGCGACGGCGCGTTGTGTTCCACGCGCGCCTCAAGGAGATGTCGGCACTACTGGCGGGCGCAAGGGGAAGGCGTGGCCCCCGGCTACAATGGGTAGCTCGCCGCCCGACAGGGACCAGGCCGGGGCGACGGCGCGTTGTGTTCCACGCGCGCCTCAAGGAGATGTCGGCACTACTGGCGGGCGCAAGGGGAAGGCGTGGCCCCCGGCTACAATGGGTAGCTCGCCGCCCGACAGGGACCAGGCCGGGGCGACGGCGCGTTGTGTTCCACGCGCGCCTCAAGGAGATGTCGGCACTACTGGCGGGCGCAAGGGGAAGGCGTGGCCCCCGGCTACAATGGGTAGCTCGCCGCCCGACAGGGACCAGGCCGGGGCGACGGCGCGTTGTGTTCCACGCGCGCCTCAAGGAGATGTCGGCACTACTGGCGGGCGCAAGGGGAAGGCGTGGCCCCCGGCTACAATGGGTAGCTCGCCGCCCGACAGGGACCAGGCCGGGGCGACGGCGCGTTGTGTTCCACGCGCGCCTCAAGGAGATGTCGGCACTACTGGCGGGCGCAAGGGGAAGGCGTGGCCCCCGGCTACAATGGGTAGCTCGCCGCCCGACAGGGACCAGGCCGGGGCGACGGCGCGTTGTGTTCCACGCGCGCCTCAAGGAGATGTCGGCACTACTGGCGGGCGCAAGGGGAAGGCGTGGCCCCCGGCTACAATGGGTAGCTCGCCGCCCGACAGGGACCAGGCCGGGGCGACGGCGCGTTGTGTTCCACGCGCGCCTCAAGGAGATGTCGGCACTACTGGCGGGCGCAAGGGGAAGGCGTGGCCCCCGGCTACAATGGGTAGCTCGCCGCCCGACAGGGACCAGGCCGGGGCGACGGCGCGTTGTGTTCCACGCGCGCCTCAAGGAGATGTCGGCACTACTGGCGGGCGCAAGGGGAAGGCGTGGCCCCCGGCTACAATGGGTAGCTCGCCGCCCGACAGGGACCAGGCCGGGGCGACGGCGCGTTGTGTTCCACGCGCGCCTCAAGGAGATGTCGGCACTACTGGCGGGCGCAAGGGGAAGGCGTGGCCCCCGGCTACAATGGGTAGCTCGCCGCCCGACAGGGACCAGGCCGGGGCGACGGCGCGTTGTGTTCCACGCGCGCCTCAAGGAGATGTCGGCACTACTGGCGGGCGCAAGGGGAAGGCGTGGCCCCCGGCTACAATGGGTAGCTCGCCGCCCGACAGGGACCAGGCCGGGGCGACGGCGCGTTGTGTTCCACGCGCGCCTCAAGGAGATGTCGGCACTACTGGCGGGCGCAAGGGGAAGGCGTGGCCCCCGGCTACAATGGGTAGCTCGCCGCCCGACAGGGACCAGGCCGGGGCGACGGCGCGTTGTGTTCCACGCGCGCCTCAAGGAGATGTCGGCACTACTGGCGGGCGCAAGGGGAAGGCGTGGCCCCCGGCTACAATGGGTAGCTCGCCGCCCGACAGGGACCAGGCCGGGGCGACGGCGCGTTGTGTTCCACGCGCGCCTCAAGGAGATGTCGGCACTACTGGCGGGCGCAAGGGGAAGGCGTGGCCCCCGGCTACAATGGGTAGCTCGCCGCCCGACAGGGACCAGGCCGGGGCGACGGCGCGTTGTGTTCCACGCGCGCCTCAAGGAGATGTCGGCACTACTGGCGGGCGCAAGGGGAAGGCGTGGCCCCCGGCTACAATGGGTAGCTCGCCGCCCGACAGGGACCAGGCCGGGGCGACGGCGCGTTGTGTTCCACGCGCGCCTCAAGGAGATGTCGGCACTACTGGCGGGCGCAAGGGGAAGGCGTGGCCCCCGGCTACAATGGGTAGCTCGCCGCCCGACAGGGACCAGGCCGGGGCGACGGCGCGTTGTGTTCCACGCGCGCCTCAAGGAGATGTCGGCACTACTGGCGGGCGCAAGGGGAAGGCGTGGCCCCCGGCTACAATGGGTAGCTCGCCGCCCGACAGGGACCAGGCCGGGGCGACGGCGCGTTGTGTTCCACGCGCGCCTCAAGGAGATGTCGGCACTACTGGCGGGCGCAAGGGGAAGGCGTGGCCCCCGGCTACAATGGGTAGCTCGCCGCCCGACAGGGACCAGGCCGGGGCGACGGCGCGTTGTGTTCCACGCGCGCCTCAAGGAGATGTCGGCACTACTGGCGGGCGCAAGGGGAAGGCGTGGCCCCCGGCTACAATGGGTAGCTCGCCGCCCGACAGGGACCAGGCCGGGGCGACGGCGCGTTGTGTTCCACGCGCGCCTCAAGGAGATGTCGGCACTACTGGCGGGCGCAAGGGGAAGGCGTGGCCCCCGGCTACAATGGGTAGCTCGCCGCCCGACAGGGACCAGGCCGGGGCGACGGCGCGTTGTGTTCCACGCGCGCCTCAAGGAGATGTCGGCACTACTGGCGGGCGCAAGGGGAAGGCGTGGCCCCCGGCTACAATGGGTAGCTCGCCGCCCGACAGGGACCAGGCCGGGGCGACGGCGCGTTGTGTTCCACGCGCGCCTCAAGGAGATGTCGGCACTACTGGCGGGCGCAAGGGGAAGGCGTGGCCCCCGGCTACAATGGGTAGCTCGCCGCCCGACAGGGACCAGGCCGGGGCGACGGCGCGTTGTGTTCCACGCGCGCCTCAAGGAGATGTCGGCACTACTGGCGGGCGCAAGGGGAAGGCGTGGCCCCCGGCTACAATGGGTAGCTCGCCGCCCGACAGGGACCAGGCCGGGGCGACGGCGCGTTGTGTTCCACGCGCGCCTCAAGGAGATGTCGGCACTACTGGCGGGCGCAAGGGGAAGGCGTGGCCCCCGGCTACAATGGGTAGCTCGCCGCCCGACAGGGACCAGGCCGGGGCGACGGCGCGTTGTGTTCCACGCGCGCCTCAAGGAGATGTCGGCACTACTGGCGGGCGCAAGGGGAAGGCGTGGCCCCCGGCTACAATGGGTAGCTCGCCGCCCGACAGGGACCAGGCCGGGGCGACGGCGCGTTGTGTTCCACGCGCGCCTCAAGGAGATGTCGGCACTACTGGCGGGCGCAAGGGGAAGGCGTGGCCCCCGGCTACAATGGGTAGCTCGCCGCCCGACAGGGACCAGGCCGGGGCGACGGCGCGTTGTGTTCCACGCGCGCCTCAAGGAGATGTCGGCACTACTGGCGGGCGCAAGGGGAAGGCGTGGCCCCCGGCTACAATGGGTAGCTCGCCGCCCGACAGGGACCAGGCCGGGGCGACGGCGCGTTGTGTTCCACGCGCGCCTCAAGGAGATGTCGGCACTACTGGCGGGCGCAAGGGGAAGGCGTGGCCCCCGGCTACAATGGGTAGCTCGCCGCCCGACAGGGACCAGGCCGGGGCGACGGCGCGTTGTGTTCCACGCGCGCCTCAAGGAGATGTCGGCACTACTGGCGGGCGCAAGGGGAAGGCGTGGCCCCCGGCTACAATGGGTAGCTCGCCGCCCGACAGGGACCAGGCCGGGGCGACGGCGCGTTGTGTTCCACGCGCGCCTCAAGGAGATGTCGGCACTACTGGCGGGCGCAAGGGGAAGGCGTGGCCCCCGGCTACAATGGGTAGCTCGCCGCCCGACAGGGACCAGGCCGGGGCGACGGCGCGTTGTGTTCCACGCGCGCCTCAAGGAGATGTCGGCACTACTGGCGGGCGCAAGGGGAAGGCGTGGCCCCCGGCTACAATGGGTAGCTCGCCGCCCGACAGGGACCAGGCCGGGGCGACGGCGCGTTGTGTTCCACGCGCGCCTCAAGGAGATGTCGGCACTACTGGCGGGCGCAAGGGGAAGGCGTGGCCCCCGGCTACAATGGGTAGCTCGCCGCCCGACAGGGACCAGGCCGGGGCGACGGCGCGTTGTGTTCCACGCGCGCCTCAAGGAGATGTCGGCACTACTGGCGGGCGCAAGGGGAAGGCGTGGCCCCCGGCTACAGGGCAAGCGAAGGAACACGGGTGGGTTTTAGTTAGTAAGAGTCTGACACGCCTTCCCGCTCCCCACCCAGAGCGGGAGAAGTTATTTTATAATTTCCCACCCAAAAAAAATAAAAAATTAATTAGAAAAAAAAGTTACATTTGTAAAGTGAAATTAAAATACAAAATGACGGAAATTAAAATGAGTGGCATCTATACTCATTAGATAATCACCACAAATGACAAATGGGCCGAGACGATCGCAATTTGACAAATCGAAGTTTATTATTAATATCGAGGCGGGGCACAGTGGAACGAATGTATGGGAGCGGTTGGACGTAGACATTTCCGAAAAAAAAGAGTAAAATTATGCCAAACTAATGATGCCATCTTATTCGATTACTTAATGCCTTCATAACTTGTGGTGATGAATTTCTTCATAACTCCCATATTTCGGGAGTAATTTGAGAAAATGTGAAATTTTACTATGAAAATGAGTGTATCGAGCTCTCTCCCTCCTGATTCCGGGCTTGTTTCAAGTAGCGGTCTCTAATATCATAATGCTAATACTAAGAGCTATATTTAATACTAAGACACATAGTGCGCCAAATGTGCACTTTCTGGGATAAAGAGTGATGTTTATTTTATAACACAATTTTTTTATTTTTTGTTTATTTTGTTGATTAAAACCGTTTTTCTAAAGGTTTACCTTATTACAATAACATTTCTGAGCAGCCAATTAGAGAAGATATAAGCTAATTAGGATATATAATTAGGGACTTAAGGTTTACATATAAAACTGATGCACTAATGATTACTGATAAGAACATTGCTATTATTTAATTACTAAATGGCTCTTAATACACTAATTTAGCATGCATCATTTACTAATTATCACAATAACTAATTACCTTGCAATATTTAACAAAGGATACCTGGGATACCTGGATTTTATATAAATAGGTCACTATTAGTAACTTTAAAATCAGTGTTGATTTACACCTCGTTGTATCCAAGCTAATCTCGCAATGTATTTTCCAAATTTTAATACAAATCTTGATATTCACGTTGCTTTATGCGCACGCGCACATAAAGATTTACGCGACTTTAACTATTTGTTCAGTGTTTTAAAAGATAACAGTTGTGTTCAGTTATGTGAAAGTGCTGAAACAAGTTTAAAAGACTGGTGTCGTCGATTTTGCTACCGCATTTATGCAAAATGGACACAGTCTGGAAGAAGCACAGATAAGTTTCGGAAGAAACATGAGATTTGGCTACAGGCTGCAATTCAATGGCCGGAATTACAGAATGAAAATATGGAACCTTCTACAGAAAATATAAGTGACGTCATCGAGCCCATAATTTCTCCTGCTAAATCTGATGCTTCAACTTGTACACATCCTAGTCCTCGTAAATCTTTTGAGGACCTTAGTAACCGGCAAAAAAGAAGACGCACTGAAGATAGTCTTTCATGCAGCAGTAGCAGCGCTGAAATTATGTTTTCGGCCGAAAGGGCGCTTCAAAAGGCAGGACAAAGCGATACAGCTTATGTTATGAAATACTTGACGGAGAATCCAGAAGAGGCCTCAAAAATCAAAGCCTTCATTGAAGGTAAATCAATTCAGGTACGGGAAATATCCCCTTTGAAGGCATTGGCTCTTTATGTATCGATGAACTTATCGAAATGGCGCTATAACACTCTTCGGGATTTCAACACTCAAGAAGGAGCTCTTCAATACCCGAGTTACTACATGTTGGTTAAAGAAAAAATTAAGTGCTATCCGGCCAAAGAAGATCTCACAGTTACAGAGAGCTCTGCAAAAATCAAATTACAAGCCTTGATGGATTTAACCTCAAGAAGACTTATTAGGTCGTTAGAAACCCCTGTTGATCCCAATCAACAGCTCGTATTGACCAGCAAATGGGGTTTTGACGGATCATCTAGCCAAAGCATTTATCATCAAAGGACGAGTGAAGATGAGCAAATCGATCTTGCTAGTAATTTTATGATTAGTCTTGTACCACTGCGGCTCGTCTCAAAAGGTGTAACAATTTGGGAAAACGAGCGACCATCTTCCACTTCATTTTGCCGGCCAATATTGTTTAAGTTTATAAAGGAAACCAAAGAAAATGTGCAGAGAGAGATGGCTGAAATCGAAGCAGAGATTGAAGCCTTAACTCCATCCACCATCACTGATGGAATTAGTGTCAAACACCAACTGCTGTTGACAATGATTGATGGTAAAATTCATTCCATTATATCCAATACAGCAGCTTCAGTGTGTGACATATGCAAGGCTTGTCCTAAAGAAATGAATAATTTAGAGTTAATCAAAGATAAACACGCAAACGAGGACATGTATAAATATAGCTTAAGCACCCTTCACGCTTGGATTCGCTCAATGGAATGCTTATTACACATTTCCTACAAATTAGACATAAAATCATGGCAAGTAAGGGGTGATATAGCAAAAAGGCAAGTTGATGACAGGAAGAAAAGAGTTCAAGAGGCTGTAAGAAGAGAAACGGGCTTACTTCTCGATGTTGTGAAACAAGGCAGTGGATCCACCAACAATGGCAACTCGGCAAGGAGATTTTTTGAAAACTACACTAAATCTGCTGAACTGACCGGAATAGATGCTATGCTTTTAAGAAAAATCTGTGTGATCTTGCAGTGTATTTCATCAGGAGAGAAGATCAACGTAACTAAATTCCGAGAGTTCTGCTTTGATACTGCTAAGCTTTACGTGGAGTTATACCCATGGTATTATATGCCTTCTTCACTTCATAAAATTTTAATGCATGGGCCAGACATAGTTCAGAACATGTCAATTGTGCCCATTGGTTTTCTATCCGAAGAGGCATCTGAGGCTAGAAATAAAGATTTTAGAAAATATAGAGAGGGGCATTCTCGAAAGCATAGCAGTATCTCATGCAATGAAGATATTATGCACAATCTTTTACTGTCTTCTGATCCACTTGTTACAAGTATCCGTCCAAAAGGAAATAAGTTTGTAAAAAAATCTTCTTTTAAGGAATTTTATGAGCTTACGGATTCTGAGAAAAGTGATATCGAATTTGTTAACATAAATGATTTAGCGGACATCGATTCTGAATTTGAATTAATTGATGATGATGATGATGACGAAGATAATTAAATGATGTTATTGTTTTAAAATGTGTAACTTAGTAAATTAGAGCTTACATCTTAATTATTTATTGTACTTTTAATGAAACTAGGTAATTTATTATCAACTTACTTAAAAGTCATACTCTCATCAGTTCTTGTGAATATTTTTGTTAATATATATTTCTGTATATATATAATATATTTATAGACCTCTTAATAAGTCTGTCTGCGGTTTAAAGTAAATACAAATGGGGAAAAAACGTTTTTTTTTTTTAATTTTCATTTCCTTTTATCCCAGAAAGTGCACATTTGGCGCACTATGTGTCTTAGTATTAAATATAGCTCTTAGTATTAGCATTATGATATTAGAGACCGCTACTTGAAACAAGCCCGGAATCAGGAGGGAGAGAGCTCGATACACTCATTTTCATAGTAAAATTTCACATTTTCTCAAATTACTCCCGAAATATGGGAGTTATGAAGAAATTCATCACCACAAGTTATGAAGGCATTAAGTAATCGAATAAGATGGCATCATTAGTTTGGCATAATTTTACTCTTTTTTTTCGGAAATGTCTACGTCCAACCGCTCCCATACATTCGTTCCACTGTGCGGGGGAGCAGTGCAGGCCGCTAACTCGTCACAGCTCTCGGCGCACGGCGTGTCGCCCGCCGCTCGGTGGGCAACACTGCCGCCGCCTCGCCGCGCGCCTTAGGAAGGCGCGCGGCGAGGCGGGGGAGCAGTGCAGGCCGCTAACTCGTCACAGCTCTCGGCGCACGGCGTGTCGCCCGCCGCTCGGTGGGCAACACTGCCGCCGCCTCGCCGCGCGCCTTAGGAAGGCGCGCGGCGAGGCGGGGGAGCAGTGCAGGCCGCTAACTCGTCACAGCTCTCGGCGCACGGCGTGTCGCCCGCCGCTCGGTGGGCAACACTGCCGCCGCCTCGCCGCGCGCCTTAGGAAGGCGCGCGGCGAGGCGGGGGAGCAGTGCAGGCCGCTAACTCGTCACAGCTCTCGGCGCACGGCGTGTCGCCCGCCGCTCGGTGGGCAACACTGCCGCCGCCTCGCCGCGCGCCTTAGGAAGGCGCGCGGCGAGGCGGGGGAGCAGTGCAGGCCGCTAACTCGTCACAGCTCTCGGCGCACGGCGTGTCGCCCGCCGCTCGGTGGGCAACACTGCCGCCGCCTCGCCGCGCGCCTTAGGAAGGCGCGCGGCGAGGCGGGGGAGCAGTGCAGGCCGCTAACTCGTCACAGCTCTCGGCGCACGGCGTGTCGCCCGCCGCTCGGTGGGCAACACTGCCGCCGCCTCGCCGCGCGCCTTCCTAAGGCGCGCGGCGAGGCGGCGGCAGTGCATATTTATAGACCTCTTAATAAGTCTGTCTGCGGTTTAAAGTAAATACAAATGGGGAAAAAACGTTTTTTTTTTTTAATTTTCATTTCCTTTTATCCCAGAAAGTGCACATTTGGCGCACTATGTGTCTTAGTATTAAATATAGCTCTTAGTATTAGCATTATGATATTAGAGACCGCTACTTGAAACAAGCCCGGAATCAGGAGGGAGAGAGCTCGATACACTCATTTTCATAGTAAAATTTCACATTTTCTCAAATTACTCCCGAAATATGGGAGTTATGAAGAAATTCATCACCACAAGTTATGAAGGCATTAAGTAATCGAATAAGATGGCATCATTAGTTTGGCATAATTTTACTCTTTTTTTTCGGAAATGTCTACGTCCAACCGCTCCCATACATTCGTTCCACTGTGCGGGGGAGCAGTGCAGGCCGCTAACTCGTCACAGCTCTCGGCGCACGGCGTGTCGCCCGCCGCTCGGTGGGCAACACTGCCGCCGCCTCGCCGCGCGCCTTAGGAAGGCGCGCGGCGAGGCGGGGGAGCAGTGCAGGCCGCTAACTCGTCACAGCTCTCGGCGCACGGCGTGTCGCCCGCCGCTCGGTGGGCAACACTGCCGCCGCCTCGCCGCGCGCCTTAGGAAGGCGCGCGGCGAGGCGGGGGAGCAGTGCAGGCCGCTAACTCGTCACAGCTCTCGGCGCACGGCGTGTCGCCCGCCGCTCGGTGGGCAACACTGCCGCCGCCTCGCCGCGCGCCTTAGGAAGGCGCGCGGCGAGGCGGGGGAGCAGTGCAGGCCGCTAACTCGTCACAGCTCTCGGCGCACGGCGTGTCGCCCGCCGCTCGGTGGGCAACACTGCCGCCGCCTCGCCGCGCGCCTTAGGAAGGCGCGCGGCGAGGCGGGGGAGCAGTGCAGGCCGCTAACTCGTCACAGCTCTCGGCGCACGGCGTGTCGCCCGCCGCTCGGTGGGCAACACTGCCGCCGCCTCGCCGCGCGCCTTAGGAAGGCGCGCGGCGAGGCGGGGGAGCAGTGCAGGCCGCTAACTCGTCACAGCTCTCGGCGCACGGCGTGTCGCCCGCCGCTCGGTGGGCAACACTGCCGCCGCCTCGCCGCGCGCCTTAGGAAGGCGCGCGGCGAGGCGGGGGAGCAGTGCAGGCCGCTAACTCGTCACAGCTCTCGGCGCACGGCGTGTCGCCCGCCGCTCGGTGGGCAACACTGCCGCCGCCTCGCCGCGCGCCTTAGGAAGGCGCGCGGCGAGGCGGGGGAGCAGTGCAGGCCGCTAACTCGTCACAGCTCTCGGCGCACGGCGTGTCGCCCGCCGCTCGGTGGGCAACACTGCCGCCGCCTCGCCGCGCGCCTTAGGAAGGCGCGCGGCGAGGCGGGGGAGCAGTGCAGGCCGCTAACTCGTCACAGCTCTCGGCGCACGGCGTGTCGCCCGCCGCTCGGTGGGCAACACTGCCGCCGCCTCGCCGCGCGCCTTAGGAAGGCGCGCGGCGAGGCGGGGGAGCAGTGCAGGCCGCTAACTCGTCACAGCTCTCGGCGCACGGCGTGTCGCCCGCCGCTCGGTGGGCAACACTGCCGCCGCCTCGCCGCGCGCCTTAGGAAGGCGCGCGGCGAGGCGGGGGAGCAGTGCAGGCCGCTAACTCGTCACAGCTCTCGGCGCACGGCGTGTCGCCCGCCGCTCGGTGGGCAACACTGCCGCCGCCTCGCCGCGCGCCTTAGGAAGGCGCGCGGCGAGGCGGGGGAGCAGTGCAGGCCGCTAACTCGTCACAGCTCTCGGCGCACGGCGTGTCGCCCGCCGCTCGGTGGGCAACACTGCCGCCGCCTCGCCGCGCGCCTTAGGAAGGCGCGCGGCGAGGCGGGGGAGCAGTGCAGGCCGCTAACTCGTCACAGCTCTCGGCGCACGGCGTGTCGCCCGCCGCTCGGTGGGCAACACTGCCGCCGCCTCGCCGCGCGCCTTAGGAAGGCGCGCGGCGAGGCGGGGGAGCAGTGCAGGCCGCTAACTCGTCACAGCTCTCGGCGCACGGCGTGTCGCCCGCCGCTCGGTGGGCAACACTGCCGCCGCCTCGCCGCGCGCCTTAGGAAGGCGCGCGGCGAGGCGGGGGAGCAGTGCAGGCCGCTAACTCGTCACAGCTCTCGGCGCACGGCGTGTCGCCCGCCGCTCGGTGGGCAACACTGCCGCCGCCTCGCCGCGCGCCTTAGGAAGGCGCGCGGCGAGGCGGGGGAGCAGTGCAGGCCGCTAACTCGTCACAGCTCTCGGCGCACGGCGTGTCGCCCGCCGCTCGGTGGGCAACACTGCCGCCGCCTCGCCGCGCGCCTTAGGAAGGCGCGCGGCGAGGCGGGGGAGCAGTGCAGGCCGCTAACTCGTCACAGCTCTCGGCGCACGGCGTGTCGCCCGCCGCTCGGTGGGCAACACTGCCGCCGCCTCGCCGCGCGCCTTAGGAAGGCGCGCGGCGAGGCGGGGGAGCAGTGCAGGCCGCTAACTCGTCACAGCTCTCGGCGCACGGCGTGTCGCCCGCCGCTCGGTGGGCAACACTGCCGCCGCCTCGCCGCGCGCCTTAGGAAGGCGCGCGGCGAGGCGGGGGAGCAGTGCAGGCCGCTAACTCGTCACAGCTCTCGGCGCACGGCGTGTCGCCCGCCGCTCGGTGGGCAACACTGCCGCCGCCTCGCCGCGCGCCTTAGGAAGGCGCGCGGCGAGGCGGGGGAGCAGTGCAGGCCGCTAACTCGTCACAGCTCTCGGCGCACGGCGTGTCGCCCGCCGCTCGGTGGGCAACACTGCCGCCGCCTCGCCGCGCGCCTTAGGAAGGCGCGCGGCGAGGCGGGGGAGCAGTGCAGGCCGCTAACTCGTCACAGCTCTCGGCGCACGGCGTGTCGCCCGCCGCTCGGTGGGCAACACTGCCGCCGCCTCGCCGCGCGCCTTAGGAAGGCGCGCGGCGAGGCGGGGGAGCAGTGCAGGCCGCTAACTCGTCACAGCTCTCGGCGCACGGCGTGTCGCCCGCCGCTCGGTGGGCAACACTGCCGCCGCCTCGCCGCGCGCCTTAGGAAGGCGCGCGGCGAGGCGGGGGAGCAGTGCAGGCCGCTAACTCGTCACAGCACTCGGCGCGTTCCTGAGGCGCGGGACAGCGGTATTGGGCAAACTAAACAAACAAGTAAAGGGATTCTGTTGAGTTTAGATATAGTTACTTTTTCCCATCTCGTAAAAGGTCCTGTAGTAAAAGTTGTATATTTTCATGAGTATTACTTTCCTAAGTACCTACGTCCCGTCATTTAACTGCCACACTGTATAAGGTCCAAACTGGACAAACTAACAACAGTACTCGTGAACATGAAAAACAAAAAAAAATTGCTGTTCTTTATAATCGTCTCCTTTGAAAATAATTTATTACTAATATCTAACCGTTATCTCACCAGCTCATATCGTTGGAAGACGAGAACCCGTGGATAACATCAGAGCGGCAGTACTTCGGCCTTGCGGGTGGCATGTACGACTTCAGAGAGGCCAACGTGGCCGGCGCCAGGCTGGCTCAGCTTAAGGAGAGAAAGGACAAGCTGGCGCGAGGACTCAACGCGAGGGCACACACGCTGCTCGGCAAAGAGGAGGAACAGGTAGGAACACAAAGTGGCCGTCCAGGCTAGCTCAGCTTAAAGAGAGGCAAGACAAGCTGGCGCGAGGACTCAACGTAAGGACACACATTGCTCGGCAAGGAAGAAGACCAGGTAGGAACACAGCGAGGCTGGCCCAGCTCAGGCCAGGAAATTCGTTTTATGTCAGTACTAAAACATTCGTGTGATACTACACACTCATGTTTCAATACCCCTCATTATGCAACAGTTTTATAAACTACTATTACGGTTTAGGAGATAATATAATAATTATTATGTATCCAATACAAATGATATCTACCATACCATAAAGCAAAAAAAATCTCTCTGGAAATCTGTTGTCAAAACAGCCTGTTTTAATGTTACAAAGATTGCAGTAGGCCTGTAGCTAATACCAGAATCATTCTTAGAACTTTATAAAGATTTATAATTACGACTATTCATAAGACCAATATCAGTTCACTTACATAGTTTGCAACAAACGTTTTGACTTAGACTTATCTTGCTTGTTGGGACGCAGCTCACCAATTTCATGGAACAGGTAAGAAAGAACGATTCAAGTCTATTTGGCAACAGTACATAAGAGTGCATCCAGACCGCGATCGTTCGATGCTGACCGACGTGTCGCCGCAAAATATGTCGCATCATATTGTTATCATAAGTTTCAATATAATATATGTCATTTCATGTTATTGTTTTATTCTACAATATGTAATAATTTCATATTATTATCAAAGGTTTTATTTTATAATATGTCACTTTATATTATTATCATAGGTTTCATAATATGTCACTTCATATATCAGGTTTCAAAATATGTCACGAAATCGTCTATTCACCACGGTTTAGTTGCAGGCTGGTAATAAAAAAACGGTAAAACAATATTAGAAACATTCGTGAATTAAAATACTGATCATTTACGTATTTGCCTTCGCCTGCGCCTACGTCTATTTGAGCAGTATTCATTAGGTAGGCATAGTGCCACAAGTTTGGGATACTCTTGTGATAGATCCACCACATTCACACAATCAAAATGAAATTTTCTGGTCGAAATGTTTATTTCGTAGATATTTAGAGCCTGTTTTCAATTTCCAAAGTCAATCATAAATTCAAAATTAATAATCATGAAGTCTTCACAAAACACATAAACCTTACTTACCAAAGTTTAGAAAATTGAGTCCTCGTGAGTCCCTTAGAAATAAATTCACTTCTCTTTCTATCTTAGAAAGTATTTTGTATGTTCGCAAAAACCTAGGACTTTTCAAAATAAGAAGCGATTTCCATAATATAAATACACGTAGTAAACATGAAATTGTGATACCCTAATTTAGATTAACTAAAACTAGTAAGTCATTTCTTATAAACGGTATCCGCTTTTATAACAAGTTGCTAAAGTCTGTTACATAACTAAGCGATGGAAAGTTCAAAACCCACATCAAACGTGTCCTTATCAAAAAGCATATTATAAGATTAAAGACTACGTTGAAGACAAGGAAGTTTGGCAATAATTCCTTTTGCACATGTGGCTTCCCTTTTACCTCATTAACGGCATAACAATGTAAATGTCTATTAACTGCTCCCAAATTACGATGATTATTTTATTTTCCTTTTTTTTTTTCATACTTGCTTGACATAATCTTTTCATTATTTGACATTATATACCTACAATTTTCTATATATTTTTTAATCAAATTATATTTGTTACAGCTGTAGTGGCATTCATGTCATTTGGTTTAAATAGGTCCTTATTTTTATCCTTTTGTTTATCTTTTATATAGATTCTTTTCTTTTAGATTTTGTGAATGTTGTAGGCTGTAGACTTGTGGACTATTTTTTTTTTTTCTTGATAAGCCTACACTGTCCTCCCATACCTATTAACACTGTAATTTGAAAACATTATAGAAAGCACTTATTTTGAAAAGAGTAACCGTGGAGTTTCTTGCCGGCTCTTCTCCATAGGAAGCGACCAATTGGAACCGTGCACCTAGCTTCTGACGTTTCATAAGTGCCCTTGTAGGTTTATGTGAAATAAAATAATTTGAATTTGAAAGGTACACAGATGGCACCAAATAACTGCAATAAATTTAGGCAAATCTGAACAGTACACCCGCGATTCTGACGTACATCATTTATTAGCAGTGATAGGAATAGGTAGTGCCTATTTGCCTAAACTTCGAAGAACAGAGGTGAGACTTCCTTAGGACTAAATTTTTTCCGGGACATCTGTCCCGAAATTCTGGATAACACTTTTAAATACATTAAAAAAATATGTTATTTGGAATAAGTAATTCGTCTATATTTACCTAAAGTTTGCGACTAGACATAACATTTATAATTTATAACTCCATAATAATAACTTATCCTTTATGGGCTCTAAAGGAAAAATAAAACACATAGAATGTTGTTGTAACAAATATATGTATGTCGGAGACGGGTATGTGGCTTTCGTTATTATCAGCGATATTTGAACTACTGTGGGCGTAGTGTGGGTAGTGTTGGTTGATGCGCAATAGAAAAACAGTTTGCAGTTCAGATCACATTATAATTTACTATCAAATGAATCACAGCTAAATTATACACACACTGGGTGGGACAGCGTTTATTAAAATCACCAATTAACACAATGATCACAAATTACAACTAACACAATTACTGAGCACAACGAATCGAGAACAGTTCCGTGACGTCTTGATTCCAATGCGACCCGAGGCTGAATGCCCTCCTCGCCGTGGCCTTCAAACATCACGACTCTGTAGAAGCGCGCCTTTTTTGTTGTAGGTAGTTCACTCTTGATGTCGCCAGTGGCGCGCTTGCGATTCGTTTCGTGTCCGTACTAATGACCGGTTCCGACATGTATATTAATATTATTTTTTAAATATGACGTAATTGGAAAGCATGAAACAAAATGTACAGACGGAAAAAACTTAAGTTACAAATTTCTGTTTATCTATCTATGTCATATTTATTTTACTGACGTTGAGTGATGCAATTTTAACTCAAATCAAAGTACAAATTAACCTTTGAAGTATAACATTTAGGACAATCAGTTTTAATAGTGAACTACTAACTGTTCGGTTTTGATACAGATCTTGACGCATTAAAAATTGCTAAGAATTTGATAATCTTTATTTGTGTTACAAATACCATAAAAAATAAAAAACGATTTTAATTTAATCATCTTGATTCGATTCGTCAAGTTCAGTATCAGAACCGACATTTTCTTTGTCAGATGAGTTATCTAAGTTAAAATACACAATCATAATTTTTTCTATATTTTCAACTGTCAGGCGATTTCGTTTTATGTTAAGAATCCATTTATAAGTTGAAAACGACCTTTCAACATCGACTGAGGTTAAAGGCGCGTACATATAGTATGATCGCTCATCCCTTCCTGCTGTTATCGCGTCACATATGTCTCTAATTTTATCTAGATCGGGATTTCTGTCCATGACATTTACGAGTTTATTTTTTATAGGCTCAGACGAACACCAGCTAAGCACAGTTCTCACGTGATCAAATATTTCAATGGATTCCGTTAGAGTTAAATTAGATTTTTGTAATTTCTTTAACCCAATTTGTATATCTTTAAAATATTCCTCAATGTAGTCCAAGTCCGATTTCAAGTTTTCCTTTTAAAGAACATTTTTGCCACACCTTGTTTTAATTTGATCGTAATATTTTGCATAATATGACACTGCCTCCAACCAAGTACCCCATCTTGTAATAACGGGTTCTGGAGGAAGCGGCATGTGGGGAAAGGTGTTTTTTAACAAGCGCAACCTAATAGGTGACTTCAAAAAAAATTTTTTTACGTTTGAAATTAATTCATCTACATCTTAGTATTCGTATCGTATTTTTTCTGCCACGAGATTCACTGCATGTGCTAAGCAAGTGATGTGTATCATGTTGGGCAAATAATTTTTCAGAACACGTCCCGCTTTTAGCATATATGCTACACTATCAGTGCATAATACAGCAACGTCTCCTACTTTGGATTCATACATTCAATTGTGTTCCCATTAACAATTTCTAGTACTTTGCAAGCAACTAAAAATGGTTTTTGTGTGATCGCATTTAAAAGTTTTACAAGAAAATGTACCATGTATCTGCCTAAAAAATCTGTTGTCTCGTCTAAAGATACCCACAGCTTTTGATTTGCAGTTTGTTTATAAATCGAGTCAATATATGTTTTAAAAAATCTGTTGTCTCGTCTAAAGATACCCACAGCTTTTGATTTGCAGTTTGTTTATAAATCGAGTCAATATATGTTTTAAAAAATCTGTTGTCTCGTCTAAAGATACCCACAGCTTTTGATTTGCAGTTTGTTTATAAATCGAGTCAATATTTGTTTTAAAAATCTATCTAAATAAACTTTTCTCTGCAATGATTGCTCAGGAACCTTTTGTCGATTTGTACAATTGCAGCAAATATATTTATGGAAGAATTTTTTGAAAGCCGGGTTGTTTACTTGAATCCAAGGTATATTACATAATATGAGAAATTGTACTAGGTCCAAATAAAATTCTTCATTTGGTTTCTTACTTGTCCCTTTGTGTTTCGGACCTTTAACGTGCCTCTTGACACTACTAAGTTTAGCTGTTATACTGCTCTCGCACTTAGAACAGTAAATCAAATTACTGGCCGGGTCGTAATATAATTCAGGATGAAGTCCAATCCAACTTTGTACTGTTGGGGTTGTTCGCCATCGCCAATCTTAATGGTCTCCAAAAAGAGGTACCTAAAATAAAATAAAATAAAATTTTATAGTTTTCCATACAAAATACAATAGACGTGGATATATTTAGTAACTTGTTCCGCTTAGCTATTTCTAAAGAGCCATAAAAAATTCCTGAAAGAAATCGACACGTGTTTCACCTCTCAACGAGGCATCCTCAGGATGACGATGGACTTGTTGCGAACTCGAACACGGCGTGTTGCCACACCAAGCGCTGAGTGCAGACTGAGCCTTATCGCCCGTGAAACCCACTTATATAGTGTCGCCGTTATCAGTGCGACCGTTATTAGTGCGATAAGGGGCGAACAATCGCAGCAAAGGTGACCTAGGCATACTCGTATTTAATTCGTTCAACAGTGTAATGTTTCCGGTATTATTTTTGACAATTTCTAAACTCTCTAATACTGACATTCTGAAACCTTTATCACATGTGTGTAAAATTTCGAAAGTGTTATTATTATTTAACGAATGACCTGTATCTATTAAATGTTGTGCAAAATGGGATTTTTCTGGATAATTATTCCTGTACGCTGCAATATGTTCCTTATATCTTGTCTGAAAATTACGACCAGTTTGACCTATGTAAATACCATTACAATCATCGCAATGTAACTTGTATACACCTGATTTTTTGTGGTTTTCTAATCGATCTTTTCCGTTACAAATCTGTCTTAGTGAATTATTTGTTTTAAAAGCTACCCTTAATCCATTTCGAAACAAAGTTTTTGAAACCCTATCACTAATTGACCCTAAGTATGTCAAACTTCCTAAATATTCATGTGGTCTTTCTGGAGGCAGTGGATACAAAAGTGAACGAACTATGTTGCGACGTTTCGTTTGAATCAAATCATCAACCATTCTCTTATTGTATCCGTTACTTTCAGCTATATGATAAATAATGTTAAGTTCTCTGTCATAATTATCTCGTGAAAGTGGTACTGTCATTAATCTATGAGTGAAACTATGATAAGCTGCTAATTTATGTTGAATCGGATGACAAGATGACGCAGGAATCGTAACATCTGTACAAGTTGGTTTTCTATAAATCTGAAAATCGTGTTTATTGTTTTTTCTTGTAATAGTTAAATCTAAAAAGTTAAGGGATCCGTCAATTTCTAGTTCTAATTTAAACTTTATTTTAGGGTGTAAACTATTGATTTTATTAACAAAAACATCAATTTGACGCAATGTACCGGTCCAACACATAATTATGTCGTCGACATAACGGTAATAATATAAAATTTGAGGCTGTCCTACAATGTATTTATTTTCAAAATGGTCCATGAATATATCTGCCATAAGGGGGCTGAGTGGAGAACCCATGGCTAAACCTTCTTTTTGTTTGTAATATTGGTTTTTGAACCTAAAATAATTCTGTTCCATACAAATCTTGGTCAAAGATAATAATTCATTAACCTCACCAGGATGGATTCGCCGTTTCTCAAAAAGATCTTCTAGTATTTGTAAACACTCCTCATATGGAACGTTTGTGAATAAACTTTCTACATCTAATGATAATAATTTTGCACTAGTCGGTAAATCAATATCCTTAACTTTCTCTATTAACTGTAAACTATTTTTAAGACTAAACTTTGGTTTATAATTCGATCTCGACTTCAATAAACAGTTCAAATGTTTTGACAAATTATATGCTGGTGCACCGATATAAGAAACCACTGGCCTTATTGGGATATTATCCTTATGAATTTTAGGCAAGCCGTATAGCATAGGAGACCTTGGGTTCATTGGTACAATATATTTTAACGGTTTCTGATCGACGTAAGAAATGTTTTTAGTAATGTTTTTTAATTGTGAAGTAAATACTTTAGTGGGGTCCGAACTTAGTTGTTGAAAATCGCTGCCCTGTATTACGTCATTTACCTTTTGGTCGTAAATGTTTCTGTCTAAGATAACTATTGTGTTTCCTTTATCGGCCTTAGTAACAACTATACTGTTTTGATCAATCTTGTTCTTCAAAGTTCTATAAATACGTAGGTCTGATGATAAAGTCATTGAATTTGATGAGTTAAGAGACTGTTTAATATGAACAGATACCTGGTGTGCTACTGTCTCATCTTTTTTACCTCTAACTATAGCCATTTCTGAATCTACCGCCAAAAGTTCCAAAGGTTTTTGTGACAAGACGGGCTGGAAATTAAATTTAAGTCCTTTCTCCAGCAAAGAAGTTTCTTCACTTGACAATTGTATGTTAGTTAGGTTTTTTACTCGTTGATGAAACGTATGAGGACATGTTTGCTGATCCATTTGTCTGTCACTATTAATATAAATGCCTTCATTACTGTGACTTCTGTTGTTTCTAACTAATCTTTCCAACTTCCTAGACTGTATCAAATATTTTTCGTGAGCTGTAATAGATGCGAATTCCCGCGCTTTATTGTCTAAAATATCAAATTCTATATTGTGTAGTCTGAAAACTAACTCTGTGTACAAAATTTTAAGATGATTTTTTATATTATCCCTAACTGAAAACCAGTATCTTATTTCCTCATTTAACCAAATGTTTTTTGCCCTACTCAAAGCGATATTAGCTGATCTACTATATGTATTGGAACGAATATTGATATAAGAAGGGATTACCCCCAATTGTTTACACTGTTGATTAAACCAAACATTCTGAGCAGCAATACGATGTGATTTAGTGAGTTTGGTGTATAGTTTTGCCTGTTCTGCTGTACCTGCAAGTTTAAGATAATTAATTGATTCAGGCGTGACCTTGCGGAAATCCATTATAAAATACAATAGACGTGGATATATTTAGTAACTTGTTCCGCTTAGCTATTTCTAAAGAGCCATAAAAAACTCCTGAAAGAAATCGACACGTGTTTCACCTCTCAACGAGGCATCCTCAGGATGACGATGGACTTGTTGCGAACTCGAACACGGCGTGTTGCCACACCAAGCGCTGAGTGCAGACTGAGCCTTATCGCCCGTGAAACCCACTTATATAGTGTCGCCGTTATCAGTGCGACCGTTATTAGTGCGATAAGGGGCGAACAATCGCAGCAAAGGTGACCTAGGCATACTCGTATTTAATTCGTTCAACAGTGTAATGTTTCCGGTATTATTTTTGACAATTTCTAAACTCTCTAATACTGACATTCTGAAACCTTTATCACATGTGTGTAAAATTTCGAAAGTGTTATTATTATTTAACGAATGACCTGTATCTATTAAATGTTGTGCCTCAAAAGGAAAAACAAACCCTTATAGACATGGGGAGGTGGAAGGGAAAGCGGGAGAGGCGCGCGCATTCCACCTAGATGCATCAATTGTATCGATTTGAAGATTTTATTATTTCATTTTACGCTCTAATAAAGAAATACGGTTAGAAAATATGAACACGCGTAGCGTCATTGTTATTAAAATTGTTTTTTTTTTCTTCTACGGAGTTACATTTTAGTCAATGCGCAAAGGACATAATCCATTTTTGTACAAATATAAAAAGAGCCGGCCAGAAAAATAATATGTTTTGATAGAATTCGTCCGCCTTAGCATTTCTTTATGACACCAAAGATGTAGCATCACTATGCGTGGTAGTATTTAAGTTCACTTTTATATTTGGACCAAAAATTAAATGCGGATGATGTCCTGTCTTGTACGTAATGTTCATCAAATATTAAAATAACCATATTCTTTTTCTTTAAATACGTTTCATACACAATAATTATCTTAAAAACTCCACTCAAAAATGTCAAGTTCATACAACTGCAGATCAAGCTAGACTGTCAAATTGCTAGTTTAAGATAAAATAATATATACATTTATGTTCTACTTTACTGTTTGTTTCCCTTCAAGAAATAAAATAAATAACTTTAGTCAAAACATTAAAAAGTAATAAATGTTGACTTACAGTATTATTTGATGTAGACAGACAGGAACAATGTTATTGCATCGTAATCCATAAATTCAAGCCAAGGTAGTCGTATTAGGAAGATCCTAATGGAAAGCAGTAGGGGCAATAATGAGCAGTGGTCTGATAAATTACTAGTATATTTCGTGGTCAATATTTTTACACAAGTGACAAGTTACAAAAACATAAGCCCCCCTTTATTTATTTTCGCTGCGTATAATCACTTCTGTACTTGTCAGTACTCGGTACCTACCTAAAACTAAATAAATCACCAATACTTCTTTGTCCGACTGTACTTCGCTGTACCCAAAAGTAAAGTACAAAAACAGAAGAAATCTAACAAAATAAAGCATCCACAACGAAACTAAACTTAGAAAATTATCTATTAAACAAAGCACTTTAAAAAACATAAAATATCAAAATATCTAACTACTCATCGCCCCCTTAATAGAATAATTTGACAGGGATAAATCCTTTAAAAATTCTCTAAGCTTCGTGCTGTGAACACTTTTTGTTAAGATGTCCGCTATCATCTTATCAGTTGACATATACCTTATTTCAACTTTGTTAGCCAGTACACATTCACGAATAAAATGATACTTGATATCTATATGCTTTGTTCTGTTATGCATCATTTTGTTAGCTGCAATTTTATGCGCCGACTGATTGTCATTATAAATTACTACCGCTTTACTATCCACACCTATCAAACTGTTCAGTAAACTACGTAAATAAAGAGCTTCCTTTGAAGCTTGACTCAATCCTACGTACTCTGCCTCTGTGGAGGACAAGGATACTGTCGCTTGCTTCCTACTCTCCCATGACACTATATTTTTACCTATCTTTAAAATTAATCCAGTGAAAGATTTTCTATCAAGTGCCCCTCCCCAATCTGCATCAACATAGCCTCGTAAGTCTAAATCTCCCGACTTCGTAAAAGTGAGACAAAGGTTTGACGTACCCTTCAAATACCTTAAGACCCGTTTCGCACATTTAAAGTGTATTTCGTCATAACACGAATTAAATTGTGAAAGTACACTCACCGCATGCGCTATGTCTGGTCGCGTATTACAGGCCAAATAGTTTAAACACCGTATTAAACTTTGATATGGCAGATTGTTATGGGAATTTGTCGATCTTTCTAACTTCATACCGACTTCCATTGGGGTTGAAACTGGCTTAGCGTCTGTCATGTTAAAGTCCTTCAAAATTTCTGAAATGAACTGTTGCTGATCTAGACAAATAACATCTTTATCTCTCCTCAGCCTCATGCCTAAAACATGCCTAGCCGCGCCTAAATCTTTCACTTTGAACTTGTCAAGCAAATCAGTTTTTAATTTTTGCTTCTCTTGTTCACAATTTCCAAAAATAAAAAGGTCATCTACGTAAATAACAACAATTAGCTTCTTATTGTTTTTAAGCTGCTTTTGATACAAACACGGTTCTATTTTTGATTGTACAAAGCCTGAGTTCAACATCTCTTTGTCCAACTCCTTGAACCAAGCATTCGATGCTTGTTTCAATCCATACAAAGAACGCTGCAGCTTACATACCTTGGTTTCTTGACCTTTGACTACTGCACCTTTCGGTTGAAGCATGTAAATGTCCTCTTTAATCTTGCCATATAAAAAAGCAGTCGTGACATCCCATTGGTCAATAAACCAACCGTATTCAACAGCTAGCGAGAACAACATTCGCAGAGTAGAGCTTCTAACTACTGGAGAATATGTCTCAGTATAGTCTACACCACATACCTGTGTGAAACCTTTTGCTACTAGTCTAGCCTTGTACTTCGTTACCTTGCCGTCGCTATCTCTCTTGATTTTGAACACTCATTTGCACTGGATAGGCTTCTTATCAGCTGGACGATCCACCAACGTCCAAGTCTGGTTCTCCTTTAGTGACATAATTTCATCATCTATCGCTTTCTTCCATAAGTCGCCATCGGGTCTCGCTAACGCTTCATTAATAGTCAATGGATCATCATCAAGATTGCTCTCCTTGGCATACATAACATTGCATCCGTACCGATCGACTTGTCTGCGTTCTCTTATGGGATACCTTCTTTCTGATTCAGGTATTGTCACTTCCTCTTCAGTCAATACGTCATCAGGTACTCGCTCTGGTACTACAGGTTCAGGCTCTATCTCCTCTACGTTCTCGTCTTCAGCATCACGGTACACATCATCGTGAGCCTCCAAGGGTTCAGATCTGCTTGTAGATTCGTTGGGTAAACTGGAAGGAATAGAATCTGTATTCAGGTTTATGATAACTTCTGACTTTTCCACTTTTTTTTTTTGCAGAAATACATTTTCCAGAAATCTAACATCTCTCCCGGTTGTTACTTCACCTGTTTTAGGATTCATCAGACGATAACCCTTCTGATTATCTGGATATCCAATGAAAATCATCGGTTCCGTCTTCATGTCTAGTTTCCGTGTCTTTTGTTTTGGTGTCAATTTATACGCCAAACAGCCAAAGATTTTCAGATGACTGACATCCACATCTTTTCCAGTCCAAAGCTTCTCTGGTACCGCATTGTTCAATGCTTTCGTGGGGCTTCTGTTCTTTAGGCATACAACAGTATTTACAGCCTCGGCCCAATACTTCTTGCTCAGGTTCGATTCTGACAGTAATGTTCTTGCCTTTTCTATTATAGTCCGATTCGCTCTTTCTGCGACAGAATTTTGTTCTGGCGTGTACGGTACAGTCGTCTGGTGTTTTATACCTGCAGACTTCAAAAATGATTTAAATTTACCGTTACAGTACTCTGCGCCGTTGTCAGATCTCAGACATTTAATGGATTTACTTGTCTCATTCTCAACTTCCGCCTTGTATTCACGGAACTTATCGAAAGTTTCACTTTTGTTCTTTAAAAAATAAACATGGGTCTTCCGAGTATAATCGTCGATAAATAGAAGAACGTACAGTACCGACCAAAAGTCCATGAGCAATCTCACAAAGCAATAGACTGACGCTTCGGTTTGACTTACGACCTTCTTCTATAAGTTGTTACAATACTGTAGACACGCACATTACACACACACACTCACTTTGTCTGCAACCAATGACTAGTTCAATAATCATCATTCGTTTTTAGTTTCATTCGTCTTGTTCACATAAATATTAAAGTTTAGCAGGTAGACCACAAAAAACTAAGTAAATTATTTCGATTTCTGTGGGGTAGATGCAGTTTGTTACGAGTATTTAATTAATAGAACTTTTTTGGTTCGTGGATAATATTGGTGACGAGTATTTAGCGCAGTGTTGTGGTTATTATTATCAAAAAGCAGGCATTAAATATATTGAAGAGATCAGATCAGATCAGAGAATATTATTGCGCTGCGTAAAAGTGAAGTGAATATCTAATGAAACCGGACTAAGTGTGAGTGTTATCATTTATATATTTCATATTTTACTAAACATAAATCTTAATCAAGGGTATTGTTGATAGAACAGAGGTATTGTTGAGACAGAAGATGCCTTTAAAGTTTTAAATTCATTGTGAGGTTTAATTCGATTAGTGAATAATAAATAATAAGGTATTATGTGTAATAAAAACAATGTTTTTCTTTGTTCTAGAGAAATACTGTGAGGGTTAAGAGATATGAGGAAGGGGCTTATTATCGAGTAGCAGCGACGTCAAATGGTGAATGAAACAAATGGTTTTATGCCAACGAGATATTTTGCTGAATTATTAAAAACACGTCATTATGAACCGTTCGCCGTGCACTCTGAAGGCTTGCATCACTGAAGACCAGCTAGAAAACCATTTTTGACCTTAAAATATTGACCGTACCAACTTAATAAACAACAGATTCGTTATTGCATGAATTTATGGTAACGAATTTTTTAAGCACGTTTCAATAGGGTGTTTGTCGTATTTCTTGCAGATATACCGAAATTGTTTAATATTATTTTAGTAATAGTATTATTTTAGGATTAAAATTTGAGGTTTAGTTTCAATCTTCTTTTCGTAAAGAAAATGAATACTTAAGCTTTAACCTCAATAACAACCAATATTTACTAAAGTCAAATAAAATGTAAAATAATTAATACAAATAAAATATAAACAAACTGGCCATATTTAACCTTAAAATTACCTATTCTGTAAGTAGTTTTTTACATTTTAAGTAGTCTAATATTCTTATTTATTACTTAATTACTTCGACCACGATCAAAGCTTAATGTTTATGGTGAAAAAATCCATTAACCCGGCGAGGATGTGGAGGGGTCTATTTGACCCTGTCAATTTTTTATCGAGTGTAGTTTTTTTTTCCGCGGCTGTAGTAACTTGTACGTGTCAGTAGCTGTTGCTAAGGGACCCGCCCGCACGCCGCACACCGCTATTCAGTCGGCCACCACCTGCGACGGGAGCTACACGTGCGCGAAGTCAAAAAGGGTAAATATGACCCTGCCATAACCGCGACGTAGCATTTTTGTGCAACATTTCAGAAGATTTTTTGATTTATTGTAATTGTATTTTAAGGTATTTTTGGACAAAATTAATAACCGGAAGCGTCTGGATACGGATAAGATTACTGAACACTTGAATGCCCGAAAAGAAATACCACAATTGCCGAGACTGCTGCGTAAGAGAATCAGAGAATTCAGTGGAGAATCTGAACAAAAACCGCCTGTCAGAGATCCAGGTGTACGAAAAAGGTGCCAAGTGTGTCCTTATACCCGACATCGGAAGACTGGCAACGTTTGCGAAGAATGCCATAAATATATTTGTCCAGAACATACTGTTTCGTTTTGCCAAGAATGTGCTACAACAACAGACAGTAACATTGTGTATTATATAAGACTGACTTATTTAGTGAAATTGATTAATCTCCAAATATATATGTATACCAAATTATCCTAATTTTCAAGAGAAGTTTTACTTATTTATAGTTTTTTTTATGTTTGGGACGAAAGGCTTTGCAAAAGTTGATTGTTTTTAGGCCTTAGCTAAAATAAAATATTTTGTATTAGCACTTGTTTTTTTTTAATCAAAATCCATAAAATAATATCCAACTAATCTACTGTTATTCAATGGTTTACTAAAAAATATAAATTTAGCCTATAAAAATGCAATAGAAATACAGGGTCAAATATACCCTCCACAACCTCCACGTAACTATTTTCACCACATCCTCGCCGGGTTAAAAATTTAAAATATTTCATAATTTAAATATGTCAAAATAATACAAACTGCTTCTAGTTTCTTGACATCTATTTCACATCTTATTCAGCTGAAGTAATGATAAATAATTGTAGCAGTGTGTTTACTTATGTAAAATAAATATAACGAATAAACATATTTTTTTAATTTTGTTATCATATATCACGCATTTTTTATTCTAAAACCTTTATTGCAATAACAACATAAAAAAGCAGCAATATTTAAAAAATATTATTATCGAAAACAAAAATAATAATATTTGCAAAAAACCGCACTGTGTTTTACGAGATTAGAACCTGAGGCAGTTTGAATTCCATACCAACGCTTAACGCTTTCTGCTATCTGCACTTGTTAAGTTACTATCGAATTTTAGCAATGCCATTAACTGGTCAAGTTCACGCGCATAGTGCGTGTGTGCTAGCATGTTTAAAGCGACGGAAATATATTGTTGTTTCGTGTAGAACAAAACTGCGTTATCTGTGGTGTGTGTATCGTGTTGCTTACACATACAAATGTACGAGCTATACCGCGTGTTCACAGCAATATGACTCTTAGCGTGCTCATGCACTTTTGAGCGCTTACTGTACCTCGAACCACCAAACGAAGGCTCCTCGATTGGTCCACAAACGTCGCTAAAAACCAACTGCAAGACCTCATTCGCTCTCGTACCTTGGTTTTTAAAGGGACTTTTGCAGCTATTTCCTTAGATACATGGAATACATGGCTTGCATAAATCGGTACTCTTAAATTCCATACCGGTTACTAAAACTTTCATTTTATTCATATAATTACGCGATAAATGAGCTAATCTTTTATGCCAAATGTTCGAAATATTTTCATTTTGTTTTGACAATGTCACATTCACGACCTTGTTTTTGTTTTCTGTCAACTCATGAATTCCGTCGACCTCTTGACATCTTGCAATAATTCGATTCTTATTTTGAATCATGCAACCTCCATTGTCAAAATTCATGCAATAATTCTTCTTGGTCAAATCAAATCGCTCACCGAAATTAGGTTCATGGATAAATCAGGAACATGTAAAACGTTTTCTAAAATTAATTTTTCGTTTTCGCTGACTCGTGGCTCAGCATTTCCTCGTCCTTTCACCAATAATTTCTCCCCGTTTGCTACTGCAATCTTCATGTTGCCCTTTTCAGGTTGATAAGACAACGATTTGTTTTTATCGTGGGTCATATGATTTGAGCACCCACTGTCTAAATACCACTTATCTTTATTTATCGCCTCCTCCATATTCAGGCAGATATTCGCGGTTTTAATCCGCTCCTTGCATTCGGACGCCTTGTGTCCTTGTTTGTGGCACTTAAAACACTTGTAGACGAACTTCTGCTTACGATCTTTAGTTTTAGTGTTAGATCTTGCATCGTTCTGTACTTTACGTGTAACTAAGGCTTGTTTGTACTCTGTGTTCAACTTACTCTGCCTACTTCCTTCTTGTAACAATTTCGTTTTAATTTGCTCTAACGTGATCTCTTGTCCACTATTATCTACAGCCATGATAAGAGGGCTGTACTCAGCGGTCAATCCACCCAGCAAAATTGATATGATCCAATCATCAGGGATTTGAGCATCAATATCGGACAATTGTTGTGTCAGGAATGTAATTTTGGATATGTAGCTTTCCATAGAATCGAAATTCTCTAACTTACAGTTGAAAAGCTCTCGCTGAATATGTATACGTCTTCCCCAACCTTTGTCTTCATACGCTTTCTGTAAGCTGTTCCATGCTTCTTTCGCAGTCTTCGAATTGTAGACGTGGGTAAAGCACTCTGGTTCTAACAACAGACATATTGTCGTTCGTGCTTGCCGGTCTACGTCAGCGTTTACTACATCTTCTTCCCACCAGTTTTTATTCTCCAAGTAGTTTCGCACCAAGAATTTCCAGTTTGGGTAGTCGGACGATCCTTTCAGCTTCTTGATACCACTTAGGCCAACTTCAGCTGACATAATTGATATTTCACAAGTTTTACAGACACAAATAATATTCAAACCACTCAACTATTTATACTCTAGCACTATCAGAAAAAACCCCAGGCACACTCCTGAGCCCATAACCTAATGGAAAGCAGTAGGGGCAATAATGAGCAGTGGTCTGATAAATTACTAGTATATTTCGTGGTCAATATTTTTACACAAGTGACAAGTTACAAAAACATTAATTTGAATCGGTGACAGGCGTGTGCATTGTGCAACAGGCCATGCGACCTCTTCTAATAGATCCAATGAACCAAAAAACGTGCGAGGGTCAAAAACAATATTCACAGAAACAATACAGGAAGATGCGCACTTAACTGACCGAAGTACAGGAGTGAAGTGAGGGTAACCTGAGCGCGCCGGCACGCGGGGCGGTAGGGGAAGGTATGTAGACGCTGCCGTAAAAGTCCTATTGTACTTTCGGTGCAATAAAGATAAAATGATGTTTTTAAAGTTTAAGTGTGTTACTAAACAATGTGATAAAGCCATTATTTTAATATCATGCACATTTTTAAATATACTTTAGAAATATATTTCATTAAGATAAAATACAAATACCGTTTGTTTTTGAAATGATAAATTCGTGCTACTATAGAGAATGCTAAAATTATAAAAATACCGTTTTATTATTTTAAAGACAAAATGTCTTTTTTTTCAATTATACATTTGAACTTTAGAAATCTCATTAAACGTAGCCGAGAGTGAGCTAGAAATAAGATATTTACTTCGAAACGTGTACGGCTCCTTATACAAACATTGTGATTCATAGTATTAAGATCAAAAAATCATTAAAAAAATAATCTCCAAAAAAAAAAAAAAACACAAAATTTTATGGTTGTAACGACTGTGAATGTTATTTATTATGTTATGTCTAGTCGCAAACTTTAGGTAAATATAGACGAATTATTTATTCCAAATAACATATTTTTTTAATGTAACCGGAAAAAATTTAGTCCTAAGGAAGTCTCCGTTTCTTGTCTCTGTTCTTCGAAGTTTAGGCAAATAGGCACTACCTATTCCTATCACTGTTTATTAGGGAAAGTAAAAAATGTCTGTCTCAGCTTAGCACCGCCAGCCGCAGCCTGTCTTAACTGTAAAATGCCTGTCAAATGCGGCAAAGGCCTGTCAGATGGTAACCCTACTTGCAGCTCAAAATCAAGCTTCTAAGTCGACGCAATAAAAAAATACAGCCGTTTATGTGACATATTTTGATACTCGCAAATGAATCAAAACCTACAGGGTGCTTCCCGTTGACCGAGAATCATGAAAGGAGAAACCCGTTTCTGGGCCTAACTGTTCCACGAATCAGACATGTACCAAAAAAATCGTCTATTTTGCTTAATTAACCCATTTTAATCTTAGCCTCAATAGCAATGGCCAAGTGTAGAAAATAAGTAGTTTTCTATTTTTTGTTTTAAACAACCTTTGTAAACCATTAACACTTGTTTCGTTAAACATCACTAACTTCACAAACGCTGGCATTATGTCAATAGAGCGTGCCATAAGAATATGATCGATTTAGTGGAAATCGATACTGTTACAAATAATTAAATAATACTCCATTGTTTTATTATTATTGTTTTTTTATATTAAAATCAATGTAAAATAAAAAAATCTGGAATCTAATTGATTTTTAACGTAACCACCATAAAAAATCATTAAAAGAAATAAATAATCATAAAAGCGATTGCACCACGGATTGCACTAGTAAACGGCAAATGTCAATGTCAACGTCTGTCAAATGTCAATTGTCATGTCATTGTTGTCATTGGCTTTTTATTGTGTTTTTTCGTATTTCTCGGGATTTATTATTTCTTAGAATCTCTGGTCGAATACTGAACTCCGAAATTGATTGCCTTCCGACTGCCCTCGCTTGAACATTGGACGCCGTACCCTGCCACCACTGTAGACCTTTGCTGGAAAACCAGATCTGTATAATGATCTTTTGAAGACTGGTTAAATAACGACATCATGAGCCTGTACAGTAAGCGCTCAAAAGTGCATGAGCACGCTAAGAGTCGTATTGCTGTGAACACGCGGTATAGCTCGTACATTTGTATGTGTAAGCAACACGATACACACACCACAGATAACGCAGTTACACGAAACAACAATATATTTCCGTCGCTTTAAACATGCTAGCACACACGCACTATGCGCGTGAACTTGACCAGTTAATGGCATTGCTAAAATTCGATAGTAACTTAACAAGCGCAGATAGCAGAAAGCGTTAAGCGTTGGTATGGAATTCAATCTGCCTCAGGTTCTAATCTCGTGAAACACAGTGCGGTTTTTTGCAAATATTATTATTTTTGTTTTCGATAATAATATTTTTTAAATATTGCTGCTTTTTTATGTTGTTATTGCAATAAAGGTTTTAGAATAAAAAATGCGTGATATATGATAACAAAATTAAAAAATATATGTTTATTCGTTATATTTATTTTACATAAGTTAATAAACTGCTACAATTATTTATCATTACTTCAGCTGAATAAGATGTGAAATAGATGTCAAGAAACTTAGAAGCAGTTTGTATTATTTAGACATATTTAAATTATGAAATATTTTAAATTTTTAATGGATTTTTTCACCATAAATATTAAGCTTTGATCATGGTCGAAGTAATTAAGTAATAAATAAGAATATTAGACTACTTAAAATGTAAAAAACTACTTACAGAATAGGTAATTTTAAGGTTAAATATGGGCAGTTTGTTTATATTTTATTTGTATTAATATTTTACATTTTATTTGACTTTAGTAAATATTGGTTGTTATTGAGGTTAAAGCTTAAGTATTCATTTTCTTTACGAAAAGAAGATTGAAACTAAACCTCAAATTTTTATCCTAAAATAATACTATTACTAAAATAATATTAAACAATTTCGGTATATCTGCAAGAAATACGACAAACACCCTATTGAAACGTGCTTAAAAAATTCGTTACCATAAATTCATGCAATAACGAATCTGTTGTTTATTAAGTTGGTACGGTCAATATTTTAAGGTCAAAAACGGTTTTCTAGCTGGTCTTCAGTGATGCAAGCCTTCAGAGTGCACGGCGAACGGTTCATAATGACGTGTTTTTAATAATTCAGCAAAATGTCTCGTTGGTATGAAACCATTTGTTTCATTCACCATTTGACGTCGCTGCTACTCGATAATAAGCCCCTTCCTCATATCTCTTAACCCTCACAGTATTTCTCTAGAACAAAGAAAAACATTGTTTTTATTACACATAATACCTTATTATTTATTATTCACTAATCGAATTAAACCTCACAATGAATTTAAAACTTTAAAGGCATCTTCTGTCTCAACAATACCTCTGTTCTATCAACAATACCCTTGATTAAGATTTATGTTTAGTAAAATATGAAATATATTAATGATAACACTCACACTTAGTCCGGTTTCATTAGATATTCACTTCACTTTTACGCAGCGCAATAATATTCTCTGATCTGATCTGATCTCTTCAATATATTTTATGCCTGCTTTTTGATAATAATAACCACAACACTGCGCTAAATACTCGTCACCAATATTATCCACGAACCAAAAAAGTTCTATTAATTGAATACTCGTAACAAACTGCATCTACCCCACAGAAATCGAAATAATTTACTTAGTTTTTTGTGGTCTACCTGCTAAACTTTAATATTTATGTGAACAAGACGAATGAAACTAAAAACGAATGATGATTATTGAACTAGTCATTGGTTGCAGACAAAGTGAGTGTGTGTGTGTAATGTGCGTGTCTACAGTATTGTAACAACTTATAGAAGAAGGTCGTAAGTCAAACCGAAGCGTCAGTCTATTGCTTTGTGAGATTGCTCATGGACTTTTGGTCGGCACTGTACATTAATTGCGGAATAGCAACAGACCGCTGCAATACAATAGGAAGGCAAAAATTGGAAGATGAAAATGATTCTTTCAATTTACAGGAATGGGTCGCGCCTCAAACGGTTAGTATCCGATATTTTTATATCGTAACATTTTTGTACCATGTAATTATTTAATGTAATCAAACTAAATAGTATTATCGTTTGTGTCCAGTTGTCTGTTGATATTTGTATTTTTTTTTTCTAACAGTGTCAGAAACTAGAAAAGGGCCTGTTAGAAGTCAATATAAGAACCTATTACAAAATGGTAGTTACAATACAGCTTTACTAACGAAAAGTGTTTTCGGCATGGGTCCCACCATTTACAATAAAATACCAAATATTTTAAAAAATTACCCAATCCAAATGTTTAAAAAGAAACTGACAGCCCTATTGCTTGATAAGTGTTACTATTCAATTAATGATTTTTTAAATGACCCTAATCTTTAGATTTAATTATTGACATTGTATATTTCTTTATTATTATTATTATGCTAGTTTTAAATTATATAATTTTTTGATTAATTTATTATTTTGCTAATTTTAATTTGACTCTGATTTTCATTTGTTTTTTTATTGTAATAAAATTTCCTTTTAATGTTTGCATGCCTAATTGGTAGATTGTACAGGGATCTCAACATTTTGTGAACACCTTCATTTATGTACCTACTCTCAAAGCGAATAAATGATTATGATTATGATTATGATTATTATGATTAAAATGATACCAGAATGTGAAACAAATTCATATTCGAAGACATATGTGACATCACCAATCCGGACTGAACCTGCATAGTTAATTACAGCCTATTCCATCTTCAGAGAGGAGGTCTGTGTCCCTGCAGTGGGAATGTAATCAGGCCGCTTATTTTTATAGATTGTGCAATCCACGAAGACGCGCCCCACTCCGCGATTACTGTACTGTAAGTTGTGCTTTAGTACGGAGCAGAGCGGAGTGGGGCACGTCTTCGTGGATTGCACTATCTATACCCAAATGTGCCACTCAGATGTTTCTTGCTAAATGCTAGTGCTAGACCTAATAGTCAAATGATAAATGTTTGTTTCAGGTACTTAAATGAAAATGAGTTTATCTGCCAAGCTTGCCGAAATCATGCCAATGCTGTATCTCTTGATTGAAATAAGTAGACCAGAAGAGAGTGAACAGACACCTATAGGACACTGATGAATGGAAGTGTATAGAGAGGTGGACGGTGGCCTACAGCAAGAGCTGTCAACATCGGACTCAAACTGGATGTTGAGAGGAAGAATAAAATCCAAGCATATTAGTAATAGGATGTATTTCGTTTATATATTAGTCGACAGCTCTCTAAGTGGGAGTGATCCTATACTTCAATATTATTGCACCTGTATTGTTGGCAAAAGAACGGTTGGTAGCCGTGCCCACACGATGAGGAGATTTATGATAATTATCTTGGTTAGGCACGGCACCAGGGTAGCCAAATGCCTCCTGCACAATTTCTGGATACTGTATTATTATATTATGATAATCCTAATGAAGAAGGTGATTAATAAAACCATTTATCACAATTATGTGTTTTTACTTTATTTTACTTAAAATATTATTGCAATCTCAGATTACTGTAGGTAATATGAGATTGCATTAAATTCCCTAGTAGATACATTATTAACAAATGCAAGCCAGTAATGTACAACATTACTGGCTTGCATTTGTGAGCCTTGTCTAATAAATATAGTTTTCAGCTGACGTTTTCAGTAAGATCAATCAGATAAATCTAAAGGTCACTTAAGATTCCCCCCCCCCGCCCAAGCGCTTTTTGTGTACGTACCTAAAACCTCATCATGATAGACTGCAGGCGCTGCAGCACAAGCCTCAAACATATTTTTTTTATTGAAATAACTCGAATAATAAAAATAACCTAAAATATAAACATCGTCTGATTTGACCAATTTGGCCATTGCTGGGAGAAGTGAAAATTGGGGTCATGAATCCTTCCTAAATACTCTAATTTATGTCCAAATTCCAGTCCTGGAACGCCAAGCCCAAGTTTCTATGGAGTTTGGGTTTCTCCTTTAGGAGGAAGCGAGGTCTCACAGCACAAGTAAATCAAAATTCCGAAAATCGTAATTTTTTTGTTAAATCACATTAAGCTTCTTTTACATCTCTCATATTCAGTAAGTAGGTCCTTATTACCCCCAAATGGGGCTTGTAGGTAACCAATTAGCGCTCTAGGGTAATAATGTAGCTAGAAAAGCCCTAGGGCGGTAAGTAATTTAAAAAAAAACTCTTCACTCTTTCAAAAAGTTCGCGTACATCTAACCATCATACTGGCAATAGACATGCATTCAGCCCAATGACAAAAGAGGTCGCTTCGCTATTCAGCCTTGTCTTCGTATGAGTATAATAGTCATCAATTTTAAATATCGAATGGCGAAGCTCAATTTGGTTCTTGAAAATTTAAAAAAAAAAGATGAAAAAAGGCGGGAATAGAAAACTTTTACTTTAAATATTGTTTGTTTTTGGGATTTTTTTATAATTACGTGCTAATTAGGAAAAAACATGAGTTCTGCAAGTGATGAAGATAGAATGAAGCCCCTGATGACATATATTTAGCTGTTAAGACTTAAGGTACGTAAAATAACAAATCACATAATGGTAATACTTCATCATTTATCTTTTAAATTCTTACAATCCTATAAAACATACTTATTTTTATATTTCGCTTGTTTTAGGTGGTTCTTATCTTCGGTATAACTGGCGCATGCCGAGGTATTGAATTCACAAATATAACAATAGAGAACATAGAACAACAGGGTCAGTTGTTAGTAATTAAACTACCGAACACAAAAACTAAAATTGACCGAACATTTGTAGTTCCTCAAGAATTTTCTGAATTCGTACAAAAATACAGAAATCTTCGTCCTGAAAATGTAAACACCAACCGATTTTTTTTGAAGTACCACCAAGGCAAATGCTACAAACAAGTTATTGGAAAAAATACCATCAGAAGTATGCCGAAGCAAATCGCAAGTTATTTAAAGTTAGCAAACCCGGAATTGTACACAGGTCATTGCTTCCGGAGAACATCGGCTACACTTTTAGCCGATGCTGGGGCTAACTTAACCACTATAAAAAGGCACGGTGGGTGGAAATCCAGCAAGGTGGCTGAAGGTTACATTGAAGATTCTATACAAAATAAAAGTAAAATTACCAACCAAATAACGAAAACTATTCAGCTTTCAAAAAATGAAACATCTTTCTCAAGAGATGATCCGCAACCATCAACTTCTGCTGAAGAAAGCTTCATCCCGTCAAATTTTATCCATGACCAACAAATATCACAATCTCAAACTATTAACATACCCAAAAAACACCTGTCCCTAAAATTTGAAAATTGTTCTCATTTCACTATAAATTTTAACTAATAAAATGTTTTATTCTTGTAATGCCGGTTTTTTTCTACTTACCTCACAATCGAGATGTAAAGCTGAGTAGTTAGCTCGGGTGGAAGCATCAATTGCACCCTCGAACTACAGGCGCCCTCGTTGCGCTCGTGCGCCTAAGTATCTCGGGCTGCAATTGATGCCTTACAGCCCTTGGCTACTAATCTACTATTTACAACCGTTATTTATGTACCTACCTAAAATAATGTTTTATTTTAGTGTTTTTGCGTGAATGGAAACCACTAAATAGACCTAAAACCAGTTAATATTTACTAGTGATACCTACGACTGATACCTATTTCAATCAGCTAATATTAATACTGGAGAAAAAAATAACTATTTCGCACACTGTAGTTATGTGGAGAATAATCCTAGAGCCTTAGTTTCACAGTAAAAGACAATAACTGTAATCTTTACTGCCATAAAAAGCTATTACTATAATTAGATAACTGTTATTCTTTTACCTAAAAAGAAAACATACTGAAAACAGAATTTTTCAAACTCGTATAACAGCGCAGGGAATGGCCCTACAGATTTGGTCTGATAGTGAAAAGTGAAGAAAATAACATGTTCTATCGGAGTATAAAATTTGTTTTGTTTGGCCGGCAGTTTCATAATTTAGCCCAAAATGAATTATCTCCTTTGCAGTTGAAGAATAGAATAGAATAGAATAGATGTTTATTTCATTAGTTGAGAAAACTATGTTACATGTCACTTATAAATGTAATTTTACAAGAGCATTTGGTATGCATTTTATTTTGGCGCACTTTGTCCGGGGAGGGATCTTTTGCAACCTATTGTTGAGATCTTTTCTCACATAATTAATTGAAGAATTGACCGTGACATATGTCGATGTATGGGAGAACATGTTTTTCAACTACAAAGTTAAGTTTGTTTTTGGGATAAATTCATCCCAACTACAAAACATTGTGAGTGGTCCGACACGTTCTCGGCCGGTTGTTGTTGTACCAATGTCTTGATTTCTGTCTGAAATATTTTCTTGTTTCGTACTTTTAGATCATTTTTATTTTTCCGTAGTCGGGTTACAGTTTTTTTAACTTAATATTTTTGTATCTCCTATACTTGATGTTTAATGCTGGATTATATTCGAACGCAATGTGAATTGTTACGGAATTTAAAAAAAATCATATGAATATGTTTCAGTACCAAGACTTGATGCGCAAGAAGCAGATAGTGGAAGCAGACAGAGCTAAGCTGGTGCAAGTCATGGCAGAACTTGATGAGAAGAAGAAGAGGACGTTGATCACAGCATGTGAGCAGGTCAACAGGGACTTTGGGTCCATCTTCTCTACCCTGCTGCCCGGCGCGCAGGCCAAGCTGAAGCCGCTGGACGGTATGACGGTGTTGGACGGACTCGAGGTACGGCACATTCAACGGCCTGACTGAGGCCCAAAATCGACATAACCCACAAAATAAACCACTTTAGAAAATCCCGCCCTAAAATGTTGGTCCATTACCAAATGGACTGGCTATGTTATTCGTTAGAGGGGTTTTTGGTGATGGATGTTTGATATAAATGCTTTTATACGTTTTAGAGCGGGATTTTAACACAAATTAAACAATGTTACTGTCAAAAAAACCGGCCACGTGCGAGTCGGACTTGCACACGAAGGGCTTTGTAACAGCGTAAAATATTTAACACAGCATTTGGAAGTTTTTTTAATTTAATTGTATTATATTCGGGAAACTTACAGCTTTTTAAATTGTTATCTGTGACCGTTTAATTATATTTTAAATTTTATTTGTAATATACAGTTACTATTATATAGCACATTTCGAAGTCAGGGAACACAGATATATAAACTAACTAGCTTTTTCCCGCGGCTTAGCTCGCGTGGAAGTCGGAAATTATCCCATGGAAACGCTACCGGGATAAAAAGTATACTATGTGTTAATCTAGGTTATTAAATATCTGTGTGTCAAAATTTCACGTTCCTAGTCCCAGTAGTTTCGGCTCTGCTTTGATATGTCAGTCAGTCAGTCAGTTTCTCTTTTTTTATAGATAGATTATATTGGCGGGAGTTCCAGAGCGTTTTGTTACATCTAGCTCGCGACTCGTACTTCAAAGCTACTAATCGATCGGAATCAATCGTCGGGGCGCGCTCTCTACAGCATTATCTATACAATGTGGCCCATGGGCATGTGACTGTATTTTTCTGAACAATCATGAAAAAATCTCGAAAATTAACTTAAAAAGGGAGGCTATCTTTTAATATTTTTCATGTTATTCAATTTTTAATTTTTGAGTAGCGTTTGTGACCTTGCTTTACATTTTTTTGCCATATCTCAGATGTTATTGGCTCGATTTGGATTCTGTTTATTATTTCTTAAAGCTTATGAGTTATTCAAATTCAAATTGTTTTATTTCGGACACAAAATATTCATGTAGTGTTAGTAACATACAAAAAATAACTTATTGCCTAGTGTTAGTAAAAATCAACCTCCGCACAAACTGATGGACAATCGGAGAGCCGAAGCTCTCGGCTACAATTTTCAGGATGCTGTTTTGACTGCCCCTCACTCTCCTCAGTAGCGACGCCGTTTTTTTGCGTATAATTGCATAAAAGCCGTCGGTGCGGGCTTGCGCAAACATTTCTGACGCGCTACAGTAACGAGGCAGCCTCAACAACATCCTGAAAGCATTGTTATACTGGACTCGTAGTACATCCAGCGATCTCTTAGTATAATTGACCCATAGATTGCCCGTGTACAAACTTTGGCAATAAGCCTTGAAAAGTGTTATTTTCACTTGGTCTGTACACCGCGCAAATCTACGGGACAACATATTGCTCCGGACCGCAAGAGTCCTGCGCTCCCTCTCAATGTCCACATCGTCCTTGAGGTCAGCGGCAAGACAATGCCCTATGTATTTTTAAAAGTTGACACCCTATTAATTGGTGACCCGTTCAAAAGCAACTCGGGTCCTTCTCCACGGCGTTTGCCGCTGACCTCAATGACCATGTATTCAGATTTCTTTAAATTATACTTTAATCCATGTGCGGCAGCGTAGGTCTCACATGTTTTAAGCATCTGACTGATTGCTCCCGCCGACGGACCCAGCAGCACCATGTCGTCTGCATAGCTGATGTTGTTAATTCTAACCCCATCAACACTGCATCCGACACGCATGCTGCTGAGTGCGACTATCAGGTCATCCACGTAGAGGTTGAAGAGCCTGGGAGACGTCAGACTGCCTCACTCCGCACTCCAACCTATACGGCTCAGAGACTGTATCATCTCATTTCACCCGATTGACTTGGTTACCATACCAATACTGGAATAGCCCACATATTTCCGCGGGTATACCCCTGTCTCCCATCTTTCTCCAGAGCACATCGTATGAGACAAGATCGAACGCCTTGGAGAGATCAAGGAAACAGGCGTCCACCGGCGTACCGCGATCTTTATAATATTGAACGGTATGCTTGAGACTTAAAATAGCACTTTCAGTTGATAGTCCGGGGCGAAACCAGAACTGTGCAACTACTTAAGCAAGAATTAAGCATACCGTCCAACACCTTGGCTATTATAGTCGCAAGAGAAATGGGACGATAGTTACCTCTGTCCGAGATGTCACCTGTCCTGTTCTTCACAATGGGAACTACGGTGGTCTTCATTAGATCATCAGGTAGGTATGCATGACTAATACACATTGTGAAGAACATAGACAAGATTCGCGGCAAATTATATTATATATACAAAAATTAAAAATTGAATAACATGAAAAATATTAAAGATACAAGTTAAATATTTGGATGATTTTTTGAACGACGTATTCTAAAAATGAAACTTAGCTAGGTAGAATATATTTATTACATAAATACAAGAATTAATCGTTTAAAGGTATTATTAGATTTTCGGTAATTTTTCATGAATGTTCAGAAAAATACGGGCGGTCACATGCCCATGAGCCACATTGATATAAAAGGAGAAACCACGACTGACAACGCACAGCCGAAACCACTGGGACTAGGAACGTGAAATTTTGTACACGGCTACCTTTTTTAATGTAGGGGACTAAGACGGAGTTTTTTTTTAAATTCTACCTTTAATGGGGTGAAAATGGGGGGGGGGGATTTTGCATAAAAGAAAAATCTTATTCCTTGAGTAAATACAATAAGTACTAGGCTTGCATGGATTCAAGATAGTCTTTCAATCATTAGACGTTGTGCACAATTTCTGTGCAGTAATCTAACGGAAAAAGCTAGTAACACATACGCTGCTATGCTACTGTGGCGCTACCAGTCTGTGTGTTGTGTACAGATAAAAGTGGGCTTCAACGCGACGTGGAAGGAGTCGCTGGGCGAGCTGTCGGGCGGCCAGCGCTCGCTGGTGGCGCTGTCGCTGGTGCTGGCCATGTTGCTGTTCAAGCCGGCGCCGCTGTACGTGCTGGACGAGGTGGACGCGGCGCTGGACCTCAGCCACACGCAGAACATCGGCCAGATGCTCAAGGAACACTTCAAACACTCGCAGGTAACATCACCCGACTATTTTGTGTGGAAAAACTATACAAAAATCTAAATTCATTCGAAGGGTAACCTTGTGTCCTAACCGAAACCAACTGTCGCGCTCGTTTGTATGACGTACTCGCGGCATCAATCAACCCTGCGTTCCAAAATGCGCTAAAAGTGATAATATCGCGAATTCGACCAAATTTTACTGTCACAAAATATAAGGGCTATTTATTTATTTAAACTTTTCACACTCAAAAAGCTACAAAGGCGGACTTAATGCCTTAGACATTCTCTACCAGTCAACCAAGGGTGGTGAAGAGATTGGATGGCAGGTGCTCTGTTTGAGGGGAACAAAGAAAAAATTATTAAAAATATATTATTAGAAATAAAATAACATTACATAAATTGATTATAACTTATAACACACATACATACATATTGAATATAATATACATATATTTATTATATATATATATACAAATTCAATTGAGTAATAAATTATAATTGTGACTCTGGTCGGATTCGCGACATTATCACTTTTATCGCATTTCGGAACGCAGGGCAAGTCGCGTTTGTACGTCATTATTCATTTAAACGATCGCGTACAAGCGCGCAGTCACTTTCGGTTAGGACATCGCCTAAGACTGACTAGGTATAAAAGTTTGGTCAAATTCGGCCCGTCATCATATTTTCATGAAGTAGTTATAATTCCAATAGATTCGGTAACTCTTATAATTTTCTCTTGCAGTTTATAATAGTGTCTCTGAAAGACGGTATGTTCAACAACGCCAACGTTCTGTTCCGGACGCGGTTCGTAGACGGCATGTCGGACGTACAACGCACCGACAACTCGCGCCGCTAGACCGCTCGCCGTACACGGCCTTCGACTGAACTCGGTGCTTATTATGTATAAGGATAAGATTCAATAAAGAATCGAACAAATCAAATGTGTTTGTTCGGGGGACCCCGTCAGGAACAAGTGCCTTACGCGATATTCGCACGCATACGCACACTCGTATATAATAGAGAGAGAGGGAGAAAGTCGCTTAAAGCTTTTCCTTACGTGACGATTTCTACCAATCAACTCCTTCCGCAAGCCGCGTGAAGGAACTTTGTTCCAATAAAGTTTATAGAAAGATGCCAACATACGATCTGAATGTGCTAAACAGTTTATAATTATAATAAATAATTAACTGTATTAACTGTGTGTGTTGTAATTAACTGTATAATTTTACCCCATGGCTGCTTACAAAGGGTGCCATAAATGTACTGATACCTTCGATTCGCCATAGTAAAACACGTAAGTAAGTTAAATTGTACTCTCGTGTTTTGTGTGAGCAAATAACGGCTACATTTTTACTATTTCGCCGCCTGTTAAGAAATATATGTATGTAACGGCAGAGGGTCCGACATCTTAAATGATAGTAAGAAATATAGTAGAAATCTACTTTAATTCCTACCGCTTATTTATAGCGGGTAAACTTTAATTATTATTATAGTGAATTACTATAATAATTATTATATAAAAAACGGCACCATGTGGCGAGCTGTTGGGCAGTAGCGACCACACGGACCTTATCTCCCGGGAGAAGTCTTGTTCCTCACCTCTGGCTTGCCTTTAAGTCGGCCAGGCTTGAGTGAACACTTACGAGGGACCGAGTTCCCGGCTCTTTCTTGCCTTCATTGGCCGGTTTGAGTGGACACTAACGAGGAACAGAGCTCCCACCTGTTTCTTGCCTTTATTGGCCGGCTTGAGTGAACACTAAAGAGGAATAGTGCTCTCACCTCATTCTTGCCTTTATTGGCCGGCTTGAGTGGAGATTCGCAAGAGCAAACGTGCTCGGAGGAAGGAAGACGCACTGCAGCGCGTCACTTTTTATAATGGTGACGCCGGCATGTCTGTATAATGTCTACGTATTAAAAAGATATTCATGAAGTTTTAAAATTATGGTTGTCAACAGTAGTGAGTGCCAAAATCTGGCATCTTTTCCTAATGAATATAGGTATTTAGTTTTAAGAGTTTTGAAGTGAAACTTCTTAGGCGGTGATTCAATAATTTACCGAGAATTGAGAATGAAATTTCAAGGACGCGTCACGTTAAGGCACATTTCGTTACATGAGAGGAAGATAGATATCTCTCTTATTCTTTATTTTTTAAGAAGTTTCACTTACGCGCAACTTTTTTTTAAAGATTCACATGTGTTATACATCGAGTGCTTATGTGTTACAAAGACAAAACTTAGTATAATATTACGCATTTTAATTCTAGACGAACAAGTTTTTCGTAATGATAGTGGTGCCACTTAGTAGTAACACTGCAACTTAATAATCACGTCACTGTAATCAGATGCGGGCAGCGATCTCAATGCTATTATATTTTGAATTAAGAAATGCCTGCAGAACCTAGCCATTTGGATACCATGAAACTCCTGACAAACTTCAGGAGTTTCTTGCATCCAAATGGCTAGTGACTGCTGATTACTACTCTTCTATAATCTTCTAGACATAAATTAAAGTCCGTTTTCGTGTCTACCTGTGTGACCGCGTTGTTCTTCTTAACTATGCAACAGATTTTGATGCGGTTTTCGTATTCATTTATATAGAATACATTCATAATTTAACTTTCATACAATATAGAAATCTCGATGTTTAGTCAAGGGGAACTAATTTTTTGAACTGTTATTTAAACATTCGAGAGGTTATTATGATCAGTTGAAAAAAATAATGGGTAGTTATTTTTTTTTATCGGCGATTGGTAAATTTGTGCGACAGTAAAATATAGACAGCAATAAAAAAAAATTGGCTGGTTATTTCGTCTTACAATGTCGGTACAAACTAATAAATAAATGACCAGTAAAAATGATGGAATGGGCAGTTAGATAAATAGTTCGGCAGTTCACAGGGAGCGGAGACACCCGAACCCGAACCGATTGAAATTCTCTATTGTTGGTGAATCATTTGTGCTAGGTTAGGTTAGAACTGAGACAATTAAAGAGCGAAGGCGAGTGAGCGAAGCGAGCGTGCCGCGGTAGCGGCCTTCGAGCTCCAGATCTGATCAGATATTGTTGGTGAATCACTTGGGTTAGGTTAGAACGTTGTTAATAGAACTGCTCAGATTGAGATTTCTTACCGACTGATTCTGATTTGTCAACTGTCCATTTAGTTATTTCACTGCTCAGTATTTATGAAATGATCTATTTTTTACGATTAATTTTTGTTTACTTTACTGCTAAGTTTTAACTGCCGAATTGGTTAATAAATATGCATTTTGTAATTTTTATCTTACCAAAACCAATATATACAACTGCCGCTTTAACAGTGCCTTAGTCAAGTAGTAAAAACCGCGCGAAGCAGGGACGGACGAGTTGCTAGTAACTCGTTTAATTTGAGCATAGTGTCTTTTCTGTATTAATATCACTAGTTTCTGTGTCCTAGATTAAGAATGTCCTTTAAGACCCCTTCTTTAGCGTTCGTTCAGACGCGGGGGACTGAACGAATATGACGATCCTCATGTCAATAAAAGCCTCGTGGAAACTGCTCGGTTCCCGCCGCGTCTGAACGCCTGCTTACCGTAGGTAACTCACATTCCTAAAGGGTAGTGCAGATGACATACTTCTCCTGTATGAATTATGCGGCACATAAACTGTTAACGAGATAGGCTTTGTGTCAGAATGTTAGTGCGTCGTGTTCTTTGCCTGATTTACTTCTAAAGCTACGGTTTTTTAAGACTTCGGTGGCCGCCACATAGGGTCCGCAATTTACCGTTGACACAAACCGCCATCATTTTCATAACAGCCGTCACTGCGGCCGCTACGTAGCGGTCACCGCTGTGGTAGAAAGCCATAGCTTAAGCTGCAAATGTTGTGGGTCGAAAGGACGTGTTTTTTTTATAATTTTATCGTCAGCTTTTCTTATTTCGTGTCGGGTTTTGTAAGTTTAAGCATAAATCTGAACATAGTCATGTGAAAAGATTTGGTAGAAACATCTTGTAAAAAGTTTCGTATGTTGTCATATAAATTGTCACTTTGTAAGCAAAAAGTTTCGAATTATGTCAAAATTAAATGTTATTCGAAATTCTTACTAAAATTCGATATTTTTGATACTTGTGAAGATACTTTGATACTTGAAGCGGATACGTTAAGTATGAACTAAAATTGTTTCAATATCATTAGTCGTAGATTTATCTCCTTTTTAATGAGAGTATTATTAGATGTCAGCCAAAACTGATCGCCATGTCATGCTTAAGGCGCGTCCCCGAGCAAAACGCCGCGCTACCCGTTTTTGTCCTGTTGTTTGATGAAATGTCAACTAATAAGTAATACATTAGATTTCTAAATAATCTTGATTCCAATTTTTTAAGGAGTAAATTTTTTATTAATCTCCTTAACAAACTCTAGCTTTATTATACCTACTAGTATGGATTATTCAAAAATCTGTGCTTATTCGCTACTGTGACTCATGCGCGTGGTGTGGTGCGGAAAAGAGGGAACGAATGCTCAAGGTTATTTGCTCAAGGAATCGCCTTAATGTGGTTGAGATGTGTTAATTAATTATGTGTTATTATGTTAAGTGAATATTTCTCAAATTATAAATTTTCTTAGTAGTACTTTGTTTTATTCAAAAATTCGTCGACCACAGGGTGGGGTTTCAGAAATACAAAAGTTATTACGCCAAAAATCATTACTTACTGCTAAACTTAAATTTTTTATTTTTCATTTCGGAATAAGTATAAATATTGTTTCGGCAATTCTATCTCACTTAGCACACGTAGAGTGCCCTGTGGACTTAGCACGAACGCGTGCGGTAAACGTTACGTAAATTAGAACGATTTTAAAATTGGTTATATATGATACTCGTTTCGCGCATAATATTATTAGTTTTTTTTTACTTTATCCATATTAGGGACGTGACTTGTACGTCTTTTCTACATCGTTCTCACATATATTATAATTATAAATTCAACATAAATGATGAAAGATTTTAAAAAAATCATTAATATTAAAAATCACTATCACTAATATTTTTGTAACAATATAATTTAAAAGAGTGTCCATTGAGTTTCTTGTCCGTTCTTACCTACTACGTTTTGGAATGGGCAACCAGCTTCAAACTGACTGACCGACTCCATTACAAATTAAAAGTGCCTGTCAATGGTTTAAATGAAATAAATGGTTTGAGTGACTAAATGTGCTTGTCGCAAAATTTTAAAGCAAAATGCTGTTGGATGGTTGTATTTTCGATTCGAATTTACATTAGGTTTATTTTGCGTGTTCGTGCTAGAGCCTCTGGAGTCTACAATACCGCGAAGGATACCTTTATTACAGTAAAATATATCCTGAAGTCGCGCGAAAACAATCACGGGCGAAAGTTAGTTTAAAATAACAACAAACCGTAAACACACCGAAAAGTATCATAATCCATTAAGCATACAAGCCAGTTATTTAGGGTGTCCTAATGATCAGTTAATACCGTACACGGGGTCGCCACACTGTCCCGGTGCCATCTGTGCCCCGCGCCCACAGTCGCACACCGCGACCCTTGCTCTCGCGACTATTTACGAGCACGAAGCGCAGTTAGCGACATCGTTTGGTTTATTATCGCAGTAGAGATAGCTGGGCGGTCGGTTATGGAAATGAAGAATAAATTACACATAAGTACATAAACACACACTTTTTTCCAATAGGGCTAGGCAGAAACTACAGAACGCCACTTGCTACGATCCTTAAATACTCCTTTTGCTTTGTTTACATTCATACATCTGGTCATACACGCACGCCGGTTGCGAATACTACCTACGCACCTGACCATTCTGAAGAACATCACCAATAAATAAATAAATAACAAATAAAATGTTTTATTTCTACTTCAGTTTACGGGTTTTCGGGTTTCGTGTTAGAAGCGTCCTTTTAGCAAACAATAATGGCTATTTAGGAGACTCGATAAGGTCAGTGTATGTCCTTCTAGGCTAAGGCGTCTCCTGGCGTTTCCGCTCACAGCTGCCGTTTTTAGTCGCTTTTCAAGAATATAATATTATTAATACCTTATAAAATACCTCTAGGATAAGCGTATTTAATTGTCACCAGCAGCTTGAAACTAAGAGCTCGACTACAAGGTTTAAGTTTTGTTAATTTTAGAAGACTGAAGACTAGGTGGTGCTTTCTGCATCAGAATCTATCCTACGGTAGGTAAGTACTACTTTGAGGTAGGTAAACAGGGTCCTTATTTCAGATGAATCGGATGCAAGGAATCACACGAAAAATTTGTTACACCAACCGGAAACATACAATAGGTACCTGCTTTTTGTACCAACTACCAAGTATGAAGAAAATATGCTTTTCCTACGTAGGTACCATGTTTGAACTCCAATTTTACAAAATAATGTCCCGAACGGTACCTACTTATTATTTGTATTGTTTTGGAAAGCTGAGGGTCTGTGGAAGTTTTTAAAACTACTTCGAGGTCATTGCCACCCTTCATTTTTCCTTTTTTTAAAGATTGGAAATCTTGAACGAATCTTGTCAAGCAAAAATTTTCCCTTTGAGCTGTTTTAGTTACATATTATGGTGATGTTTAGTATAAAACAAAAAAAAAACCGGCAGAAAGAAAAAATTAAAACGAAATTTCCCAAAAAAAATTTAAAACTGTCTAGCCTGTAAACTATAAAATAATCGCAGAACATACATAGGGTGTTGGTTGGGGTGGGCGGGGGATGTTGTGTAAAGGGGTTGCGACAATCGTAAATAGGATCCGGCAGCTGGGACTCGAGGTGGCCCTGCACAAGTCTGAGGCCATGGGTTTTCATGGTCCTCGGAATGCGCCACCGTCGGGTTCCCAGGTAATGGCGGGAGGGGTTCACATCGGTGTCGAGTCGACGATGAAGTATCTGGGACTCGTCCTCGACAGCCGGTGGAATTTCGTTGAACATTTCCGACGTTTGGCTCCCAGACTGGAGCGGGCCGGGGCTGCCTTGAAGCGGCTCCTGCCCAATCTAGGAGATCCAAACGCCTCCTGCCGGAGGCTCTACGCGGGGATCGTGCGGTCCATGGCCCTCTACGGGGCGCCGGTGTGGGCGCGTTCATTGAGGCTGCGGCCAGCCCGCCGGTTGAACGCGTCCCAGAGAGTCATGGCCATTCGGCTGGCCCGAGGATACCGCACGGTCTCCTGCGAGGCGGCGAGCCTCCTTGCCGGATTACCGCCATGGGATCTGGAGGCAAAGGTCCTCGCGCACATCTGGGAGTGGCGCGAGGAGGCGAAACGCCGGGGCTTAACTCCGATGCCGCAAGAAATCGCGGCACAGCGGACAGAGCTCCGGCGGGATCTCATGGCGTCATGGAGAGTGCGATTGTCGCAACCCCGTGCTGGGCACGCCACAATTGCGGCGATAAGACCCCTCTTTGAGGAGTGGCTTGAGAGACGCCACGGCGTCCTCACCTTCCGCCTGACGTAGGTCCTCACCGGACACGGCTGCTTCGGGAGGTTCCTGTTTAGGATAAGGCGGGAGGAAACACCCGGGTGTCACCATTGTGTGGATCGGCCTGAGGATACGGTGGAGCATACGGTGGAGGTCTGCCCGGCTTGGGCGGAGCAACGCCGTGTCCTCGTAGAGGCGATCGGCGGCGGTGATTTCTCGCGTCCGGCCCTGGTTCAGGCCATGGTACGGAGCGAGAGGAAATGGCAGGCCGTCACCTCCTTCTGCGAAGCGGTAATGCTCGCGAAGGAGGAGGCGGAACGCGTGAGGGAGAGGCAAATTTCGCGCCCTCACGCCCCTAACCGCCGCAGGAGGAGACGCCCGGGGCGGGAATCGCGAGCCGATTTCCGGCCACCGTAGGCGCGGGCTTGCGGACGGTGAGCAATGGGTAGCTCGCCGTCCGGTAAGGACCAAGCCCGGGTCGACGGCGCGTTGTGTTCCACGCGCGCCTCAAAGAGATGTCAGCAGAATTGATGGGGTCCGCTAGGGCCAATGCCTGTCGGGGGTTCGAAGAAAACCGATAGGGACATCGCGGCCCCCGGCAACAGGGCAACCGAAGGAACACGGGTGGGTTTTAGTCAGTAAGAGTCTGACACGCCCTCCCGCTCCACCCAGAGCGGGAGAAGTTATTTGATAATTTCCCACCCAAAAAAAAAGGGTGTTTCGAAAAGCTCTTGGAAAGAGGCTTCTAAAATGTTCCTTTGGAACTCGTTTCACTAGCCACCCTGCATTAGGTGTCGTGTTGTACGGTATCTTTTTCTGGCATACTTATACAGCAGGAAACATGATACCTACCTAAGTTAACTAATCAGCGGCGTAGCGTGGGTGTCGGCCGCCCGGGGCGGAAGACAATTTTGCCGCCCTCTTATTTAGGTATTTCAATTTAATGTATATGTTACCGGTAATGTGCGTAAATCTGTTACGAGTATAGATTAACTGGTCGAGTCCGATAAAGTGGAAAAGATTCTTTTAGTTCTTAGATTAACAGATAATCTGTAGACTTCTTAGGTAATCTGCAGACTAACGACCAAGCATACGGTTAGCTCCAAAAATCTAAAGTTAGTGACAGAAACGAATCGCTGCAAAACCGTAAACGTAGTCTTGTCTGCCCTACCCATATTTTTTTTTGGGTGAGTAATTATCAAATAACTTATTCCACTCTGGGTGGAGCGGGAGGGCGTGTCAGACTCTTACTGACTAAAACCCACCCGTGTTCCTTCGGTTGCCCTGTAGCCGGGGGCCACGATGTCCCTTTCGGCCCTTATTTGCAGCACCGGCAGGCATTGGCCCTAGCGGACCCCGTCAATTCTGCTGACAGATGTCAGCAGAATTGACAAGGTTGACAAAGAGATCTTTGAGGCGCGCGTGGAACACAACGCGCCGTCGACCCGGGCCTAGTCCTTATCGGACGGCGAGCTACCCATTGCTCACCGTTCGCAAGCCCGCGCCTACGATTTTTCGATTTATTTGAACACTAAAATTGTACCAACACTTATGGCAAATAAAATTGAATTTGAATTTGAATTTACGGTGGCCGGAAATCGGCTCGCGATTCCCGCCCAGGGCGTCTCCTCCTGCGGCGGTTAGGGGCGTGAGGGCGCGAAATTTGCCTCTCGCTCACGCGTTTCGCCTCCTCCTTCGCGAGCATTACCGCTTCGCAGAAGGAGGTGACGGCCTGCCATTTCCTCTCGCTCCGTACCATGGCCTGAACCAGGGCCGGACGTGAGAGATCACCGCCGCCGATCGCCTCCACGAGGACACGGCGATGTTCCACCCAAGCCGGGCAGACCTCCACCCTATGCTCCACCGTGTCCTCCGGGCGATCCACACAATGGTGACACCCGGGCGTTTCCTCCTGCCTTATCCTGAACAGGAACCTCCCGAAACAGCTGTGTCCGGTGAGGACCTGCGTCAGGCGGAAGGTGAGGACGCCGTGACGCCTCTCAAGCCACTCCTCAAAGAGGGGTCTTATGGCCGCAATTGTGGCGTGCCCAGTCTGCCCTACCCCTAGAGTGTAATTTAAGCCCACGTAGGCGCGGACGGGCGCGGCGGCTCGCGAGCTGAGGAGCAGGTGGTTTTATCACCACCGCAGCTTCAGCCTCAGCCGCGGGCGGCGAGCGACGATAAGCTCGCGTGGGACCGCCGCCGCCGGAGCCGTGACAGAAACCATGCGTGCTGCATGTTGCGTGCTTGCTTGCATGGTGTATGCTTGTTTGCATGTTTGAAAAATATTACGTTAGCAAAAAACGAGAAAGAAGTGTTTCGCTCATTGTCTTCCGCGATTTAACGGTGTAGCATTCGTTAATATGCAGTTAATCAACTAGATAGAATGCATATATCTACTACTTTAAGTAAAATTTTAAACTTTAACGGATCGTTCCCGGTAATTTGCAGATTATCTAGTTAATGCGTTTTTAATAACGTATTCCGTATTCTAACGGTAACATATACATACTATACATTAATTCTAGAGAACTTTTCAGCAAGAACAGTCATAATTATTTTGCATTAAAAAAAACAAAAAAAAAACAAATAAAAAACTTTCTTTGAATTGTCAAACCTTCACGTACTTCCTTGAAGGGACGTACCTATAGTTCTTGCAAATCACGAGCGCGGTCGGCCCTTGTTTGTGTTTAGACGTGTAGATGCATGGTATGACAGTGTGCGTGCCCGCATACGCCCCGCGCGCTCACATTAACACCATGCATGTACACGTCTAAACACAAACAAGGGCCGACCGCACTCGTGATTTGCAACAATTGTTTTGGGCGGGAGGGACATTTAATATGTGCAAGTGGGTAAAAGCTAACTTCTTGAAAAATTAATTGTCTGACTGACCGCCAGTGACCGCACAAATTTTTTTTTTTTGCCGCCCTTCTAATGGTGGCGCCCGGGGCGGTCCGCCCCTCCGCCCCCCCCCCCTCGCTACGCCACTGTAACTAATAGATATTCATTCAAATTCACAAATTGTAGCAGCAAGGAAGAAGGTAGTTACCTACCTACCAGCTGCTACAATTTGCGATGTGATTCGATTATAAAAAAAACTTTTTACAAAAAAAAAACAACAGACTTCCAAAAAAAAACACTACAAAGTGAAAAATAACTTTAATTTCGGAAGTCGGTGTCTTGGGTTTTGTGTTTTCGTTTTTTGCCACCGACTTCCGAAATTAAAGTTATTTTTCACTTTGTAGTGTTTTTTTTTGGAAGTCGGTTGTTTTTTTTTTGTAAAAAGTTTTTATTTTTCACTTTTTTACCTACCCCACACACATTCGAATACCTGCTACCAGTGACAGGAACTTATCATATCATCTACATACTAAGTGGGAAAAAAATACGTATTTTGTAGCTAACTCAAAAACTACCCAAGCAAAGTTAATAAAATTTATATGGGACCAATTTGGGAGCATACCCTTTCAAACAAAAAAAGAATTTTCAAAATCGGTCCACAAATGACGGAGAAATCGGTGGACATACATAAAAAAAAAAAAAAAAAAAAAAACAAACATACGCGTCGAACATATAACCTCCTCCTTTTTGGAAGTCGGTTAAAAAAAAATAAAAACTGGAAAATGTACATAAACAAAAGTTTACAGTTCTTACATATAAACTCAGGTGAAGTGTGTTCAACACGACTGCGACTGTTGAATATGAAAGTAATGCTTATCATAAGTATTCGACGAAGTTCACTGAAGCGAGCAGCCAGACTGCGACGTAAATACTTTACGCTGATATTATGTAAAACATCGCGAACACTCCCAGACTGACATTACAGAGAGGTGCTCCGAGAATACCGACAATAAGAACAACTCAAGTAACATTTATCATCGTGGGGCAAAAACTCTATTACATGTGCACCATATACCTACATTCCTCATACGGCAGCCCTCACCTCGCGGGAAATAAAACTTTTACCATTCGAAGCGCCTTTGATATCTGGAATTGATCGTGTGCCACCGACGATGCGGCCAACCCGCATATTAATATCTAGGTATCTATGCTATTTTATTGGGAGGTAGTAAATACCTACAGCTGCTTCGCTGAACATTAGCGTTGTAAAAATTCACAGCGGGGCCGAGTCCAGCGGAGGAACAGCTCCAATCTCGAAGTTAAACGTTTATTCAAGAGATACTTTTATGTCCCGTGGGTTCGCTGGTTCAACTCCGCAGATGAATAGGTACCTAAAAAGTTTGTCGCAGCGCAGCGGTATCTACGGTGTGAAGGTGCCCGCGTTGAATATCAAAATCTTCTGATAAGTGTTGTAAACAAAGTATTCTGGAGTTCACAATTTAGGTACTGTTACCGATGAGATTAAATTCATTCGGGACTCTATTGTTTTCAATATACTCGCTATTGTACCTATATACCGCTCATTTATGCTGCGGAAAGGTTACGTAAAATGGTAAAAACGGTTAAATGTATTTTCTTTCTTTCTTTCTTTTTCTTTCAAAAGGTATAAGCTACAAAATATTTCGGATTTAATTAGCCGTTGGATCTCGGCGGGGTTCCAACACGACTGCACTGTGCTCGATTGGTTTGCATCTATTTCAATCGTCTCATAGATAGGTAGAGATAGTCATACTTAAAACTGCACGCCGCTCCACTAAAATGTCTACACAAAATACATTTAAAATGTGTTGGTATGCAATAAGCAGTGGAGGGGCGTGCAATTTTAAATTAAGTGGTCTTTATCAACCTACCTATATGGACCTTCCTTCACAGTATTGGCTGAAGCTCGCAAGCACAATTATTCGTGAAATTATACGAAAAAGATGAGGGTAGTTTTAAAAATTCATTTATTTATTTACACACAGTAAAATACATTAAGATACAACATAATTATAATTTGAGTAGGTACAAAGGTATTGCTTATTTCTTAAGATTTTTTTTCCAGCAGACCTGCGAAAGGATAAATGAAAAATAAATGTAGACAATAGTGTGTGAGAACAACAAGAGAAAATATGAATATGCAGTCTTAAAACTAAAATATTAAATATACCTACACGTATAACGCAGAAAATTAACTTAAACCAGCGCTGGTTTTCAGCGACAGCCGGCGTTGACGTGATGACGTCAACCGGTTGTCACCGGTGGTTACTACGCTGCAATCTTGGATGATAATGGTAGTAATAATGATTTGTGGTTCTCACCAAAATAGTTTCATCAACTTACGTGACAGCAGTGGTGGATGGTATTGGTCATGACTTAAGAGTAATAGGCCGTGGGTTCGAACTTAAATAAATAAATATATTAGGTTGGGGAAAAAGTCTTTTCGCATTATAGTATGAACTTGTAATAAAATCTCTTTGGCTATACTATTTGTATCTGGCTGGTTTTGGTATCATTGAAAGTTTAAATTTTAAAGAACATAATTCTAAATTCAAATTAGGAAAATGTGTGATTTTTATTTGTTTTTCGTACCGTCAAGATGAGTGAATCTAATGAAGAAATTCGATACATTTTAAAATTTTACTACAAAAAAGGTAAAAATGCAACGCAAGCCGAAAAATATTTTGCGATGTAGGACCTAGTGCAGTGTCTGTGAGAGTAGCACAAATTTGGTTTAAGCGTTTTTAATCCGGAAATTTTGATGTCAATTATGCACGTCGTTCTGGTCGCCCTATTATAGATAAAATGGATGCCATTTTTGAAAAAGTGGAGCAAGGTCGGCATATTAGTAGTTACGACGTACCTGAATAACTGGGAATTGACCACAAAACAGTTTTGGCGCATTTGAAAAAAAATGGTACCTACATACTTTAGTTAAATGTAAATAAACTATATTAAAAAATGTTTTGAATTTTCTTAAAAATGCGAAGCAACTTTTTCCCCAACCTATTATGTCGGGGACGGGTATGTGACTCTTTCGTTATTATCAGCGATATTTTAACTACTGTGGGCGTAGTGTGGGTAGTGTTGGTTAATGTGCAATAGAAAAACAGTTTGCAGTTCAGATCACATTATAATTTACTATCAAATTAATCACACTAGCTAAATTATCCACACACTGGGTGTGACGGCGTTTACTAAAATCACCAATTATTACAATGATTACAAATTACAACTAACACAATAACTGAGCACCACGAAGCGAGAACAGTTCCGTGACCTCTTCACTCCGATGCGATCCGAGGCTGACTCCACGCCGTGGCCTTAAAACATCACGACTCTGTAGAAGCGCGCATTTGATGTGGGTAGATCACTTGATGTCGCCAGTGGCGCGCTTGCGATTCGTTTCGTGTCCGTACTAATGACCGGATCCGACATATATATATGTACGAGTATATATAACACTGTATATATATATATATAACTATACATACTCACAGTTGAGAGGAAAGGTAATGCTCTTTTACTCGATATTTGAATAGAAAACAGTTTTTAAATAATTGATGTACATTTTATTGTGTTTGTGTTATCGTGACACAAATGAAGAGTAAGGGCAGATTCACAACGAAGTCGACGAATCTAATTAAAAAAAAATCTTGTACTTCCTTTCATTTTTGTGGATGTTTTGATTTTAAAGTCTCTCGGTAAGTAACGTATTTGTCGCTCAGCGGGCGTTAACGGCATCTTTCCTAAAACGGAAATGGAATTAAGTACCACAGATAATATAATACTACAATTACTATGCACATTTAAGTGAATATACTGTGACAAGCCCTAAGTGTCACATGACACAAAAATAACAACACAATGGTCGCACAATTGAACAAGATAAACGTTTCCCTAACCTGCAAAAAATAATATTTTTGTAATTTCACCCGCGAGTTACTCGTGAAACATGCATATGACTTTATTGTACCATTAACTACACTGACATGCTGCACTGTAAACTTACCGAATTCACGTAGGTAATTTGGCACTTATAACACAATTTCTTAAAGTCCTTTTTACTTCAAAGTCAAATAATTTATTTCAATTAAGCACAAAAAGGCACTTATGAACGTCAAAATTTACAAAAAAATTGAATTGATTCTAGTCGCCCCTTCCAAAAGGAAGTTTTCGTATGGAGAAGAATGGGCAAGAAACTCCACCGTTACCTAGGTACTCTTTTAAAATGTTTTACAATATTTTGTATAGGTACATTAATTATATAATTATATGTGAAGACGATGCACCTGGAATAAGATTACTATACTTACCACAATAGGTAATAGTAGATTGTTATACGAGGGGCTAAAATAAACCATTGTAACGAGGTAGTTTTAGCGAGGGAGTAAATAGAAACCGAGTTATAATGGGTTTTAGCGCCGTGTGTTACACTCTACTTTTCACTACGATTGCGAGAAAATAAAATAATCCAATACAATATTAATTTACCTTTATAAAATTCAAATCTGTAAATGCGATTATCGTCATTTTGATGACAGTCGAGGTCGAGGCTAAAAACATAAAAATTGGGGATTTCGAACATCCAAACTCCACCACAGGGGCAGTGAATACTTACATCATTTAATTATTTGACGAGTTCATCCATAGTGGTAATTAAGTTTTTGATATCCAAAGTCGAAGTTTCGCGCCAATCGTGCGAGTTTACATTTTAACTTTTCACAAATATCACACATACACATGTAGATACGATTTAAAATGTGACAAATATTATTAAAAATATTATACACAACTAGAAAATGTCCAGATCTTAGCGTAATATACGAACATAGGTCCAATAACACGTACGGTGGAGGTCTGCCCGGCTTGGGCAGGGCATCGCCGTGTCCTCGTGGATGCGATCGGCGGCGGTGATCTCTCGCGTCCGGCCCTGATTCGGGCCATGCTACGGAGCGAGAGGAAATGGGAGGCCGTCACCTCTTTCTGTGAAGCAGTAATGCTCGCGAAGGAGGAGACGGAGCGCGTGAGGGAGAGGCAAATTTCGCGCCCTCGCGCCCCTAACCGCCGCAGGAGGAGACGCCCTGGGCGTCGGGAATCGCAGGAAGATTTCCGGCCACCGTAGGCGCGGGCTTGCGGACGGTGAGCAATGGGTAGCTCGCCGTCCGATAAGGACCAAGCCCGGGTCGACGGCGCGTTGTGTTCCACGCGCGCCTCAAAGAGATGTCAGCAGAATTGACGGGGTCCGCTAGGGCCAATGCCTGCCGGGGGTTCGAAGAAAACCGATAGGGAAATCGTGGCCCCCGGCAACATGGCATAGGAAGGAACACGGGTGGGTTTTAGTCAGTAAGAGTCTGACACGCCCTCCCGCTCCACCCAGAGCGGGAGAAGTTATTTGACAATTTCCCACCCAAAAAAAAAAAAAGGTCCAATAACACGTAAAATTCATTACCACTACTCAATTTGTGTTAAAAATCGCCGACCATTTTTTTTTATTGTAATGATGTTCGAAAACAATTATGCCAAACGATTTTTTTTTTTTCAATTGAATCGAATGTCAGAAATCGAAGATTTAAATAAAATTGTTTTAAGCATTAAATTAGAGAAAAATTCTAAAGATTTCGCGCCAATGGTGCCGATTCCTTGTTCAGAAACTAAACTAAATTTACGTTCAGTGCATCTTGTTCTTTCTATTTCATTAAGAAAAGGACAGAAGATAAATTTTAGTTTAGTCCTGTCAAATTAATCAGCGCTTGACGTAATTTTAGTTGGCAAGTTTTTAATCACGTCTAAACTTGTATGGAGTAGTGACAGGCGCTGATTAATTTGACAGGACTAAACTAAAATTTATCTTCTGTCCTTTTCTTAATGAAATAGAAAGAAAAGATGCACTGAACCTAAATTTAGTTTAGTTTGTGAACAAGGGAATCGGCACCAATGCCTTTTTTATTTCTTCTGTAGCCGCAACGCAATGCTCGCATTCTACCGAAGAGATAACCGCATTTAGTTCCATTTTCAAAAATAAAATGTTCTTCTTTTTTTTGTGAACAAATAATAAGTCGAGTCCATACTCATGATTATTCTTTAAAAGAATAAAGACTTTTTCGTTTTTCAAGGTTCGTTGGAAAAGACAAAAATTAAAAAAAAAACTTTTTCCCCTAGAGCAAGAAATGCAATTTTTTCCCCGCTCTGGTACTCTACAATGACGGCCTTTTTGAGCAAGAGGAGTGAAAAAATAATTAAATATGAAGCAATGACAGAAAAAATAATTGTGCAATGGATAGGTACATGGTGTTCACACATTTACAAGCATTGTAAAAGTAGGTACCTATACGATATTCCAAAAAAAAATACAAGTAATACTAATAAGTCAGTGTGTGAGTTCAAGTAATCACAGAATGTAAAGTAAATGTTATAATAATTAATTATACAATTAAACTGATTGAATAGGACACTGACTCTAACAAAAATTTGCACTTTAAAGCTTAATATTTCGCAAACGGGTCTCTGAATTCAAAAAAGGTTTTAACACACTCACAATGTTTTTGAAAGACCTTTCCAATGATACCCCACACAAAGGGATAGAAAAAAAAATACAGCCCCACTTTACGTGTAGGGGAGGTACAGATGCCAGCACATCAAGCTACCCGAAACTGTCAAATTTTCCCAATCAACTTTGAACCTTAAACTTCAGAGATAAAGTTGAAAATCTATTAAATAAATTTGACAGATTGTAGTAGCCTGATGTGCGCCTCTGTACCTACCCTAAAAAAAATATTTTTCATTATTTTATTTTACCACTTTGTCGGCATGGTTAATGTATAGGGGAATTGTGCTTAAGATGACATACTCAGATAAGATGACACACCAGCAATATTCTTTAAATTATTGGAGGTATAAGTGAACCCGTGACGTTTTTGGAGAGCGTCATAGATGTCACTACTACCGAAGTGCAGTTTGGCGGACAGTGAATGCACATCGCAAAGTAGGTAGTGAACGTTTTCGTGTTTATAATGTGAAAAAAAATTTGCTAACGCTTTTGTTTGGTGGTAAAAATACACGTAAGGTAAGAATCTTCTGTTTGAACTATTTTTATTTGTTAATGGGGATTATTCTACGGCACAAATATTGATAAAAACGTATTCTAACTTAAAAAGTTTTGCCATGACATTTAAATGAAATTTTTATTATCTATTTGGTAAGATGACATACTAGACGTCGGTGTAAGCAGGCATACCTGCAAAAAAGAAACAATATATCTGCGAAATGTGCACCGAAAATTATTAATAATTTCAATATTTAAACTACAACCTACGGTGTGGTTTTTGTTACTTGTGTAAGACGATATACCAATAAAGTCTAAGATGACATAGTGTGTCATCTTACACTATTGTTAAGTCATCTTACACACGTAGACTTAAGTGCAATTAATGTTATTTTTTAAATTTTCCATTACGTTGATTGTTCTAAAACTCTAATAATGTTGTTGATTAAGAAACATTTATAAATATACGTAAGTTGCTGATCTCACATGGCTTCATTTATTTTGAATATTTGTCCTAAAACAAAAAGTATGTCATCTTAAGCACAATTCCCCACCCATGCCAAATTACAACTTTCTAGTACTAACAGTCTCGGACAGACAGACAGACAGACGGACATGACGAAACTATAAGGGTTTCTTGTTTACTACGTGAAATAAGAACCATTCTTACTCTAAAATAACTAATTTAATTCCGAATATAATTATTTAACCTCAAAATAGATACTAATCCCCAAATGAATAGTCGTCGTTACCCCAATATCATAATCTAAAACTGTTTAGTAAAACTACATATTTACAGTATTTCAGGGATAAGGAAAATAATATGAAACACCAAGATATTTTGTCAGTCATTTATATTTCTTTGCCAACATCAAATTCAATATTGTACACCGTACCATCACATCTCCTATTCCCCACATAATATCACAATTCAATCAGTATTCGAATATTTACCATAAAAATAATAGGTTACCTTAATTTACAGTAAATCTCCAACCAATACTATGCCAATCTATCTTTTTACTGACACAGCCACTAAGCACGTCTTACCGTCACGAGCGCTTAACCCAGAAGGTCGTTATTTCCTCATTTTTAACCGACTTCCAAAAAAGACGAGGTTATATTATGTTCGTAGCGTATGTTTTTTTTTTTATGTAGTTATGTCCACCGATTTCTCCGTCATTTGTGGACTGATTGCTCTCAAATTGGTCCCATATAAATATTAACTTTGCTTGGGTAGTTTTTGAGTTAGCTACAAAATACCTATTTTTTCCCACTTAGTATCTAGATGAAATGATAAGTTACTATCACTGGTAGCATTTACGAATCTATGAATGAGCTCGACTGTGCTATAAATGGGTTGAACAAAAACATTAACCCCAAATCAGCAATTTCGTATAAGATCTTTGACTTGTGAAGGGTACCTACAGACGTGTTGCTGCGTGTTCACTACACGACACGAATATCTTCAAGTGATCACAAGTGAGTAGGATACAACAGAAGTGCCGAGTGAGCAGTCTGTCCTTTCGTCCGAATCTTTGACGCGATCAAAATTCGACAAAATGCTGCTCGACATACTGAAAATTGCTGGTTTGGGGGTATTGCGCACTGTGACTGTGTGCTCTATTAACATAAGAGGTTATCTTTTTATGTCCTTTTGCAGAAGTTGAAGTTTTGAGGCTGTTTCAACCTTAGCTATGTATGTAGGTACATACTTAGGTAATAATCATTACGCTGTTATCACTGAATACCTAATTGCTGAAATGAAAATAAGCAGGTACCTACCTAGTTAAAAGTGCGCATGGATGGTTAAATTCGAAACTTTAAGAAGTACCTAGCGAACAATAGGTACTAAATAGGATTCTCCGGGCCGATTTAGTTAAAAACTACTTAGTTACTCTTTCTTCTTTTTTTTTCTTTTTTTTCTACTACCGATACCGGGATTACATACCTAATAGCCGAGGAAAAGGTCATTGTCCTACCGCTGCGCCCGCGTTGCTCCGCGTAATTTTGAAACTGTGAACTGAATCTTTTAAACTATTTATTTAAATTATATGATTAAAAGGCATATTTAAATCTGAATTAAATGCCCAATTTAAATAATATTTTTTTTTTGGATAAGTATTAATAATAGGTATACCGGTCAAAAAAGCTTCGGAAATAACAATTAAATTTTTATCAAATTTTGAAAGATAAAAATGGTTATTGTGGTTCATCCTTAGAAGATAGACATATGCCATCGTGGACTTTTTTGTTGAACTTTTTAAGATGAACAATACCGTAGAACATAAATCTGATGTATCTTTTCCAGTTAACGCAGCGCACGCCAGTAAAGCTCCCAGTCGGCATGATTTTTTCCGATTTCTTCAACAATAATCGTCATATTTCAGCCAATTTACACAAAACCTTAATGAATTATACACTAAAACCTTCTGCATGAATCACTCCGTCCATTGGTGAAAACGGTTTGAAAATTCGTTCGGTAGTTTTTGAGTTTATCGCGTTCAGACAGACAGACAGACGCGGCGGGGGACTTATAATTATGTAAGGATATTAGTATGCTCCCTATACTGATCTAAAAAATATCTGAAGACTGCCTATTTTTAGCAGTCTTCCACAAGATGAGTGGAATCACTGTTAACAAATGATTTTTTAACCGACTTCAAAAAAAGGAGGAGGTTCTCAGTTCGTCGGAATATTTATTTTTATTTTTATGTAGGTACATATCAATACCGGAAATTTCAATTGTCGTAAAGGACATTGTATTCTCTGTCCTTAAGACATTTGAAATTTCCAGTGTCGATATGTTCCCCGATTACTCGAAGACGGCTGGATCGATGTGAAATATTTTTTTTTTGTTTGAAAGGTTATACTTTCAAGTTGGTCCCATTGTCATTTGGTAACGATGATCTGATGATGGGATCTTGGAGAAATCGAGGGAACTCTTCAAATATTATAGGCACATCTATAGCGATTTGAGTATTTAACCGCCTTCTTGAGGTTCTCAATTCAACTGTACGTTTTTTTTTTGTATGTTTGTTACGCGATTACTCCGCCAATTATGAATTGATTTTGATGATTCTTTTTTTGTTTGGAGATCATACTTCAGAGGTGGTCTCATATAAATTTTAGTAACTTTGCTTGGGTAGTTTTTGAGTTAGCTTCAATAATACGTATTTTTTACGTATTATTGAAACTAACTCAAAAACTACGACTTCAAAAAAAAAAAAACACTATAAAGTCAAAAATAACTTTAATGTTGTTTTTTTTTTTTTGGAAAATGTTTTTTTTTGATGAGCAGTTGACATTAGGCTAATAGGTAATAGGTAATACGGGCTGGTATGCGCAATTTCACGTCAAAGCGCGTATTTTGCGTATGGGTGGGAAAATCTGTTATTCGATCCACCCCAACTCCTCAAAGAATGCCAGCCTTGGTGTCACTGAGAATCTCACGTAGGGTACCTAACTGGGTTACCGAAGTAAGTACTTTGCCCTGTATGTGGCGACCGCCGGGCAGTTTAACAGCACATGGGCTGCTGTCTCGTCGCCCTCCATGCACAGCATGCAGCGGACTGTCTGTGACTCCTATGACAAAGAGTGTTTATTAAATGACCCATGGCCGGTTAAGGCAGATTTAACTGTGCGCAGCTGCTGTTTTGTTAATCGGAGAACCTGTTTCGTGAGGCGGCCGTCGATTGTAGGGAGAGCCTTCTTGGCTTGCCTGCACTCACCGTGGTCCACCCATAGTTTGTGATGTTGTTCCCTGGTTCGTTTCCTTACCAGAGTGCGTAGGTAACCGAAGGGGAGTGGCGTGATGGGTTCAGGCCCCACTGGTGCCATGCTCGACCCCCTTCTGGCAAGTTAGTCGGCTGCGTCATTGCCTCGCGAATAGAGAATACAATCCCGAGCATGTTTTTCAATCCCGGGCTTACGGGATTTTCGAAGCCTTTTCCCGGGATCCCGGGCCTATCCCGGGATTAGACTATGTGGTTTCTAATTGGGCTAAAATAAAAAAAACACGAGTAATTAAAAAAAAATGTCTTTAATGTCTTTGCACAACACAAATCAGAATAATAATAAGAAAAGAAAAAACACAAACCAAAAAATACTATACTTTTGCAAGAAATTAAAAAACAGCACAAAATAACTAGGTATTTAGAATTTCGAAAATATAATCGCCGAAATATCAAAGCATCCAATGTTTGACTTCCGAGCCTGCTTCGTAGTTTATTGCCAACATAAGCAGCAGCTGAAAACGCTCGTTCAGCTTCTACGCTGGTTGGAGGAATAGACAATAGATACTTATATGCTGTTTCTAAGTGATATCCACGAACTCCTCCATTTTCGAACAGGCTCATTTCACGTCTAATACTATTTGCCAACCCCAATTCATTTTGTACATGTACTTCAGGATCTGGGGATTTCATACTCTTGTTAATTTCCAGCTGTAACTTTTCCTTTAATGTCCATTGGGGTTGGGAGGTTTCTGACCTTAGCTCATCATCTGTTTGTGATCCTGACCTTGCTTCTTCTTCCGTGTAATCTCGACTATTAAGTCTTTTAACAATACTCTTTATTTGCTTCCTCACTAAAGCCTGTGTCGGAACTGGAAATAAGTCGTGCCATTCCAAATCCGATAATAACTGATTTTCAACATCCATTCGTGGATTTTGTAAATAATTTAACACGCCAGTTAAATCATCACTTCGTCGTTGCTTTATACGTTCCACTAAGGATGTTTTAATTTTTTTGGCAAGTGCTGAGTTTTTGCTAGACAGTTGTTTTATAAGAAATTTCAAAGCGGCATCAGCTGTGCATAAATTAGCATCTCGCCGACAGATTGCTTATACTGTCAATTTAATTGGGGTCAGCACATCAACAATTTTATTTACCAATTCAAAATCAACATCTTCTAAACGAATTGGATGATTGATAAACGAATTGGATGATTGAGATCTATAAGAGCTTTTTGAATGCATGCTTTTAAAAGATAAAATCGCTCCAGCATTGTTAAAAGACTATTCCACCTGGTTTTACAGTCCAAAAGAAGTGACAACTCTTTTTCATGTTCAATTTTCACATATTTTTGAAGTACTGTTTCATTTTTCAATGGAGATCTTTTGAAATACACTACAACTTTGCGGATTTTCTTTATCAGCTCATTAATATTTTCATATTGTGTTAACTCTGGTACGTGTTCTGGCGCAAGATCATTTTGTGACATTACGATTAAACCTGATTCTGGACAGTCTAAGTCTTCTAAATGGTGTTCATCATCGCTGTCGTCCATATAATCAACAGTCACAGCTGGTTCATTTATAGTATCATCTGAGGTAGGGCTATCTTGCAAATTATTATGTTTTTCATAAAGCACATCACAGACCGCCAAATTGATACCATGTGCGAGACACAGCTGTTGTTGTTCAGTGCAAACTAGCCGCCCCACCTTTATCATAACATTCGGTCCATCGGTTACAATAGCCACGATGTCAGTTTCTAGGGAAATGTCAAATTTACTTAGACGCTCTTGCAATATTGGGGTTGGATGCTCGGTAGATGGTAAAATTATAAACAGCATATCTTACGCTGACGACATGGTGCTGCTGAGTCCCTCGATTGAGGCACTTAGGCGATTGCTTGAGGTTTGTGAGAGATACGCCTTGACTCACGGCCTCCTGTACAACGTGAAGAAGAGTGAGTTCATGGTGTTTGGGGTTACTGCAAAGGGTCACAGGGCAGTGCCGCCGGTGTACCTATATGGTGTTGCTCTAAACAAAGTGCCTTGTTTTAAATACCTTGGACACATAGTAGCCGAGGATCTTAATGATGACCAGGACATAGAACGGGAACGAAGAGCGTTGTCGGTCCGATGCAATATGTTGGCCCGTAGGTTTGCAAGATGTACGAGACCGGTCAAGATCACCCTTTTCAAGGCTTATTGTCAGTCATTTTACACGTGCAGCCTGTGGGTCAAGCATACGCAGAGGGCCTACAACGCTCTTCGTGTCCAGTACAACAACGCCTTCCGGGTGTTGTTGGGGCTACCGCGATTCTGTATCATGTTTGCTGAATCTACTACTGATAGTTTTGCAGCAATCATGAGGAAAAGAACGGCATCATTGTTACGCAGGATTCGTGGGAGTGCCAATGGTATCCTGAAGGTGATCGGGGATATAATGGACGGCATTTTCCTGGAGTATTGGACCCGTATGCATAGCTACGGGTCTGATACTGCAGGAAAATACATGAATTAATGTAATTGTAGGTTTTATTTTGATTTTGTTTTTGTTTTTTTTAATTTAATGTAAGTACTAACATAGTTACGTAAGTTGTATCACAAACAAAGATCTATGGAGCAAGTTTCCGAAATAAACGTTTTATTATTATTTCCTTTATTTCATTATTTACATATAAATTATATTTTTAAATATTAGAATAAAATTATATAAAAACATTTAAAAATATAAAAAATAGTATCCCCACCGGTATCGGGAACAGGGTCCAAGCTACCGGCGGTCAGGGCTCCAGAGAAAGGAACCTCCTAACAATGCGAGCCGTGTCCAGGAGTACCGCTTTCTGAATCAAGCCCTTAATCCAGCTGCCCAACGAGAGCCTCCTTAGGTGTTGGTCGAGGCTCTTGGCAATTAAGCCATTGGCTGATATGACTATCGGCACAATGATTGCTGAGTCCACATCCCACATGTCGACAACCTCGCGAGCCAAGTCAAGATACTTGATTTGTTTATCTTTCTCGGCTTTCACGAGGTTCCCGTCGTGTGGGACCGTTATGTCAACAATCATTGTGCGCCGCTCTCCTCGATCCACCACCACTATATCAGGCTTATTGGCAACAATAGTCCTGTCAGTGATGATGGATCGATCCCAGTACAATGTGATATTTCCATTTTCGAGAACTGGGTCGGGCACATACCTGTAGTACGGCACTTCCGATTCCACAAGGCTGTATTTCAGAGCAAGTTGCTGATGGATAATCCTGGCTACAAGGTTGTGTCTATGCAAGTACTCTTCGTTAGCTAGACGAGAACACCCGGAGATAATATGTCGGATTGATTCTCCCGAACGGTGGCATGCCCGACAGATGTCAACCGTGCCGTCCTTTACAATGAATCTCCGGTAATTGTTCGTCATCATAACTTCGTCCATAATTGCACAGACAAAACCTTCGGTTTCCCCAAAGAGGTCACCAAAACGTAGCCAGGCTACGGACGCTAGTAAATCTACATCGGGCCCATGTAGGGCCCGGAAGTAGCGCCCATGAAGCTCCTTACTCTGCCATATCTATCTCCCTGCGTTCGTTAGTGTCAAGCACTACAGGCTTGCGCCAGTTCTCTTTAGCCAAGGAGAGCGGGGTAAGGCCCTTGTCCACCGCAACCACATCTCGATGCATCCCCACGTCGGTTTCTAGGAAATATTCCCTGAGACTGCATATCTCGCGATTGTGGAGTGTCTTAGCGTTTAAAAAGCCTCGACCTCCACATTTTCGCGGGATATACAGTCTCATTACCGATGATCGTGGGTGATGCATTCGATATGCAGTCAGTAGTGTACGGACCCTCCTATCCAAGGCATCTAGTTCGGTCGGAGTCCATTTGAGTATGCCGAAAGAGTACATCAAAACCGGCATGACCCAACCGTTGAAAGCGCGCACCTTGTTTCCACCTGATAGAAGACTATTAAATACTTTCTTCAGGCGGCCAAAGAAGCGCTCCTTCAACGATTGCTTCATGTCAGTAACATTGATGCCCAACGCTTCCGACATACCCAAATACTTATAGGTTTCAGATGCGGAGAGGGCTCTAAGGTTTATGGAATCCGAGAGTTGGGTTCCCACGGATTCCACAATCTCCCCTCGCTTTACATGCATGACCGCACATTTGTCCACACCAAATTCCATCCTGATGGCGCTACTGAAAGTTTCAGTTACTTTCAGTAGCTCCATCAGTTGCAAATTGTTGGGGGCAAAGAGTTTTAGGTCATCCATGTAGAGGAGGTGAGATATAACCTGACCACCTCTCCTCAACCGATAGCCAAGACCTGAATCCTCCAGCAATGTGCTTAGAGGATTCAGGGCTAAGCAGAACCAGAGCGGACTCAAACTGTCGCCCTGAAATATACCTCGCTCAATCCTTATCGGCTCGCTATTCCTCCGGATATTTCGACATCCTGGATAGTGAAGGACCGTCCTCCATTGCCCCATACACGACATCAGGAAGGTGCGCAGAGTTGTATCTACTTTATACAACTCCAGCACCCTCATGAGCCATGTATGTGGCACCGAGTCGTAGGCCTTCTTATAATCTATCCAGCATGTCGACAGATCCTTTCGGGAACGGCGAACCTGTTGGCTAATGGCCATATCAATGAGGAGTAGCTCCTTAGTACCGCGGGACCCGTTCCTACATCCATTTTGAGAGGCAGACATGATGGAGTTAGTGACTATATGTCTGTTAATTTTTGCTCTCAAAATGGATGTAAGAACTTTATAGACCGTCGGTAAACACGTGATCGGCCTATAATTTTTGGGTTCCGCGGTGCTACCAGATTTATGGAGCAGGTGGGTAACTCCTGTCGTTAGGAACTGGGGTAGCGACCCAGACTCCAAAGCAGTCTGGTACTGAGCCGCCAAGCGAGCGTGCGATCTTAAAAACCATTTAATCCAGAAGTTGTGCAGCCCGTCCGGTCCTGGAGACTTCCAGTTAGGCAACGGACGGACTGCACGAGCTACATCTTGAGGGCAGATGGTAATAGCCCCCATTTCTGGTATTGGATCGCAGGCTCGCTCGACTTCCCGAGTCCAATCACCTTCGGTGTGACTGACAGGCACCGACCAGATGCTGCGCCAGAAAGAGCACATGGCATCATCATCCGGTAGATGCGTGTCAGCCACACCTTGGTTCGGTCGCTCCCAAGCCCTATAAACCCACCTTTCATCGCTCTGGAAGGTGCGATTCTGAGTGTATCGTGCTACTCGCCGCTTATACCTACGAATACGGTTCGCCCATGCATACACTTTCTGCTTCAGGAAGTCGATGCGCTCTGTGACACGGGCTATATATTCTTGAGGGCGGATATCAGTCCCTAAGAACGCCCGCCTCACAAAGCGCATCACTCTAGGGCGAGTATTGCCCTCCCTGAAGCAGATTAGTTTGCCGATGAGCGCTCTGGCCCCACCAATACGGCGTTCAATTCTGCACTGCCAAGCTGGTACGGCTGGTTTCGGTCGTGTAGCTCTAGAGTCATTAGCAAATTTGACGTGAGCTACACGACATGCCGCTACAGCTGCGCAGTACAGAATTGAATGAGTATCAGTGAGGTCTTCGCAGTCATCAAAATAGTTTGACAACTGCGAATCCAGAACCGCCATCAGCGCCTTATTTTTGTTATGCATGGGCAAACGAGGTAAACGTGGTCTAAGTTTGGGCGACATGAACCGATATTCCTGAATCGCATCCTCCAAAGCTCTCCTCAGTTCCTCATTGTAATGGGTACTCACGTTTGTAGCCCTGTCATCGATCCTTTCGTCAGCTTGACTTGTAGTGTCCTGTGATGGTGCTATAACACTCTGCGACGGAGGGGCGATGACATGGCTACTTCGCATTTCACTTCGCAGGCGATCAAGTACAGTGTCATCCAACATATGATTACGCTGGATGACCCGCACCTGATCCGACAGTCGTTGTGCCGACACGTTGATAGCTGGTTCAAGCGCCTGAAAAAGAGAGAGCATCCGAGCACGGTACGCGGTCAGATTATTTCCCCCCTCTGTAGCCCCGTAGTATGAGCGCATGACGTTTTCGTTAATGGATCGTGTCCATCTCATGCGCTGCACACTTCCGCCGGGAGCTGGGACCCTATCAGAGGCCGGTGGGCCTCGAGGTCCTAAGCCGACCAGCGGCCGGCGTCCTCGCCGTCGACGAGCAGGTGGTGGCGTCGTGGGCGGAGAGAAATACTCGTCGCTCGAGCTCGACGCAACTACCGCGGCCGGTGTCGTCACAGCGCTCACAGTGGGGCTGGGTACCGGCGGCGGCGAGGCGTTATTATTATTATTATAATATACGAAGACAATTTTCAGCTTTCATACTATCGTAAATAGGAACAAGTCCTAAGTTCCAAAATTTTTTATATGAATGAACGTTGACCGCCATGTATCGTTTATTGGAAGTTGAAGTCCACTCGTCGAAAGAAAGACTAAATCTTTCACCTGCACTTTTCAAATGTTTTAATTCTGCAGTTACTTACTTTCTGATTTTTTCACTATAATTCATAACACGTTTTCGAACAGTGACGGCTGACTTTGGTAAATCCGTGTATTTTGCTAAGAGCAATTTTCTCAAATCATCTGAGGTTATGAATACACTGAATGGAAATCCATCTAATGCAATCATTCTTGCCAAAACATCATCCAGGCTATCGTCGGCACTTTTAGTAAAATAATTATCTAACTTTCGCTTGGCTGGCGGCGGTGCTGTGTTCAGATTTTCAGAATCTTGACTTGTTGAAGCTGATATAACCTTGATGTTATATTTTGATAACAAATGTGTATGTAATCCCTTAGTTGATCCACCCAAAGTCTTGAGGATGGCTGGTCATCGCTTACATTTAGCACTATTCCCGTCCTTCGCAACTAAATAATAACTCCACACTGACGTCGTATCACTGTCTTTTTTATGTTTAACAAAGTCTCCCGCCATTTGAAATACTTAATTTCAGATAATTGACTTTTAAATTTAAATGACGTAGCCTACGTAACCCGTCACTGACAGAACAATAAATGAAAAAAATAAAACCTGATTTGCATATTTATACTTTCGTACAGGGAATCCTCGACCGACGGGAAATACCCGCAACAATATTATGATATGAGATGATCGGGTGATTCCCCTGTTGGTTCGTTGGGGAATTACCTTAAGAGTATTGTATTAAAGTATTCCGAGTGGGGAAGTCCCTTCTAAGTTCTACGACAAACATATTATTAGGACTGTACCTGTTGTAGCATAAATTATGGGTTCTCTTGCCACATATCCAACGACACCCGGGGATCGAACCCAGTGCGTTGTAAGGTTAAGAAATGAAAAGTTTAATTGTGGTAAAATAACACTGTATAATATTAGATTTGTAAAACTAAACACAAACAATTATAAATAAAACAAATCAAATAGAAAATGAGTAGCCGTCAGCTTGCGAAATATTTTTGGGAAAATATTATGACAAGGGATGGGAGAAATTTTAAATTTTTATACCTAGGCTCATCGACTTTCGTAATTTAATTTTGGTGTACGACGAAACGACGCGGATTTATCGCCAATAGCTAATGTCGACCCCGCGTCATATAGGACGCACGCATATCGAAAGTAGTCGCGATGAACCCTAACATCGGATTACGTAATTAGATAAAACGATTAGAACGCGCTAACTAGATTTAAGAATAAATAGCTAGAGTAAGAAAAAGAAAAAAAAAAAGGTTGATGCGCTCGAGGGTGGCACTTCACCGCGCACCGCTTCCGACCGTCCTTCGTCCCGCCGCGGCGCTCGGCTACGCACGACCGGCTTCTGCCCGGACCACAGGCGAAACGCGGATACGGAGGGACCCCGCAGTGGATAGGGCTGGTTGGCTGGCTCTGGCCCAAGCGTGGATGTGGCGGGAACCCGCACCAAATAGGTAGCCGTCCCTGGCCTGGGGGTGGAGCCGGAATCGGCCTTGTCTGACTGGATCCAAGATAAACAGGATATTAGGACCAGAAAGCAAGGCAAAATTGTGAAGATTGATAGTGGGTGATGATGAACCAATTGGAATACTCACAGTAAAACAATCAAAGGAACAATTTGGGATCGGGGAGAATACTCGTATCCCCGATTGGTCCCGGAAATGGGCACCAGCTGGCAGCAACGGCTTTAAATTTACTTGCTGCTTGTCTGCTCACGAATATTCAGGAAATAATTTCAATATAAATCTTCAACGAGTTAAATTTTGGTGTCTATCCATGGACTCTCTTGGCTGACGACTGACTGATGTCAACCCAGAAAAAATTCAATATTCTTTTCATTTAAAAATTTTAAATTTGCGTCAACTTGAAAAGAAGAAAAAATAAGGCGGCCTATGATGTACGCGTAAAAAGTTTGATAATGCAGAGTTATGCTGCAGTACCCCCTTTCTAACAAAAAAATATCTATACTATCGATATAAAATCCAAACAATGTAGCATCACTAGTGTCAGATATCTCCGAGGGTATTACGAGAGAGGTTAAGTAACTAAAAGATAAATAGAACCTAATCCTAGACTAATAAATAACCAAAGTAACCTAAAGGACGACAATTGGAGTGCTACCGATAAGGAATAAGTTTGAACCGGATCGAACCTAAACGTTACCGATGCGAGCTCCAGAAGTGCCAACTAAACCTACCAATTAACTAACTAAGACAAGAATAAGTTACAAGATAAGACAAAGAGACTAATAGCTAAGGTGAAGAGAGGAAACATTAGCATAGAATAAAGAGAAGATGAAAAAAAGTAACGATAAAAGAAGAAAACAATACCTATTGAAGTTAGGAAAAAAATACAGACTGAGGTAAAAAGGGGAGAACATTAAAGTCAAAAATTAGACCAAGTCCAAAAAAGAGCATCAGGCTATGGAAATGAGCCTGAGTCTAAAAACTACCTCAGTCCAATAAAATAAAGGACAAATTAAGTGACCGTCTGTAGGATTTGCATCCTAATCGACTTTCGGCCTAATTAGTGCCTAGAGTCTGTCTAACGGGATGAGTAGTAAAATGAGAGGGATATTGTGCCTCTGGGACATACCTAGAGGTTAACAACATCCTCTTCGTCGTAGTCGGGTAAGATGAGACCAGCGACAAGACGCTAGTACTCTAGCAAAGGAAGAGAAAAAAGCACTGCAGCGTTCCACGCCTAAAATAACGTAAATTGCAAGTTTTTAAACTAATATAATTATTATGAAGGGATCTGCTTATCACTTTTGTTCGTAGCTTTAAGCGATTTATTTATTATTTATTTATAAATATTATTTATTATTCCCTGATAGGACAGTGACAATCAGAAAGTCAATGTGAAAAAAAAACAAAATGTTAGTCTGAAAAATAAGGCCATATACTAAGACCGTTTGCAAATAGTTTGAAACCATAATTAATTTTATATCATAAAATTATGTAGTTTGAAAATAATTAGGGGTAAAACTAATATGTACGTTGGATTCATTTGTATTAGTTAACGCAAGTAGGAAATATATATAAAGAAACAACGAATTTAGGGAATTAGAAAAACTGAAGTAGGTACAGAATGCCCAGTGTATTTTCAAAATGAGCGTTCTGTGTACTACGATGTTTTTAATGTAACGTAGTTCAAGCGAATTTTGTAGGGCAAAATGCAAAAGGGCGTAGAAAGAATTTGGGAGTAAAACATAGATTGCCAAAAACTACGTCTTGCGAAACCATCATTTCAGGATATCCTTAATATGATATGATCCAGAATGAACAGAATCGCAGTCCCGAAGGACATAGGTAGTCCTAGAGATAACCCTAGTAACACGGCATTTAATAAAGCGAGGTGCAAGCTTTCCGGAGAAATAGTCCGTCGCCGAGGACCTGGAGAAATTTCGTCTCCACACAGTGTCACCAACGTTGAGGGTGATAGCCGAACGATTTGCGTTGTAAGACCGGGAATTGCGGAGGAAGGCTATAGAGAGGTTATCGGCAACTTTAGCATAAACCTCGGTGAGGGAGGATAGATTGGACGCATGCCGAGACCGACTTTCAGCCAAATTGGTGCTTTGAGTCTGCCCCTGAGCATGGGTCAAATCCATAAGGACTTCCCTCCCAAACATAAGAAAGTTTGGTGTGAAACCTGTGGCTAAATTGATACACGAATTGAGGTAAAGTTTAACTTTGGGTAGCAATTTCGACCAGTTTCTTTGATTCTCCCCGACTAAAATACTCAAGCAGGTAACAACACTTTGATTATAGCGTTCCACTGTGTTAGCTTGTGGAGTATAATAAGGCGTATAAAATGGAGAGTCAATGTGAAAAGACCTAAGAAAGCTTACAAATTGATTGCTGCGGAAGACCGTAGCGTTATCGCAAAGAATAGCCCGTGGAACGCCGAAATTGAAAAATATTTCGGATTCTAGGGCTTTTACTACAGCAGTGGCATTCACCTTTTTTAGGGGAATTAGCCAAACATATTTTGAAAAAACATCAACCATAGATAAGATGTATTTATAACCGTAATAAGCGATAGGTAGGGGACCAATCAAATCAATGGAAATTACTTGTAGGGGCAAAGAAACTTCTTTTGGGAAGCACATCTGGCCACGTGGCTGGGTGTTGGCTATCTTATACGCTTTGCAAACTTCGCATCGCTTCAGGGTTTCAGCAATATCCCGGAACATGTTCGGCCAATAGAAGAGCTCCTTGATTTTAAGATAAGACTTCATAACCCCAGGGTGTATAGACGGGAAATTGTTGTGAACCTCCCAGATGGCAAGGGGAACCTTCTCTGCTGGCAAAACCACACGCCATGGGTCAGATGACAGGGGGCTAGCGACAGGCATGCGTCTCACAAGAACACCATTCTGGATGGCGTATGCGGGAAACATTTGGGGTGAATCGCGAGCACCCAAGTAAACCTTCTTGTACCATCTGTCATTAGTTTGTTCGGGACCCTGGTCGAACGTTACCGGACTTGCGTAGATCCTGGATAGGGCATCTGGAACTACGTGTTGTGATCCCTTGCGATGGACTATATCAAAAGTATACTGGGAGATGATAGTGGCCCATCGGGCTAAACGACCGGAAGGGTTGTTAAGCGTGAGAAGCCATTTCAAAGCCATATGGTCAGTTAAAACTGAAAACTTCATTCCATCCAAATAACAGCGGAAATGCTTAATAGAATCCAGCACCGACAGAAGTTCCCGCTCGGTGGTACTGTAGTTGCGTTCTGCTTTGGAAAAAAGACGGGAATAGTAAGCAATGGGATGCTCCACACCATCAATCTTTTGGGAAAGAACGGAACCGAGACCAACAGCTGATGCATCACATTGTAACAGGAATGGCTTGGAAAAATCTGGACAAGCCATCACGGGAGTGTTAACTAATGCGCCCTTTAGCTTAACGAATGCTTGTTCGGCGGCATCGTCCCAGCTTATTGGGTCTCGACCCTTCTTTCTGCCAATAAGAGCAGTGAGAGGAGCTATTATAGAGGAAAAACCGTCAACAAAACGCCTATAATAAGAACACATCCCAATAAACCCGCGCAATGATTTAGCGGTGATAGGAGTGGGATAGTCCTTAATAGCATCGAGCTTGCTCGGGTCGGTCTGTAGACCTTTCTCGTTTACAATATAACCCAGATACCTTAACTCACTTTTGCAAAATTCGCATTTCTTAAGGTTAATAGATAAACCAGCCTCCTTGAGACGGCTTAGCACCTTCCTCAGGAGAGCGAGGTGGCTGTGGAAGTCCTTGGAAATTAAAATAAGATCGTCGACGTAACCGAAAACACAGTCGTCGCTAGTCGAAGTGAATTCGAAATTGACAATCATATCGGTAAGACGCTGCATCTCAGAGGCTGCATTAGTGAGCCCAAATGGCATTCTGACGAACTCGAATAAGCCGCGTTGAGGGACTATAAATGCAGTCTTTTTGCAACTCTCATCGTCCGCGAGAGGTATCTGCCAGAAGGCACTCCTGAAATCGAGAGAGCTTATATACCTTGCACCCCGAAGGTTGTCAAGGATATCTTGAATGCGGGGGAGGGGATAAGAGTCTCTGATGGTCACACTATTCAACTTTCTGCTATCAACGCAGAAGCGAACGGAACCGTCTTTCTTGGTGACCATGACCACAGGACTAGCCCAAGGTGAACGAGATGGTCGGATAACGCCCAATTCTAGCATCTTATCGATCTCCTCATTGAGAACCTTTAATTTAACGGGTGAAAGAGGGTAAAACCTTTGCCTAATTGGCTGTCCCGTCGTATTGATTTTGTGTGATAGCCAGGTAGTTTTTCCAAGTCCAACCTTGTCAGATGAGATGACTTCAAACTCATCAATGACCTGTTGTAAACTTCGCTCTTGGTCAGGTAACAAGACGTTACGAGGATGAATGTATCGGGGTTCAGTTACACAAGAAACCCGAGGAAAGGAATGACTAGTAGAAGGAATATACATGTTTCCTTTGATGTTTTTGTTAAATGCCTTACTAAAAACTGAGGTTAGACCAAATTTGTTCCAAAACTCTATTCCTAAGATGACTGAAGAAGACATACTACGCGCAACCAAAAATTCGTGAATAAAATTAGTATCGTTGAATTGAACCGGAAGATAAACAGTTCCCAAAATATCAATGGGTGAGTTATTGGCTGAAATGGCACGAGGACACGAAATGTTCGATGTCATCGAAATTCCTAGCTCGCGAGCCAAACTATCACTAATAAGAGACATCTGAGCTCCCGAGTCTAGTAATGCTTTAACCAAATGGCCTTTCAACCAAACCTCAATAAACGGTCTATTATCGGAAGAGTCCGACGCTATCACCGGTGACACTGTACGAGAAAAATAGGCGGCGTGTCGCCGGTGGCTTATGCATTTTTTGGATTACAATTTGGACAATCCCGGGTAATCACGCCAGGAGTCCGGCACTTGAAACAAAGCCTACCAGGAAAATCTGGACAGTCACGATACGAGTGTCCGTTTTTTTTACACTTGGGACACAATTGAGCTTCGGACGACACGACCGAAACAGCTTTGGTGGATTTGGGTAGGAAACTCTCAAAATGTGAAGCAGTATCGATGAGTGCATCGAAATCAGTAAACTTATGGATAGATAGACATGGGAAATATCTCGGGTGCATGTTATGGGTTACGATTTCCAACAAGTCAGGTTTAGTAATCGGACGGCTCAAAGTATCGTTTAAATAGGAAATTTGGATTATAAAATCTCTAACGGGTTGATCCGACTTCTGTTTATAATTTCTGACTTCTTGTTCGGTTTTGTATTCAAAATCGGTGGGGCCGAACGTCCTAATAAACGATTGTCTAAGTTCTGAATAGGATAAGTCGGGTCTGCGAATCGATCTAAAATATTTCAAAGCGGCACCGGACAAAACCTCATGAAACCGTTTAAGCAAATAGCAATCCGGTAAGTCGTCCGCGTCTTTATGTTCGTCGATGTTGGTGAAGAATTCGCGAACACAAGTATTCCCCGAATAATCAATCTTCCATTTTGAAAGTGAGATTTGTTTTTTTAAATACTGGGGGCAATCTTCCGACCTCATAGGAGATGGAATAACAGACGACGTTGAAGCTCTGGATGTTCTGGGTGGAATCGGAGGAGGCCTAGAAATTATGGGGCTGCTTCGGAATGGAGTTGAAACAATAGGAAGATCTTCGCCTTCCATACTGACGCAAATTAACGAAACAAGACAAAATAAAAAACACGATAAGATTGAAGACCCGAAGTACGACAGACCAACGTTCACAGAACCGAAAGCAATATATGAAAGTGGTCAACGTCCTTTCAAATAGAACTAAAGTGAATGGTCGTTCTCCTTTATATTTTGAACGATATTTGTAACAAATATTTACGTAACTTGAAAACGTAAATTTTTGTTTACACGAATATTTCGCTAATTCCTATGTCAAAGTATAGAATTATGTGTAAAACTATTATCCTAATCGAATCCGTGTAGACCGGGTAACAGACAGGGGAATATTTCGACCTAAGGTGGGAAAGTATTTGAAAGGAAAGGTTTTGAATTGGAATTCGCTGTGGGTAGCCAAACCCTATGTCTAATAACGTGTAGCCGATGTGTGAAAGAAACGACAGCAACAAAACGGCAATATAACGAAATAGGTGGGACTAGATACAAAAAAAAATCTAGACATCTAGCAAAATCACCACTCAAAAAGGCTTACCTTATGCTGCGTCCTAAACAATCGCACACCAAACACACACTACTGGGTACTAGCTAAAACTATGTCTACAAGAGGTGAATGAAATTCAAGGATAAATTATATATTTGCGGGGAGGAAATAAAAGGTCAATTCTTGAATATGGTTACATGCATTTGTTATTAAAACATTTCAAGAACAATCACACAACATTAAATATTTATGATCAAAATAGTAGAAGATACGGGCTGCGTCAATTGTCCTTCCAACAAGCTCCGAAGGGCTTCGTGCACAACTCGTTACCTGAAAATATACCAATCAAGAAGAAATTAAATTTGTGCTGCTAGGAAGCACACCACATACGGAGTAAGGAAAAAAAAACTCGTAAGTTATTATTAATATATATTAGTAATAGTATCTTAAATGTACTTACTTGTGTTCGGGCGCCAGTTTGTAGCATAAATTATGGGTTCTCTTGCCACATATCCAACGACACCCGGGGATCGAACCCAGTGCGTTGTAAGGTTAAGAAATGAAAAGTTTAATTGTGGTAAAATAACACTGTATAATATTAGATTTGTAAAACTAAACACAAACAATTATAAATAAAACAAATCAAATAGAAAATGAGTAGCCGTCAGCTTGCGAAATATTTTTGGGAAAATATTATGACAAGGGATGGGAGAAATTTTAAATTTTTATACCTAGGCTCATCGACTTTCGTAATTTAATTTTGGTGTACGACGAAACGACGCGGATTTATCGCCAATAGCTAATGTCGACCCCGCGTCATATAGGACGCACGCATATCGAAAGTAGTCGCGATGAACCCTAACATCGGATTACGTAATTAGATAAAACGATTAGAACGCGCTAACTAGATTTAAGAATAAATAGCTAGAGTAAGAAAAAGAAAAAAAAAAAGGTTGATGCGCTCGAGGGTGGCACTTCACCGCGCACCGCTTCCGACCGTCCTTCGTCCCGCCGCGGCGCTCGGCTACGCACGACCGGCTTCTGCCCGGACCACAGGCGAAACGCGGATACGGAGGGACCCCGCAGTGGATAGGGCTGGTTGGCTGGCTCTGGCCCAAGCGTGGATGTGGCGGGAACCCGCACCAAATAGGTAGCCGTCCCTGGCCTGGGGGTGGAGCCGGAATCGGCCTTGTCTGACTGGATCCAAGATAAACAGGATATTAGGACCAGAAAGCAAGGCAAAATTGTGAAGATTGATAGTGGGTGATGATGAACCAATTGGAATACTCACAGTAAAACAATCAAAGGAACAATTTGGGATCGGGGAGAATACTCGTATCCCCGATTGGTCCCGGAAATGGGCACCAGCTGGCAGCAACGGCTTTAAATTTACTTGCTGCTTGTCTGCTCACGAATATTCAGGAAATAATTTCAATATAAATCTTCAACGAGTTAAATTTTGGTGTCTATCCATGGACTCTCTTGGCTGACGACTGACTGATGTCAACCCAGAAAAAATTCAATATTCTTTTCATTTAAAAATTTTAAATTTGCGTCAACTTGAAAAGAAGAAAAAATAAGGCGGCCTATGATGTACGCGTAAAAAGTTTGATAATGCAGAGTTATGCTGCACTGTGTAGTAAATAGTGGGTACCTACGTATTGTACGAGTTGCTTTTTGTCGTAATGTATTAAAATAATCTAAGCAAGGTTATTTTCAAGGCGCAACGGACTACGGAATACAAACTAGACTTGTTTGTGGCAATCCCGAAAATCCCGAGATTAGCCAAGTACAGTCCCGGGATTTTCGGGGCCAGAAAACGGTCGGGATCCCGAGATTCGGGATCCCGGGATTGTATTCTCTACTCGCGAACCGCTGTGTCCTTTGATCCATTGAATGGTTAAATTAATGAGGTCACCCATCTGGTTGAGGCGCTGGTGGCATTCGTATATGAGCCCAGAATCAACAGTGTGACTGTTTAGCGCTTGCAGAACAGCCATGCTGTCTGAGAGTATTCGTATCGAGTGGTCCTTAACTTCCCTGGCCATGTTGGCTGAAGTGGCAAGAGATATACGCATGCATTCGGCCTGGAACACTGTGTTATGGTCACCCAATGGTGTGGCTATGTGTAACCGTGTGGTCTGGGTCTTGTTATTGGGCCTAAACACGTAGCAAACAGTCTCACGGATCCACCATTTTCGTATGTTCAACCGTCTGCCTAACATCCTGTATATTATAATAACCCCAAAACAATTATAGGAAAACAAAAGTTATAAAACTCATACCCAACTACGACAAAAACGCCAACAAAAAAAGATATTTAAGTAAGCAAGACATCACAGACTGTCGGCGACCAGACCCCTGCAGCTCACTAGGGCGCAAGTAGCGTGCGGCCCTGCGTCATACAAGGCATAATAGTTTGTAAGTTTCTTGTAAAATGTTAATGTTTTAGATATGTTTCTAATTAGAATTTTAATTTTCAAACTATGACCCTATCTGTGCACAATAGCACAAGTAGCGGGTAGGCCGCGATGTTAGATTCATATAATATCGAAAGGTTTAAAGAATTTTATGTTTAACTTATAATTTAGTAATAAAATTACAGTTATTTGAGAAATTTCTATTAGATTCATATTAGATTTACGTCCAAATAGTAATCGGATGCTTGTTGAATATGTTGAATGTGTTTAAAGTAAATTTTAAGAAAAAATTCAAAGAGTTTAAAAATTGTCATAATTACGTAACTTGAAAACTCACTTTTTTGTTTATAGAGATATCTCTTTGATTTTAGTGTTGATCGAAAGGTCTAGACTCAAAACCTTTTTCCACGTTTGTTTGATAAAAATCGGTTCACAGAACAAGAAGATATGGTCATTTTTATGTATAAAATTTTACATTGCTAATAATTTCTAAATGGCTATTTAAAATAATGTAATTATTAAGTAATTAACTTAAATTAGTGTTTTTCTATGTACATTAGCATATAGAATAAGAATTTATAAGGTTGTAACAAAAAATAAAGTAATACTCATTTCCTGGAATTCGGCATGCACTAACAAAAAAAGTATAAAAGGAGGGCCATTTTTCGGGTAAATTCAGTCGCAGCCCAGCCACCGAAGAGGAAACATCAAAATAATAGTGCAAGCCGAAGTCTCAAGAAAATTGCAAGAATAATGATGTTTCATTTCGCCACCGTATAAGTCTCTGTGTGTCGCAGTATCCTGGTACGTATTCAGGGGTACGTGGGGTGTGTGCTAGCCAGCGGAGCCACCTAGGCTCAGGGAACAGGGAGCGCACGCTAAATAATATTGGGAGATCGTCCCAGGGCGACTGGAGGTATAAGAAGCGCCTCTACCGTCCGCAACAGTTGGTCCTTCGAGTTCCGGATTCCCTGCAAGACAGAAGAGTTCAAAAATAAGAAGATAAGAAGATTTCAAGATGCCGGTTACCAGATCGCAGAAGGATGCCCCCTCACGTTCGACGTCGCGACCAACGGAAAAGGACGCGGCAAAAGAAGCATCTGCATCAGAAGGGGTCACGTCAGCGTCAGGATCATCGGGAACTGAAACTACATCGGACACGAACACTTCATCGGGAACTGCGACCACAGAAGAGACTACGACTACGGAGGCTACGGCTACAACTGCGACCACGGCGGCATCCGAGAAGAAAGGACAGAAGAAAGAAGATGCCGCACAGAAGGAAACGACCAGAAAAACCCCAGAAGAAGCTACGGAACAGGGCGTTCATGGCTCCGCCACGACCTTGAAACCGAAGGGGACTAGTCGTCAAGCTAGGTCCACGAAGACCACGAGTTCTTCAGCCAGAAGACGCGAGTTAGCAGCCAGAGAAGAAGTAGCACGTCTAGAATTGAAACAAGCACAGGCGGCGGCGAAACTTGCTCGCGTTAGATTGGAGCTGGCACAATGTGAAGATGAAGACTCCGTGGATGAAGACCAGGCAGACCAAGAAGATAGAACAGCACAGGTGCAGAACTGGATCCAGTCATCGGTGTTGGAAGACGGCAACATGGAACAACCGGAACAACGCGATCAGCACACGTCAGAAGAACCTCGTAAGGTGAAGCCAGAAGAAAGCTCCGCAACAAAGGGACCTACTATCGAGATCCAAGCGTTGGCGACAGCATTAAGAGAAGCCTTCACCACAAGAGGAGGACCAGCAGCGCAACCGAAGTACATCCACGAGTTACCCTACTTCGACGGCAGCAGCAGTGAATGGCTGGCGTTCAAGGTCGTCTACGAAGATACTGCATCGATGTTCACCGACGTCCAGAACATGGCGCGACTCAGAAGAGCGCTGAAGGGCAACGCAAGAGAAGCAATCAAGAGTCTGCTGTACTCCGAAGCCTCTCCATTGGAAGTGATGCAAGCCCTCAAGAGAAGATACGGAAGACCTGATGCGCTGGTGCTAGCCGAACTGGACAAGGTCAGGGCACTACCGAAGATATCAGAAAATCCAAGAGACATATGCATCTTCGCAAGCCAGATCAACAACAGTGTAGCAGCCATCAAGGGATTGAAGAAACCACAGTACCTGCATTCACCTGAAATGGTGAAACAAATAATAGAGAAGATACCTACAGTGCTTAAGTTCCGGTGGTACGACTTCACTGCAGCGTCAGTAGAAGGCGAGTTCTCCGACCTGACGCTGGTATCCAGATTCCTGAACACAGAAGCGGACAAATGTGGAGCCTTCGCGACTTCAGAAGAAAAAGGTGGATTCAGAAGAACCCAGCGGCAAGCGACGCATTCAACAAAAGAAAGGGACTTCAAAGAAAAAGATTCGAAAAAATCGGAAAAAACGTGCCCGGTATGTGAGGGTGAACACTTCCTAGTCGAATGTCAGAAGTTCCTGAAAGCATCGGTACAAGATCGCTGGACAGCTGTCAAGAAGAGTCGCGTCTGTTTCAAATGTCTTCAAGGGAGACACAGGAAGGAGAGCTGCAAGAAACCACCATGCAAGGAATGCAAGAGGTGGCATCATCATTTGCTGCACGTCAAGTCGGAAGAAAAGGCATCAGAAGAAAAGAAGGAGCCGTCGGAAGAGGTGGCCAGTGTCACTGCATCAGTGAATGCGGTCAACAACGCAAGAGCATACCTGAAGATAGTTCCGGTGGAAGTTTTCGGGTCACAAGGATCACAGAAGATATTAGCCCTTATGGATGAAGGGTCAACGGTGTCGCTTCTGGATAAAAAGATAGCAGAAGAAATCGGCGCTCAAGGAGATAACCAGGAACTAGTCATCGAGACAGTGGGAGGCAAGCTGATAAGGAAGAAGGATTCTCAAGTGCTGGACCTGACGGTGAAAGGGGTCCATCAAGAAGATAAGAAGACACTGAAAAGAGTCCGGACCGTCGACGAGTTGAAGCTTACGCCGCAGTTCCTGGACAAGAGGAGGATTGAAAAATGTCAACACTTGAAGAAGATCGCCGATTCACTGTACTACGAAGGAAAGTCACCACAGCTGCTCATCGGGCAAGACAACTGGGAGCTGATCGTGACTCAAGAAATAAGAAAAGGGAAACCAGGAGAGCCAGTAGCGTCACGAACAGGACTGGGATGGGTGCTCCACGGGTCAGACATAGGAAGTGTGAAACCAGTACACTTCCTGAACACATGTCTGCATATCAACACATCAGAAGAAGAAATGCATCAAGCCATCAAGGATCATTTCGCCATTGAAGCACTCGGCGTGCAGCCCAGGAGACCTACTACAGACTCAGAAGGAAGAGCGCTCACCATCCTGGACAAGACCTGCAGAAGACTAGAAGATGGTCGATTCGAAGCTGGACTTCTGTGGAAAAATGAAGAGGACCAGATGCCGGAAAGCTACACTTCTGCCAAGAATCGACTGATAAACACTGAGAAGAAGATGGACAAGGATCCTCAGTTGAAGGCGGAATACTGCAAGCAGATCCAGCATCTAATAGACAGCCAGTACGCGGAAGAAGCACCTGATGGACAAGAAGATCCTAAGAAGACATGGTATCTCCCACACTTCTCCGTGGTTCATCCATTGAAGAAAAAGATAAGGATCGTTTTCGACGCTGCAGCCAAGTCAAAGGGAAGAAGCCTCAACGACGCTCTGCTGCCTGGACCAGACCTGCTGCAATCGCTGTTTGGAGTACTACTGCGATTCAGAAGAGGACCTCTAGCAGTGGCGGCTGACATCAAAGAAATGTTCCTGCAAGTTCGCATCAGACCAGAAGACCGAGACAGCTTACGGTTCCTGTGGCGAGGGGAGCAACGCGACGTGCCGCCAAAGAAGTACAGGATGACATCTGTTATCTTCGGTGCAACATCATCTCCAAGCACAGCAATCTACGTGAAGAATCGTAACGCAGCTGACTACAAAGAACAGTATCCAGAGGCAGCCAGAGCGATCGAGTTGAACCACTATATGGACGACTATCTGCACAGCTTCCATTCAGAAGAAGATTTCAGAAGAGTGACAGAGCAAGTGAACTTCATACATAAGAAAGCAGGCTTCGAACTCAGAGGATGGGCATCGAATCAACCTGAGCTGCTACAGAACGTGAAGACTGAAACAACCGAGAAGACAGAAGTGGACCTTGGCGAGAAGGAAGAGAAGACATTGGGATTACGCTGGTTCACTGAAAAAGACTCCATTGGCTTCAGGGCGAACCTCCGAAATACACCAGAAGAAATAGCAAGAGGACTACAGGTGCCTACCAAGAGAGAAGTCACCAGCGCCGTCATGTCGACTTTCGATCCACTAGGATTGGCGTCACCAGTTCTCGTCCAGGGCAAGAAGCTGCTTCAAGACACATGGCGAAGTGGTGTCGGTTGGGATGAAGAAATAGAAGAAAAAGAGTATGAATCATGGAAAACATACTTAGAGAAGATGAAGCTACTTCAAGGTCTGCAAATTCCAAGATGCCTCGCGCCACATAGCACCGAGGGGGAGCTACACACGTTCACCGATGCCAGCGAGACAGCGTACGCAGCTACGGTTTACTGGAGAACAGAAAATCAAGAAGGAGCTTACCACGTCAGCTTAGTAGCAGCAAAGGTGCGAGTCACCCCGTTGAAACCGGTATCAATCCCTAGACTCGAACTACAAGCAGCTCTCCTGGGAAGCAGACTGGCGCATTCAGTAGAAAAGGAAATGGATCTGAAGGTGGTAAAGAAAACATACTGGACAGACTCCAGCATCGTACTTTCTTGGATCAAAACAGACCCGAGAACATTCAAGACGTTCGTGGCCCATCGCTTGGCCGAGATAGAAGACCTCACCAAGCCTCAAGAATGGAGGTGGGTCCCCACGGCACAAAACCCTGCAGATGATGCGACGCGCAGCGTGCCAGAAGATTTCGACTGCAATCACCGATGGTATACGGGACCGAACTTCCTGAGAAGAAACGAAGTTCACTGGCCTGCAGCAAGAACCTTCAAGAAGGAGACCACCGGCGAAGAAAGGACAGCAGACGTCGTGGCAGCAGCGAGCATCACGCATCCGTCGCCAGATCCAGAGAGGTTCTCGTCATGGAAGAGACTTTGGCGAGCCACAGCAAGAGCACTGCAGTTTATACAAATCTGCAGGCGCAAAGAGAAAGTCAACGTCAGCAAAGAAGACCCCACCTGGAAAACGACGCGAGAAAAAAAGAAAACAGTCGAGAAGCAACAACGGCCTTCAAAAGCAACCGAAAGAAAACTCAAACAGCTGGACACGAGCCTATTGGAGCAAGCTGAAACTCTACTGTTGAGAAGAAGCCAAGAAAGAAGCTTTAAAGAAGACATCAGGCGACTACAACAAGGAAAACAAGTAGAAAACAGCAGCAAATTAAAGAAGCTCGACGTAGTGCTGGAAGATGGTCTCCTGCGGCTAAAAGGAAGAATCGACGCTATACAAGGCGTAACCAGAGACTACAAGCGACCAGTCGTGCTCGACAGTAAGGAAAAGATAACACGACTCATCTTGGAGGATTTCCATTGCCGCTTCAATCACGGTAATCACGCAACGGTCATGAACGAGATAAGGCAACGCTTCTGGGTACTGGGACTACGGTCGGCGATCAAGACAGTTCGACATCAATGTCAGTGGTGCAAGACGAAGAAGGCGAAACCTCAAGCACTACCGACGGGCAACCTACCGGCTGAGAGGCTGATGCACAACACTCATCCTTTTACGTGTACCGGCATTGATTATTTCGGCCCTATGACAATCACCGTGGGAAGACGCTACGAGAAAAGATGGGGAGCCCTGTTTACATGCCTAACCACAAGGGCTGTACACATTGAGCTCACACCGTCGCTCTCCACTGATAGTATGATTATGACGCTGAGGAGGTTCGCTGCCAGAAGAGGAATGCCGAAGATAATCTACACTGATAATGGAACAAACTTCGTCGGCGCGAATAAAGAATTGAAAGAAGCCATAGAAACAATGAAACAAGAAGACCTTGCATCAGAAGCTGAGAAGATTGGCGTGCAGTGGAAATTCATCCCTCCTGGAGCGCCTAATATGGGCGGCGCATGGGAGCGTCTGGTGCGATCAATAAAAACCGCCCTAGACGCCACACTCAACGAAAAACAACCAAGAGAAGAGGTACTCCACACTCTCCTGCTGGAGGCCGAACATATGGTTAACTCTCGGCCCCTCACCCATATCTCCGAGAGCCTTGAGGAGGAAGCACTCACCCCAAACCACTTCCTCCTCGGGCGGTCATGCGGCGCGGCAAGAATTGGCAGCTTCACGGACAGCGAGCTCGTGGGCAAACACACCTGGAAGGCCACGCAGCGACTTGCCGACCACTTCTGGCAACGTTGGCTGCGAGAGTACCTACCCACCCTACTACCAAGGAAGACTGCGAGCAGCGACAGCGCTTCAAACCTTAACGTCGGGGACATCGTGTTGATCGTCGACCACAGCCTGCCGAGATGTACTTGGCCACGCGGCAGAATCCAGCAAGTATACCCAGGACCAGATGGCCGAGTCCGGATCGTCGACGTCGAGACCAGAGGAGGAGTGCTGCGGCGACCCAGTACGAGAGTGGTGTTGTTGGTGCCGGGAGTATCGCCGAGTCCAGAAGAAAGGTGCAACGCACGAGGGGGAGAATGTCGGCGACCAGACCCCTGCAGCTCACTAGGGCGCAAGTAGCGTGCGGCCCTGCGTCATACAAGGCATAATAGTTTGTAAGTTTCTTGTAAAATGTTAATGTTTTAGATATGTTTCTAATTAGAATTTTAATTTTCAAACTATGACCCTATCTGTGCACAATAGCACAAGTAGCGGGTAGGCCGCGATGTTAGATTCATATAATATCGAAAGGTTTAAAGAATTTTATGTTTAACTTATAATTTAGTAATAAAATTACAGTTATTTGAGAAATTTCTATTAGATTCATATTAGATTTACGTCCAAATAGTAATCGGATGCTTGTTGAATATGTTGAATGTGTTTAAAGTAAATTTTAAGAAAAAATTCAAAGAGTTTAAAAATTGTCATAATTACGTAACTTGAAAACTCACTTTTTTGTTTATAGAGATATCTCTTTGATTTTAGTGTTGATCGAAAGGTCTAGACTCAAAACCTTTTTCCACGTTTGTTTGATAAAAATCGGTTCACAGAACAAGAAGATATGGTCATTTTTATGTATAAAATTTTACATTGCTAATAATTTCTAAATGGCTATTTAAAATAATGTAATTATTAAGTAATTAACTTAAATTAGTGTTTTTCTATGTACATTAGCATATAGAATAAGAATTTATAAGGTTGTAACAAAAAATAAAGTAATACTCATTTCCTGGAATTCGGCATGCACTAACAAAAAAAGTATAAAAGGAGGGCCATTTTTCGGGTAAATTCAGTCGCAGCCCAGCCACCGAAGAGGAAACATCAAAATAATAGTGCAAGCCGAAGTCTCAAGAAAATTGCAAGAATAATGATGTTTCATTTCGCCACCGTATAAGTCTCTGTGTGTCGCAGTATCCTGGTACGTATTCAGGGGTACGTGGGGTGTGTGCTAGCCAGCGGAGCCACCTAGGCTCAGGGAACAGGGAGCGCACGCTAAATAATATTGGGAGATCGTCCCAGGGCGACTGGAGGTATAAGAAGCGCCTCTACCGTCCGCAACACAGACAGATAAGTTAAAATTCTGAAATCACACGTCCACGACGTGTGACCCTTGATTTTTAATTTGTCTGTCTTTGAAATTACTGTGATGTCTTGTTTATACTTATCTACCTTTTCAGTTGGCGTTTTTGTCGTAGTTGTTTATCCATTTATTTATCTTTTTTTAAATGGCTATAAGATAAGATGCATGCAGTGTTAATACCTCTTCTGACTTTGCTACAATGGCAGATAGTGAATTTATTACCTACATAAGTACTACGAAAAGCTCAATATTATCGAACATTCACCTCCATGAAAACCGCAATATTAGATCCAGGCCTAGGCACCTTCGGGCCTCGACTGAGAGGGCTCCTAAGCGCATGTATGGAGAGGGGCCAGTTCCCACTTTGCTGGAAGACTGGGAAACTGGTCCTCATCAGGAAGCCGGGGCGCCCAGCGGACTCTCCGTCCGCCTATCGGCCCATTGTGCTGCTCGACGAGGTGGGCAAGCTCTTTGAAAGAGTCATTGCAGACCGCCTCGTCGGGCAGCTGGTGCGAGTGGGGCCGGATCTGGCGGAGAGCCAGTTCGGTTTCCGCAGGGGGCGCTCTACGGTGGACGCCATCATGCGCGTGCGGGCCCTCACGACGGGGGATGCTGTGGCCCGGGGTGGGGTCGTCTTGGCGGTGTCTCTAGACATCGCCAATGCCTTTAACACCCTGCCCTGGAGTTGCATCAGGGAGGCACTTCGGTATCACCGGATGCCGACCTACCTCTGTCGTGTGGTCGAGGCCTATTTGACAGACAGGTTTGTCATCTACCCCGGTCACCAAGGAGAGTGGAACCGGCGAGAGATGTCGTGCGGTGTCCCACAGGGATCGGTCCTGGGGCCGCATCTGTGGGACATCGGATACGACTGGGTGCTGCGCGCCGACCTCCCTACTGGCGTCAGCGTCGTTTGTTACGCTGACGACACGCTGGTCCTGGCGCAGGGGAGGTCGTACCAGGCGGCGGCCGACTTAGCGACACGCGGGGTTGCGACAATCGTCGACAGAATCCGGCAGCTGGGACTCGAGGTGGCCCTGCACAAGTCCGAGGCCATGGGTTTCTATGGTCCTCGTAGTGCGCCACCGTCGGGTTCCCAGGTATTGGCGGGAGGGGTTCACATCGGCGTCGAGTCGACGATGAAGTATCTGGGACTCGTCCTCGATAGCCGGTGGAACTTCGTGGAGCATTTCCGACGTTTGGCTCCCAGACTGGACCGGGCCGGGGCTGCCTTGAAGCGGCTCCTGCCCAATCTGGGAGGTCCAAACGCCTCCTGCCGGAGGCTCTACGTGGGGATCGTGCGGTCCATGGCCCTTTACGGGGCGCCCGTGTGGGCGCCTTCATTGAGGCGGCAGCCAGGCCGCCGGCTGAACGCGTCCCAAAGGGTCATGGCCATCCGGCTGGCCCGAGGATACCGCACGGTCTCCTGCGAGGCGGCGAGCCTCCTTGCCGGAGTACCGCCATGGGATCTGGAGGCAAAGGTCCTCGCGCACATTTGGGAGTGGCGCGAGGAGGCGAAGCGCCGGGGCTTAACTCCGATGCCGCAAGAAGTCGCGGCACAGCGGACAGAGCTCCGGCGGGATCTCATGGCGGAATGGAGAGTACGATTGTCGCAACCCAGCGCTGGGCACGCCACAATTGCGGCGATAAGACCCCTCTTTGAGGAGTGGCTAGAGAGGTGCCACGGCGTCCTCACCTTCCGCCTGACGCAGGTGCTCACCGGACACGGCTGTTTCGGGAGGTACCTGTTCAGGATAAAGCGGGAGGAAACGCCCGGGTGTCGTCACTGTGTGGATCGCCCGGAGGACACGGTGGAGCATACGGTGGAGGTCTGCCCGGCTTGGGCAGGGCATCGCCGTGTCCTCGTGGATGCGATCGGCGGCGGTGATCTCTCGCGTCCGGCCCTGATTCGGGCCATGCTACGGAGCGAGAGGAAATGGGAGGCCGTCACCTCTTTCTGCGAAGCAGTAATGCTCGCGAAGGAGGAGACGGAGCGCGTGAGGGAAAGGCAAATTTCGCGCCCTCGCGCCCCTAACCGCCGCAGCAGGAGACGCCCTGGGCGTCGGGAATCGCAGGAAGATTTCCGGCCACCGTAGGCGCGGGCTTGCGGACGGTGAGCAATGGGTAGCTCGCCGTCCGATAAGGACCAAGCCCGGGTCGACGGCGCGTTGTGTTCCACGCGCGCCTCAAAGAGATGTCAGCAGAATTGACGGGGTCCGCTAGGGCCAATGCCAATGCCGGGGGTTCGAAGAAAACCGATAGGGAAATCGTGGCCCCCGGCAACATGGCATAGGAAGGAACACGGGTGGGTTTTAGTCAGTAAGTCTGACACGCCCTCCCGCTCCACCCAGAGCGGGAGAAGTTATTTGATAATTTCCCACCCAAAAAAAAAAAAAAAAAAAAGGCCTAGGCACCTACCACAAAAAGTCCTATTTTAACATAAAAGTATTGTCCTTAAAAATCCTCACCTCGTTTTCGGTAGGTACCAGCCGAGCCTTCCTCCGACGCTAAGTTTGATTGATGCGGCCTTGTCCCCGCAATCCCGCACTATCTACGCCTGATGACCGCTCCAGACACTTTTTATGATTTACGTTAGTAGGTATAATTTGGCTGGAGTAGATATTATGGAACGTGATTTATTGGACTGACGATAGCCTGCGGGTTTGCGCGGAAAATTGAATAAGTAGGTGAGAGAGTTTATTTACTGGGTATCAACGAGCTAGTTTCTCAGCTTATTGTGAATTTGTGGATGTTTTTACAGAACTCAAAGAGTGGTCTAATTGAAGATGTCTTTATAAATAAAATAAATAAATAAAAGAATTTATTGCATAAAACAAAATCACATTGCACTGCATACATTCAGTTGACGCTATTCAATACAACTTTAGCGTAGGAGTACAGTAAATTTCAACTCTATCCCTTAAACTAGGTCAGGCCTGTATCTTAAGAGATAGGGTTCAGCCATTATGTGGACTAAGTTATTATATTTATTAAAAGACAACAACAAGTTAAACCAGTGACGATGTGGTACTTAAAAACGTGCATTAATGAAAAGAATAAAAATAAAAACTATAATATACCAAAAAATAAAAAAATAAATAAAAAAAATACAAGGTATGAAGGTATGAATCGGTTGCGTATATTTGGGTAGATGATTGTGTGGTGTTGAGTGTAGTGTATGTGTATAGTATGATGTGGTGGTAGGGGAAATGTTAGGTATGTTTGAGTTTAAGAGATGTATGTCAGTAGATTTTCAGTTGTGATGTAGTCCTGTTGAAGTAGCCACTGTGTGATCTTGTGTTTTAGCGCGTATCTGTTAGAGTCCAGTAAGTTAAGTTTACGGTGTAGTTGTTTGTATAAATGTGTACCTATAACGTAGTGTTGGTGCCTTGCAAAGGATGTTTTATGTCCTACCCCAGAGGGGATGTTTTTGCGCTTTTCTGGGTTGGACCTGGGCATGGTTCTGTGGGTTCTGAGGACCGCTTGCAGGATAAAGAGCTGCCTAACCGTTAAGACCTTACATTCCTCATATAAATGCACTGTGGGAAATCTATATGGTTTACGAGTCATTGTTTTGAGGACTGCTCTTTGAGCTCTCTCTACCTTCAAGAAGTTTGTTTTCATTGCACCACCCCAAGCGGTTATACAGTAGCCGATGATCGACTGGCATAGCGCATAGTAGACCATTTTTAATATATTGACGTCAGCAGAATCTCTTAGGGATTTGAAGATGTAGACGAGACGCATTGTTCGGCTTGTTACTGCTTCGAGTTGCCTGTCCCACCGTAACCCACTATCAATTTGAAGACCCAGGTATTTGACACAGTCGGCTCTTGCCAACGAGGGACAGGAGCACGAGGTTGGGTTCCGACAGGAATGGGCAGATATTGCAAAATTAGACGACGGCCTTGTATTGCGCTTAATTGCGAAAGGAATGTAACTGGATTTATCGAGATTCAGTGTAAGTAAATTCTTGTTGAACCAGTTCATAAGACTTTTCATGGCAGCTTCCGCCCTATCTTTGACCACGTCCCAAGTTGGTCCGTGCACTAGAATCGCGGTGTCGTCGGCACATGTAAAAATCTTGCAATTCGGAAGGATCATCTTACAGAGGTCATTAATATAGATTTGGAACAATGTGGGGCCTAAAATACTCCCTTGGGGCACACCGTAAGTAAGGGTCTCCTCTTGGCTAATGTACGTATCTATTTTGACCTGCTGATACCGATTCCTGAGATAATCCTTGAATATATCCAGAGTTTTGCCACGTACACCCAGTTTTTCAATCTTTGAAATAAGTTTAGGAACAGAGACTGTGTCAAAAGCTTTAGACAGGTCAAGAAAGATACCCATGCACTTTGTTCCACCATCCAGCTTCCTTGCTATGAATTGCGTAAGGTCCAAAACAGCATCTTCCGTCGAGACACCAGACCTAAAGCCATACTGGTTTCCAGCAATAATATTATGCTTGTCGAGAAAGCTTTTAAGACGCACGTTAAGAACCTTTTCTAAAATTTTCGAAAGGGATGGTAGAACAGAGATAGGTCTGTAATTGTTGACACAGCCTCTGCTCCCGCCCTTATAAATAGGGTGAACTAAGGCTTTTTTAAGGCCATCTGGGAATATCCCTAATTTTATGCTAAGATTGCAGATATAGGTAATTGGTGGAACTTTGGAGGTGGATCGGTCTTTTAAAAGTTGTGTGTCTCTGTCTGATTCACTTCGTACACATTCTTTCTACGTACGTGCGCATGTACGCTCGGGAGCGCTCAGTAGGGACCTACCTACTACTTAGGTACAGTACCGACCAAAAGTCCATAAGCAATCTCACAAAGCAATAGATTGACGCTTCGGTTTGACTTACGACCTTCTTCTATAAGTTGTTACAATACTATAGACACGCACAGTACTCACTTTGTCTGCAACCAATGACTAGTTCGATAATCATTCGTTTTTTGTTTCATTCATCTTGTTCACATAAAAATTAAAGTTTAGCAGGTAGACCACAGAAAACTAACTAAATTACTTCGATTTCTGTGGGGTAGACAGATTCAGTTCGTTACGAGTATTCATTTAATAGAACTTTGTTGGTTCGTAGATAATGTTGGTGACGAGTATTTAGCGCAGTGTTGTGGTTATTATTTTCAAAAAGCAAATATTGAACGGATATCAAAATTATTATTGCGCTGCGTAAAAGTGAATGTTATTTGTGTAAATAGCATTTATAGTGCTATATCTAATGAAACCGGACTAAGTGTGAGTGTTATCATTTAAATATTTCATATTTTACTAAACATAAATCTGAATCAAGGGTATTGTTGAGACAGAAGATGCCTTTAAAGTTTTAAACTCATTATGAGGTTTAATTCGATTAGTGAATAATAAATAATTAGTTATTTTGTGTAATAAATACAATGTTATTCTTTGTTCTAGAGAAATACTGTGAGGGTTAAGAGATATGAGGAAGGGGCTTATTATCGAGTAGCAGCGACGTCAAATGGTGAATGAATATGAAACAAATGGTTTCATACCAACGAGATATTTTGCTGAATTATTAAAAACACGTCATTATGAACCGTTCGCTGTGCACTCTGAAGGCTTGCATCACTGAAGACCAGCTAGAAAATCGTTTTTGACCTTAAAATATTGACCGTACCAACTTAATAAACAACAGATTCGTTATTGCATGAATTTATAATAATTTTTTAAGCACGTTTCAATATGGTGTTTGTCGTATTTCTTGCAGATAGACCGAAAATGTTTTTATTATTTTAGTAATATTATTATTTTAGGATTAAAATTAGAGGTTTAGTTTCAATCTTCTTTTCGTAAGGAAAATGAATACTTAAGCTATAACCTCAATACCAACCAATATTTACTAAAGCCAAATAAAATTTAAAATAATTAATGTAAACGAAACTGCCTATACTTAACCTTAAAATCAACTATTTTGTCAGTAGTTTTTTTTTTACATTTCAGTAGTCTAATATTCTTATTTATAGCTTAATTACTTCGACCATGATCAAAGCTTTATATTTATGGTGAAAAAAATCCTTTTCAAATTTAAAACATTTCAAAATTTTAATATGTCAAAATAATACAAATTGCTTCTAAGTTTGTAGACATCTATTTCACATCTTATTCAGCGGAAGTAATGATAAATAATTGTAGCAGTTTGTTAACTACACTTAATTAAAATAAAATATAACGAATAAATATTTTTTAATTTTATTATCACATATCACGCATTTTTTATTCTAAACCCTTTATTGCAATAACAACAATTAATAAAAAGGCAGCAATATTTAAAAAAATATTATTATTGCAAACAAAAATAATAATATTTGCAAAAACAGCGCTGTGATTTACGAGATTAGAACCATAGCTATCTTGAATCTAAGACCAACGCTTAACGCCTTCTGCTATCTTCACATATAGTATACTTTCGAATTTTAGCAATGCCATACACTGGCCAAGGTCACGCGTATGATGCGTGTCTAACAATAAAGTGCGGCGCTCGCGAACCGCAACGATACGACAGTGTGTAGTGCAAAACTGCGTTTTCTGTGGTGTGTGTACGCCACACACACCACAGACGTCTGACTGTTTACACATACAAATGTACGGACTATACCGCGTGTTCACAGCAAAATGACTCTTAGCGTGCTTATGCACTTTTGAACGCTTATTGTACATTCTTCCATACAAATATTAAAATGACAAACTGTCTGTCTGTGACCTACCTTTTCATGCGTGAACGGCTGATCGGCTTGGACAAAATTTTGCACGCAGATAGACCATAACCTAGGTTATTAGGTATTAAATAGGACATAAGTAGGATACCTAAGTACTTTTTATTCGTGTAAGTAGTATAATTAGTAAAAACGTCCCGTGGTAGGTATAATTTAAATTCCGAAGGCGAAGCTGCGGCCAAAAGCTAGAGTAATAAGTCTAACCCGCTTTCGTGCGATACAACATTATAAGTACAGTGAAGAGATCTTAAGTTAATTAGATAGATAGGTACCTGCCATTACAAACCAGTTAAAAGCGAAATAACTCAAATGATTTGTGGGTAGGTATGTACCTCCTAACCAAAAGCGAAAAACATAGATCAAAGCAACAAATAGAAAGTTCAGGAGTCGTTGTTTTTAAGAAAAAGAAACATTTCAGTGATCACTAATGGATATACCGTGTTTGTCCACTTTTTGTTTATCCCGCTTGTTGCCCGTACTCGGCGACAGGGAGCGGGGAAATTAGTGACCCACTTGAAACTGTCCTGAATTCAATGAAAGCTTCGTATAAATAAACAAAAAATAATGAATTGGTTTCACGTGCCCCATTCTGTGAATTGTGATTAATTATTAAATAAAACCCTTAGGCAGGTATGCACTGCACGGGATTAGCATCGCCTCAACTCTATTGTTTTTACGTATTGTGGGACAGTAATTTTATTTTTAGGCTATTATGGTATTGTACTTAATTCTATTATATAAGGTAAATGCAGTTAAGACAATTTTAAAATTGATGATAATTATTAAGAGTGGTGATTGCTTTCACGCCCAGGTTTTTGTTTTTATATGAAACTGTTGCTTGTCTAGTTTATATTTATTACCTTAAATACTAAAATAGAAGATTATCTTAAAAAAAAAATCGACTTGTTCACTTACAAGTCGATTGTTTGTATTACCGACCCATAGGAACGACTATGAAGCTAATTAACGATTTTTGTGAAGCTATTACCGAGTATAAGAAACAAGGAGAGTGCATAGATTGGTATTTTTAACCGACTTCCAAAAGGAGGAGGTATCAATTACCGACCCATGGATCGGCAATAGCTGCCACTATTAAAAACATTGAAGCTTTTACCGCTCTATTTAAATTTCAAGTTTTATCTTATTAAATTACTTAAACTTTATGAAATACTATACGAAATGAAGAATTTACACTTACATGAACACATTTAATAATAAAGAACAACTGCAGGTTTCGTATATTTATGTAAAAAGTCTTAAGTAATGATGTGCTTACCTGTAAGAACAAGGATTTGTACCACACGGCCTTCGAACTCACTGTCTCACGACAGTGAGTTCGAAGAAACAAAAACATACGAATTTAGTCTCTTTCCCAGGATGCCACGCACACTAACATAAGTTTTAGCGATGCTCAATGAACAAACATGCGTGTATAGTCAAGTGTCTTCAGCATACATCGTTCCAGTAGCGTAAAAATTGCAAATTAATAGAATGGATCGGTAATAGCTGCGAATTTTCGATGGGGCGTTAATAGCTGCATTTAACTTCGGTACCTACAAATAATATTGTTAAAACAATATCTTTAGAGTTTCTTGCACATTCTTCTCCATACGAAACTACTTTTTGGAAGGGGCGAATAGAATCAATTCTATTTTCTTGTAAATTTAGACGTTCAAAAGTGTATTTTATTTATGTGCCTATTTGAAATATAAATGTGTTGACTTTGAACTCTAACCGTTCAGGATTATGTTTATGAAACTACTTATACTGCTGCGACGCACTCTCATTTAAGGATCAAAATTTTATCAAAATACGGCAGTGTTTTTTGTACGTTTTTAGTGTTTTTTTTTTTACAATCCGTTTTTTTATAGTCGGTACATTTTTATCAAAAATGTTAGTTAATCGGATAAAACAACTCATAAGCTTTTAGAAATAATAAACAAAATTCAAATCGAGCCAATAACATCGGAGATATGGCAAAAAATGTAAAGCAAGGTCACACACGCTACTCAAAAAATAAACAAAAAAAAATAATAACATGAAAAATATTGAAGAAAATTACCGGCGGTCACATGCCCATGGGCGACATTGAATACATTTATCAAAACCCAGAACACGTTTTGCCTATAGCCGACCCTTAACAGGAATGCTGGACTTGATCTTTCTCCTTTTTGTGTGTTGACTACTGTATCATACTCGTGATAACGTATATAACAGCACATTTTGCTTGGTAATAAATACCTAAGTATGATCAAGCGACAAAAATTATTCAAACAGGCCAACTGCGTGTCGGACGCACACTGAAAGGTTCCGAAGGCTGTATTTGTTCGTTTTTGGGTTTTTTTTTCATACTTGATGAACATTCTCCCTTCTCAAAAACTGTTTACGTATCAAAGTCACTTAGAAACATCATACTATTTTTAATCATGGGATTGCACAATGCCTGTAACCCGTACACCCATTGTTTTTTCATCCGTCGATACGCATACGAAAAAAAAAATTTGGAGTTGCCACCCCTTATAATTTGTCTCGTAATTTCCCTACTCCATTGTTTGGCGGTGCACAAAATACCCACACTTTTCCAGTTTTCATCCATATATTGCAAATAGTGTTCGAGTAAAATAGCTGTGTTACATTCGAACGGACGGACAGACGGACAAACATGACGAAATTATAAGTGTTCCGTTTTTACCAATTGGCTATGAAACCCTAAAAAAATATCCTACCTCATCGTAAAAACGCTGACAGTAAATACACCAGCAGATATAGGTAGGTTTATATATAACTAGCTTTTGCCCGCGGCTTCGCCCGCGTGGATGTCGGAAAATATCCCACAGGAACGTGCTATCGGGATTCAGAGTATCCTACGTCCTAACCCAGGTCATGGCCTATCCTATGCCTTTCATCTAGAAATCCGTTCAGTCGTTACGTCATGAAAAGGTAACAGGCTGATATTAAATCTGTTTTAGGGTTCCGTACCTCAAATTGAAACATTAAAACCCTTAAAGGATGACTTCATTGTCTGTCAAGACCCTTTTCTCAGGAACGCGTTGAGGCATCAATTTGAAATAGATATCAAAAACTTAGATCTACGGTCTCTTGGAAGTGTAACGAAAATCAAACTTCCAAGTCAACGCAATAATGGGTACGCCACAACTGTGGCGATAAGTTCCCTCATTGAGGAGTGGTAGAGAGGCGCCACGGCGTCCTCACCTTCCACCTGACGCAGGTTCTCACCGGACACGGTTGTTTTGGGAGGTTTCTGTTCCGGATAAGGCGGGAGGAAACGCCCGGGTGTGACCATTGTGTGGATCGCCCGGAGGACACGATGGAGCATACGGTGGAGGTCTGCCCGGCCTGGACGGGGCACCGCCATGTCCTCGTGGAGACGATCGGCGGTGGTGATTTCTCGCCTCCGGCCCTGGTCCAGTCCATGGTACGCTAGGGCCGATGCCTGCCGGGGTCGCGGGAAAGTCCGAAAGGGTTACCGTGGCCCCTGAAAACACACAGGCAACTGAAGGAACACGGGTGGGTTTTTGTCAGTATAAACCTGACACGCTCTCCCGCTCCGCCCAGAGCGAGAGAAGTTATTTGATAATTTCCCACCCAAAAAAAAAGTTAACGAACTAAAAAATACGGCCATTTGTGCCGCATATTTTGACACTCGCAAATAAACCAGTCTATTTAGTACTTCACGTTGGTCCAGCAGCATGAAGTTTGGCGAGAAGTAAGGTCAAGTAAAGAGGAAAATCCGAAAATTGGTAATTTATAGTTCTATAATGAACGGCAAAGTTAAGTTTTTTCTGCAATCTGGGATTAAAAATTCATAGGCCGTGTCTTGGAGTAACAAACCTCAGTTGGCCCAATATAGTTTTTTGGTTCTAGTAATAATAATAAATAGGATCGACCGGCGTCAAAAAAGTTTTTGTGAAAATTGGCCATTTTCTTGCTGACTGTACAATTTTTTCAAAATCTGTGAATGCAGATCAAAATGTTTCAAAAAGTTAAGGAGAGTCTCCTAAGACTGTTTTCTTGTAGCGACAACGGTTAAGGTACCTCTCAAAATCCATCCTGTATATGATATGATTGACTGCTTAGTTCCATAAAGGTATAGCGTGATGGTAATCTTTTAAAAGGTTAAATCCGTAACTATCTGCAATATTCTAACCTATTGGCTAGCCTTTTTACAATTTGCGGTAAACTATAGAAGAATACAAACATAATGCTATATTGCTCATCCCCCATAGCAAATAGCGTGATAATAGTTTTTGAAAAATCTATTGTGACGTTTTCATTATTTGACTTGTAGATTATTTATACCAATTTTCAAGTTAATTAAGCCACACAGTAAAATCCTCCACTGTAAAAATTAATACCCCGTTTTACCCCGTTAAAGGTAGATTTTCAAAAAAACCTGATATACGTTTTTATTTATTTTCAGTTTTAATTATAAATACTGAGTTTCGAGTTAATCAGACAGCTCGTTAAAATTCTTCCATACAAACTTTGACACCCCCCAATCCTCCTTTAGGGGGTATTTTAGAAAAACTAAAAATGAAAAACTTTATAATTTACATAGATAAGTATTCGTGCCAAGTTTCAAGTTTATTAACTCAAGGAATAAGATTTTTCATACAAACAAAATCCGCCCTTTTCACCCTCTTAAAGGTCGAATTTCCAAAAATCCGTTCTTAGCGGACGTCTACTAACTATAAACTACCTCCCTACCAAGTTTCATCTTCATACGTCAAGCGGTTTTCGATATTTCGTGATGAATGAGTGAGTGAGTGAGTGACCTTTCGCTTTTATATATTTAGATTATATCTAAACATATGTACGTATCTAGACAAACTCGCTAAAATGTATGTGTCAGTGAGTCAATAAGGATAATTTGTGTGTCACAAAGTGTGTAGGTATATAAGTGATTGCAATTTGTCATGTGTGAACACAACGGAGCGGGCGCGGCGGGGTGAATTTGAAAAGGCGAGGGAAAAATTATTCTGGCGCAGAATCTCGGGCGATATATCACGAGGAACGGGACGCGTGCAGACGAATTACATGCCAGTGACTTTGTTAAGAATTATGATACTTTGCGTTCCTCATCTTTGTCGTTTTAATTTAATGACCGCTGTGCGGGCACCTGCACGACTGCTCACTCACCGTTTGTCGTCGCTATGTAGGTTGGTACATGCAGCATTCATTCGGGACTGTACTACTGAACTTCGAAGTTTTAAATACCTATGTAAGTACTGTTTTCATAAAGTTTAAAATTACGATTTACGTGAGTTAGACTGTACGCTATGACGAATTACCTACTTTATTGAGAAAGTTCATAATCGTGATGTACGGAACTTCGAAAGTTTGCTATGACAAATTACTTAATTGAGAATGATCATCAGCGCGATGTACGAAACTTCCAAATCTTGCTGTACGGTGAACCCGCACATTTCGTAACATTAAGTAGGTTAAGCTACATCAGCGTTTGCATACGCGCAATCATTTAGTGAACTGGCTAAGTAAAATAAATCAGTGATTTTACCAAACTCAACACGGGCGGTTTCATTCTTCATTTCCCGGGTTTCCATCATCACAAGTGTACAGAACTATCATTCGTACGCTTGAACGAAGTGTACAGACTATTCCGTCGTACATTTTTTTCGCAAAAAGATGCAAAGTGTGCAACGGCGCACACCACACCACACTACATGACGTAATACATGATACCTCGTCAGCGACTCTGTCGTTAAGTCAACTGACCTACAACGTGGGTAACAACAATTCGCAGCGAAAAGCGAATCACGTATCCGGAAACTTTATGAAGTTTTACTATCAACAGTATAGCTAAAAGTAAGGGCCGCAGATGGAACATACACCATAGAATACTAAGATGTCTTTTAGACCAAGGGTCCCAACTCCCAACTGAACCTCATAACAGAATCTGCTGTGCAATGACTTGGCCTTCCACGACGTAACCAAAACTCAACGGTATCGGGAATCGGAACATTTGCCAGCCAGAGCAACGGAACAGTTCAGTTGGACTGTGAGTCCCTTTACGGAGATTACCAGTTTTCGACACCGGCACTAGTAATGGCGAAACTACTCAACAATCTACCTAATTACTCCTTCGAAAAACAAGATTGGCCTCACATAGAAAACATCAACCTGGTCGACCCACATTTCAACTTATCAAGACCGATTGACATTCTACTGGATGCTGGAGTATATGGCGACATAGTCATGAGCAACATCATTCGAGGCAACATTTACGCACCTATAGCACAACAAACTAAGCTCGGTTGGGTATTAGTTGGAAACACGAATACGTTCAACTGTCATGTCGTGGTCGACACTAACGATATCTCTCGCTTTTGGGAAATCGAAGAGATCGACGAATCGAAGACATCGGACGATAAGTCCACGAGCGTACAGGAAGAAGACTACAAAAGACTGTATACAGACACAACAAAAAGGCTAGAAGATGGGCGATATGAAGTTAGAATACCCATGAAGGCCAACTTCGAACAAAATTTGGGACGATCAAAGCCTCAAGCAGTCGCGCAATTCAAGCAGCTGGAAAAACGATTAACACGAGATGAAACCCTCACTTCAAGTTATTTTATCGACGAATACATCGATCTAGGACATATGAAAAAATGCACAGTGCCAGACACACCGAGCTGTTTTCTGCCCCATCATGGAGTCATGAGACCCGATTCGACTACAACAAAACTCCGAGTGGTTTTCAATGCATCAGCAACCACTAGCGCAGGAAATAGTCTAAACCAACTGATGGAATGCGGGCCTAACCTGCAACAAGACTTACAAGCTATGATTCTGCGATGGAGGGCGTTTGAATACGTGTACACAGCAGATATAGAGAAATTCTATCGACAAATACGTATTCAGGAAAGAGACCAACACTTACAAAAAATAGTGTGGAGGGATTCAGCCACGGAGCCATTACAAGAGTTCCAACTGACTACAGTAACATATGGCACCAAATCCGCACCATTCTTAGCTATGCGAACCATAAAGCAATTGATCAAGGATGACGGCGCACATTACCCATTGGCGGCGGCTATCCTCTCCAACCAACTCTACATGGACGATTTATTAGGCGGATGTCAAGACTTCACAACAGCACAGAAAGGTGGACTTATTGCAATGCTGAAGGGCGGTGGATTCAACTTACGAAAGTGGGCTAGCAACAAAACATGCCTACTCCAAGGCTTGCCTGAGGAATTGATAAGTCAAAAAATGATTGACTTCAAGGACGCAGAAACAAACAAAACGCTAGGCATCACTTGGAACCCGCGCACCGATCAGTTTACATACAAACAAACACCACTCAGCAACAAACGTGATGTCAACACAAAGCGCACGCTACTGTCGGATATATCCAAACTATACAACCCACTTGGTTGGCTATCACCGATTAGAGTAAGAGCCAAGCTGATTTTTCAACAAGCTTGGTGTACAAAAATGAGCTGGGATGATCATCTCCCAACAAATATACATCAAAAATGGGAGCAATTCCGCAATCAGCTCGTACACATTCACGACATAACCATACCACGCTGGATTGGTAATACTCAACAGCCCTTCGAACTTCATGGTTTCTGTGATGCGTCTGAAAAGGCCTACGGATGCGTCATATATTGCAAGTCCTCGGATAAAAATGGCCAACCGTCGATTAAGCTAGTAGCAGCTAAAACAAAACTAGCCCCACAGAAAAACCCAATTTCTCTGCCTCGATTAGAGTTATGCGGGGCAGTACTACTAGCTCGACTAATCAAAAGGTCAAAGACTCGATTAACACGCAAACGGTCACCATACATTGCTGGACAGACTCCATGGTGGTGCTTGGCTGGCTACAGGGTGACGTGAGTCGTTGGAAGAGCTTCGTAGCCAACAGAGTTACACAAATAACATTCAACTCCTGGAAATATGTTAAGTCCGAAGAGAACCCTGCGGACTGCGCAAGTAGAGGAATTGCACCATCCGAACTATTAGGTCACGAACTGTGGTGGAACGGCCCTTCCTGGCTTCAAAACAACTGCATACCCAAACAAGGTATTTTCACAACCTATGAAGAGCAAAAGAAACGAGGTCAAACTTACGCAACACAAACAATAATCACGCCACTCATCGAAGACCTACTGCAAAAATACAGTTCGATGACGTATGCAACCCGAGTCATAAGTTGGATCTTACGATTCAAAAACAATTCACGTGACGCAACAAGAGCCAAACGAATGTCCCACTTAAGTACAGAAGACATAATGCTGACTCAAAACCTACTCGTGAAAACGACACAGAACAATAGCTTTGGCGATGACATAGCTTACCTACACAAACATAACAGGGTACGGCCTACAAGCAAACTTTTGAGTTTGCACTGCCACATTCCTAGCAGCATTGAAGCGGCTATGCGCATGGCGAGGAACGCCAAAACATGTCTACAGCGATAACGGCACGAACTTTGTCGGAGCAGCTAGAGCATTAGCAAAAGAAAACGCCAGGAGGCAATGCGGCTTCTAGTGAACGACGACCTTATTAACAACACTGCAGAGTGTGGAATTGATTGGCACTTCAATGCCCCATCTTGGCCAACAGCGGGAGGATTGTGGGAAGCCGCAGTCAAGAATATGAAACACCACCTTAAACGCGTTCTTGGTGAACAAAAGCTTACGTACGAAGAATTTATTACTCTGCTAGTACAAATTAAAGCCTGTCTCAACTCGAGGCCACTCGTCGCTCTAACAAATGATCTCGACGACATCGATTATTTAACACCAGGCCACTTTCTAGTCGGTAGACCGGTACTGGCACCTCCGATGACGTCAGAGGGTGACAACAGCAATTTAACTATACGATGGCATTTGACAGAAAATATGTACAAAGAATTTTGGAAGAAATGATCCAAAGATTATCTTCAAACGTTACAATTACGAGGGAAATGGCAAACTCCAACACACAACCTTACTGTGGATGACGTCGTCCTTATAAAGGAAGAACAAGTGGCACCAGCTAGATGGTTATTAGGACGAGTTGTAGAGACGCACCCTGGGCCTGACAACTTAGTACGAGTCGTCACGCTCAAGACGAAATCCAATTTAATGAAGAGGCCGATACCAAAATTGTCCCGGTTATCCATTCAAACAGGGACTAATCCCGAAAACAAAACAACACCAACCTCAGACAGTAAACAACCAGAAGCAACTTCATTGATATCACAACGACAACGTCGGGTGAACCCAAGACAGGAACGGAAGGGTGTTCTCAGCACTTGCCTAAGTACGTTACTAATACTCATGGTTACGTGTGTGACACCGTCCATGCAACAACTGGCCAATGTAATGTTAGGTTTTGTTCCTTTTAATAAAGCTTATGCTAAGTAGCTTATGTTTTTGAAAGGTAATCATTGTTAAAATAGGTTAATTTTGTTAGGATTTTTGTCTTTTATATAAATATGTTTTAGATATCATCAAGAGAATGTTGTGTAAACGATTAATTTTACTGTTTGGGAATGTCAACCCTTGATTTAATACTGATAGGTGGAATGAATGGCTCAACGATTGGACCACGGTATCGCCAGATATCGTGGGCCAATTGGAGAGCAAGATTTCCCGCGGGAACGTTGGGGGTTTTTGACTAGAAGCGGGTGCGCAGGCGGGCTTTCGCTCCCGGACCGTCGATTGCGACATTCGATTAGAATTAGTTCTGAACAGTGTAATTAAGTATAACAGAGTCGTTTTTGTTTTTAGCGTACGTAATAAAACTAAGTGAACAATTTGAGTTTCTCTTCATACAGTCTTCCCAACTAGAATATTTTCCCTTTGAGAGTTGTGACCGCTGAGGCTTGTGAGTATTTTACACTTCAGAAGTGACAAGTGCACCCAAAATGTAAGTACACGCCCAAATTGTATCTCTACTTTGTTTGATGTGATCATAATTACGGATCTTGCCTCGGAATTAACTTGAGGATATTGCGTTAATTTGATATTGTGTTATTTTGTCATCATGTACTGTTGAAGTTTTGAATGTCATTATGTAGAAATAACATTTTGTTTATCATTATTAATACTAATTTTGTGGGTCGACAGTGTTTTAGCAATTGAACACTCATTTACACTGTTTAGTGTTACTACTATGGAAGACTCAACGCCTAATAAACAATTGAATTGGCATATGGCCCAGGTTCGTATGCAAATTGCGAGACTCAATTCAAATGGTTGAGGGATATAATCAACGATAAAGTTGTGCTGTAGTTTGTCGTTATAGAACTTTTAAGTTTGGCTTTATTGGGTTGGAACGGCGCTTATCAAGCATCGCGTCACCCAACACCTCCTACGATAGGTTGAACCGATGCGAGCAAAGCACTTGACGCCGCATACCGCATTTATCGTTTGTGGAACTTAAGTAGTTATATTTGGAACAAAGGTGCCTATGTTATTTTTAGAACAGGACGAATTTGATTGTTTGTACAAGAAATACGAGACAATGATTTTAAAAATCTTGGTGACTTGCTCAGTAAATATGCTCAACTAAAACGATATAATCTGTACCTATATTCTGTTTTCCAGTGGTATTTAAAGAAAAGTTAAACGAACGTTTAGGCCCGTATTACAGAACGTCACTCAATACTCAAGCATTACTTAAAACTAGATTCAAGCCATTTGATTGGTTGAAACTAGTTTTAAGTAATGCTTGAGTATTGAGTGACGTTCTGTAATACGGGCCTTAGTGTTTTTGTCTGTCTGCAATCACTGACTTCCCAATACACCAATATACGGTTCTCAAATCCTTTTACCGCGAGATTTTCAGCGCAATGTCAAAGTCACCGGGTCAACGAAGGCTCGTGACTCCGGGTCGCGGGGAGCCCCACTCTGCCATGCGGAGCCGAAGTCGGCTGCGTAGTCGAAGCCCCGAGCCGGACATCTAGCTGAGCCGTGAGCGGCTTCGGATGCTGGAAAATGAATTACGGCGGGAGCGCGACCGTGTGCGCGCCGCCGAAGATCATCACCACGCGTCGCGTCGCAGCGACAAGACGCGAGCGGACAGCCGTCTCCGCAGCACTTCCACGTCACCACGGCGGCGGCGCCAGGACGCTGAGCCATGTGCAGAGCAACGTGCGGAGCGTGGACTACGGCAGCACGACCGCACAGAACGGATTCGAAGGTCACGTAGCCATTTTTTTTCCCGAAAAGAGACTTATTTGATATAATTGGGAACTTGAGGGATGGTCTCGCATTACCATCTGTAAACCAAAACGCACCACAGCTACAGAGAATTGATCATAAAAATATATTGCCAAACTTTGATCCCTCGTCCAAAAACCAGCGAATGGACGTGTGGTTAAGAAAAGTAAATGAGTGCGCTTCGGTATACGGTTGGGATGAAAGAACCACCATTCATTTCGCTATGCAAAAGTTGCAAGGTCTGGCCAAGACATGGTACGAAAGTTTGAATACCATCTTATTTACTTGGCAAGAATGGCAAGTAAAGTTATTAAACGCGTTTCCGTGCGAACAGAACTACGGCCAAACTTTAGAAGACATGATTAAAAGAAAAAGTAGGTATAATGAATCCATAGAAGTGTATTACTATGAAAAATTATGTCTAGTAAATCAATGCGATATAGTAGGTACCCGCTCAGCAGAATGCATAATACATGCCATTACTGATAAGACTCTTAAATCAGGAGCTTTAGCACTGCGTTGTACTCACCCCGATCAATTCTTACAGTATTTACTCAGTAATAGGGACTACAATCAACCTGGTCCGGACCGTTTTCATGCTAGAAATAGGAATGTTGATAATTCTCACGCTGCCGCTGCCTATACAGCAAGCGCTGGACCTAGTGCCAGACCGAGCCACGTCAGCAGATGTTACAATTGCAAGGAAAAGGGACATAGTTTCTTGCACTGCACTAAGCCGTTGGTAAAGTGCACACGTTGTAATATGAGCGGTCACACCGCCGAAAAGTGTTATAGTAAGTCAGATGACAGAGTATCAAACACTAGTAGTGCAGTGCAGAATTGATTTCATAAACAATAAAGACGCGCATATAGGTAACTACCCTGGCTCAAAATGTATAAAAGAGATAAAAGTCAACAGTTGTGTACTTAGAGCTTTTATATATTTCGGGAGTGACGTTACCTTGATTAGGGAATCCGCTGCCAGGAAACTAGGTGTATCTCACGATAATGTCCCTACACTAATGAAAAGATTTGGCAATAACATAGTCCAGTCGCTAGGAAATTTGACTCTTGACATGAGTGTCGATGAGGTAGAGGCAAGAGTCGCTTGCAAAGTCGTGGCCAACCGTGGATTAGAGGTCCCTGTGCTAATGGAGCAATCTCACATATCGGTCTATAAAGATGGGAGTAAATTGCAATTCTATAATATTGGGAATTAATTGCCTTGTTCTGAACTTGCTGATGACAGTGATACCTTGTTGAGGTTTTCGACAGTTAGTACAATCGATATGTATGGTCCTGCATCAGTTAAAGTAGAGACTTAACTTGCGTTCGATGGGTACGTTCTTTTGAAAAATAGCGTAGCGGGAAAGTCTAATGACCAGTATTTCATAATTGGAGGACTTCATCGTTCAATCAATGGACGTGTTAATATATTGGTTGTACCCTGTTTAGGTCTTTGCACAAATCTCGTCCCCTCTTAGCAAACTACTCAAAAAGACGTAGCCTGGGAGTGGAATGACGATCAGGAGCGGGCGTTCGAGAGGCTGAAAGCTAATTTGGCTAATAGGCCGGTTTTAGATATATATGACCCCGCTGCTGAATTTCAATTACACACAGATGCAAGCAGGTTACGAATCGGTGGGATTCTTCTTCAGCGAAAGCGAGACTGCGAGCATTTTCATCTTTTAGCATAGTTGGCAGATTTCTCCCGAGGAGAAGGTCAGATGGGTAGTACCAAAAGGGGGCAAGTATGTAAGCTCAATTATGACGACATTGGACATTTCGGAATTGAGGAGACTTTAAAATAATTATTGGTTCCCCAAAATGTCCAGGTTCGTCAAGAAGTATGTGGGCGCTTGCATTGAGCGTGCATATGAAAAAAAAAAAAACAATTCAAGCACTCGAGAAGGGTTACTGCACCCTATCACAAAAGTAGAAATTCTTTGTGAAGTCAAATAGGGGTTTCACTCACCTGTTCATAGTTGTGAACGGCTTTACCAAATATTGTTTCTTAAGACCCGTTAGAAACACCAACACCCAAAATGAAATTAGGGCTCTAGAAGACATCTTTAGTACATTTAGAAACCCAGATCGTCTCATAAGCGATCGTGGTAGCTGTTTTACCTCGCATACATTCAAGCGATTTTGCTTAAATAAAGGTATAAAACACGTTTTAAACGCGGTAGCTAGCCCCAGGTCGAATGGGCAGGTCGAGCGGTACAACCGTACTATTCTCGATTCCTTGAAGGCGTTAATCACTAGACATGGTGAAAAGAGTTGGGACAGCCATTTGGGTAACATTCAATGGGGGCTCAACAACACCATTCAAAAAACTATAGGAAGGGCACCATCAGAGGTAATGTTCGGAACCTGTATGTGTAGTGAAATTAATCCCATGCTTAATGTTGTCACGAAAGCCACTCGTAATGAACATGATTTATCGGACATACGCGACGAAGTTAAGACTAGGATAGATAGAGAACAGGCAAAACAAAAGGATAGGTATGACAAAAATAGAAAACTCGCGCGCACCTTCAGTGAAGGTGAGCTCGTAAAAATAACCAAGACTTGTTTTAGTAATAACGGATAGAGCAAAAAACTTATGCCTTCTTTCGTGGGACCATACCGTGTTAGTAAGATTCTAGGTATGGACCGTTACGTTGTAACACCGATACCGGGACTAGCCGGTACAGAAAGCAGACGTCCAACAACTGTCGCTGTGGACCGTATGAAACCGTGGATCCACGTGACCGCTCTAGAAATCGACGGAAATGATTTTGATGATAGTTGTGTAGCGGCATATACACATATACATATACTTTACATATATACACACAATTATACACACTATTTACATTATAACATATAACTAATTATTTACATAATCATATTTTGTGTCGGAACTTCGACCGCTGTGGCTCAGTGGAAAAGCACCATTCTATATAGCCTCATAGCTATATATGTTGTACGCCGGCCGGCCGCCGTCGCCGGCGCGCGCGCATCGAGACACCCAGTCTTGATCTACTCTCGACGCGGAGCGCTCGCTGCTCACCTGCTTACTGTTCTGCTTATACCCGCTTATACTTTATGCTACAAGTAATTGCGCATCTCGCTAAACCGTGGTCAGATTATCCCGTGCTATCCTGACCGGACTTACGTTTGCTTCCTACACCTGTGCTTGTGAACTATAGTGACTATACTTGTGATCTATCTGTGCTGTTCAATCCTCTATTCTTCTTGTGCTTAAACCTATTCTGTGTACCGCCTTGAAACGTATTACAAGCTAGCTAAATACTACCTGAAGACTTTCATTCCATCACCCGAATCACATCTACTTAAGGAAGGAAGTAACAGCAGCGAGAAGGTAGGATTTACCCGTTTTGTCGATAGTGACGACAATAGTACTGGCCGTAATTCGAATTAGAGTACGAGCACTATTTTTTTTATTTTTTATTTTTATTTAAATGTTATTACAGAATATTATTCGTTGTTACAGATCAAGTACGCGAGAATCGATCGGTTCGCGGCTTGATGCAAAAAGCTCCAAAGCAAGTCCTTTCGGCTGCCATCACGAGTATAAATCGATCGGCTCGTGCGGGCGTCGCTAGGCATCCTGATTAATCGATCGTTCGGGATATTAGGGCACCCTGATAAATCGATCGTTCAGGGATTTATTTTGTTTCACGATATAATCGATCGGTCGTGAACTTACTCTAAGATGTTTTGTGACCCAATTAATCGATCGTTTGGGTTCACCTTGTTTCGATTACAAATCGATTGCTGGATTGCTGATGGATATCGTACTTGACAAACATATTAGTTTAAAAAAAAGGTGTTTATGTTTGTTTCTCTATTTTTTTTCGATTGTTGTTAGTTAGTTAATTAAAATTAAGTAAGTAATAAGAAGTCTATTGTATTGTATTATGTTATGTTATTATGTATTGTATTAAATTCTATAGTATTAATAGTATAGTAGTGGTTATTAATTGTTATTGTAATTAATTCAAGCAACTGGTCAAAAATCCGATTGTTAGGTTTCCACCTGGAGCCGTGTGCAGGGCCGCACACGATGTCAGGACGGACGATTGTTAGGTTTTGTTCCTTTTAATAAAGCTTATGCTAAGTAGCTTATGTTTTTGAAAGGTAATCATTGTTAAAATAGGTTAATTTTGTTAGGATTTTTGTCTTATATAAATATATGTTTTAGATATCATCAAGAGAATGTTGTGTAAACGATTAATTTTACTGTTTGGGAATGTCAACCCTTGATTTAATACTGATAGGTGGAATGAATGGCTCAACGATTGGACCACGCGGTATCGCCCGATATCGTGGGCCAATTGGAGAGCAAGATTTCCCGCGGGAACGTTGGGGGTTTTTGACTAGAAGCGGGTGCGCAGGCGGGCATTCGCTCCCGGACCGTCGATTGCGACATTCGATTAGAATTAGTTCTGAACAGTGTAATTAAGTATAACAGAGTCGTTTTTGTTTTTAGCGTACGTAATAAAACTAAGTGAACAATTTGAGTTTCTCTTCATACAGTCTTCCCAACTAGAATATTTTCCCTTTGAGAGTTGTGACCGCTGAGCCTTGTGAGTATTTTACATTAACAACTCTCGACCCAACCCGTCTTGTATACTTTGACAAAGCAGCAGACTTACAAATAATACAAGACGAATGGAGACTGATCGTTTACTACAACATGTCCACTTACTGGAAAAGTATTTCTGCCGTTGAAAAATACGTCCAGCAACTACACGGACTCTGTCAACGAAATGTGGCGTACCTTACTATATCCACACAATTCGAACACGAACTAAACGAGATCAAACACTACAACGAAGTACTACAATCTGAACACGGAAGCCGCAGGAAGCGAGGTCTGATAAACGGGATTGGGAACATTGCTAACTCTCTCTTTGGTGTACTTGATGACAAATTTGCAGATAAATATAATAACGACATCAAATTACTGCACAGCAATGAAGACCGCTTATTTAATCTGTACAAACAACATACTTCAATAATCGAAGGTGAATACAACCTACTGAAGAGGAACGAGCAAGTCATGAACCGACAGTTCATCGTCATCAACAAAAGTCTCAGAGACTCGATGCAACAACTGAGAACAGAACAAGACCAAGCAACTTTCCTTACCGCTACTGCACTTGCCGCAAACATGATGGTAGCAAACTTGCGGAGAATACAAGACGTGTTGATCGATCTAGTTACAGATCTTCGCAACGGCAAAGTCGACACTCACTTACTGAAACCTGATGCTTTCGAAAAACAGTTGAACATCATATCAGGACAAGTGCCAAAAGGATTATCTCTACCCTGCACAAACAAGTTCAAGTGTATTCGGGAAATGTATAAACTGGCAAGTGTGCAAGGAAGACTAACCGAAGATTTTATTATTTTCGAAGTAAAAATCCATTAGTAACAGACGAACAATATGAATTAACCGAAGTCGTCCCAATCCGAAACATTAAGGGAGCCTCCATGATTAACATAATACCAACTACTAAATACATTGCCATGAATTTGAAAATGGACATGATGATACTACTAAGTCAACAACATCTTTCATCGTGTACACAAATAAACACAAATCAGCTGCTGTTACGCAATTTTGACTTACCTATATATGGTATAAAAACAGCCACAAACATGTGCGAAGCATAATAAACAATCGAGGAGTATCAAATTGCCGCACGGAAGTATCAAGTTGCAATAATGAATGGAAAAAGCTACATCGCAAGGGGGCTTGGTTGTTTACGTGTTGCGAGGAATGCACTATGCGCATTTTCTGTCCAGCTGGAATTACGTCACTGACACTACGTAATACGAGCACAATCACCTTAGCGACAGGTTGCATGATGCGCGGTGATAACCACCAGATTCATTCGCACTACAATATGCAAAGCACAATGGAATTGGAAAAGGAGCAAGAGATCTACATACCGGAAATAAACATAAACGACCTATTAATAAGCAATAGTCAATTTACGAACATAACAAACATGAAAATAGAAACACATGAAGAACAACTAAAAAGTCTTAAGAGAAAAATAGAGCTGGTTAAAGAACAACAGGACATCCAAATGGTTAAATCAGTGGATGCGGACGGTTTCATGATAATCTGTGCTATAATATTCGGTATATGGGTATACTTTAAGATAAAAGCACACTGCCTCCGTCCACCTCAAGTAAGCAGAGTATCAACGCAAGGTCCCAAGGAAGAGACTGAAATGGTACCAGTTCATCCTCTACAGCATCTCCCTAAGGATAGACAAATAAAGACAGATCTTCAAACAACAGAAGAAGTCGTCGGACATCTTCCTAAAAGCAACAAGGTGGACAGCGAAACATCGCGAAGGTCATTCAGCGGCGAACACAGCACATTCCAATAACTGACATTACAGACTTTAACTACTTTACGTACCTCTGATAAGGCGTTCTTACTTGTTAATTGTAGTTTTTTTATAGTTGGCAGGATGTACGAGCATCGTCATAGGAAATGTATTGTTTTAGTTTTTACCGCAATAAGCATTTGCTTATTCACTGATTACATGTCTACATTCGCTGAATAAGCTATCGCGCCCACCACAACTCACCTACTTTACGTGTATACATTTTAAGGTTTTTCCTAATAAATCGGTCAATCAATAACGGACACAAAACAGTGATTTTATTTCCTGTAAACATCCCGTGTGATTCGTACCCGTCAACAAGCTACAGACAACATCTCAGTGTATGGACGAACTGCACGTACAACTTTATATCTCACCACATTTTCCAACAATTACTAAATCGAATAACATTATTAAATAGTCATTGAAAAATCGTCGACGAAAATTAAGGTTATGAAATTCGTGTCAAACGAAAAATTTAAAATAAAATTTCTAATTTAGGTATAGTGGAGCGCCTGGGGGTCTTGACCTCGGACTTTTGTAACAGTGAATGAATTTTTAAGATCGAGGTGGGATTTTGTTTTTATAATATAAGTTGCAATGTCTACCAAAATTTTTTCGTGTTTTTGGCATTGAAAAAGCTTTTTCGATCGCTTCAGTAGGGGTTCCCGTTTTCAAGAAAAATGTTACCAGGGGCTAGCGTTCTCAATTATTAAGGTATAGAAATGAAAATGGTATCAAAAGATGCGTTACTCAAAGGGTCATAATACTGCTAAAAAAATATTGTAAAATATTTTTTTTTTTTTTTAAACCAATCACCAAAATGTTGTCTCCGAAAGGGGTAAACGTCTACCCTTAATTATAATCCTATCACAAGAATGGTATAATTTTAAAGCACTTTAAATTCTCCAGGATAACAATTTTTATTTTTTCGATATCTCTTTTAGTTTTTGAGAAGTTTAAGATATTACTCAATACTCAATATCTTTATTGCTTTACCATAATGTGTACTTAGGTTGCATTGTAGTACTGTAGCCCTATTTGTAATGCATCTTTTGATATTACTTTCATGTTATTCATTTTTTTATGTTTTGAGTAGCGTTTGCCATATCTCCGATGTTAGGTATTGGCTCGATTTGGATTCGTTTATTATTTCTAAAAGCTTGGGTTATTTTATCGGATTAACTAACATTTTATTAAAATTTGTCAACTATGCAAAAGAATCGGAGGCGAAAAGATTTTTTTCAAAAAACAATTAATGTGTTTAAAAAAAAAAACAAGTGTAAGTTCATAAAATCATAATTTTGAAAAATTTGGGGATATGGATTTTTTTTTTTTTTAAAGTCAGTATAGACCGACCCCCCTTTTAAAGTTATTTTTCGATAATTTTTCATGAATATTCAGAAAAATGCAGGCGGGCACATGCCCATGTGCGACATTATACTCGTACATTCCATTTTGAATTTTTTAATTCATTCAACCTACAGGAATCCGAGGTTTTCATGTTTTTAACGCTCCAAACACTCCCCCACTAGTATTCAAATAAACAAATCAAGGTTGGTGAGTACCTACCTACTCAATTTGAAAGTGGGACCTCTACGTAGTTTGAAGCTCTACGATATTGTTTTCTTATCGTGTTTTGACACGAGCTCGAGTAGTTTCTGTAACACACATTTTATTACATCTCTGTGTAAAGGCCGACATTTTGTAAAGGCATAGGTACTTACTACATACGAGTAAAAGCTTGTGCAGACCAGCGCGACATGCGATGCGACACAAAGGCACCGCTCGTCGCGCGACGGGCGGTGCCTTCGTGTCGCGTCGCGTGTCGCGCTGGTCTGCACAAGCCTTTATATGACCGAGTTCTACAGTCTATTGCAGGAGTTGCCCAAATAGGTGTCAACTAACCATGTACCTACTTATGGGTACCTAGTGTACCTACCTATAATAGGAACATTAATAAAATGTTTGATTTTAAGCACAGATTACATATTTTAAGTAAGTAGGTTCCTACTTGGTTGTCACCTAGAAAAAAATACCTTTGTTAACATGTTTTTATTGTTAGTAGCCAGTTTGATTGAAAAATGTTAGTCGATTAAATCGATACTGGTGGGGTAACACTCAGTATTTAAGCAAAGTTACAGATGTTATCATTTCTAATTAATTATTTATAATGAAGACATTACACGGCACAATGTATTTACATAAGGTTCGCTCGGGTCTTAAGCAAATGGGCCTGTTTCTGAGGCAAATAATAATTATTCCGTCAAGTGCGGGATCCCGGGGTGTTCCCGTTGTTTCGCAAATCAAATACTTGTGATGCTTACGTGCTTATACTTACTTATTTACCGGTACACTTAAGGCCAGCTCTCGACTAAGCTCAAGAAAATTAACAATCGCCTCGGAATATAACTCATTGTGCGGAATTGAAATAAAGTGTTGTTTATTTATACTAACAACATAGTGAATAATTATGAGTTAACATGTACGAAGGAGGATCTACCTACAATACCAACATACTGGCGGCTCAGTCGGCAACTTTCGGCGATGTTGAACATAAACTGTCACTGGCGCTAGATTCGCTGGGAAAATACTATGACAGTTATGTCCTCCGATCAAACCCGTCCAAAACACAATCTTGCACATTCCACCTCCGCAATCGACACTCTAATAGGACGCTCAATATCACGTGGCGAGGAACAAAGATCGAACACTTGGGGCAGTGTTCGATCCTAAATATCTAGGTGTAATCTTAGACAGAGCCTTAGCCTTGTTTTTTCTTTTTTGTATATTGGTATCTTGTTTTTATATATATTCATGTAATTTGTTATCATTTAATTGTGTTTATGCGTGTCTTTTGTGTGCACTGAATAAATGTTTTATCTATTTGGTTTAGGCCAATCACATGTAAAAGTTTCGAGAAATTAAACAATTCCTTGGCCAGTGAATTATGTGTTCAGAGTTTTATAAAGGTGACCCAAATGAGTTCTACGCCGAGTTCTTTTCACTATTAAAGACGCAATTTAGTGACACTTTTCCACTAAAGACTAAGAGCATTTACACAAAGTTATGATCTTATTTAGTGATTGGGCGACTCCAGGTTTTTGTAAAAGCAGGGAAAAACTATTTGAACTTTACGGCCTAAAGCAGCGGTTCTCAAACTTTTTTAGTCACGGAACCCTTTTGACAAGCAAAATACTTGACGGAACCCTACAATAAAACAATAGTTTTTAAAAGTGTATTCTTTATTATATAAGCATAATAAAAGTACAATTTAACAGTTACTAATTATTACTTACTTTACCACATGGCAAGTACAATAATAGAAGATATTAAAAATGAAAAAATCTTAACTAATGGGAGGTATGAAACTGTTTTTTATTTTTCATCAATTGGTTGATATCAGGTTTGATAGAAGACATTTGAAGTCTCATATCAGGTTCGGCGTCCAGTCTATTGCGATATTTTGTTTTCGTGGCTGCATAGATTGAGAATCCTGTTTCGCACAAATATGTTGTTGGGAACGGGAGAAGAATATTCAGAGCCATTCTGCCAAGCATTGGATATTCATCACGGATTCTGCACCAAAAATCCTTGAGAGGCGTCGTTTTGAACAGTGACTCCATACTTGTGTCTGATGACATTTCTAAAAGAGATTTATATATCTCGTTTGACATACTTTCGAGCTTTTGCAAGTTGGGTAAAAAAGGATTATGAATCCATGAATTCAGCTTCATTTTTGTATTCTGTTCTTCGGGAAAATACTTTTCAAAAGATGTGCGCATCGAAGTCAGATATTGGACCAATTCTTCAAACACATCATCTTGAAACATTTCTGAGTCGTTATCGCTAACAAACTCACTGAGTGACGTAAAGCTTTCTATTTCTCTCTTACCAACGCAAATAATCCAAAAATCTAATTTTCTTTTGAAGGCAGTTATTTTGTTATAGGCCTGGAACACTGTTATCTGTTTACCTTGCAATGATAAATTCAATTCGTTCAGTTTTTGAAAGATATCCGCCATAAAAGACAATCGGAACAACCAAGTTTTATCATACAAACGGTCTTTCAAATTAAAAGAAACTGTATCTGCTGAAATAAACATTTGTAACTCGGCTCTAAGTTCAAATAGCCTTGTTAAAGTTTTACCCCGAGACAGCCATCGCACTTCTGTATGGAGCAGCAGTGTTTTATGTTTGCTGCCATAATCTTCACACAATAATGAGAACAATCGGGATTGTAGTGGTCGTGATTTGATAAAATTAATTATTTTTACCGCTTCATCCATAACTAATTTTAGATTTGGCGGCATTTGCTTCATCGCAAGTGCTTGTCTATGCAGAATACAATGGCTGGAACTACAATTAGGCGCTTTACTTTTTATTCGTGATACTGCTCCTGCTGTTTTACCTGTCATCGCCTTGGCCCCATCTGTACAAATGTCAATGCAATCGTTCCAACTAAGATTATTTTCTTTAAAAAATATGTTTATTTTATTAAAAAATTCTTCCCCGGCAGTGTTTGTGGGCAGCGGTGAACACATAAGCATGTCTTCTTCAAAAGAACGTTCATATGGATATCTCACGATAACCAGCAAGATAGCTAGACCAGTGACATCAGTTGACTCGTCCATTTGCAAGGCGAATCGTGTTTTTTGTAGACGTGCAACTAGTTCTTGTTTGACGTAGCTTGCCAGATCATGGATTCGCCGTGAAACAGTATCGTTTGATAGCGGTACAGTAGAAAGATGCTTTGCAGATTTTTCATCGAGCATACATTTTGTTATGTCTAACACACATGGCTTTATTAAATTCTCAGCGATAGTGTGCGCTGCACCTGCTTGTGCAATGCGATAGCTAACTAAATATGATGCCTCCGTGGCCTTTTCATTGATAGTTTGTGTCATGCATCATATTTTTTTGACTTTCCAATAACTGTTCTTTTTTACGAACAAAAAATTATTTATTCTTGTCTTTAGACTCGGGGTGTACAGTTTCAAAATGTCTGCGCAATTTGGCAGGTGCCATGGAACTATTAGGAAGCAGTTTACTACATTACATGCACAGAGGTGAGCCGTTGGAATCAACAAATCCGAAAATGATATATGATTCATCATACTTCCTTTTTTTCGTCTTTGAAACCGTGGAGCTTGACGTCGTGGCATCATCGTCTGGATCGGTAATTGCTGTATTCTCCGCGCGTACTGCTTTTGAACATTCAGCGTCATTAGAAGATGTTGTTGCAACACGTTTAACACCTTTAAGCCAGCCAACGTTTCATTCTTCTTTATTAATAATGTTACACGTCAGGATGGTGGGGTCAAAATAATGCACAATCGTTACTGCGTTTATGAGACAAAGTTTAGTCCAAAGAAGAAATGTACAAAACTGATATAATCAGAATACAGCAGGCAGTAGAACTTACAAGCAGGCAGCAGGCTAGCCAGCTTGTAAGTAGGTAGGTACGAACTTATCGCTCCGAACGCTAATCGTCAACTGACTGACGAGGCGCGATTTTTTTTTTTTTTTTTTTTTTTTTTTTTTTTCGGTATGGCATCTCACAGTTGGTTTAGAAAAACCATGGCTGTTTAACCGGTCAATCCTGTGGCTGCCTCAAGCTACTACACTCAAAGCCTCCAGCCAGGGCACATATATAAAACTAAGCTAAAAAGCTTAGGATGAACGCGCACTAAGGGCACCCCCTGCGGGGTTCGAGCCTCGGCTTAGGGCGTTATCCGGAGGGAGGACATCAAAAGATGGGACGGGCTGGGACGAGGCGCGACGCGCGATCGCCGCTTTTATACTTAGTCCTAGACTCGAACTCGAACATTCTCAAAAATACTCGAGTCGGCGCCTTTGATAAACAAAAAGCGGAAATAAAAATAGAAATACAAAAAAAAAATGCGTTGTAAACAATCTCGACTTTATGTTTTTGAAGATAGAGCCGAAAGTCGCTTGTTCACAACTATAGCGTCTAATTCAGAGGCGGTTTTTATCAAAGGGACTGTGCGCTCACAAGTATACGCGCGGCGGGCGGAGTCAAAACGTTCGACCAGTGACCAGAGAGAGGTGTTTTGATTTTTTTCTAAATTCTTACGGAACCCCTACAGGGGTATCGCGGAACCCTAGGGTTCCGTGGAACACACTTAGAGTTACCGCTGGCCTAAAGCAACATATGAATAATACAAGCTTTCATAAGTGTGTTGCAAAATAGCCAAAGCTCTTTATATTAGCAATAAAATAAAATCAGCTGATGATAAAATCTACCTGGCAAATAATAAATAATGAAACAGGTAGGAAAAACTGCGAAATTCTGAATTTGATTTAGAGATTGCATGGCTCCATCAATTCAATATACAAATAGCTCAGGAATTTGATACTTTTTACTAATATTCCCCTTAAAACTACTGAAGCTTTAAATTCCTTACCTGCGCTCTCTGCTGCCTTACTTAGATTGAATGTGAAGGCATGCCCCTTGGAGTTTAGGTTTCAGCATACAAACCCCCTAGGCTGTTATAAAAGCTTTTAAAGATTTTAAAATTAAATCAATAGAATAGCTCTGAGAAATGTCTGCAAAAGTCTGTAGATCAATTATTTATCGAAACCATTGCGCCCTATTTAGCTTTCATATTTAACACCAGTGTAGACCTTAAAGAGTCTTTTCGGATCTCATGAAACACAGTACAGTAGTTCTATTGTTCAAATCTGGTGATAGTAAAGAACCCAACAATTATAGGCCTGTGTCAATTCTGCCAGTTCTCAGTAAGGTGTTTGAAAAGTTGATGCTCAATCAAATTTTACGTCACTTAATAAAAATTACATCTTTCATGAACAACAGTACGGTTTCACAAAAGGGCGTTGTACCACTGACTGGTGTTACGTGTCACCCTAATAAAGAACATTTTTAATGCCTGGGAAGAAGCACAAGATGCCATTGGAATCTTTTGCGACCTCTCGAAGGCGTTCGATTGCGTCGACCATGAGACACTTCTGCTGAAACTAGAGCACTATGGGATTAGGAATACAGCTCTTGATTTACTAAGATCATACCTGGAAGACAGAAAGGTTAAAGTTTAGGTAAACGACATAAACTCATTAAGATCTGAAATGGCAATGGGCGTTCCTCAAGGTTCGATATTGGGTCATTCCTCTTTTTAGTTAGATTAATAATTTACCCCAATTACTTCAAAATCAACCAAAGATGGTGTTATTTGCAGATGACACATCACTGATCTTTTCAAACAAACCGACAATGACAAAATCTTGACGACGACAAGATTAGTTTACGGTAAATAATGTGGTAAAAAAAAAAATGCATTAGATTTAAATTACCTAATGTTAAAAGTAGCGAATGTGACATCATATTGAATAGAGAAAAACTGGAATTTATTAATTAAACGGTTTTCCCAGGAATCACGCTAGACGAGAAATTACAATGGGGCCCTCATATAATATCTCTTGCAGGGCGGCCAAGCTCGGCCGTTATGCTGTTAGAAAAATAAGACAGTTAACAGATGTAGAATGCTACTTCCACAGCATTATGTCGTATGGCATTTTACTGTGGGGTCGGGCGGCTGACATTGAATCCATCTTTATTTTGCAAAAGAGATCTGTCAGAGCCATTATCTACGTCGCCACGAATCTCTCAGGGAACTATATAAAAAGATTAATATTATGACGGTACCTTGCCAATTCATTTATGAAAATATTATGTATGTAAGAAAAAATCGTCATTTTTTTATAAAATAAGTGATAGACATAATTTTAATACTAGAAATAAAGATAAACTATATCAAAAATTTTTCAGGTTATCTAAAGTACAAACATCTTTTATGGGGTACTGTGTAAAATGTTACAACAAAATACCTTGTGATATATTGCAATTAGGTAAATTAAAGAAAATTTAAAATTCATATAAAAAGTACATTCTGTGTAATGATACACCATTTCAGTACTAATATTTCTGTATTTATAATCTTGCACACATACAAACTTGGTACACTTTTAGTGTTATTTAACAAACTATTTTTAAATTAGGTACTTAATATAATAACGTTATAGACTTTAGAGTTCTTGAAGACACCTTTAGGTTTTGAGGCTCAAATCGAACTGACTTAGGCCCGTATTACAGAACGTCACTCAATACTCAAGCATTACTTAAAACTAGTTTCAACCAATCAAATGGCTTGCAACCAACTAGACTCAAGCCATTTGATTGGTTGAAACTAGTTTTAAGTAATGCTTGAGTATTGAGTGACGTTCTGTAATACGGGCCTTAGAAGCTAAGCGACGCTCCAAACATCATGTTTCCAATTCTGTTCCGTTAAAAAACCAGTGCTTTTACGGTAACTGTCAAATGAGATACTTTTAAACTTCATGATTACACTGATACAAAAATCATTTGAGGCAAATCACATACTTTTAATTTTTTAGTATTTTAAAATCACAAAATCTAATTAATATTTTGAAATCATGACATTTGTAAACAAGCATATTACAAATTAGAGGATCTTCTTCTTTTCGAGTGGTTAGTGACTAACATGGTGTCAGAGTTTTAAAGCCGCCCTTGGGCCTCTGACTTGACTTCAGATGCCGTCGAGAAATATCTTTCAGGTATGCCGGTTTCCTCACGATGTTTTCCTTCATCGTTTTTTAAGCAAGTGATAATTATACAATACGCACACGAATCCGAAAAGTCAGGAGGTTCGTGCCTTGAGTTCGAACTCGAGACCTATGACTTGGCAGTCCGACGGTCACACCACTAAGCTATCATTGCTCAAATTAGAAAAATATATATCCAAGTAGTTGGTTATAAAATAAGAGGATTATATCCAAGATAAGAATTCTTGGAAACGTGCTGGTCCTGCTCCATAGGATAATCTAGAATCTAGACAAAATCAAACTGGTTGCTACTTGAATTGTATAATTTATATTTTTTTTATATGAGATGAAATAAACCTAAGTATAATAATCTATTCCGCTAATAGTGTAAATTGGGTGTTTTGATGATGATCTATATTATACATAACAATATACAGTAGAGTCCTCTTATGTCATCCATCAAAATATAAAAAAAATTTAGATGCAACTTCTTGTTTAGGTAGTTTCATTATAATCCATTAAACTTTTCTCATGTGATAATGTTACAAACAAATAGACAGACACAGAAATAAATTCTCAAAATTGATTGAGTTAATTTGTGCTTTATTGTTCATTTCAAATAGAAAAGATCCCTGCGTTTTATATGCAAGGAAATGTTTACAATTCACATTGAAAATGTTGCTTAAATTTAATTATCTTTACAGATTTATCACCAAGGGAAAATCAGTTGATGGAACAATTACAAAAAACTAAATGCAGCCTGGTATCACTCGCAGTTCCAATTTCTTGGAAAAATTGGAATCAGGCGAGCTAAAAGAAATGGTGACGTCGGCGTAAAAAAAAAAAACATTTTGGTCTGATACTGATGTTGCTTGCTCATTTATATACATTAGTAAACCAGCGCTGGGGCTCTGTCTTGCATAGGGTCGTAGCATAATGCTGAGCGATAGCCGATTTGCGTGGATGTGACGCATGCTTCCCCCAACTTTTTCTCATTTTTGTAATCAAATATTTTTTTGCGTCATGTTTATCGCAAATAAACGATTTTTCTTTCTTTCTTTCTAAATACTGAAATCATATAAATCTGTGTTTTATTTTCCCGATTTTTCAAAATAAATTAGTTTTGGAGCCTCACTATTATCTGCATTATCGATATCGATAAATTTATTGATTTCTATATGTTGCGCATCCCTATTCCTTCAAGGTCATGATTGTCATTGTCAGTGCAACAATTTTCATGTTGGTAGTTATGATTTTTTTATGTGGTTGGCTAAAGAAGGTTATGAATTCAAAAAAACTGAATGTTCTATGTTCCGCCTCTTAAAGTTACATGCTCTGTGTATTCAGGCATGTATCTACAGCCTCGGACTCTCGGTATGAAATTAATAGTCACCCATCCACGATCAGAAGGTACCTACTCGTGCGGTTTCACTCAGCGACGGCCTTCAAATTCCTCTTGGGACGATTCCACACTTTTTTGCTGATATTATTTTTTATTTTATTTATTTATTTAAATTTATATAATAATATCTTTCGAGTCACACACAGAGTCACATAATGAAGATCAGTAATGGTCCAACCTGAAATTTGACTTTTGGCTGAAACCTGGAAGCTGGCACGGAGTTTCATTAGAATACGAGGCCAGTTTATACTGGTTCTGTTACCAATGACGTGCGTTCGACTGTACGTCCGAGTCACCTGGAAGGTCACCTCAGAACTTGCATGGAACTAGCAGGCGAGGCTAGAGAAAGTGCGCACGAGTGTGATGTAACGTTGTTATCGTGGCGACGAGGCCGCCTCGTGTGCCAGCTGCCGTGCCTTGATCATAAAACTAACAATTAACTCCACAGTATTACTTTGACATTAAAATATTTTAATTGTAGAGAGCTAGGTACCTACAGATGCAGACAAATTGTGATGGATTTATTTTAAGAATTTAACGTAGTTTCGCCAAATTGAATAAATCATGGATAATACGTTTTTTATTGCTTTTTTGTTATTAATGAGTAAGTAGATATGTTATTTCGTTTATTTCATTATTTAAATATAGGTACTTACATTTTTTAATATTATTTATTTATTTATGTTAGCCTATATTGTGTCCCACTGCTGGGAAAAGGCCTCCCCTTTTTCCTTCCAAATCTCTCTGTTTTATGCGCTTTCTGATCATGTTGGCCCCGCAAACATGCGAACATGATTAGATCGTTACGTTACCTTCACCGCGGTCTACGTCGAAGGCGATGTCCTCTTTCAAGCGTCTAGTGACTTAGTGAGTGACGATCTTTACTCATCTCTCCGGGTGCATTCGAGCGACGTGGCGTTAAATATTAGAATAAAAAATATAAAAAACATATAATAATAGTAGCCCACCGGTATCGGGAGCAGGGTCCAAGCTACCGGCGCGGCACGGCGCGGCAGTCAGGTCTCCAGAGAGAGGAATCTCTTAATAATGCGAGCCATGACCAGGAGTACCGCTTTCTGAATCAAGTAAGCGTTCTTCTAAAAGTTGGCAACGTCGCAAATAGCTGTCAAATATTTACCTGTTTTGATTAATTTGGCAATATTACTGTATGCAAATATGAAATAAGTTTCTTGCCGGTTCTTCTCCATAGAGATTTACATTTTGGAATGGGCAACTAGCTTCAACTTTCTAACTGACCGACTCTTTGACAATTCTAAAGTGCCTGTAAATGATTGATTTTCCTAAGTGGGATCTTAGCTTAGAGTTTGGAACTATTATCATCAGCATTGAAATTTACAATGAGAAGAGGTAGGTTTGATTAACAATAAGCCGCCACAAACGTTCACGAAATAGTCTCTAATTTTACATGTTGGTATAGTTTTACCGGTCGAAGTGGAGGTGCTTGGGGGAGGCCTATGTTCAGCAGTGGACGTCTTTCGGCTGAAATGATGATGATGATGATGATGATGATAGTTTGACCAAAACTTCTATGTCCAAAATTAATGCACACAACTTATCAATACACAGTAAATTAAAATATGGTATATTCAAATCAAAGTACAGCTTTAACATAAATATGTTATGTTATACAGCAAATCAGGTAATATTGCAGACATACCAGTTTTGATGAAACCAGTTGAGGTACACATCTTAAAGTGAGCATCCAGTAGTCACAGCGAACTTAACGAGGGAGGGCTAACTTTACAATTCCCCGGTGCTATGCATGCTAACACATAAACATTTTTTTTTTGTGGCTTAGAAACCTAGATCCTAGCCAGCGGCAGAACTTTCCAAACTCTGCAATGCTCTTATTACATACATTTATCATTACTATTAATACTACAAAACATAATTAGGTAGTAAATTTTATTGTATATAGTAAATTAGGTTTATAGGCTGCTAAAACAGGTGGATTTAAATAAATCTGCGGGTCCAGATGACATCTCGCCCATATTCATCGTCAACTGCGCCAAGGAACTTTCTGTGCCTCTTGCCATCCTATTTAAAAAATCTCTTGCTACTGGCGTGGTGCCTAAGATATGGAAGTCGGCATATATAACACCGATTCATAAAAAAAGGGTCAAGGACATTGGTCGAGAATTATCGACCTATTTCGAAGCTGTGTGTGTTTGCTAAAATGCTAGAGAGAATTGTGCATGCACAGGTTTCTTCGGCACTCAAGCACATTGTAAGTGAAAGCCAGCACGGTTTCGTAAGGGGTCGGTCGACCTCGACTAATCTCATTGTCTGTAGCGACTACCTCTCCGAGTGTATGTCACAGAGGTCCCAAGTCGATGTTATATATACCGACTACAGTAAATGTTTCGATCGGATAGATCATGTGATCCTGTTGCGTAAACTTTTATCGGTGGGCATCAGAGGCGATCTTTACCGGTGGTTCAAGTCCTATGTAGAGAACAGATGTCAGATTGTAGTTCTAAATGGTTACTGCTCTAAGCCTATGAATGTCCCTTCAGGGGTTCCTCAAGGATCCTTGCTAGGGCCACTGTTATTTAATATATTTATTAACGATATTTCTTCGTCATTCCGGTATTCAAAGTTTTTGCTATATGCTGATGACATGAAGATAATGAGGCAAATAAATACCGTGGCAGATGCTCTTCTATTGCAGGCAGATCTAAATAGTTTTCAAGGCTATTGTATTAATAATAAGTTGGATTTGAATGTTTCCAAGTGTTATGTTTGCTCCTTTACACGGAAACCTATCCAGATCGTCCATAACTACACGCTTTTGGATACAACACTAATTAGAGTCAACACTATCAGGGATCTGGAAGTTACCTTTGACACTAAGCTCCTCTTTGATGCACACATAGATAATGTAGTTAAGAAAGCATCAAAGGCACTAGGTTTCATTCTCCGGGTGTCCTCTGAGTTAAAAAATATAAAGACTATTAAAATATTGTACTGTTCCTTTGTTCGTAGTCATTTGGAGTATGCCTCTCAGGTCTGGAACCCCAATTATAATGTCTATATAAATCGTATTGAGAGCATACAGAAAAGGTTTTTAAGGCACATTCAGTATCGGTCTAAAACGTTTTCAACGAATTATACCTACCGTTGCAAAAAATTTCATATCCTTCCACTTTACGAAAGGCGAAAAATATCAGATCTTGTGTTTCTTTTCAAGATTGCCAATGGAACAACTGGTGTTACAGAGTTGTTACACAGAATCGAGCTGCGAGTGCCGTCTGTGTTCTTGCGTAGACCTCATTTATTGCACACCCCAGTGGTAGCCACTACGTACAGACGGAACTCGTACATGATGAGAGCCAGTCGCATGTACAACGCAACCTGCCAGGAAGCTGATATCGACATTTTCTATACTAGTATTGCTAAATTGAAGAAAATTTTATCTAATGGCTTCTTCGAGCGTAAATAGTCTTTTTTCTGTTTTCGTTGTGTATTTGTCATTTTTTTTTTTTTTGTCGTGTTCATATGAGTTAATTAAGTATAAACTACATGTGGAAACTTGTAATTGGCCATATTTTGTTTAAAATATTAATTATTGTGTCTGTTTAGCTGTAAGTTTTCCAAAAAATAAAATAAATAAATAAAGTAAACAACACATTGAACATCAACAAATTTCATGTCCAAACCAAATATTACATCAGAAACAAGAGCCAAAAATTATTTAAATTCAACTCGGTAAAATATGAATAAAAAATTGTGAAATATCATACAGACTTTGGAAAGTCAGTCCCATTTTACTTTGTAATAAATTAAGTCCAAGTAAATTATTTAATATGAACAGTAATGTCGTATGTGTTGGGAAATCATTCGCTTTCCTCCTCCTCTTCCTCTCCATCCTCATCTTCAGACTCTTCCTTTTTTTCTTGGATTTAGCTGGTGCCGCTTTCTTGCCCTTCTTCCCTCGCTTCTGTGCCTTTTTGCCGCCGCCACCACCCTCTCCACCACCTCCGTTGGCGGTGTATGACTCCAGGTCTTTCGCATACTGCTCCTTGGCTTTGGCAGCTTTTTCCTCCCATTCAGCTTGTCCTTCATTGACTTCCAAATCTCGCCTCCCTTTTTAGCTATGTCTGTAACTTTCATGCCGGGATTCTCAGACTTGATCGATTCTCTCACGCTGTTCAGCCACAGCATATAAGCTGACATAGGACGCTTAGGCTTGTCCGTCATTTTTACTTTTTTCCTGATGGCAAAAATTTTGAAATTATTTTTGAACTGGTGCACAACCTAACTATAGACGTAGAGACCCAGAAGAAAATGTGACCCAGGAGATAATACTGAACTTGAATATTTTCATATCCTTATAAAATAGTAACAAAGAATCTTACTGTCCGGTCATGGGCTCAAAGAAAAATACTGTGGTAGACTGGTGCCTAAGCTAAGCCGAAGCTTGTATTTCAGTCCACCAGGTCCCCAAATACATAATAGTCTCCATAAACAAAAACTAGACAAAAATTTATATTTGACTTATAGGAAGGAGTGTTCATATGGCGTGAGTGGGTTTGTGCGTGTGTGGGGGGGTGTGTTCGAGAGTGTTGGGTGTGTGGGTGTGCGAGTGTGGGTGATGGAGAAGTTGGTGCGTGTTAACCTGATTGTTGAGTGCCATATTAGTATGTGCTTGCGTTAGAGATAAACATAGACGGAATGCGGTGACTATTTTGGGATAGCTTTTATGAAGTAGATTTTCGGTTGTGTCGTCTAGAGTTATAAACCATCCATTAAGTCCTTTTTTACACAGGTGTTTTGTGATAGGGAAGATGTTGCGAACTTTGTTTATTTCATTATAGAGGTAACCTCCAAGAAAACAAAAGAATCCAACAAAGGTTGTAAATCTACTTAGGGACCGGTCGACAGGATCGTAGCGCCTCTTGCGATAGAAATGCGTGTTATTCAGGGTGCTCTGTAGAATGAATACTTAGTTGGCGAACGGTAAGAACCCCACTTTCCCGGCATAGGTCGGTTGTGGGGTAGCGGAATGGTCGAAAAGAAGATACTTTTAGAATTGCTCTCTGCGCCGCACAGTGGGTCGAAACTGCAATATGAGGGACATAGGGTTTTTTTTTTACAAATTCCATTAAAAAAAAATACTCATCGAAAGATCTTGTAATTTTGCTGAATAATTGTAGTGAAACGTTTTTCTCTAAAACTGATAGTTTGCCCGGAAAAAAATATTTTCTATTTTTGTTGTATGGAATGCAACAGAAACTGCTAAAATTTGGCCAAGTCTTGACAGATCTTGCTTTAAAACAACTTTATTCTTATTACTTGGCTTGTTGGCTATATTTCTACGCTATCAGCGCGCACCCATAGTTGCCCGTTCAATAGTTATGAGGTTCAGTAAAATGAAAAAAAAAGTAAGTAAAAAGTACTTTTTATTAATAATGTCATAGATAAAATAATTGTGTTACATAAAATTTTTATAAATAAGGAATATTAATAATTTAAAAAACATTACATTTATCAATAAAGAGGACAAAAAAAAACACATTTTCAATATTAAAGCAAATTAATTTCTCGCATCACAGGAGTTGATGAAGAGCTGATCGAAAGGTTCCACATAATTTTGCAGACAGTGGCTTCTGGTGAGCAAGTGGACCTTCAAAACTGTATGACTTTACAAGTTATTGCGTTTGCGTAAAAATCATTTTCACCTAAAGCAGTAATAAAGATAGGTGATTTTGAAGGCGCACTCAGTTCGGATGGTGATCGGTTTTAGGAATTTTGCCGATGCTACACATGACATCTAAGCTTTATCGTACTGTACAGTTATATCCGTGGTACTACATGCCCTCTAGCGTACATTTGTTGCTAGTGCCTTTTTTTTTTTTTTTGGGTGGGAAATTATCAAATAACTTCTCCCGCTCTGGGTGGAGCGGGAGGGCGTGTCAGACTCTTACTGACTAAAACCCACCCGTGTTCCTTCGGTTGCCCTGTTGCCAGGGGCCACGATTTCCCTATCGGTTTTCTTCGAACACCCGGCAGGCATTGGCCCTAACGGACCCCGTCAATTCTGCTGACATCTCTTTGAGGCGCGCGTGGAACACAACGCGCCGTCGACCCGGGCTTGGTCCTTATCGGACGGCAAGCTACCCATTGCTCACCGTCCGCAAGCCCGCGCCTACGGTGGCCGGAAATCGGCTCGCGATTCCCGCCCCGGGCGTCTCCTCCTGCGGCGGTTGGGGGCGTGAGGGCGCGAAATTTGCCTCTCCCTCACGCGTTCCGCCTCCTCCTTCGCGAGCATTACCGCTTTGCAGAAGGAGGTGACGGCCTGCCATTTCCTCTCGCTCCGTACCATGGCCTGAACCAGGGCCGGACGCGAGAGATCACCGCCGCCGATCGCCTCTACGAGGACACGGCGTTGCTCCGCCCAAGCCGGACAGACCTCCGCCGTATGCTCCACCATGTCCTCAGGCCGATCCACACAATGGTGACACCCGGGTGTTTCCTCCCGCCTTATCCTAAACTGGAACCTCCCGAAGCAGCCGTGTCCGGTGAGGACCTGCGTCAGGCGGAAGGTGAGGACGCCGTGGCGTCTCTCAAGCCACTCCTCAAAGAGGGGTCTTATCGCCGCAATTGTGGCGTGCCCAGCGCGGGGTTGCGACAATCGCACCCTCCATGACGCCATGAGATCCCGCCGGAGCTCTGTCCGCTGTGCCGCGATTTCTTGCGGCATCGGAGTTAAGCCCCGGCGTTTCGCCTCCTCGCGCCACTCTCAGATGTGCGCGAGGACCTTTGCTTCCAGATCCCATGGCGGTAATCCAGCAAGGAGGCTCGCCGCCTCGCAGGAGACCGTGCGGTATCCTCGGGCCAGCCGAATGGCCATGACCCTCTGGGACGCGTTCAACCGGCGGGCTGGCCGCAGCCTCAATGAACGCGCCCACACCGGCGCCCCGTAGAGGGCCATGGACCGCACGATCCCCGCGTAGAGCCTCCAGCAGAAGGCGTTTGGATCCCCTAGATTGGGCAGGAGCCGCTTCAAGGCAGCCCCGGCCCGCTCCAGTCTGGGAGCCAAACGTCGGAAATGTTCAACGAAATTCCACCGGCTGTCGAGGACGAGTCCCAGATACTTCATCGTCGACTCGACACCGATGTGAACCCCTCCCGCCATTACCTGAGAACCCGACGGTGGGTTGCTAGTGCCTGGTACGGATGTTCTATCTATGTTCTATGTTATGGGATTAGGTTTCCGCACTTAGTCCGTCAGGTGGACCATTGTGCGTGGGCCATGGCGGCCGTTTGGTAGTTATTCCAACCAGCCCACCTCCCTCCAGAAGTTAATCAAAACTCCTGGTTTGTTCAGAACATCTGTGAAAGATCTGGGTGACCCGAGGGTTTCTGTTCTCATCTGGGTGACGCCTGTGCATTCGAAGAGCACGTGCGCGACGGTTTCCTCAGCCTCCATGCATGCCCTGCACAGAGGGCTGTCCGTTATGCCTATTGTGTGGAAGTGTTTGTTTAGCGAGCAGTGTCCCGTGATGGTTCCCGTCACCAGGCGCAGGCCGTTCCTGTCCAGGCGTAATAAGCGCCTGGTTAGCCTGCTATCCAGGGATGGCATAGCTTCCTTGGACTGCCTGCAGCCCGGTGTCGAGGTCCACCAGTACTCCGCTTGTGTGAGGGTGAACTCCTGTAGCCACCTGCGTATTTGGTTGAAAGGTATTGGTACGATAGGTTCGGGTCCACAGACTGCCGTGCCAGAACCTCTTCTAGCAAGTTCATCAGCTGCGTCGTTACCTAGTGAACCGCTGTGTCCTTTTATCCATTGTAGCGTCACCGTGTTGCGACTAGATACCGTTAATTGTTCTAGTGCATTGTGACATTCTAGTATTAACTTTGAGGTAATATATTTTTTCTTCAAGGATTGGAGAACTGAGGCGCTGTCAGAGAGTATACGTATGTGAGTGTCCGTAACTCTCCTGGCTTCAATGGCGTGGACCGCTTGTATGATGCCCACACACTCCGCCTGATAGACGGTGTTGAACATTCCTAGCGGTCGGGATATCTTAATGTTGAGGTCGTATGAGAAGACTCCGACCCCGGTACCGGAGTCGGTCTTCGATCCGTCAGTGTAAACCCTCAACTCTTCCGAGCCTGAGTGGTCACACTGTTCTTCTGTAAGTATTATGTTGTAGCGCCTTTGAAAATGGTGTGATTTCGGGGCTTTGTTGCAGGGTGATGCCATCATTGGCCGACGTTTGATTACATCTTCCTTTATGCGTGTGTGCTTAATTCTAGAATCTCTGCTTAGAGTTCCTGATAAATGCAGCCTAAAGGCAGCCAGAGCCGCCTCCTCCCGCACAATGAGGTGCAGAGGCGGCAGTCCAAGCATTGCTTGTAGGGCGGCTGTGGGTGTAGTTCTCATGCTGCTAGTGATTGCAACACAAGCAAATCGCTGCAGTTTTTCGAGATCTCTTTGGGCTGTACTCAGGTCTGTCCTGGGCCACCAGACCAGTGAGCCGTATGTGATAAGCGGTCGAATGACTGTGGTGTATAACCAGTGGGTGACCTTGGGGCTAATCCCCCAATTCCTGCCAAGCAGTCGCTTACACTGCCACAGGGATATGCTGGCTTTAGTTGTGACATAGTTCGTGTGTTTTGCCCAGTTCAGTTGCTTGTCTAAAAAGATGCCCAAGTATTTGGTTTCAGTTGAGAGGCTTAGGGTTGTTCCAAAGAATCGTGGTAGCTGTAGTGTCATCAATTTCCTCTTTTTTGTGAAGAGGATCAGTTCGGTTTTAGTGGGGTTCACTGAGAGTTGGTGCATGCTGCACCATTCCTCTACTATTTTCAGAGCTTGACGCATGAGATTGCATAGGGTGTTTTCGTGTGTCCCGTTTATTATTATGGTTATGTCGTCGGCGTAGCCTACGGTAAAATAACCTTTGTCATTAAGTGTTTTGATGAGGCTGTCTACTACCAGGTTCCATAGCAGCGGCGAGAGGACGCCCCCTTGTGGGCAGCCCTTCGCAACGATGGCTCTCGTAGTGTCATTTACTGTGACTTGTACAGCTCTCAATTTGAGCATGTTGGTGATCCAGCCACTCAGGGTCGAGTCTATGCCGTATTGGTCGAGGGCCGTGTTTATACTGTTAAACATGGTTTTGTCAAAGGCGCCCTCGATGTCAATGAAGGCAGCCAGTGCTGAGCATTTGTGGTCCACTGCGCATTCAATTTTACCAACCACGCTGTGCAGCGCTGATTCTGTTGATTTGCCTGTGGAGTACGCATGCTGTTGTTTGTGAAGTGGTATTGCCGGGAGAGGTCCGTCTCGGATGTGCCGGTCACAGAGTCTCTCGAGGGTCTTCAGTAAGAAAGATGTAAGGCTTATAGGCCTATAAGCTTTGGGTTGTGTATAATCGGTTTTGCCAGGTTTGGGTATGAAAATGACTTTCACCTCGCGCCATGCGAGAGGTGTGTGTCTAAGTGCTATGCAGGCTCGATAGATCTCCACCAGCCATGGTGTCAAATAATCTACCCCCCACTGCAGCAGGGCTGGGAAGATGCCATCCAGCCCTGCCGACTTGTATGGCTGAAAGGTGTTGATAGCCCACTTTACTCGCTCTTCTGTCACTATGTTGCGGGCTCTTGACCAGTCTTGATCCGTTGGGGTCCATTCTGGTTCAGCCTCCCACGACCTGTCCTCCAGGATTCTACAGTCTGGGAAGTGAGTTTCGAGAAGGACCTTACTGGTTTCATGGTCAGTTAGTGTGTATGAGTTATCGGGTTTTTTAAGCGCGCCGAGGGTTCGGTCCTGATCGGTTGATAGGATCTTCCTTACCCTTGCTGCTTCGTTATTTGTCTCGATAGACTCACAGAATTTACGCCATGCTGTCCTCCTGGCGGTTCTGATTTGCTTTTTGTATAAATATTGGGTCTCTTTGTATGTCTCCCAGTCGTCCGGGAGTCTGGTGTTTTTGGCTCTGTTAAATTGTTTACGTAGCGCATCTCTGAGTTTACTGAGTTCAGCGTTCCACCAAGAGCTTCTCTCGTTCCTGGTTTTTGGCGCTCTTAGTATACAGCATGCGTGGTATGCTTCAGTTAGGTATTCTGATAGTTTTGTTACGGTGTATTCTAACTGTGCTTGGTCTCTTATGGTTACCTGTGTTAAATGTCTAGCTAATAGGGAGGCCAAGAGACGTTTGTACCCGGGAACATTAGTGCGCCTCGGGTTTCGCCTTGATTCTGGTTTCCTAGTATTGGTAGTTAGGGTAAAGCGGATCCTTCTGTGATCTGAGCAGGAAGGCTCGTCCGATACGTGCCAGTTTGTAATAAGGTTTGTCGCGTTTTCCGTAGCAAGTGTTAGATCTATAATCGTTTGTCCTCGGGCTGTGACCCAAGTGGGTTCTGAGCCACGGTTTACAATATTAAGGTTAGTAGAAAATAAATAGGTGGATAGTACCTCTCCTCTGGAGTTTGGTGCATCGCTGCCCCAGAGCGGGTGGTGTGCGTTTGAGTCGGTGCTGATGATCAGGTCTAGTTCGGCGCGTTCACAGTGCTGTACCAGATCGGCCATCTCCTTCGGCGGGCAGTCCGCGTCCTCGCCTGGCATGTATGCCGAGGCCAGTACAACATCTGGAACGCTACCTTCAGTCTGGAGCCTGACAACTGTCAGGTCTCTGGAACAGAATTGAGTGAGTGGTGTGATAGGAATTTCTTTGGGTATGTAGACGCTGGTTCTTGGCTTGTCTGAGCTGTGTGTGTTGAGAATTAGCTTACCTCCGATGTTACCGAGGCCGCATACTCTATTGTTCCTGATCCACGGCTCTTGGATCAGTGCGATCGTTCGGGGCTTTACCTCCAGTGCCCTGCGCAAGCTAGCCGTGGCAGTCTGGCTGTGCTGGAGGTTGGTCTGGATGATGTTGAGGGGTGGTGACGACGGTGGAGAGGAGTTAGTCGGAGATGGATCCATCGGACTGCCTCTCCCCTAACTCCTCTCTATAATTGTCGTCGTGTGGTTCCACCGGCGACGATGCGAGTAGGCGCTCGTTCCAGCCAGGTGATTCGGGCGGAATGGTGTCGACGACGTCAGCCATAGCCGCTCGGGCCATGACCTCCTCCAGTTGGTCTATGTCTGGGTCGTTTGTCTGTGCCAACGTCGGTTGTACAGTCTTGGTGTCGCTGTCGGTCTGGTCGTCAGAGGGTTGGGTCGAGGGCCAGAAGCGTACGTATATCGACCCGAGTAGGTAGGATATACGTCGCTCCCGGGCCCGGACCTTTACGGCTTCCTCCGGTGGGATACCTAGGGTCAGATAAGTCCCATAGTTATCGCCACCGACGGTAGTCGCCCTGTACAGTGACCACCTGGCAATGTCAAACCAAGTATTCTGACGGATCAGAATACCCTGGAGTCTGGCTACGTCACCTCTGTACCGAGGGACAAAAAGCGAGACTCGGACACGGGTGGGCACGTCTGATTGTCTCAGTACCGTGAGCGTCAGGTCAGTGTTTGGAAGTCTTATTTGGGGTACATTTTGGGTCAGCCAGGTCAGTGCATGGTCGTCTTCATACCACATCTGAACGGTGCCATCCGCTACCCGTGGGTACCCGCGGAAGGCAGGGAGTGGTGCTGTCGAGTCTGTGTCCATAACACGGTTCTCTAGGTCAGTTTTGATAAATTCGGCCTCATCCTTAGTCAGGTCTCTGGAGGGGGGGGGAAGGCAGATTGCTACGGCCAGCCGCGCAGGGATGTCCTTCGTTGCTCGCGCGTAGGTCCTCTGCTCCCCTTGAGCGGAGTGGACCCTCACCCGTTTGGCATCCCCCTGGACCGTGCTCGGCGAAGCCGAGTCGTCAGGGCGCCCCCTCTTCACCGGCCCTGTACCGCTCGGTCCAGGCTGCGGCTTAGAGGTGCCAGGCTGTGTCACCGGGTGTCGGGTACCACCTCGCTTACCCCTGCTGTGCTTAGGACGAGGTCGGTCGTGGGATCCGTTAGTGTCATTGGGTCGGCTGTCGGTCCCGGCGGACTCAGTCGCATGCGGAGGCTTTTCGCGCTGGGTTGCCCCTTCGCAAAATTGCTCCCGCACGCGCGGTTCCGCGTCCGGCCGCTTTGCGCGCTGAGTTTCCCCTTCGCGCTCTGGCGGCCGGTCGCGTGCGTCCGGCCTCGTTTCGCGCTGGGTTTCCCCTTCGCGGACTTGTGGCCGGTCGCGCACCTCCCCTTCGGCGTCCGATCGCGCTCCGCGCTGGCTAGTGCCTTCGCGGATATTGCGCTTACGGTCGCCAATTCTCTTCTTCCGGGCCAGGATTTTTTCGCGCTTTGTCAGCGGGCGTACTTCATCACTGGCAACTGGAAGAGTGTTAGAGTTGCCAGGTCCGTCATCTTTCCCCGTCTCAGTAAGTTTGTGTTGGTCTTTGTCTTTGTCCGGGTTCGTTATGCTGTTCCGCACGATGCTCTGTTGCCAGAGGCTCGTGGGAGGCATAGCCCGTGTCGTGAGTGTTGGCGCGTTGGTCGCAGCCGTTGTGGTAGTTAGAGGCGCGTTGGTCGCAGCCGGGGTTGGGAATATGGGCGCGTTAGTCGCAGCCTGAGTTATGGGCGCTAGGTCAGCAGCCGGCCGCGCTAAAAAGCGCGGCATCAATGTTTCCATCGTGCAGGTTGAGGCCCCCCCCATAATACGATGGGGGCTAACCGCCGAAGCGGTGTGGGATTCCCCGGCTTGGCCGGGACCCACCTGGGTAGTTTTTTCACAAGACTGCATTTTCATGGATGTTTGGGAGGTGGGCGTTTTTTGGAATAGAGGTTACCCTTCCTCTGGGACCGACGGGATAAGGGGAAAGGAGGGAAGGCATTTGATGGGTGGAGCGTGTGGGTTCGTTGGGGGGTCACCCTAGACCTGGGAGTTGGCCTAGGGATTTAGGATCGACGGGATATGTATGGATAGGGAGGGTTGGCTTGGTTTAGTGATGGGAACATAGGGAGGGGTATAAGGGTTACCCTAAGCCTGGGATTTGGCTTTCGGGAACTTCTCTTGTCCGGGATCTCTTTAGAAGATGCTCCAAGTGCGGGATCGCCCACTAACGGTCAATGTAACCGTTAGTGGTCGGTCCCGCAGCCGGAGTTGGGCTATCCGCAACCTGCCCACCCGCTCGGTTGCAAGAGAAGAAGTGCCTGGCAGTCTGGGTCACCCCACCACGGATGTACGTATACATTCGCGTTGTAGCGATCCAGCCTCCCCCGAGTCCCCCTGGTACGGATATAATTAAGCATTTTGGACTTTTACCAATCGGAAAACTATCGGAAGAAGCATCGGAGGCTCGAAATTAAGTCTTTCGTAAACATAGAGAGAACCATTCTAGAAAAGTAAGTAGGACAGCGACAAATGAAGATATTTTGCATAATCTTTTCTTGTCGTCTGATCCAAAAGTGACCTTTCTAAGGCCAAGAATGCCCAAACAACGGAGAATGGTTCTCTCACCAAGAGCAGTCGAGCTTTTGGTGTCTCTTCTAACTGAACCCGAATTTGAATTTATAGATGTACATTAGAGATGGGTCGAATGTGGTTTGAACCGAATCCGAACCTCGGCCGAACATTCGGTTAAAATTAAAAGTTCGGCCGAACTTCGGTTCAATTTCTCGCTCTTTCTAGAGAGCGACACGTCGTGACTTGTTTACGTATTTACTTCAATTATGGTTAGATGTAACCCGCTCGCACACCGCGCTTCCACCGCGTGGCCTAATAAGAAGAACAGATTTTCAAGACTAATTAGAAGAACTGATTTAATTTAAGGTTTACATTTACAATGTTCCTAACTAATATAAATGACCATGAGTGAGTAAAAGACAATTTTATTTTACAGTAATGCTATTCTAATTCTATTAAATTTCAGTCAAAATAGTGCAAGTAGGAAATATTTTTCTTGTGCCGAATGTTCGGCATCTGAACCGAATTTCGGCCGAATGCCGAACTTCGGTTCAAGCTGCCGAAATTCGGCTGAACCGAATGTGAACCAAATTTCGGCTCATCCTACATACTTTACAAGATAGTGATAGTGATTAATTTTCTTAGAGTTTAGTTGTTTTTTCATTGTAGAGTCAAATAAAATAACTATAAAACCATTTTTTGAAATAATTTATTTTTTAATTTTGTTTAAAATTGTTATTCATTGCTTTAATTTTGAAAATATGATTTTTTGTACTTTTTTTGATAAATATATTGTTTTATAATTATTAATATTCCTGAATTATAAATATTTTATGTAACACAGTTATTTTGTCTATGATATTATTAATAAAAAGTATCAAATCAAATCAAATCATTTATTTCTTTGCAAAAATGGGTATAGTACAGTAAGCGTTCAAAAGTGCATAGGCACGCTAAGAGTCGTATTGCTGTGAACACGCGGTGTAGTCCGTACATTTGTATGTGTAAACTCTAAGTCAGACGTTTGTGGTGTGTGTGCCGTACACACTTTGCACTACACACTGTCGTATCGTCACGGTTCGCGGGCGCCGCACTTTATTAAACAAAAATATTTGTAAGACACGCATCATACGCGTGACCTTGGCCAGTGTATGGCATTGCTAAAATTCGAACGTAAATTATATGTACAGATACCAGAAGGCGTTAAGCGTTGGTCTTAGATTCAAGATGGCTAAGGTTCTAATCTCGTAAATCACAGCGCTGTTTTTGCAAATATTATTATTTTTGTTTGCAATAATAATATGTTTTAAATATTGCTGCATTTTTATTAATGTTGTTATTGCAATAAAGGGTTTAGAATAAAAAATGCATGATATGTGATAATAAAATAAAAAAATATTCTTTCGTTATATTTATTTTACTTAAGTATAGTTAACAAACTGCTACAATTATTTATCATTACTTCAGCTGAATAAGATGTGAAATAGACGTCTAGAAACTTAATTTTGACATATTTAAATTTTGAAATGTTTTAAATTTTAAATGGATTTTTTTTTACCATAAATATAAAGCTTTGATCATGGTCGAAGTAATTAAGCAATAAATAAGAATATTAGACTACTTAAAATTAAAAAAAAAAACTACTGACAAAATAGTTGATTTTAAGGTTAAGTACTCCTATAGGCAGTTTGTTGACTTTAATTATTTTAAATTTTATTTGGCTTTAGTAAATATTGGTTGGTATTGAGGTTACAGCTTAAGTATTAATTTTCTTTACAAAAAGAAGATTGAAACTAAACATCAAATTTTAATCCTAAAATAATAATTCAAATTTATTTTTATTTCAAATTTATTTTATTTTGGGACAACTAGATCCAAAGGTTAGAACTTAGAAACTATTGTTAGTACTTAAATACAATTACAAAGGACAACACTCATTACATACATTCTATACACAAATGCTCCTGTGCTGAGACATTCCGCCCCGTCTAGATAACCAATAGGGAGATATTGTGCCTCCCTAAGAGATCATCAGACTAACGAAATGCCTCAACACAGGTGCACGTACATCTTCAGCTATAGTTTTCAGGATGCTGTTGTGACTCCTCCGCACCCTTCTTATAACTGACACGACTTTTTTCCGAATGACGGCATAAAAATCATCAGTACGCGCCTGCGCGAACATCTCGGAGGCACTGCAGAAACGAGGAAGTCCCAACATCATCCTGAAAATGTTATTGTATTGGACACGCAGACTGTCTAGGGATTTTTTGGTATAACTAGCCCATAGACCACCCGAGTACAGACCCTGACAATACGCTTTAAACAGCGTGATCTTGACTTGGTCCGTACAGCGGGCGAATCTACGGACCAGTATGTTGCCACGGACTGACAGAGCCCTGCGCTCCCTCTCTATGTCAACATCATCCTTAAGGTCGTCGGTAAGGTAATGTCCAAGGTACTTAAACTGCGACACCCTACTCAAGTTAACACCATTCAAAGTGATGGGTGGAACAGATTCGGGACACTTACCGGCGGCCTTAAAGACCATGTACAGACTTTTCTTTACATTGTAAATGAGTCCGTGTGACTTGGCATAGGCTTCACAAACTTTCAGCATTTCTCCGAGCGCCCCTGCAGTGGGACTCAGAAGCACCATGTCGTCCGCGTAGCTAACATTATTAACACTAATACCACCCACCCGGCATCCGACACGCATGCTGCTGAGTTCCACTATGAGATTGTTTACATACAGGCTGAAGAGCTTTGGAGATGATAGCCCCCCTGCCTCACACCGCACTCCAGCCAAAGAAAGAGAAAGAGTGCCAGACCATTTGACATAGTTCGTCTGGTTATTGTACCAATGTTTAAAGATGTTCAACATCTCCACCGGTATATCACTATCCCCTAGCTTCCTCCAAAGCACCTCGTAAGACACGAGGTCAAAGGCCTTGGAGAGATCCAGAAAACAGGCATACACCGGTGTCTTACGATCAGTGTAGTATTGGACGGTGTGCTTGAGACTTAAGATTGCGCTCTCAGTAGATAGTCCGGGCCGAAACCCAAACTGCGCATCGTGTAGTTTTAGATACCTTTGCAAGCAAGAATCAAACAAACCGTCCAGCACCTTTGCTATCACGGTCGCGAGGAAGATCGGGCGATAGTTATCCCTATCCGAGATGTCACCGGTCCTGTTCTTAACTATGGGCACCACTGTGGTTTTCATTAAGTCAGCTGGAAGGTACGCATGACTGATGCACATAGTAAACAACAGGGACAGGACCCTCGGGAGGTGCACTCCAGCATATTTCAGGTGTTCGACGCTGAGCCCGTCATGCCCAGGAGATTTGCCTTTAGTCATTCCTTTAATAAGAGCACTAACTTGACTTGCTGGGAAACGCAACAGAGGCTCCTCACCTTGGCTGCAGGGCGCAGCGCCAACCATCGCAGTAGAAGGACCGATCGGCGACTGTAGGTACTCTAAAATGGTTGCTAAACAAATTCGCTATCTCGCTCGGATCGCTTAAGCCGCTCACACTCGCCGGTAGGCCAGGCCTAACATCTCTGGTAGCTTTCCAAAACTGGTAAAATTTTTTTGTGGCTCGACACTTCGCTAGCATGTCCATTTTCAATTGCTCTTGATTCTTTCGACACCATTTTAGCCTGCCTTTAAAAATTTTACGAGACTCGCACATTTGCTCATACACTATGCCCACCGGTGGTCGATTGTGAAAAACCCATGACTTAAACCTAAGCCTGGCATCCCAATGAGCTTCCCTTACATGTTTGTTCCAGCCACACAGAACCTTTTTCCGACATTTAGTACTATTTCTACCCTTGGTTAGGATAGCCACCTTTTTTAAGACCTGCACAATTTGATCATACAATGAGTCTATTATTAATTTGTGGGCACTTAGGTTACATGTCCCGTAGCTACAGACACTGAACTCGAAAGGAAAATCAATGGTTCGCAAACCTTCCTGACATAAGTTATGATATTCACTGATTTGCGATTCATCTCTCTCCCCCCAGAGAACTGCATTCCTATGCATATCCGAATTACATAGCTTCGGCCTAATCGCGTCTAGATCACATTCGATATATATAGGAAGATGGTCAGACACATATACGTCCTCTAATATACCTACGTTTACAATGGTTTTCAAAGCTGACAGGGAGACCACACAGTGATCCAACCACCTACTACTGCCGTGATAATGGTCCACAAATGTGTAACTACCCGAGTCGGCGCTTAGTTTCTCAACATCTGCACATACCCACGACCTATCCAAACAATACCTCTCAAGCTCATCATAAAACAGTTCCTTGGGATGGGCATTAAAATCACCCAACAAAAATACTGTTTCGACATCGCTACTCTCTTCAATGGCACTAATTTCACCTAACACATCCGAGAAAATAGGCAAATTATCGATGGAGTTTACAGGCATATACGGAAAAGACTAAGATCTTACGTCCCCCGATTATCGCCTTAATTGCAGTTAGTCGGGCACTACTACACTCTACGACAGAAACCATCTCAAATACACCCTTTCTCCAGAGTATAGCCACCCCACCGTATGGTCTCCCTCTCAGTATACCAGCGGATGTGTCCACAGCAGACTTACCTGTATATTCAAAATCACCACTAACCGTTTCCAGTAATGGAATGTCATGATTAAGAAGCCACGTCTCCTGTAAACACACTAGCACAGATGTTTTACATAAACTTCTAACATCGTCAATTGAGTTCTTAAATGAATGACAGTTAAAGCTAGTGAATCTGCAATTATTTTTACAAGTATGCATAATTATTTAAAAAAAAGCTAACTCTTACTCAAATTACGCCCCTCCTGACTAGGAGTGTACCTAAAATGCATGAAACGCCTAAACGTAATGTCGTCAGGCCAAAACTCGTAATTTAAGAAAATGTCTAGTTTTGTTTTAGAGACAAACAGTTTGTACGCGTTGTACTTCCTATCGGTCTTCATTTTTATTTTCTTTAGCGACACAACAACCTTCGCTTTATTCTCAATAGAACTTATTATGTCCTGTTCACTGGTTTCTTTACTCACATTAGAAATAAATAACGGGATTTTAATGTCCGCCGCTTTAAATTTACCGTTAGGTGATGATGCACGACCTTTTTGTCCTAACAGTTTGTATCTCTTAGCAGATTTAGATTTAACAACCTGCCACTCCGAGTCTTCTTTTGGTAATACCGCACAATTACCCACTAATACACTACCATTTGTCTCCCGTGAAAGTTTTCGCTGGGTTTCCGCGGCGGTCACAGAAACAGCTGTTTTATTTGATGAGTTCGATACAAGGAACGAATCATTCACCACCGCCTGCGAAAGTGCAAAGTGCTTAAAAAATTCGTTACCATAAATTCATGCAATAACGAATCTGTTGTTTATTAAGTTGGTATGATCAATATTTTAAAGTCAAAAACGGTTTTCTAGCTGGTCTTCAGTGATGCAAGCCTTCAGAGTGCACGGCGAACGGTTCATAATGACGTGTTTAATAATTCAGCAAAATATCTCGTTCGGTATGAAACCATTTGTTTCATATTAATTCACCATTTGACGTCGCTGCACCTCGATAATAAGCCTCTTCCTCATATCTCTTAGCCCTCACAGTATTTCTCTGGAACAAAGAATAACATTGTATTTATTACACATAATACCTAATTATTTAACATTCACTAATCGAATTAAACCTCATAATGAATTTAAAACTTTAAAGACATCTTCTGTCTCAACAATACCTTTGTTCTATCAACAATACCTTTGATTAAGATTTATGTTTAGTAAAATATGAAATATTTAAATGATAACACTCACACTTAGTCCGGTTTCATATCTTGTGTAAATAACATTTACTTTTACGCAGCGCAGTAATATTTATCTCCCTTCAATATTTATTGACTGCATTTTGTAAATAATAACCACAACACCGCTAATAGCTAAATACTCGTTACCAACATTATCTACGAACCAACAAAGTTCTATTAACACGTTGCGGGACGCACTGAATTAGCAGTAGATTTTTTGAAGTTGAAAAATGACAGTACGGGCACCGCCGTACAATTTTAAACTCTTCTAAAGTGAGGTACGGGCATTACAGCGAAATTTTGTATAGAGGAACAAGGAAAACCGTTTTTACTGTCGTATCACATCAATCCCTCATACGTATAGAAGCATTAGAACGCACAAAGTCACACATTGAAAATATATGTGTTTTGTATGGGCAATTTTACTGTCATATCGCATAATTTGAAAAGTCATTACTGTCCCGCAACGTGTTAAGTGAATACTCGCTGTCTACCCCACAGAAATCAAAATAATTTACTTAGTTTTCTGTGGTCTACCTGCTAAACTTTAATATTTATGTGAACAAGACGAATGAAACCAAAAACTAATGATTATCGAACTAGTCATTGGTTGCAGACAAAGTGAGTGTGTGTGTGTGTACTGTGCGTGTTTATAGTATTGTAACAACTTATAGAAGAAGGTCTTAAGTCAAACCGAAGCGTCAGTATTGCTTTGTGAGATTGCCTATGGACTTTTGGTCGGTACATAATATAGGTGTTTTTATAAAAAAGTTCTCTATATTTTACCGTCACATGGGAATGCAAAGGTTTCCAATCCCAAATAAAAAAAAATAGAAATATGCAGATCATTGGAATTACAAAAAATTTAATAAAGATGTCAGTGTGGTCATAGCAATAAAAAAAATATAAAATAAAACTAAGTAAGCGAACCAATAATATATAATTAGGGTAATAGTATGTCAATTAGTTAGTGAATCATCATTAAGAAAATCGTCAATCGTGTAATAAGTTTTCAAAATTAAAAAATTCGTTTAGCACCCTTTTAAATTTTAATGTAGTCATATTTTTTATAATATTAGGTACTCTGTTATATATGAGTGGGGCAATACAAAAAAAAACTTTTTTGCAATAACGCGGTTTTACATTTAACTTGACATAATTGATTGATTTATTATGTCCGTATTGGATTTTTCCTGACCTCTGATAATTTTTCACAAACAAAGCCGTTTCCATTATGTATACACAAGGCAAAGTTAAAAAATTTACCGATTTAAAATAGGGAACACAGCTATCAGTTGTCTTAAGACCGCACATTGACCTGATGCATCGCTTCTGCAACCTAAATACCAGCTCCCTATCAGTAGACTGCCCCCAGAAAATAATGCTATACCGCAAAACAGAGGCAACCAGTCCATGGTACGCCGTTAAAAGAGCCTGACTGTTAACTTTTTTGAGAGTTGAAAAAGAGCATATGCGGATTTGCTTAGTTTTTTACATAGTTCTTCAACATGAGGTTTCCATGTAAGTTGGCTATCAATTATATTGCCGAAGAACTTAGCCTTATTAGCTTCTTCAATATCACAGCCCTTGTGGGAAATGTTAACGTTTGGGTTTTCACGGCGTTGATAAAAATGCATGACTTTTGTTTTACTCAGGTTTATAACCAAATGATTATTAACTAACCAATTTATAATGTCACTTAAGCATGTATTAATGTCATCCTGATAATTATTTGGATTAGTACATTTTATTATAGCTGTACTGTCATCAGCAAAAAGAACCATTTTGTTGGTTGTTGCTTTCGGGAGATCATTTATATATATCAAAAAAAGTGGCGGACCCAATACACTACCTTGTGGGACGCCATATTTTACATGTCTTGGTTTTGATACATATATTAATTAAATTCATTTAATTCAGACTAATTGATATGTCCATAAATTGTTAGTTACAAAGGTCTTAAAACTATGTTAGTGACCATTGATAATTAAATTCAAAATACATAAAAATTCCAAATACAAATAATTCCAAATATAAATAATTAAATCACTCATGTCAAAAAAAAAAAAAAAACATCATCTTGTCACGTGAAGCCGAATGAACCTACCCAGCAATGCAGACTCTGGCCTCTCAGAGATCATCCTTAGGATTCTGTTGGCGCTCCCCCGAATCCGGCGCATCAGAGAAGCTGTTTTCTTACGCATAATGACGTAAAAGTCATCGACTCTTGCGTCAGCAAACATGCCCGACGCGCTGCAGAATCGAGGGAGCCTCACCAGAATCCTAAAGGCGTTATTGTACTGTATTCGAAGAGCGTTGTAGGCCCGCTGGGTGTAGTTGAACCATAAAGCGCTGGCGTAAAAGTTTTGGCAGTAGGCCCTAAACAGCGTTACTTTAACATCTACTGTACACCTTGCGAATCTATGAACCAACATGTTAGCACGCACCGACAACGCTCTTCGTTCCCGCTCGATATCCGCATCGTCATTCAGGGTCTCTATCACAATGTACCCTAGGTACCTAAACTGAGCTATACGTTCTAAAGGCACTCCGTTCAGATGGACAGGTGGTATATGCTCCGGTTGCTTATTCCTACCTCTAATGACCATACACACACTCTTCTTCTCGTTGTACCTCAGCCCGTGAGCGACAGCATATGATTCACAGATATCGAGCAATTTTCTTAAACCACTGAACGATGGGCTCAGTAACACCATGTCGTCAGCGTAACTGATATTATTAACACAGACGTTATCTATATGACAACCGAGATGGCTGTTACTGAGCTCATTAATCAGCTGATTAACGTACAAGTTAAAAAGTCTTGGAGAGGACAGGCCTCCCTGCCTCACACCGCACTCCAGTGCATACTCATCCGACAAAACATTGCCCCACTTTACGAAGTTCTTCTGGTTTTTGTACCAGAAGGACAAGATGTTAATGAGTTCAGTGGGAGCCCCTACCTCTCCAAGCTTGGCCCAGAGTCTGTTGTAGTCTACTAGGTCAAAGGCCTTCGATAGGTCGAGGATGCAAACATCGATAGGTGTTTTTCTATTTACATAGTAGTTGACCGTATGTTTCAAAGTCAAGATAGCACTTTCAGTTGACAGTGGTTTCTAATTTAGTTTTGGGACATATCCTAGAAATTTCCGTGCATTGCTGCCTATTACTCAGGTATGATTTTATTAACTTTAAGATGTTCCCTCTTATACCATAACTATTTTGCTTGTGCAACAGAATCTTATGGTCTACATAGTCAAAAGCCTTGGTCATGTCAGTGTAAATTGCACAGACTGGATTCCTTTTATCGACAGACGGCATGATCACATAGCATAACATTACGCCTTGTTTCCCCGAAGGGTTGGGCAGAGGTGTCCCTGTAGCAGGTACATCCACATTTCGCCAGTTATGTTTAAGTCCCATGTAATAGGGGGCGAGCCTATTGCCATCAACCGGGCACTAATCCAGACTCTGAGCTGCTACTGAAAAATTGATGATGATGATGATTGATTTGATGATGTTAGCTAGTAAGTCAAATAGCGCCATATTATTAGTAGTATTCTTACGGAAACCCTTTTGTTCTGTGCAAAATAATATATACTTTTCAAAATAGGCATATAAAGAGTAATAGATTACTTTTTCGATTTTTTTTAAATAATTGGAATTTTCGCAATAGGTCTATAATTTTTTAAATCTGTTTTATCATCTTTTTTTATACAGGGGTTTTATTATTACTTTTTTTAGCTTGGTCGGGATAATACTAAAGTACTTTTTACTTACTTTTTTTTCGTTTTACTGAACCTCATAACTCTTGAACGGGCAACTATGGGTGCGCGCTGATAGCGTAGAAATATAGCCAACAAGCCAAAAAATAAGAATAAAAGTAGTTTTAAGACTAGATATAATTTTAGGAGTTTCTGTTGCATTCCATACAACAAAAATAGAAAATATTTTTTTCCGGGCAAACTATCAGTTTTAGAGCAAAAGGTTTCGAAACAACTATTCATCAAATTGACGAGATCTTTCGATAGGTATTTTTTTTAAATGGAATTTGCAAAAAAAATCCCTATGTCCCTCATATAGCAGTTTCGACCCACTGTGCGCCGTTTCCAATTGGATTAGGATCGATTTGGGTGCATCACTCCATGTTGTTATGCAATAGGTTAACACAGACTGGCAAAGTGCGCAGTAGACCGTCTTTCTAAGGCTTTCACCCGCCACGTGTCTTACGTTCCTAAATTAGTTTACGAACGTTAGAGGTAAGTGTGTCGACGTGTGGATGAAAGCTCAAACAAGGATCCAGTATCACCCAAAGGTATTTCACCGAGTTTGTTCTCTCAAGGCGCACGTATACGTTGTGCTGTAGGGGATGAATAGGGCATTTATGCGCGGTGATGGAAAAAAGAGGTGCCAGAACTTGGGAACTTTTGCGCATACCAAAATTTTTGTATTTTGTTTTATCTGCATTCAGGGTGAGGACACAGGCCAGTTTGAGCACTTCAGTTCGAAAACGCTTTGCCACGTGATAGAATTGAATACTAGGGCAGTGTCGTCAGTAAATGTGAAGATTTTGCCTCTGTTGAGCTTGGGCGCACACAGATAATTAATATAAATTAAAAATAGAGTAGGCACGATCAGGCTACCTTCTGGAACTCCGTGTGTTATACATTTTTCGGAACTTATGTAACTGTTTATTTTAACGCTCTGTGAGCGGTCTTTAAGGTAATCTTCAAAAAGCTTTAATTGCATTTCCTTTATACCTATCTCTCCAGCTTCTCAATAAGGATGGGAACAGAGACGGTATCAAAGGCCTTAGCCAAATCGAGGAAAATACCTAAAATCTTCTGCCCATCATCCAAGTTCCTAATGATGTGGTCTATTAATTCATGCACTGCATCAGAAGTTGACTTACCGGCGCGAAAACCGTATTGGTATGGGGATATAAACTTTTTGCTTTTGCTTTTTGGCTTGTTGGATAAGTAGCTAACCGCTTTTTCATAATGTGCTCGAGGATCTTGAATAACGCAGGCAGAATAGCAATGGGTCTATAATTAGTCACTCGGTCTCTATCCCCACCCTTATAGACAGGAATAACTATAGATTTTTTACCAGATGTCAGGAGGATATAATAAAACAGTTTTCAGATTGAATAATTATATTTAAAAGACTAGATTATATATATACAATTATGTTTTACACTAAGATGTAGGACAGCTATGAACAATAATAAATTAACCAATCACCGATGAGCGGGTTGATTTTTGCTCGCAGTATAAATACCGCGTGACGCGTCGCAGCACGTTAGTTGTATGCCCGCGCGTACAGCGCGCGGACGTTTATTCCAGCTGCTACAATTTCTTAAAAACCTTTGGGAATTTACCGGTGTACGTAGGGATATTACTAGTCTTCCAATTTCATCCACGTAGGAAGCAGCACTATTGAGTATGGGTACAAGTAACTGTTTGTGGAGCTATTGCGATGGTTTGGTTGAGTACCTTTTATTTTCTCAGCTAGGCTTTGAAATTTTGATTTTGGTATCAATATAGTTATTGACTAATTCGACTGATTGGTCTGGCGCGGGTGAAACTGTGAGCAACTGAGTTGGGGGTTCTTTAGTTTTAGTTCGATTCGTGATTTTATTGATTGCCTCCCAGAGTTCTTCACTATTTTGGCCAGCGTTTTTTATATCGTTCTGTTTGTGTTCATTTTTTTTTTTAAGAAGAGTATTACAGAAGTTTCTGTAGCGAGTGTATGAAGCTAATAGGGTAGTGTCGTCTGGTGTCGATTTTACTCTCTTGTGCATATTTTCTCTATGGGCCATGCAGCGGAGAAGTCCTGGTATGATTCACGGCTTTATATTTTTTTTGCGGTTATGGGTTTTAAAACTTTGGGTGTTTTGCTCTATGGTCTGCTTAATGGAATTTACGAGGAATTCTGCTGCCGTATTGGGATCCTACATTTCGTATATCATAATTATGTAAATCGAGTGCATTTGGATCTGTCGATAGTTGATCGTAATTTATTCGCGTAATTGTGTTCGAGGTCCTTGATTTTAGTGTTACTTTGTGTAAAAAGAGAAATATTGTTTTGTGATCGGTAAGAGCAGAATGCGCCACTAGTGCATGAGCCGGTAATTTGGTCTTTAGCATTACGTGATCTAAGCAATTCCCCTGTCTGGTAGGGTGCGTGTGGGCTGGAAGAAGACCAAAGGTAGCTAGTAATGTTAGGTAGTTATCTTTGTTCGGGTCCAGTGAGTCCTCGCTTATATTTATGTTGATTTCTCCTTTAAGTTTAATGTTTTTCGTATGATTAATTTTGATGACTACGCTGTTTAATGATTTTAAGAATCTGATTATGTCTCTGAGGGCCGGTGAGCGGTGTATTGCTAAAATAACCGTTGTTTTATCGATGTGTATTTGTAAACAATTTGAGTCAAGAACTGCAATTTAAACACTGAATTTGATGTTGTAACCGTTTTAGGTGTAAAAAAGGCATTTGAAAAGTTTCCAAATACTTGTTTTACATCTAAATCTAAATATTCGGTGTTACGATATTAATTATTGCATTTCATAATCAATATTTTAGTTCACTAGTTAGCCATATTTCATATTTCCATACAGTAATATTGCCAAATTAATCAAAATAGCAAAATATTTGATAGCTATTTGCGACGTTGCCCACTTTCAGAATAAACGCTCTGCCCAACGAGAGCCTCATTAGGTGTTGGTCGAGGTTCTCGGCAATACATTTTTTATTTTATTTATTTAGTTCGGACAACAATATGCTCCAATTTGTTAGTAAAATACCTTACCACTAGTGTTACTAGTACACAAAAAAAGAATAAGTTTAGCTGGTGACTGCGGCAGGATGTGCAGAGAACGATAAAGCAAGGAATACTACCTGAACATTCTCCCCACATAGTGCCTTAGAAAAGGGGAGTAAGGGCTCTCCATCACTGTTTTCAGGATGCTATTGTCACTGACCTGCATTCTACGCATCAGTGATGCGACTTTTTTGCGAATCACTGCATGGAAGCCGTCAGTTTGGTGCTGAGCAAACATCTCCAATTAAGCCATTGGCTGATACCACTATCGGCACAATGATCGCTGAATTCACATTCAACAACCTCGCGAGCTAAATCAAGATACTTGATTTGTTTGTCTTTCTCGGCTTTCACGAGGTTCCCGTCATGCGGGACCGTTATGTCAGGCTTATTGGCAACAATAGTCCTGTCAGTGATGATGGATCAGTCCCAGTACAATGTGATATTTCCGTTTTCGAGAAATGGGTCGAGCACAAATAGTACGGCACTTCCGATTCCACAAGGCTATATTTCAGAGCAAGTTGCTGATGGATAATCCTAGCTACAAGATTATTCTATGCAAGATTACTCTTCGTTAGCTAGACGAGAACAACCGGAGATAATGTGCCGGATTAATTTTCCCGGACGGACAGTGGCATGCCCGATAGATGTCAACCGTGCCATCCTTCACAATAAGTCTCCAGTAATTGTTCGTCATGATAACTTCGTCCATAATTGCACAAATAAAACCTTCAGTTTCCCCAAAGAGGTCACGAAAACGTAGCCAGGCTACGAACGCTAGCAAATCTACATTGGGTCCACGTAGGGCCCGGATATAGCGTCCGTCGTCCGTTGCGCCAATTCTCTTTAGCCAAGGAGAGCGGGGTGAGGCCCTTGTCCACTGCGACCACATCTCGATGCATTCTAGGAAATATTCCCTGAGACTGCATATCTCGCGATTGTGGAGGGTTGAAAAAAAAGAACATTGATTTTTTGTTCATTGTTTGTATTTAATACAAACAATGAACAAAAAAACAATGTGCTTTTTACTATAAAGGTGTTTGGGCTTTAATTTCAGCTTATGAAATCAAGTGTTACTCTCTGAAACTTTGGTAAAGTTAAGTTACGTGTTCTTATTGGTGGAATCGCCATGCAGGAATAATTTTTGAACGTTAATCAAATTATCTCCAATGTTTAGTGGAAGTGCTGCCTTTGAGCGCCAGGATCACTACATCCAGTCACCGGCACCGGGTTAAGAAAAGAACAAAAACCCATTGTGTAGGGGGCAAATGGGTCCAAGTGGGAAGTTTTCGATTCTGGGAACGGTCAAAATGTGCCCAGCGAAGGTATTGTACAAGACTTTGCTTTATTAAAACCATCCAAGTGCATGTAGCACTAAACACAGTAAAGAGTTCACATACTCAGAATGAATAATATTACCAATGGTTTTATCGCCAGCAAAAATAAGTTAATAAAAAATAAAAATGGGTATCACGTGGTATTAAAAAATGCAGCGAAAAAAACGGCAATTACTGTGGCAATTGCGATTCAAACCTACTAACACGATTTAAAAATGACACAAAACTGTTTAAAAGGATTATTAATTTAACTCAGCGAGCTCAAAATAACCATAAAATAAAGACATCAAAAAATAAATCCGAAACAACATGGAAAATTGTAAATCAAACAAAATTAAATATTCCAAAGAATAATATTAATAAACTTAGAATTAATAATAATGAAATTATCACGGATCCAAAATGTATTGCTAATGTATTAAATAATTATTTTATTGATAAAATTCAGGCCATTATTAATTCGGGAGACAGTCACAAAACGTCAAACGTGGAGTGACGTCACGGATGTCAATCAGTCATAAGCTCTCTGTTTACTTCTCGCGAAATAAATAAAAATACAAGTTTGTTTTGCAAAACTTTATTGTGGAAATACATGCATAAGTGCAACTTACAAGTGACAATATTTCCCAGTGATTATGTGCTGTGTTAAATAAAATAAACTCTAAAAACATTTTATCGTTACCAGGAAATATTTAAGTACCTGACACCCGTAGGAAAATAAATAGTGTTTTTATACGTGAACGGAAAACAAACTGTGACTAAACTTTAGTGTGTGCGCACCTTTACACCGATACTGTGCTTAGCTTATGGTGTCTATCCGTACCATACACGCCGTAGAAACTGCCATAAACATAATTCTCAAAAAAGCGCCATCTGTTGCCTTATCGGTGCACTACTTGGACAGATCGATACAATAAATACACCAACAAGTTTACGATGGCTAAGTGCGGCGGCTGTGGCAAGTTTCTGTCGTCGACAGAGGCCGCAAATTGCAGCAAATGTAGATCTTGGTACCATCGAGCGTGTGTGGGCATTCAGAGTACATGCGCTATGGCGACCCCCTGGCACTGTCCTGAGTGCAATAAGAACGTGGTGAGGGACAACCGGGCTGAAACACCGATAAGAGCGCGTGCACCAGCGCCAGCTGTACACGAGGAAAGCCTCGTAAACCTTATGGGTACCAGCCCTATATACAGCATAGCCCTAGACGCCACAAAGGAGCTCAACCTAGACATCCTCAGGGCAGAGCTCAACTCATTTAAAAAGGATTTTTTGAAAACGGTTCGGGATGAATTCCAGCTGCTCCGTGATGACTTGTCGGAGCTAAGGTCCTCTCTAAAAGCCACTAACGATAGGATGAGTAATTTGGAGGAGAGAGTTGCCGTATTAGAGCACAAACATACTCAGCCCCAAGTATCGTCGGAGGTGGAGGAATTGATATCACAACTGCGGAACGATATTAATGACCGAGATCAGGAGCTGCTCGCAAATGATATTCAGATCTCTAACATACCCGAGACTAGTGGTGAAAATCCAATCCACACGGCGATGTTAGTTGCGACTAAGATTGGAGTTAAAATCGAGGCGCGCGACATAGTGAGCGCCGAGCGTGTCGGAGGTAGGCGCATCAACGCGACACAGGCGACCGACGGCGCCGGTGGAGACCCGCCCCCGCTTCCTCGTCGTGCGCCTCGCACGCCGCGACCTGCGTGACGAGCTGCTAGACGATGCACGAGTGCGACGCGGCTTGACTACTGCTACCGCTTTTACGTGAACGAGCGCCTTACGAAGGTAAATCGAGAGTTGTTTCGGAGCGCTCGTGAAGCTGGCAGTCGCCAGGGTTGGCAATTTGTATGGTCAAAGCGAGGCCATATTCTCGCCCGGTACAAACCCGGAGACGCCACTTGCCAAATCCGTTGTCAGGCTGACTTGCAGCGCACCTTCGAAGATGCATCGGGGCGCCGGGTAGCGGCGGCAATAGCAATAGCACCCTATAGAATTACTTTTTTGTTTGGTTTTTTTTGTTATATTATTCTCATTATTTGTCTACATATTATTCTTTCTTATACTGTTACGCTGATTTTTAAAGTAAGTTTAGTTGTGGAAAGTGTCAGTATTTCAAAAGTAATATTAAGTTTGTGTTGCTACTATCTGCTAAATATGTTGGTAGGAGTGTGTCTCGCGGCGCACCTCAGTCAACTTCATAATACGCACGTATACGTAAACCAGTTTTATAACACTGCACATATTCAACTACACCTATTAATTACAAAACTACTTTTTCATTTTACAAGCCGATTATTTATAAATCTTCGAATTACTAATGTATTATTTGCATACAGCAGTTTAAAATCTTTGTGTATTTTTCATTTTATTATATTCACTATTTACATATTTACAATTATTGGACTAAGACTAATATTATTTTATGAAATTGGATTTGAAACTATTGAATGTGCACTTATAGTATTGACCTTGTTAAATAACGGAATTATTTTATATTATTATCATGATGACTAAAGGAGAAAAGTTTTTTAAGATTGGTTTTCTGAATTTAACTCCCACATAATTTCACTGTTCGATGTTCACGCACCGATTAAAACATTTACCGTCAAGGAAAAGTCTTATCCGTGGATTACTGATACAATTAAACTCATGATGCGTTTGCGGGACAATGCTTTAACTTGCTCCAGGAAATCGAAATCGGATTCTAAGAAAGAATACTACAAAGAGCTTTATCTTCTTCGCTTGTCACCGCAATTTTTTACTTCCACCTCCACTTTCGCCAACGATATTTGGCTGACTTATTTATGTACGTAAATACCATAGTATTGTGCCAGTGTCAATGTAACCCATACGATAAGTATAGGTGGGACAAGTTTTTTAAACAAATAAGTTGCAAAACTGCCCGTGAATAGTCCACCGCGACCGGCTGCTTGCAGCGTATTGCGCGAATGCGCGATGAAGACGATGAAGTGCACGGATAAATAAATTATATTTGTTGGAACGTGGAAGTCTGGCAACGTTCAAATCAGGTTTTTGTTCGTTTCGATAACATGCGTCCGTCTCATTTATTTGTCAGTTTCTTTCTGTTTTGTAGTTTTGTAATTTTATTTGATTTCACACAATGCATTCGTTATTATTATTACACAAATTTATTTTAATTACTTAAGTATAGATAAATACACACATTGCAGTATAAAACGAATTATTTGTTATTATTATTATTATCTTACACGAATTTATTTTATTTAAGTATACACACACACATATTGCAGTAGGTTTGAAGCTGATTTACATCCGTCACCTCCCACTTCAGGTTCAGTTGAAAACCAGCGTCAGGCACTAGCTGTCTGGCATTTTTGCTGAACTGGGCCTATTTGGCGCAGCCGCGAGGCACTCTTTCCTGTTAAATGATTATTTTACACTTTGTTTTTATTTCCTTTTTTATTTTTTACTTGTGTTATAATTGCTGTGTTGTGTGCCTTTTTGTCTGTGCTAAATAAATGTATTTTCTTTCTTTCTTTCAAAACATATTTTAAACAGAAATGATTCTATGTTCAAGTTTGCCAAATGATGTATTCAAAATTACTTTAGCCCTTAACAATACAAATAGTGGTGGCATTTGTACGAAAATACTCAAAGCAGTAGCTAAGGAAATTTGTTGCCCTTTAAGTTATATTATAAATTTGTGTATAAGCGTATCTGGAAAATACCTTATTTTTCCAGATACCCTTAAAAAATCTGTGATAAAACCATTGTTCAAAAAACAAGATAGAGAATTAATGGAATACTACAGGCCTATTTCATTGATACCAATATTTTCTAAAATTATTGAAATCTATATTTATAAAGAACTCAATTTATATTTAGAAGCGAAAAATATTCTTTGCAGCAAACAAAAAGGATTTAGGAAAAACAAGACAATAAACATGGCTATTTATGACTTTTTATATACTGTTATGACCAATATGGATAAAAACACTCCAGTGTGTGCCATATTTTGTGACATGACCCAGGCATTTGATTATGTGCAACATAATATTTTACAAAAAAAACTTGACACTTACAGTGTAATAGGAAATGTCCTTGAGCTCTTAAAATCGTATTTACACGGTAGAAAACAAATGACGGAAACAAGCAGAATAAATATAAACACCAAAAGAGAAGAAATCTTTCTATCGGAGGAACGTAACGTTATCTACGGAGTTCTACAAGGAAGTATACCAGGACCGCCTATGACACTGTTCGCGGATGACAGTACAATAACAATTTTTTTTTTGTTTTTAAAAACGTTGCCCCACACTAGGAATTTCTCCTGTATTGTGGGTGCTTTTACAAACATTTAAAGTCACATACACAAACAGCCAGACCCGGAACAACTACTTGTAGATCATACAAATATTTGTTCCGTGCGGAAATCGAACCCGCGACACGCAGTGCAGCAGTCAATCGCTTTACCACTGCGCCAACCGTGTCGTCAATCCGATTGTCACTATACCCAGTAATCAAAGGGATTTTCATAAAGAGGACATAAATAATACATTAAAAGGAACGACAGAATGGTTAGACAATATAATTTAAAAATAAATTTAAATAAGACTGTAATTATGCATTTTAGCCAGCGCGCATTGACTCTTTCCAATCTTGACATAACATACAATGACATTACAATTGACACAGTTAATACAACCAAGTTTCTAGGACTTACAATAGATCGAAATTTAAATTGGAAGGCGCATGTAGAGACCCTGACTAAAAGAATAAGCAGTAGTGCGTACGGCTTGTACATTCTGTCACGTACTGTTAACATAGATGCGTTACTAACTGCTTACTACGGGTTAATTGAATCTGTTCTCAGATACGGTGTTATCTTTTGGGGTAACTCAACTGACAAAGAAGTTAAAGCACAAAAGAGATGCTTCAGAGCCATGTTCAAGTTAAAAATTACCGATAGTTGTAAGCCCTATTTCATACGCTATAAAATATTGACATTGGCATCTCTTTATATTCTGGAATCAGTAATGTTTATTAGATATAATAGTAATTTATTTTCGCGTATGGCAGATAATTTCTCAGAAACAGGCGTGATCAAAGTCAGCTCTGTCTGCATAGTAGTAGGACTGCACGTATGCGCAAGAGTGTTTTTTGCATGGCCCCCCATCATTTATAATAAGTTACCAAAAAGTTGGAGGGAGCTTAATAATATACATTTTTTATTGTTTTTATTTACTGTTGACATTTATAATTTATAATTTATTATTGTTTGCTAAATTCAATGTACATTAATTATATTGACTTGATTACCAAAATGATTAACAATCGTAATTATTAATATTTGCACGCCGTAATATGTGGCAAACATGTCTGAACCTGTACTTTTTTTAATGTTATCTTGCATGCACGTTTTTATTTCTGTATGTGTACACATATTTGAGCAAATAAATATATATCTTATCATTAAGCCTGACAAACTTCATCCTAAAGTATGACCTAGAAAGTAAGAAAGTACTTCTTAATATTTTTTATAATATAATAATAAATTTGGCATTGAAATAGCTCGAAAAGAAATTAAAAGGTTACATAGTTTTTATACACTTCGTCGCCGGTCGAAATGAAGTAAATTCCCTGCAACAATTTTGGGGATTCCCCTTATTTGAATATAGTCCATCCTACCTTTGTTTAACTATGTATACTTCGTCACTTGTCGAAAAGAGGTAATTCCCCGCAATCATTTTGGGGACTTCCCCATATTTAAATATACTTTTAGGTAAGGCACATTTAAGAACAAAAATCGGAATTCGCAATTCTGAACGTACAAAGTGGACCTACTGGGTGGTTCAGTATCTATGTTTTACATACTTAATTAGATTGATTACAAAAAAAAAGAAGTTTGTTCACAGATTAGATACTTTAATAGCTAGTACTAACTAATTATAATTAGTTGTTGTGATTATTATGTTAATCTGATCGTTTTTTGTAAATGTTTCATAAGGTATTTTTAACTCCAAGGGGCATGCCTTCTTCGGCGGGATCTCATGGCATCATGGAGGGTGCGATTGTCGCAACCCCGCGCTGGGCACGCCACAATTGCGGCAATAAGACCCCTCTTTGAGGAGTGGCTTGAGAGGCGCCACGGCGTCCTCACCTTCCGCCTGACGCAGGTCCTCACCGGACACGGCTGCTTCGGGAGGTTCCTGTTCAGGATAAGGCGGGAGGAAACACCCGGGTGTCACCATTGTGTGGATCGGCCTGAGGACACGGTGGAGCATACGGTAGAGGTCTGGCCGGCTTGGGCGGAGCAACGCCGTGTCCTCGTAGAGGCGATCGGCGGCGGTGATCTCTCGCGTCCGGCCCTGGTTCAGGCCATGGTACGGAGCGAGAGGAAATGGCAGGCCGTCACCTCCTTCTGCGAAGCGGTAATGCTAGCGAAGGAGGAGGCGGAACACGTGAGGGAGAGGCAAATTTCGCGCCCTCACGCCCCTAACCGCCGCAGGAGAAGACGCCCGGGGCGGGAATCGCGAGCCGATTTCCGGCCACCGTAGGCGCGGTCTTGCGGACGGTGAGCTACCCATTGCTCGATAAGGACCAAGCCCGGGTCGACGGCACGTTGTGTTCCACGCGCGCCTCAAAGAGATGTCAGCAGAATTGACGGGGTCCGCTAGGGCCAATGCCTGCCGGGGGTTCGAAGAAAACCGATAGGGAAATCGTGGCCCCCGGCAACAGGGCAACCGAAGGAACACGGGTGGGTTTTAGTCAGTAAGAGTCTGACACGCCCTCCCGCTCTGCCCAGAGCGGGAGAAGTTATTTGATAATTTCCCACCCAAAAAAAAAAGAATAAGGGGCATGCCTTCACATTTAATCTAAGTAAGGCAGCAGAGAGCGCAGGTAAGGAATTTAAAGCTTCAGTAGTTTTAAGGGGAATATTAGTAAAAAGTTTCAAATTCCTGAGCTATTTGTATATTGAATTGATGGAGCCATGCAATCTCTAAATTAAATTGAGAATTTCGCAGTTTTTCCTACCTGTTTCATTATTTATTATTTGCCAGGTAGATTTTATTATCAGCTTATTTTATTTTATTGCTAATATAAAGAGCTTTGGCTATTTTGCAACACACTTATGAAAGCTTGTATTATTCATATGTTGCTTTAGACCATAAAGTTCAAATAGTTTTTCCCTGCTTTTACAAAAACCTGGAGTCGCCCAATCACTAAATAAGATCATAAATTTGTGTAAATACTCTTAGTCTTTAGACCCTCTCCTCACTGGTCGGTACGTCTGCGGTGCGACATCGTTTCTGTACCGCGTGACGTCACGCGTTTTACTGCATCGGTACCGAAAGCTTACCGAGCGCATTATATACATATAAAATTATAAACGGGAAAGTGAGTTTGTATGTTTGTTTGTTTGTTCGTCTTTCACGCTAAAACAGCTGAACGGATTTGGATAAAATTTGGCACATGGGTTGACTATGACCTGGACACACACAGGACAATACGTACAAAACATATAATACAAAACACGCACACACACATTCATAGACAAACAAACAAGACACACGAGGGGGGGAGGATACAGGGTACATAGGATACTTTTTACCCTGATAGTACGTTCCCGTGGAATAATTTTCGACATGCACGCGGGCGAAGCCGCTCACAAAAGCTAGTAAATTATATAGTACGAGAGCCCACGACCAAAACCATGTCACATCGTTTTACGGCCAAAACCGTATAAAATCGTTAGTTTTGATGATTTTGAACCCGACTGGGTGGGCAGTACCGGTCAGAAACACCACAGTTTTATGGGAGCCCATTACAGCTATGTCAAACAAAAAATATATATAAATAAATACAGACGGTTTAATCACAATATGTCTGATATTAAGAATGTACATCATTTTCGTAGTTTATTACGAAAAAGTTTGTTTTGAGACATTTTGAGTGTCAAAAATGGCCCGAGCGCATTTTCAAAAATATCAAAAAGTTTAACCGATCTGTCTCATAGCAACCTGGTTATTTTTTTTTTAATCTCTTGTTTATTTACCGGGGTTACTTAAAACCCGTTTTCAGAATTTTTGAATGTCACCAATAATTCCAAAAACCAAAACAATGTTTCGGACCCGCCCGATAAACGCACGGTGTTTGTTACGCTCCTATGCCTCAGGACATCGAAGATGAGTCCGACAATAATTAAAAACAATGAAATTTTTTAAACAGTATTTTTCAATCGTTATTCCAGTTTCCTTTTGTCCAATTTATATATTTTTTTAAACATTTTAATTTTAGTTCGATGGTACCTTACCCGAGTAAACTCTTTATTAATCCTACGTAAAAACGCCGTATTATGATTTATTAATAACTTCTAATTATCGAATAGTTGTCTGATTAGTAACGTGAGACATTAAATTTGTCTGATATAATTTTTGTCTACATCTGGACAACCTTTTTCATTATGTCCAACAGTTTTCAGACAGAATACTATATGTCACCGATCGCAAAAATTTTTCAACAAGTTCAAAATGGTTTCAATACATAAGATGCTCACATTTTCTTCTGAAAAATGATTTATTCGCATCAACTGACCCATGTTTACATGAAAACAAGATTTTCAGACGGGTTGCTATGTAATGCTAGGTTTTACTTTTTGCCTCATTTTTAATTTTCTCAAATTATGGTCTCCTGGGTACGTGTGACGCTACTGGTTTCTGAAAATTGTGTTTTCGGTATCTAAAACTGTATCGTTCAACTACATTCTGAAAATCAGACAGATTGCTATAAAACAGTTAGGATTTTTTTTGACATATTTATTAGGTTAGAAGGCGCACGGAAAATTTCTAAAATTAGGATTTTTGAATTTCAGAATAACCAAATCTATCGATTACATACGATTTTATTCGTAAAAAGATAAGGCAAAAATTTTGGTCATGGACTCTTTTACCAATATAATTAATTTGGATTTGGAATTCTAAATGAAAGCCATGCGCGCGTGCGGTACCGTTTCGGTACAGAGTGCTTACCGACCAATGAGGAAACATAGCAGTACCGAAACGGTACATAATCGGTACCGAAACGATACCGTACCGACCAATGAGGAAAGGGCCTTAGTGGAAAAATGTCATTAAATTGCGAGTTTAATAGTGAAAAGAACTCTGTGTAGAACTCATTTGGGTCACCTTTATAAATCTCTGAACACATAATTCACTGGCCAAGGAATTGTTTAATTTCTCGAAACTTTTACATGTAATTGGCCTAAACCAAATAGATAAGACATTTATTCAGTGCACATAAAAGACACGCATAAACACAATTAAATGATAACAAATTACATGAATATATATAAAAACAAGATACCAATATACAAAAAAGAAAAAACAAGGCTAAGGCTCTGTCTAAGGTTACACCTAGATATTTAGGATCGAACACTGCCCCAAGTGTTCAATCTTTGTTCCTCGCCACGTGATATTGAGCGTCCTATTAGAGTGTCGATTGCGGAGGTGGAATGTGCAAGATTGTGTTTTGGACGGGTTTGATCGGAGGACATAACTGTCATAGTATTTTCCCAGCGAATCTAGCGCCAGTGACAGTTTATGTTCAACATCGCCGAAAGTTGCCGACTGAGCCGCCAGTATGTTGGTATTGTAGGTAGATCCTCCTTCGTACATGTTAACTCATAATTATTCACTATGTTGTTAGTATAACTAGACAACACTTTATTTCAATTCCGCACAATGAGTTATATTCCGAGGCGATTGTTAATTTTCTTGAGCTTAGTCGAGAGCTGGCCTTAAGTGTACCGGTAAATAAGTAAGTATAAGCACGTAAGCATCACAAGTATTTGATTTGCGAAACAACGGGAACACCCCGGGATCCCGCACTTGACGGAATAATTATTATTTGCCTCAGAAACAGGCCCATTTGCTTAAGACCCGAGCGAACCTTATGTAAATACATTGTGCCGTGTAATGTTTTCATTATAAATAATTAATTAGAAATGATAACATCTGTAACTTTGCATTTATATTTATACTGATAGTGTTACCCCACCAGTATCGATTTAATTAACTAACATTTTTCAATCAAACTGGCTACTAACAACAAAAACAAGTTAACAAAGGTATTTTTTTCTAGGTGACAACCAAGTAGGTATAGTACCGACCAAAAGTCCAAAGGCAATCTCACAAAGCAATAGACTGACGCTTCGGTTTGACTTACGACCTTCGTCTATAAGTTGTTACAATACTGTAGACACGCACATTACACACACACACACGCACTTTGTCTGCAACTCATAGTAATGACTAGTTCGATAATTATTCGTTTTTTGTTTCATTCGTCTTGTTCACATAAATATTAAAGTTTAGCAGGTAGACCACAGAAAACTAAGTAAATTATTTCGATTTCTGTAGGGTAGACATACCTACTTATGCAATTCGTAACGAGTTAGAACTTTGTTGGTTCGTGATTATTGTCGGTGACGAGTATTTAGCTATTAGCGGTGTTGTGGTTATTATTTTCAAAATGCAGTCAAATAAAAAGTGAATGCAGTAAAAGTGAATGTAATATACACAAATTTCTAATGAAACCGGACTAAGTGTGAGTGTTATCATTTAAATATTTCATATTTTACTAAACATAAATCTTAATCAAAGGTATTGTTCACAGAACAGAGGTATTGTTGAGATAGAAGATGACTTTAAAGTTTTAAATTCATTATTACGTATAATTCGATTAGTAAATGATAAATAATTAGGTATTATGTGTGATAAATACAATGTTATTCTTTGTTCTAGAGAAATACTGCGAGGGTTAAGATATATGAGGAATAGGCTTATTATCGAGATGCAGTGACGTCAAATGGTGAATGAATATGAAACAAATGGTTTCATACCCAACGAGATATTTTGCTGAATTATTAAATACGTCATTATGAACCGTTCGCCGTGCACTCTGATGCCTTGCCTTGCCTGAAGACCAGCTAGAAAACCGTTTTTGACAGAAAGGCATAAACCTGAACATTTAAGTTTCGCACGATAATATTAAGACTTCAAGTGGGACACTGCTATATTTTAACCTTAAAATATTTACCATACCAACTTAATAAACAACAGATTCGTTATTGCATGAATTTGTTGTAGCGAGTTTTTAAGCAAGTTTCAATATGGTGTTTGTCGTATTTCTTGCAGATAAACCGAAAATGTTTAAGATTATTTTAGTCATATTATTATTTTAGGATTAAAATTTGAGGTTTAGTTTCTCTATTTTACATTTTCATCTATTTTACATCTTATTCAGCTGAAGTTCAGATAAATAATTGTAGCAGTTTGTTAACTTATGTAAAATAAATATAACGAATAAATATATTTTTTAATTTTGTTATCATATATCACGCATTTTTTATTCTAAACCTTTTATTGCAATACCTAACAACATGAAAAAGCAGCAATATTTAAAAAAATATTACTATCGAAAACAAAAATAATAATATTTGCAAAAAACCGCACTGTGCTTTACGAGATTAGAACCTGAGGCAGTTTGAATTGGCGGTGATCTCTCGCGTCCGGCCCTGGTTCAGGCCATGGTACGGAGCGAGAGGAAATGGCAGGCCGTCACCTCCTTCTGCGAAGCGGTAATGCTCGCGAAGGAGGAGGCGGAACGCGTGAAGGAGAGGCAAATTTCGCGCCCTCACGCCCCTAACCGCCGCAGGAGGAGACGCCCAGGGCGGGAATCGCGAGCCGATTTCCGGCCACCGTAGGCGCGGGCTTGCGGACGGTGAGCAATGGGTAGCTCGCCGTCCGATAAGGACCAAGCCCGAGGGTCGACGGGGTGTTGTGTTCCACGCGCGCCTCAAAGATATGTCAGCAGAATTGACGGGGTCCGCTAGGGCCAATGCCTGCCGGGGGTTTGAAGAAAACCGATAGGGAAATCGTGGCCCCCGGCAACAGGGCAACCGAAGGAACACGGGTGGGTTTTAGTCAGTAAAAGTCTGACACGCCCCCCGCTCCACCTAGAGCGGGAGAAGTTATTTGATAATTTCCCACCCCAAAAAAAAAAGAAGTTTTTTTTTAAATTGTCTAGAAATGAATTATATCAATCGCAGTTATACTCTATCTACACCCGGCAGGAATGTTTTTTCAGGGACATGCATTTTCATCTCCTCATTATGCTATTCACGGACTTAGCAGCTTTTACATGGGGTTAATCGAAATCAGTGTATCATCGAAAAGTAAGCATGAAGAATGCAAGACCGCGAAGAAAGCTCGAAAGTTTTTCCACTTCGCCTCGGAATTCTCGGTTAGGTTTCTTTTGATCATTCATTAGAAAATAGGATAAATGATTTGTCGCCTTGTGCAAAAAAGTTGGACAACAGGAAGCTCTACCTTCCGTCTACCTATGTTAAGTAGGATACAAGAGATACGAAAATGTTTGCACCCTGTTAATGTTAAAAACCCGAGGTGGGCTCGGAACGATTAGGTTTTCTTTTGAACATTCATAAATATATAGAAGTTAATTTTCAGAAAGATGCAGAAACTTTGGAGTGAAGATAATGAAGGATGCAAGAAGCTTGTGTAGGCTAGGTCTAGGTGTAGGCTAGGCCTAGGTGTTCTTTTGGCTATTCATACAGAAATAAGAATTACTTTTTCGACGCATAAGAGAATGTCAAAATTGAAGCACCTTACATTTATGTTCTGCTTACTTATGGGGCCTCCAACTCCAAATTGCTTCTTACTGAACATATTTTGGCTTTTTTTGGGTTTTACTCAAAAGTATTTCTGAAAATTTGGGGGCCCCTTACGACCGGGGGCCCGAGGCGAGCCGTCCCTGTCCCCTGTAGTCCGCCAAAGGTAATAGTAATGGCATTAGTGATGTTTGTCTGTTCGCTCAGGGATGACCCGCCGACAGAGCGTCGCAGAAAGAGTGCAAGCACTGGCGCAGGTGAGCACTAAGTATTTTGAATCCTTTATTTTTATTTTTGAACTGCCTCGTCGTTCTAGTGGTCGCAAGCACTACTGCTGAGCATGGGGTTCTGGATTCTAATTTCTCACTAGCAGCCCGGAGTCTAGATTATGTGCCTGGTTGATGGCAATAGGCTTGCCTCCTGTTATATGGAACTTAAACATAACTGGCTAAATGTGGGTGTACTACATCATGTGTGCACCTCTGCCAAACCCTTGGAAAACAGGCCTGATATTATGTTATTTGTTTGTTATTTGAAAAATTAGTTTACAGGTAGGTTTACTTACGACCAATTCTCTTACATTTTTGTATAATTATAACTGCACTTCGTAAAAGATAACCAACTTAACTAAGACACTTTCTACTTAGTTCAAACAAAGCCGCCGTCCACGGTCGACTTGGAAATGTTACTGCAGAGCCTGGAGGGCGGCCCGAAGCGCAACCCGGCCTACGACCCCAACTTCGGCTATGAGCCCTACTGGGCGGATGGCGGCTGGGTGTTCGACAAGATCCCCCACGTGAAGGATAATACCTTACTTATGTGTGGAGTCAAGTGTCCTGCAGTCTATACAGAGTCAGTATATGGATAAGAATTTTTATTTCTTTTATGTAATTTAATGTAAAATTTAAATATCATACAACTATTTTCTTTCCGCGAGTTCATCCCCTTGAAAGTCAATTCTACTACTATTATTTACATACCTTTTACGTGGAATGAAAGTTGAACACATTGAATTATTTTCTAAACTGCACGACCTAATCACGTGCTGTACAGGGTTTTTTTTATTTCCATGAAATGCTCATGATGTCAATGAATGAATGTTGGTTATAAAAGGGATGAATGAAGGCATCAAGCTGCATGCAGCTGAGATTGACATTAGAATGCTAAGAGAGAAGTGTGGTGTTACGCTAAAGAATAGAAGAGACGATTATATTAAGCAGGAATTCTGAAAGTAACGCCAGTTTTCTTTTCGTGTGGTTAGTGACTAACCCAGGTTAGTCACTAACCACACGAAAAGAAAACTGGCGAGAGTTTTAAAGCCGCCCAAGGGCCTCTGACTTGGCTTCACATGCCGTCAAGACATGCCAGTTTCCTCACGATGTTTTCCTTCGCCGTTTTTAAAGCAAGAAATAATTGTACAATACGCTCATGAAATAACTTGGGAAAGGGGCAGGAAGGAGATGTGTATAAGCAAGTAGTCTCGTTGAGGTGGCTGCGCTAAGATACGCCGTGAAATAGGTACAACATTAACGTTACGTAACTTACGTTTTCTTGCAATTTGTAGTATCAGATCGTATGGTAATACAATTTGCAGTATCAGATCGTATGGTAATACAATTTGTAGTATCAGATCGTATGGTAATACAATTTGCAGTATCAGATCGTATGGTAATACAATTTGCAGTATCAGATCGTATGGTAATACAATTTGCAGTATCAGATCGTATGGTAATACAATTTGCAGTATCAGATCGTATGGTAATACAATTTGCAGTATCAGATCGTATGGTAATACAATTTGCAGTATCAGATCGTATGGTAATACAATTTGCAGTATCAGATCGTATGGTAATACAAACTTTTGACGCCACAGTAACGAGAATGTATTAAATAAATGCAATTGTTCCAGGTACGGGACGATATGTGGACGAAATAAAGACTATAAATACGTAACTTATGAAAATTACTGTCAGCTCAGAAATGCGGATTGCAGCGACGTAGCTCGTAATTATATTTTCATAATCAGAAAACAAAAGAGGAGCTCGTGGCTAATAAATAAAAGCCGCAAGGGTGGATCGCAGGTTAACGCTTGCCTAAGTCCGTGGATGGGTGGCCATCCATTTCTACCCCTCCATATCTTGGAAAGCACGTTAAGCCATTGGTCCCGGTTGTCATTTTGTAGTTCTTTGACAGTCGTTACGGGTCGTCAGACTCAGAAGTCCGAAAGTCTGACAGCCAGTCTTACCAAAGGGTATCGTGTTGCCAATTATTGAGTTGTGGAGCTCAACGTCCTGTATAGTGCTATCTCTTTCTCACATTGAAGTAAGATTTAAATAATACTGTTAGGAGGTGGTGGTAGGCCCCAAATAAGGGATGGCGATTTTAAAAAAGGTTTGTTTTTATTTAAATTATTTTGGGGTTATAACATATATTTTTGAAATGTGTTAATTAAGCCCTTTCATCCATATTCAATTTATAGTGACGTCACATAGCCTATAACCAGCGGACGATCAATACACTTTAACAGGGTTGGCATATAACAAACAAGTTGTTTTAAAACACGTATTTTAAACAGTGTTTAAAACAGTTTGAAATAAAACAGTGTTTTTTATTAGGTGTTTAAATAAAGTTTTAAACGTTGAGAAAAAAAAACATGGTTTTAAATTGCGAACGAATGAAAATAAATGAAAATTTATACATTTTTAGGGCTTGAAATCAGGGACTGAAAGCGGTTACGGTTAAAGGTTAAGATACCTCAAAAATATACCGGTACCGGTTTAAAATAAAGGTTGAGCTTTACCGATATCTTCATAAAAAAAGATTGGGCTAAATAGTTGTTTAACCTTTATACGATTTCGGTACCGTCAAACATGCGAGACAAAGTCAAATCATTTATTTCAAATAGGTCCTCCTTGTATGGCACTTTTGAACGTCAAAATTTACAAAATAATAAAATTGATTCTAGTCGCCCCTTCCAAAAGGTAGTTTTCGTATGGAGAAGAATGGGCAAGAAACTCCACCGTTACTCTTTTAAAATGTTTTATAATATTTTGTAAAGGTGACGATGCATCTAAAATAAAATTACTATACCAAAGAATTAAAAATGAAGCAACGACAGATAATTTAATTATGTGATAGATACATAGTGCTCACATATTTATTTACAAACATTGTAAAAGCAGACGATTTTCCTAAACTTTCATAATTTATAAGTCAGTGTGTGAAGAAGTAGGTAATCACAGAATGTAAAATCAATTTATTTATTTAATACTTTAAGCACACAAATGTACAGAGGCGGACTTAATGCCATAGGCATTTTCTACCAGTCAACCTTTGGGTGATGCAGAGACAAACAGTGGTAGGTGCAATAACGAAAATTGTGGAATAAATGTTTATTTAAATATAAGGATATACATATATATATATATATTAAAAACTTTGAATATAAAATATATACTTAATCATAAAAACATGAACATACATATACATATTGTGTACCCCATGGGTATGTTACAGTGATACAATAATGTTAACTGTAAGAACTGTCTTTTCACTTGTGACAAACAATGAATAAATGAATAAGAATATGAAGATCATATTTAAATTAGCATACATAAATGAGCCATTCCGTGAAAAATTGTGCCTAAGGAAAAAATATTGTCACAAAAATTGACAAACAATTTACAAGACATTCTCATTCTCTGTTGAACGCAGTTTTTTTTAATGTACTGTTTAGTTCATAAGCTTTAAAAAAAAATATGACGCAGTCAATTGTTGCTAATTTAACAGATTAATAATTAAAAATAAGAAGCAAAACAGGCAATTTTAGCGTGTCACACCTCCTGTCGCTAACTTTGACTAACCGTTTTTCATGGTTTTCTAAGACACACCTCAGCGTTTTTTGTGAGGTTTTAAAGAATACTGTTTTGTTTTAATTTATAACATTAATTTTATAAACAAAAAAATTCATGAAATAATGATAATCAAATTAGCACCAAGGTGGACATTCCACTTTAGTCACTACTGTTTTATTTGCTTTTAATAGTACAAAACTAAAAAAACAAGTTATTTTCTTTTCATGGTAATATTATTATGGTAGATCAGCCATTTCTTTTTACCCATCAGGCCACCGTGACGCGGTAATCGGTGACGAAAAGCGTACGAACTACAGGTAGTCAAATAAGAAGTCCACTATAGTCACAGTAATAACGTGATACTGGGAAGTTCTTAAAACATTATTTCATTTACAAATTATACCTTATATATCTCCCTATGTAATAAAATAATGATTCCCTCTAAAAGAACAAATAATATTGGTTTCGTCGTCATTATTGTTAGTAAAGCGGGAGTTCGTCACGTCCGTTTAGTGTCGTTAAATATTAGTAAAATTTTAAAATTGTCCATTTTGTCCCTTTAGTAACGGGACAATTTTTTACGGAATGGCTCAAATACATAAATATACTAAAACAAATAAAACAAACAATAGGAAAACACTAAAGTTGTAATGAAACTGCCAGCTTCTTGCGAATGTGCTCGCGAACTTTAACTTTAAAGGATAATCGGTTGGTTGCCATCCTGATTTCCAGGGGAAGCGCATTCCACAGAGAGATAGATTTAACGAAGAAGGAAGAGTGAATGAAGTCAGTACGGTGAGCGGGACAATGAAGAAGACGATTATGTAATGAGCGTAGATTTTTATTGTGGTTTGCGCAAAACCTACTGGAAGTGGGGAGCTAGATAACTAAAGGAAGAGGGAGAGACAAGAAACGAAAACAAGGTGGTCAGCGCCCTTTACTCTCTGCGCTGGCATATGGGCAACCCCTTTAGAAGCAATCGTTGCGCAAAGACATGAGCATGTTTACGCAGATTGAATACGAATCGAATGCAATTATTGAGGAGACGGTCTAATTTGTTGAGGAGATCTGCATTCAGGTCATAATAGCACATATCACATAATCGATGATTGGGAAAATTAAGGACTGCACAAGCATTGTCTTTGTACTCGATGGTATTAAGTTTTTCAAGCGGTATAGAGCCCGCAGCGTTCCAGTAACCTTCTGGCTGAACCTAGCGACTTGAGTACGCCAGTTCAGGGTACTATCAATGTGCAAGCCTAGGTCTTTTAAGTCATTGCTAAATAGAACAATCGTACCATTGAAGAGGATTGGTGGCAAGGTTGTACAATCCATCTTACTAATGCTACGAGGACTCCCAATGATGATCGCCTGACACTTTTTAGAGTTTACTGTTACCCAAAACCTATCAGACCAGGTTTTTATGGCTATCAAGTCCCTGTTTAATTTGTCAATGGCGTCATGAAATTTATCAACCCTCCCCTCACAGTACAACTGCAAGTCATCTGCATACAGATGATACGCACACTGAAGTTCGAAAGCTATAAGATTTATGAAAATACAAAACAGAAGAGGAGAAAGTATACCGCCTTGAGGAACGCCAGCTTCTAAATCACACCAGCATAAACAAGAATCCCCAGCATGAACGAACTGCTGACGTTCCTGAAGATAAGAGGAGAACCATTTCAGTGCTTCCGGAGAGACCACAATATATGACAGAATGGCTAACAGGATGTCGTGACTGACGGTATTAAAGGCATTCGAGAAATCAACCAACACTAGAGCAGTAACTTTGGTATCTTCAAGTCCTGCTGTTATATCGCCAGTAACTTTCAAGAGGGCAGAAACAGTGCTGTGGCCAGGCCTGAACCCAGGTTGAAAAGGGCTATGAGTAAGTTACAATAAACTAAAATTGGAGAATTGTGTGTGGACATAGGCCTCGAGCACTTCGGATAGGAAGGGAAGGATACAAATTGGACGGAAGTCGGTTGGAAGAGAAAGATTAGATAACTTAGGTAGTGGACGGACATAGGCTTTACGCCACAGGGAAGGGAATACTCCGATGTAAAGGGAAAAATTAATTTTGTGGGTAATTAATCACAGATAGTAGTTAATCAAGAATGGTTAAGATCACACGGGTGATATTGTCACATCCCACCGCTTTTGATTTGACGGAGAGAATGATCTTTCTGATTTCTCCTGGTTCAACTGAAATGAAACTGAAAGAATTAATATAAGGACGCGTTAACCAGATATTAGAGACAGAGTTTGTTGCTTCATTAGACGATCCATGGTAGGAACAGTGGAAAAATGTCGGTATCGTCTAAATCAATTGAGTTAAGAAGATCTAAATGTCGCGATTTGCCGATACCAAGAGTTCCAAGAAATTTCCAAATATCGGCAAAAGAGGATGAATTGATAGTATTCAGAATATGGCGGCATTTAGCATTGTGTATCATCTGATTGTATTTATTCCTTGCAGCCTTGAACAAAGTCCAGTTCTCATCAGTACGCTCCCTTTTAAATTTACAGAACGCACGGTCCCTACATCGCATTGCCATCTGTATTCCTCTTGTTATCCATGGTGCAGGTGGGCGTTTTAACTTAACTTTTTTAACGTGAGCATGGATGTTATACAGGTTGACTACAACGTCATTGAAGAACGCAACCTTATCGTCAACCAAATACAAAATTATTTACCGTAAACTAATCTTGGACTTGCAGAATAGAGCTATTCACGTCAAGATTTTGTGACCGTCGGTTTATTTTAAAGATCAATTATGTGTCATCTGCAAATAACACCATCTTCGGTTGATTTTGAAGTAATTGGCGTAAATCATTCATGTAAACTAAAAACAGGAATGGACCCAATATCGAACCTTCAGGAACGCCCATTGCCATTTCAGACAAGTTTGATGTCATTTGTTTAACAGAACATTGGTTAAAAGATCATAAAGTAATGTCAATTTACTATGAAAATTATTGTGTAGTTACTCATTTCAGCCGAAAACGTATGATACATGGCGGGTCATTAATATTAGTAAAAAATTCTATTAAATCGAAAGAACGAAAAGACATCATAGGACTGTCTGTTGAACACACCATTGTGTTGAACTTGATAAGCATGTTATAGTATGCGTATACAGACCTCCAAGTTACCAGAATCTACCTATGTTTGATTCTGTAATGGAAGATGTACTAAAGAAACTTAGTGCTAGTAGTAAGTCAATAATCATATTATGTGGTGATTTTAATATTAATTTATTAGAAAATAACTCAAACACTATCAGATTATTAAGTCTTTTTAGGTCATTTGATTTGTCAAATGTTTTTATTGAACCAACCCGAGTGACAGCTTCTTCTGCCACTTGTATAGCTAATATATTTTGTAATTGTGATTACTTACATAAACAAATTGTAAATAAGTTGCCATCTGATCACAGTGGACAACCAATAACATTTTGCACCTACATGCCTTTACAAAAAATTCAAATAAGGTTTAGGCCAATTACATGTAAAAATTTAGAGAAATTAGATAACTCTTTGGCAAGTAAATTATGTGATAAGAGTTTTAATAATATTTTTGACCCTAATGAGTTTTACGCCGAGTTCTTTTCACTATTAAACAAGCAATTTATTGACACTTTTCCACTAAAGACTAAAACTATTTACACAAAGTTCTTATTTAGTGATTGGGCCACTCCAGGTATTCGTAAAAGCAGGGAAAAACTTTTTGAACTTTATGGCCTAAAGCAACATATGAATAATACAAGCTTTCATCAGTATGTCGCAAAATATTCTAAAACTTTTAAAAGTGTGTGCAAAATAACTAAAGCTCTTTACATTAGCAATAAAATTAAATCAGCTGATGATAAAATAAAAACTACCTGGCAAATAATAAATAATTGGGGTAAATCGTTAATGTAAACTGAAAAGAGGAATGGACCCAATATCGAACCTTGAGGAACACCCATTGCCATTTCAGACCCCAACGAGTTTACGCCGTTTACCTGAACTTTAACCTTTCTATCTTTCAGGTATGATCTAAGTAAATCAAGATCTGTATTCCTAATCCCATTGTGCTCTAATTTCAGCAGAAGTGTCTCATGGTCTACACAATCAAACGCCTTTGAGAGGTCGCAAAAGATTCCAATGGCATCTTGTGCTTCTTTCCAGGCATTAAAAATGTTATTTATTAGGGTGACACCGGCGTCAGTGGGACAACGCCCTTTGGTGAAACCGTACTGTTGTTCATGAAAGATGGAATTTTTATTAAAGTGACGTAACATTTGATTGAGCATCAACTTTTCAAACACCTTACTGAGAACTGGCAGAATTGACACAGGCCTATAATTTTTGGGTTCTTTACTGTCACCGAACAATGGAACGACTTTACTGTGGTATTTCATGAGATCCGGAAAGACTCCTTGGTCTACACTGACATTAAATATATAAGCTAATAAATTAGGGCGCAATGGTTTCGATAATAGATCTACAGATTTTTACAGACATTGCCCAGAGATCCTCTGCTGATTTAATTTTAAGATCTTTAAAAGCATAACAGCCTGGGGGTTTGTATGCCGAAACCTAAACTCCAAAGGGCGTGCCTTCACATTCTGTCTAAGTAAGGCAGCAAAAAAAGCGGGTGAGGAATTTAAAGCTTCAGTAGTTTTAAGGGGAATATTAGCAAAAAAGTTTTCAAATTCTTGAGTTATATTTATAACTGAGTTAATGGGGTCATGTGCAGTCTCTAATTCAGTATTTTCCTATCTGTTTCATTATTTATTATTTTCCAGGTAGTTTTTAATGCTAATATAAAGAGCTTTGGCTATTTTGCACACACTTTTAAAAGTTTTTGAATATTTTGCAGCATACTTATGAAAGCTTGTATTATTCATATGTTGCTTTAGGCCATAAAGTTCAAATAGTTTTTACCTGCTTTTATGAACACCTGGAGTCACCCAAGCACTAAATAAGAACTATGTGTAAATACTTTTAATCTTTAGTGGAAAAGTGTCATTAAATTGCGTGTTTAATAGTGAAAAGAACTCAGCGTAGAACTCAATTGGGGCACCTATTATTAAAACTCTGAACACATAATTTATTTGCCAAAGAATATTTAATTTCTCTAAACTTTTACATGTAATTGGCATAAACCTTATTTGAATTTTTTGTGAAGCAAAATGTTATTGTTTGTCCACTGTGATCTGATGGCAACTTATTTACAATTTGTTTGTGTAAGTAATCACAATTACAAAAAATATTATCTATACAAGTGGCAGAAGAATGGCGAAAGAAGACGGTGCGGCGCGGCCACAGTCGTGTCCTTCTGATCGGAAATAAAAACCAATAGGTACTGAGTTACAATCAGCAAGTGAACGACAGACAGAGTGTGGCGGCGGTGCGTCAAAGAAAACCCCTATTTATTAAGGTTTAGGTAATGCTACCGATACTTTTATAAAGGTTAATGGTACTGCTACCGAAACATACCTGTATGCATTACCAACCTCAAAATTCAGCTACTGAAAAAAATAACGGTATCGAAATATTTCGGTAACCCTTATATAACGGTATGACGTCATACTGAAATTTAAAGGTAGGTACCTTAATTTTTGGGTAATTCAGTCCCTGCTGAAATAGCTCGAAAAAAGTTTAAAAACGTTACATAGTTTTATACACTTCGTTGCCTGTTGAAATTAAGTAATTCCCCGCAACTATTTTGGGGATTCCCTTTGAATATAGTCTATCCAACCTATATACCTATATCTATAATTCGTCAAGGCTCATGCAGACCAGCGCGATATCACGCTGGTCTGCACGAGTCCTCACTTGTCGAGAAGAGGTAATTCCCCGTTCAGTGTCTGTGTTACACACCGACTTAGATTGATTACAAAAAATAAAGTATTTTAACAGATTAGACTAATCTAATCGGTGATATTTAGAAGAAGAAAAAGAACAAACTAATTTGTCTAACTATATCTACGTTGTTGTGATTATTATGTTATTCTGATCATTTTTAGATATGTTTCCTCAGGTAATATTTTAGATATGTTTCCTTCAGGTATAATTCGAGCACGGAACTAAATGTCGTAAGTCTCAATTCTTATTTCGTTTATAACTAAAGTAATAATTGATTTAGAGAAAAAATATCTTATATATGGACAATAAACTATATTTTCTTACTGTCAATAATTATTTTAGACATAAAAGTCGAGCAATCTTTGTTTTAATTCCAAATTAATAATCTTTAAAAATGATATGATTTTCGAATAAAAATGAATCGAGCAAAAATGTTCCAATTACGTAACTGGCTTATAGTATATGGACAGAAAAAGATCCACTAAATCATATACTAAAGTTTAATTTTGATTGTATGCGTGACTTTTCAGAATATTAATGCAAATTAACATACAATTTAGGGAGCCTCCTCTTAAAAAACCCGCTGCAGACGTACCGTAAACCGGGGTTACTTTGATCAATTTTAGACTTTGACACCATTTTTTGACGATCTAAATAAACGTAAAAATATGAAATTAAAATATAATAATCGGTTTTTTCTCTTCTTTAAGCCTGCCAAATAAAAAAAATATGGACTCGCGTTGTTTTTATTTTTTTACAAAAAAAAAAAAAAAAACAACGCGATCAATGTTACATTAAGAATGGGGTTACTTTGAAACCACTACTTTTTTTACTGCCACTCTAAAGTAAACTCGCTAAAAACCTCGTAAAAAAATAAAAAATAAAATTCGGTCAAGTACTTTATAAGTTAGGTATCTTTTTAATGTAGTAGTGTAGTGGTAACTTTGATTAAATACCAAATGATACAAATTAATAACTTTAACTGATTTATTAGATTATTTACTAGAAACAACGTAGAAACTTTACTTATACAGGCTTCATTGAGTTGTTCTACTTGGTATTTTTTGTAGTCTCGCGTCCCGATCTTTTTTTTTGTAATCTCGTGGCATAGCATCTACAAAAAAAAAACAATATGTGTTAATTTATAACAAAATGAATATCCTGGTGGTCAAACCCGCGTAAAATAATAAAATAAAACTAAAGCAACGCCGCAGGATAAAAAGAAAGTTCATTATATACCCAGGTAAAAGAATTTTTGGTATCGATGAGATCCCCGGGGACACGTACTTACAAACTTACAATTGTACAACCCCACAAAACTACAAACTCAGAAACGAGCCCTACTTATTATATTAGTATTGAAAGTTTACATGAAAACATCGGAAGCTGCCAAAAAATAATTCTTGGGATTACGTTGATCCTTTGATTAATTTCACCACGTATAAGTGATCAAAGACGCCCCGACCCATGGATTCCCCGGCAACGTGGGCATGTACAGGTTGTCGAATTGAGGGTATTTTTTTAAACTCATGAATAAACACTGATCAACATAAGCAACCATAAAAATCACATGTATTTATTATTGACACAAGTACAGTCAAAGTTTTTCACGCAATAAAATTAAGAAGAAAAGCGCACTTACCATTAACAATTTTTTTCTTGACGAAAGAATAACGTGACACGCGCACGCGGTCAGTATGCGGTGAAGCAACTATCAGTGTTGCCAATAAAGAAAAAATAACTGCCAAGGCGTTTTTCAACTCGTTAATATGAGGACTTTTGTACCGGATGGAAGTTGTTATCAAAGTCGACCCGTAAATCAAAGTAACCCCGGTTTACGGTAGCTATAATATGTATATGTTAATATAAATCATAGCTAGGTATATTACGATATATTTGCCATAGTAATCTTCGAGCGACCGCAGACGGAGCTATAATGTATTATCTAGACACGCGGGAGCGTGTCGAGCCAAGTTCAAGACAAGACACGGCTGCAGTGTGTTATATTACACGAACCATTTGGAGCCACTTTTGACCCCTTAATAACTCAAAATCTATGTAACATTGGCACATGAAATTTGGTTTATTTATTAAAACCCCTTAGATTAACTAGAACTCTAAATTTCATAAATAAAGCTCAAACGGTTATTGAGATATTAACGTCTAAAAATCGGCATTTTTATCAACTACATATCATGGATTATCAAAAACTTTTAATCCACTTCCGGTTGACCTAGAAAGTTGAAAGGAGATTTCTCGAAAGCAGGCCCACGGTATGGTACCGTGTCAAAGCTTATTTATCAAAAATTATGTCGTATTTTTTTCAAGTTAAGTCGATATTTTATCAAAATTTATTTCTGCTAGCATTAGAGAACCTAATAAATATTTATTTTGTTGATATTTAAAGTACTACAATCGCCATTCAATCCTAACCTGAATGTTGCCAGATGACAGACTATTCCAATAAAATAATTTGTAATCGATTGAAAATATCGATACTAACCCACATGGAGTACGTGGAGTATCCACTACACGAGTATGTTTCAAATGCTATTTATTATACTCAAATACTGTAAAATTATGATTTTACAATAACTAAAATATTATCTGGTCTGAATATACTCAAAAACTTAAAAGTGTTTCGAGACAGTAATATTATTTTATAAACTAATCACCAGTGATCGGATTAGGTAGATTGATTTGGGTCAATGAACTGGCATGTATATATTAGTATGGATATGCCTCCGGGATTTACAAATTATTAAGATTTTGTTTAAGGAATTTCAAATGTTGTGATGTGTAAAATAAAGAATACATAAATATGAATCAGAAATGTTTAACCATTTTGCTGTCTTTTTAATAGAATATAGGTGATCGGACTCCAAGAAAAGGATAGGTATACTATAAACAATATAATAATTTAATATATTTTAAGTGTTTTTCTATCGCATTCTATAAATTTCTAATGTAGTAGTTTAAAAATCTTTACTTTGATTAAATCCCGTAAGTACCAAATTAAAATCCCGGAAAAAAGGCTTGTCCATGTTATAATTTCTATGAATTCATGACGCGAGTATCTACGTAAAATCAATCTACCTACACTCCGATCACTGCTAATCACCCAATCGATTTCGTCAATCGATTACCAAAATAATTAAACCTGGTAACATCGACACCACGCATAATGTCAAACTGTCAAAAAAAAAATGTCAGATCAATGGCATTGTTGGCTGTTTGTTTTACGTTGATTTGAATTTATTTTTCCGTATTTACTTTATACTTAAATTACGTTACGATTTAATGCTGTTAATTTAAATTGAAGCCAGACGAACTATTGCTTATCTTTCCATGGCCCTGGGTAAGTTTAACAAGTTCTTTAAATATTTACTATAAACACCCGTTCACCTTTCACTATTTTAGCGTATTGTATAACCTCATTGATTTTAGCAGCCTATTAGTAGAAGGCCTTTGTTCAGTCAGGGGTACGTCGCGCGTCGTCAGCTGTAAATGTCTATAGTATGATGTAATTATATTACATAAGTAAATACACTGAATTTTTTTACCTTTTTCAGGTATGACGATGACACGTGTTATTGCAAGACTTGACATTATTGATTATATTATCTACAACTCTATCCCAAGTATTACTTGCTCATGGAAATCTAAGCATATTATGTTTTGCATGTGGCATGTCAATTGCAAGTCACAGAAGTCATCAGGTTAGTGTTTTTAAAATGGCAGAATTACTATGAGTGATATAATTATTAAACAAAAATAAATAAACAACAACAAGAAGTACTTTCTTACTTTCTAGGTCATACATTTGGTTAATGTTTGTCATGCTTATTGAGAGAGGCTGCTACCAGAGATGTTTATAGGCAAGCAAGTGATGATAAAAACAGAGCCACCCTAGAGTTGTAAGAGATTTACGCTTAATAGGTCAAAACAATAATTTGGTAAGAGCCAGAATCAAACCGTGACGTGTGAGCAGTAGGACTTGGTGTACATAATTATTGATGAGCAAAATAGGACAAATCGTTTAAAAGATCATCATTGCTTATTACTGTTTCGTGGGAAAGCGTACACCTACCACCTACCGTACCTACGCTGCTTTCATACCATGACTACGTTATGAGAATGAAGCTGAAGCCGTTTTAAATTCTATGAGAAATAAAATGTTTTTAGTATTTATTGTTGTGTTATTTGTTATATAGAAGCACTGAAAATGCTGCTGTCAATGAGATTATTCATCTTTAATTAAGAGAGTTGGCATTAAATGTTTCATATTTAGCGCGCAAGATTATTAATTTACCTTTATAAAATTCAAGTCTGTAAATGCAATAATCGCCATTTTGATGACAGTCGAGGTCGAGGCTTAAAAAACATAAAAATTGGGGATTTCAAACATCCAAACTCCACCATAAGGACAGTGACTATTACAACATTTAATTATTTGACAAATTCATCCAAATAAATAAGTAAGTAAGCAATAAATAAGTAGTGGTAATGAAGTTTTCCAATTACGAGTAACATACATACACATGTAGATATGATTTAAAATGTGACAAATATGATTAAAAATATTATAAGCAACTAGAAAATGCCCAGATCTTAACTTATTATACGAACACACGTTCAATAACACGTAATGTTCATTACTACTACTCAATTTGTGTTAAAAATCGCCGGTCCTTGTTTTTTTTTTTATTGTAATGATGTGCGAAAACGATTATGCCAAACGTTTTTTTTTTTTTTTCAATTTTGATTGTCTCGATTAATTTAGGTTTATGTCGAATATCTGAAATCTATACTTGAAAATTTAAATAAAATTGTTTTAAGCATTAAATACAATAAGCATTGTTTAAAATAATTATTTATACTTTTCTAGTGTAATTTTAATCGTTTTTAGGACATTCAATATAAAACGAGTCAACATACAGGACGTGGATAGATACTTACCTCATTTATTGAATTTCGCGCCGAATTGTTTCTATATTTGAATTTAAATTCGGAACGCTGTTCAAAATTATTTTTAATTTATTGGACAATTATTTATTATGGATTTTATTTTTGATAGTTTGCTACATAATGCCTAGTATACATTTTTTAGGTAAGAAAGGTACATTTTGTTCGGGAATGATGTTAAATTAATTCTATAAATTAGGTAGGTCTTCCGCAAACACTTTTAAATGACGTCTATATTTTTTGTTTGTTGTATGAGTTTGGTAGTATTTGTTTTTGATAGGATAATCTTACTCGAGTAATAGAAATTGCTTTTTTTTTGAGGTAGTTTCAAAACGAAATTTAAAAAACTGCCCATGTGTATGTCGGACTACGCACAGTGAAGGGTTTCCGTAATTGGGATGAATATTTACGCATAAACATTGCATAGTATCAATTTTATCGACTGCAAAAATAAGTTTGTATTTCTCGAAAAAACTATAAAAAACAAAGTTAATTCTGCGGTTGTAACCGAAAATAAACTGTATCTCAAAAACTATTGACGTCAAAAGCAAAGTCACTTAGAAAAATCTTTAACATTTTAATTATGAGATCCAACAATACAAGCTTCATATGCATAGATTTTTTTTCATCTCTCGGTTATATGTAGGTATGGAGAATGCCACCCCCACTATTATGTTTATCGTAATTTCACTACACCATTGTTTAACGATGCAAAAAATACACCTTTTTCAAAATTTTCATCGATAGAGAGTAAAAAGTCTCCATGTAAAATGGCTGTATGACATCCGGACGAACGAACAAACGAACTTAACGAAATTAAGAGGTCCGTTTTTTTACGGATTTTGATTATCAAGTTTACAAAGTGAGAATTGATCTACAATATTATTATTATTTGAAATAACCGCCATCTTAAAATCCAGAATGTCCATCTAATTCAATATCAGCACTATCTCCCGAAAACCATGAAAATGACGGTCATGACGAAAAATTTTCAAATATTGTTAAAAACTGCCACTTGCTCACTTCAGATGGCGCTGATCTCCAGCGTCTTATAATTTGACAGCTTGTATAGCTGTCAAATTATAAGACGCTGGAGATCAGCGCCATCTTATTTTGATTCAAATGCTAAAAGTTGATGTAAATTCCTCAATTTCATGACTGAATTCAAACCACCCCCGTCGAGTCAACTGATGTGTCACGTGTCAAAATCTTGGTCCTTAATGTTATGCGGTAGTGAATTCATTTCATTTATTCTCTGATCTCGAAAAACGTTGTTACAAACGTCAGGTTGGTATGTTCAAGGTAGTACAAACTAAATGTAAATCCAAGTGGCGGCTGCGAAAATTAAATAATTAAATCATACGTGAGAAGGAACTTTGTTCCTGATGGGGCTCCCCGACTGCACAAGTCTTTTTTAATAATAATACTTGCCGCGCCGGCTCAGCGATCTGACATCATTGCGGACAATTGTAACAATTGTTACGAAAGAAATACCTACATTCTTACGCAATATTGTTACGCATATTTGCAAAAAAAAAATTATAGATCACGTTTGATTGACAAATAATAATATTTTTTTACAAAAAGTAATGATATCCCATTAAAAACATAAATGTGAAAATGGGAGCCAAGTTCAATAAATATGGTTGTCGACTTCGCCGACAAAAGAATTGAGATCTAAATGGGTGCCAAGTTCTGTAGATAATCCTGAAATTTATTTATAAGAACATGCAACTTTCTAAAATAAAATTAAAACACAAATTCTTGTTTTTTCTGCTATAACAATGTTGCTATTTAAAAATATAACTTCTTAAATTTGAACAGTCGAATTATTTACACAAAGCACTTAGGATAAATTGAAGCTCAAGATTTGACTTGGCTAGTTTTTACATACAAGTTATCTTACAACTTTATTATTTGATTTTATATTTGTCTACAGTGTCGTGGTGTAAAAGAACTAAAACAAACAGGGTAACTTTTTTATGCCGGTGTGCGTTACAGCTACGTCTTACACTCGCGCCACGTCATTGTGCTGTAATTTTACTTTTCTAGTGTGCATGCATTAAGCGGCTAACAGTTGGACGCTATTTTTTCATTGACTTTACAGCTTTGACTGTCTACCTAGGCATATTTAATTATTATTATTTAATTTTAAGTAGGCACTCAACATCAAATAAGTCATTCATGATGTGACCTGTAAGAAATTGGCACACTAGTCTATAAGTTTATTGGATGTATCTCATATCTTTGTATCGGTGTACTCAATTGTTGGTGAGTCAAATAAATAAAATGAAATGATTATATCTTTGTTCTTCATTTTATGCGCAAGTTACTGTATAACTGTTTACAGCTTTGACTGTCTGCCTAGGCATATATATATATATTTATATTATGCGCAAGATACTGTTTCTTATTGTAACTGTAAGGTCAAAATATCTTCCTCCTTTAAAATATCAGCTTGCTGGTAAAAACTAGCCAAGTCAAATCTTGAGCTTCAATTTATCCTAAGTGCTTTGTGTAAATAATTCGACTGTTCAAATTTAAGAAGTTATATTTTTAAATAGCAACATTGTTATAGCAGAAAAAACAAGAATTTGTGTTTTAATTTTATTTTAGAAAGTTGCATGTTCTTATAAATAAATTTCAGGATTATCTACAGAACTTGGCACCCATTTAGATCTCAATTCTTTTGTCGGCGAAGTCGTCAACCATATTTATTGAACTTGGCTCCCATTTTCACATTTATGTTTTTGATGGGATTTCTATTACGTCACCAAAATGTGTGGACAGATATAGCAAGACACATTAATATAATGTATAGTCGCCGGCACGTAACTTGGCAAGAATCGTAGATGTGCAGAATTCGTTTACGCTTGATTTTCTAAACAAACTTGTTCAAAAATAAATTATGGCAATAGCTATAGAATAATGACATGCATTATGAATGTAATTTTTTTTGTTGCACTATGTGTACATGCGTAAACTTACTCCTAATACGCCAAAACCTTGCCAAGTTACGTGCCGGCGACTGTATATACGTTTTGACATATTTTAAAGATACAGTATGTTCCATTTTTTGTTAGTTCACCGAGCGCGCGAGCATTTCTCCGTCTCCGTCCCTCGTCCGTCACTCATTCTTTGTCTGTAGAAGGAGCATGTGCTTTATTCAGATTGTAGAAACCATTTATTTTTAAAAGAGTAACCGTGGAGTTTCTTGCCGGCTCTTCTCCATAGGAAGCGACCAATTGGAACCGTGCATCTAGCTTCTTTTGACGTTTCATAATAATAATAAAAAACCAAAGGGGGGGCAACATACTTTAAAATTATTTAATCAAAATATCCAAGGTTGCTCTTCCAAATTACTGGAAATAGAATAGTTTTTAGAAAATACCAAGTTTGATGTCATTTGTTTAACAGAGCATTGGTTAAAAGATCATCAAGTAATGTCAATTAATTATGAAAATTATTGTGTAGTTAGCCATTTCAGCCGAAAACGTATGATACATGGCGGGTCATTAATATTGATAAAAAATTCTATTAAATCGAAAGAAAGAAAAGACATTTTCGGACTGTCTGTTGAACACAACATTGAATTGTCCTGTGTTGAGCTTGATAAGCATGTTATAGTATGCGTATACAGACCTCCAAGTTACCAGAATCTATCTATGTTTGATTCTGTAATGGAAGATGTACTAAAGAAACTTAGTGCTAGTAGTAAGTCAATAATCATATGCGGTGATTTTAATATTAATTTATTAGAAAATAACTCGAACACTATCAGATTATTAAGTCTTTTTAGGTCATTTGATTTGTCAAATGTTTTTATTGAACCAACCCGAGTGACAGCTTCTTCTGCCACTTGTATAGATAATATATTTTGTAATTGTGATTACTTACATAAACAAATTGTAAATAAGTTGCCATCTGATCACAGTGGTCAAACAATAACATTTTGTACCTACATGCCTTTACAAAAAATTCAAATAAGGTTTAGGCCAATTACATGTAAAAACTTAGAGAAATTAGATAACTCTTTGGCAAGTAAATTATGTGATAAGAGTTTTAATAATATTTTTGACCCTAATGAGTTTTACGCCGAGTTCTTTTCACTATTAAACAAGCAATTTATTGACACTTTTCCACTAAAGACTAAAACTATTTACACAAAGTTCTTATTTAGTGATTGGGCCACTCCAGGTATTCGTAAAAGCAGGGAAAAACTTTTCGAACTTTATGGCCTAAAGCAACATATGAATAATACAAGCTTTCATCAGTATGTCGCAAAATATTCTAAAACTTTTAAAAGTGTGTGCAAAATAGCTAAAGCTCTTTACATTAGCAATAAAATAAAATCAGCTGATGATAAAATAAAAACTACCTGGCAAATAATAAATAATGAAACAGGTAGGAAAAAACAGCGTAATACTGAATTAAATTTAGAGACTGCACATGGCCCCATCAACTCAGATGTAGAAATAGCTCAGGAATTTGAAAACTTTTTTGCTAATGTTCCCCTTAAAACTACCGAAAATTTAAATTCATCACCCGCGCTTTCTGCCGCCTTACTTAGAAATAATGTAAATGCATGCCCTTTAGAGTTTAGGTTTCAGCATACAAACCCCCAGGCTGTTATAAAAGCTTTTAAAGATCTTAAAATTAAATCAACAGAAGATATATGGGGAATGTCTGTAAAAGTCTGTAAATCTATCATCGAAACCATTGCACCCTATTTAGCTTTCATATTTAACACCAGTGTAGACCAAGAAGTCTTTCCGGATCTCATGAAACTCAGTAAAGTAGTTCCATTGTTCAAGTCCGGTGATAGTAAGGAACCCAACAATTATAGGCCCGTTTCAATTCTGCCAGTTCTCAGTAAAGTGTTTGAAAAGTTGATGCTTAATCAAATGTTACGTCACTTTAATAAAAATTCCATCTTTCATGAACAACAGTACGGTTTCACCAAAGGGCGTTGTACCACTGACGCCGGTGTCACCCTAATAAAGAACATTTTTAATGCCTGGGAAGAAGCACAAGATGCCATTGGAATCTTTTGCGACCTCTCGAAGGCGTTCGATTGCGTAAACCATGAAACACTTCTGCTGAAACTAGAACACTATGGCATTAGGAATACAGCTCTTGATTTACTAAGATCATACCTGAAAGATAGAAAGATTAAAGTTCAAGTAAACGGCGTAAACTCGTTGGGGTCTGAAATGGCAATGGGTGTTCCTCAAGGTTCGATATTGGGTCCATTCCTCTTTTTAGTTTACATAAACGATTTACCCCAATTACTTCAAAATCAACCGAAGATGGTGTTATTTGCAGATGACACATCATTGATCTTTAAAATAGACCGACGGTCACAAAATCTTGACGACGTGAATAACTCTATTCTTCAGGTCCAAGATTGGTTTACGGTAAATAATTTGGTACTTAATGAAAAAAAAACCAAATGCATTAGATTTTAATTACCGAATGTTAGAAGTAGCGAATGTGACATCATATTGAATGGAGAAAAACTGGAATTTATTCATCAAACAGTTTTCCTGGGAATCACGCTAGACGAGAAATTACAATGGGGACCTCATATAACATCTCTTGCGGGGCGGCTAAGCTCGGCCGCTTATGCTGTTAGAAAGATAAGACAGTTAACAGATGTAGAAACCGCGCGTTTGGTCTATTTTAGCTACTTTCACAGTATTATGTCATATGGCATTTTACTGTGGGGTCGGGCTGCTGACATTGAATCCATCTTTATTTTACAAAAGAGGGCGGTCAGAGCCATTTATAATCTATGTCGTCGCGAATCTCTCAGGGAACTATTTAAAAAGATTAATATTATGACGGTACCTTGCCAATTCATCTATGAAAATATTATGTATGTAAGGAAAAATCTGCATCTTTTTAAGAAAATAAGTGATAGACATAATTTTAATACTAGAAATAAAGATAAAATAGATCAACCATTTTTCAGATTATCCAAAGTACAAACATCTTTTATGGGGTACTGTGTTAAATGTTACAACAAAATACCTTGTGATATATTACAATTAAATGAAAGAAAATTTAAAACGCATATTAAAAGTACTCTTTGTAAACAAGCATATTACAAATTAGAGGATTATATCCTAGATAAGAATGCTTGGAAGCATGCTGGTCTAGCTCCATAGGACAATTTTGAGTCTAGACAAAATCAAACTTGTTGCTAATTTAATTGTGTAATTAAATATTACAACATTTTTTTACATTCTGTGATTACTCACACACTGACGAATTAGTATCACTTGTAATTTTTTTGGGAATATCGTATAGGTTTTACAATGCTTGTAAATATGTGAACACTATGTATCCATTACATAATAATTTTTTCTATCATTGCTTCATTTTTATTTTTACCTATTGTGGTATAGTAATCTTATTCCAGGTGCATCGTTTTCACATATAATTATATAATTAATGTATACAAAATATTGTAAAACATTTTAAAAGAGTAACGGTGGAGTTTCTTGCCCATTCTTCTCCATACGAAAACTACCCTTTGGAAGGGGCGACTAGAATCAATTCAATTTTTTGTTTTTGACGTTCAAAAGTGCCTTTTTGTGCCTAATTGAAATAAATTATTTGACTTTGACTTTGACTTTGACTTTGCCCTAGTAGGTTTATGTGAAATAAAATATTTTTAATTTTTTTTATATTCAATATGTAACATTTGATTAAAAGTGTACGAAAATATCCCTATTTGTGTCAACTTGATTCATCCAGGTACAAGGATAATGAATTAAAAGAAGCAGCTTGGCAAAAAGTATTTAATGAGTGTGATTTTCCAAGCGGTAAGTGAGATATTTTTTTTTACATACTTACCAAGTTTGTTTGAATTAGAGAAATGAATTCAGAGGCGACTTGTGAAAGATTTCAGTGGGGGTTCATTTAGATAAAATAATACAGAAAAAATGTTTTGCTCAAGTACCATTTATTTGTAAATAAAATCCATTCGTCAATCTTTTTGATGAGAGGAAACATCGATTAGGTAGAGTACCGACTAAAAGTCCATAGGCAATCTCACAAAGCAATGGACTGACGCTTCGATTTGACTTACGACCTTCTTCTATAAGTTGTTACAATACTGTAGACACGCACATTACACACACACACACTCACTTTGTCTGCAACTCATAGTAATGACTAATGACTAGTTCGATAATTATTCGGTTTTTGTTTCATTCATCTTGTTCACATAAATATTAAAGTTTAGCAGGTAGACCACAGAAAACTAAGTAAATTATTTTAGGTGCAATTCGTAACGAGTTAGAACTTTGTTGGTTCGTGATTATTGCCGGTGACGAGTATTTAGCTATTAGCGGTGTTGTGGTTATTATTTTCAAAATGCAGTCAAATAAAAAGTGAATGTAATTTACACAAATTTATAATGAAACCGGACTAAGTGTGAATGCTAACATTTAAATATTTAATATTTCACTAAACATAAATCTTAATCAAAGGTATTGTTGATAGAACAAAGGTATTGTTGAGATAGAAGATGCCTTTAAAGTTTTAAATTCATTATGACGTATAATTCGATTAGTGAATGGTAAATAATTAGGTATTATGTGTAATAAATACAATGTTATTCTTTGTTCTAGAGAAATACTGTGAGGGTTAATAGATATGAGGAATAGGCTTATTATCGAGGTGCAGCGACGCACAGACTGGTAAAACGACTAAAAACATGGCCAAAAATATTTTGTTTATTTTTCTTTATCAGATAGGTGGCCCATGACGAGAAATGATATTTTTCATAAAAAAATTAAATTTTGAAGATAATTGGTTGAGGAGAAAAATAAAAAAATATAATTATGTGGGGAAAATATGTATTGTGGTAACAAAGAATAAGATACACGTTGAATATCTCCAGATGTCATCTACGTTTGTGTGCGCAGGATGTCAACAAAACCCACCAGACATAGAAATGCTTGTCTGTTATTTTTGTCAAGATAAATATGACCTACAATGACTCTCTCTCTTCGACAATTGATCTCTTCAAGAGACTCTTCGAGAGATGCCAGAACATAAAAAATCATGGCAATGTCAGGCATGCCGCTGCAAGGCTCCAAAAACCGGCAATATAGACACTCCTATACGATCTCAAGACTCAAGACTACAAGAACCAATCTGTCAAATTCCCTGCTACAAAATACTACCAACAATAATATTACAATCAGGAATAAGATTAAAAATTTCAAAAATGATAGCACAATATCAGATGACTCGTACTTTCTCGGTGATACTATCCACCAAGAGGATACGGATATTAATATAAACGCGGCTACACAAGTAACCTTTTCACTAGAAAATTTGAGCGAAATCATAATACAGCGCTTAAAAGAAAATAATAAATTTATAATATCAGAATTAAAAAATACAATTAAAATTGAAATAAATAAAGCAATTACCAAGCTCAAAGAGGATATTAAAGGAAAAACCGACTTTTTATATAAACAAAACGATAAAACAACCCATGAAATAGAAGAAATAAACAAAAAAATTGAAAAGCTATGCAAAGAAAATGAAACCCTGAAAAACGAAATAAAAAATGTGAAGCACCTATCACCAACTCCAGAAATTAAAGATACTGAAAACTACTCCAAGAAAATAGTAATCTATGGCTTCTCCGAATGCTACAATGAGTCTGACTACGAACTACACAGCAGATTGATTGAAATGTTTTATGAAATTTTACATGTAGATCTAAACGGATACATAGAAGAAACAAATCGTATAGGAAGATTTACCACAAAAAGCAGACCCCTCGTTATTGAGCTTCTAAGCAAGAAAATGGCTTGGTACATTGTTGAAAACAGTCACTATTTCCAAGGAACATGCATACATGTCCGAATTTCTAAATGAAAATGCACGAAAAGAAAGAAAATTAATGCGTGAGGAAATGTTAAGAGCACGAAAAAATGGACAGTATGTAATAATACGAAATAACAATTTATTTATAGATGGGAAACGGATATTAACTAGAGAAGAGGCGACCAGAGAGACGACATACCGCAAAAGCGCCAAATCTAACGACCAAATAAACGACGAAAAACCCTCACTACACAATATTAACACCCTAATAATAACGAATATACCCCACCACCGTATCTCTACGTTGACGTCGTGGTGGGGCTTGCGCGCTCCGAACTCTGGGTCTGTGCCGATAGTGTTTACTTTGCCGAAACAGGTCTAGGGTGAGGAGCCAGACCAAGAGAGATACAAAAACCCGCAGGGCAGCATGTGGCGAGCTGTTGGGCAGTAGCGACCCCACGGACCCTATCTTCCGGGAGAAGTCTTGTTCCTCACCTCTGGCTTGCCTTTATTGGCCGGCTAGAGTGAACACTGACGAGGAATAGAGTTCCCACCTCATTCTTGCCTTTATTGGCTGGCTTGAGTGGAGATTCGCAAGAGCAAACATGCTCGGAGGAAGGAAGTATTCCAGTAAGATTCTGGTAGGGATCTTGACCGTACTTCCGGGATTGTTCTGATAGCCGTGGAATACCTCTCCACTCCTCATAAGCACCTCAGGACGTGTTGCCCCCTTGTCGCTACGACACTATGTGCTAGCGACCGTTTTCGGGGGCCCATTATTGAGTGTGCAAGTCACCTCCTGCCACTTTATCCATGTGCATATAAAACATAGAGCAGGCAGGGGCCATAGTCCTTCCATAGTTCCAGGTGACCAGTCCACTTTAGTAACCCAAACCCATAGTCCGATATCTTTGTTTCCATATCTTACAATAGTCCTACACCAACCGGGGGTTGTCCTTGGCTGCACTTCCATAGTGCGAACAGGGATAATCGTCGGTTGGTACCTCATTTCATTAAAAACGTCTAAGGAGCCTCTGCGAGTTGGCTTCGGCACCTCGTACGCCTTCCAAAGGTCCGGGACCCCTGGGTCCCGAGAAATGTCAAAGACGAGTATACTAAAAATTATACTTTTCGAAACCACAGAACAACATTTTAAAATTTTATATCAAAACATACAAAGCATCTATAACAAGCAACATCTACTTGAAGCCTTCATCCATGAAAAAGCAATGTATAACGCTATATGCCTATGTGAGACTTGGCTATCACCAGAAAAAATGAGTAACTTACAGTTTAGCGGCTATAAAATTGCAGCATCTTACTGTCGCCGTACTCGAGGAGGCGGCAGAATCTGTATCTTTTTACAAAACCATTTCGAGTACAAAGAAGTTTGTGGTATTAGTAATATGTCTGTTGAGTATTGTACAGAATGATGTGCAATAGAATTACCTAATGAGAATGTACTTATAGTTACAATTTATTGGAATAGAAGAGAGGAAGAAGTATTTACTCGCCAATTAAAGGAAATGATGTATTATATTAATAATACATATTTAAGATATAACGTGATATTAGGAGGAAATTTAAATATAAATATTTTAGACAGCTGTTTAAAAACTAACTTGTTCTTAGATCTAATGTTGGAACATAAATTCATACAACTTATCAAAGTCCCCACACGTATCTCACAAACTACCTCAACATGCTTAGACTAAATTTTTACAAATTTTAATCATAGACATGCTTATTATACTACCGTAGAAGAATTAGGTTTCTCAGACCACTGTGCAACCATCTTTCACATGAAATTACTCAATGACAGCAACAAAAAAACAAACTGGTTCGCGAAAAAAAGATTATATAATACTCAAACTGTAGAAAAATTTAAATAGGAATTAAAAAATCAAAATTGGAATGAAATAATACAATCAAATAAAAATATAGATGAAAACTACATTGCGTTTAATAATATATTAAAAAAAAATTAAAAAATTTTAAATGTGTGTATTCCGCTGCAGCAAATAAAAATAAAAACGATATATAAGAAGTACTGGCTAACAAAGGGTATTAAATTGTCTTGCAAAAACAAAAGGCTACTTAAAATACTTACCATTAAAACAAACAATCCCATATTATCAAAATATTATAAAAAATACGAAAAAACCCTAAAGCAATCTGTAATTACAGCAAAAAAAAACTACTTAATATAAATAAAATAAAAAAGTCAACAAATAAAGTAAAAACTATGTGGAATATAATAAACGAAAGAACAAATAAATCAATAAAAAACGAAAAAAATGACATTAAATTACATAAAAATGATAACTTGATCACTGAACCTAAGCAAATAGCTAATATTTTCAATGACTTCTTTGCTTCAATTGGGGAAAAAACATCACCAGCAAAAGGAGCCCCGGTGATGTGCCCCACAGAAAACACCATGTTTCTCAGCCCTGTCGATCCCTATGAAGTAAATAAAATAATAAAAAATTTGAAAAATAAAAAGAGCTATGGAGTAGACGAACTTCCCCCATTTCTTCTTAAGCAATGTGCAGACGAACTAACCCTACCATTTTAGAAATTAATTAACCAATCGTTTGAAGAGGGAACCTTTCCCAATCAACTTAAAACCGCGCTGATAAAACCCATACATAAGAAAAATTCTAAAACCGACCCTAATAACTTTCGCCCTATCGCGCTGTTACCAACTGCGTCTAAAATCTTTGAGAAGGCTATGTGCGACCGTGTATACTCTTTTTATGAAAAATATAAAATACTTGACGATTGCCAAAACGGTTTCCGTAAAAACAGGTCTACAACGTTGGCAGTCTACAAATACGTACAAGAGGCTCTAGCTATTATTAATAATAAAAACTACGCCATAGGTATGCTGCTCGATATGACCAAAGCCTATGATAAGGTGCAATTTAAAATACTATTAGACAAGTTACATGGGATAGGAATACGAGGAAAAGCCCATGAATGGTTTGCGTCATACTTAAAGGATAGGGTACAATTAGTAGAAATTGAATATTTCGATAACAACACAAGTGAAATAATTAAAATGAGATCCGACAGTAAAGCAGTTAACGCGTCAATTTCTCAAGGGAGTGTGACAGGCTGCCTTTTGTTTCTTATCTATATAAACGATCTTCCTAAAATTATAAACGGACCATGTGTTCTATTTGCGGACGATATCTCTCTGCTCACCTCATGCCAGAACGATGACAACATAAATGCCAAATTAAACTCCCTTCTTTCTACAGCTGTAAACTGGATGGATAACCATAATCTAGAAATTAACTTCACCTAAACAAAATTAATTACTTTTCATCCCCATCAAAAATCCCCATTAAAACTAAATTTCATTTTTAATAATGCAAAACTGGAACAAGTAAATGAATTTACTCTCCTCGGTTTGTCTATAGATACCCACATAAATTGGAAATCCCATATACAGAAAATATGAGGAAAATTATCAAAATTTTCATACGCGAGATTAAAAAAACTACCAACCTGCAAACTGCACTTGTCACTTTCTATGCATATGCCCAGGCATGGCTCAGCTATGGGGTCATGCTGTGGGGTAACAGTACAGATTCTCAAACCATTTTCATTTTACAAAGAAGTTAATTCGAATAATAACCAACATAGAACAAACAGATAGCTGCAAACCACACTTCCGAAAACACAAAATACTCACACTTCCCTGTTTATATATCTTAGAATTAAGTAAATTTGTCAGAAAACATCCAGATTTTTACACCGCTTGCGAAGAAACACAAACAAAATACACCTTTCCACACAACAAAAACAAAATAAACATACCTCAATCCCGTCTCAAAATGCACTCAACCAGCCCTTTAGTTATGTCTATAAAAATGTATAATAAATTGCCAAATTACATTAGAGAAGTAAGCAAAACAAATATATTTATTAATAAATTGAAACAATTTCTGGAATCCAAGTCATACTAGTCATACTACTCAGTAAAGGAGTTTTTAGATGACAAATCGATTGCAAAATAAAATTATTCTTTCTCTCATACACCAAACATTATGAAATATAATATAATAAGGATTATAGGAAATCAAATATAAATATAATAATACGTAAATAATAAAATGATTTAATAATAATGAAAATACTTCTATGAATTTAAATAATAATTACCTATATTATTCTTAAGTAATACATAAAATTAAAATCCCTAATATACTATACCTATATACACAAACCTAATAATATACAATATATACATAATTATACACCCAATTAAACACATCTAATAATTTATAATAATATTGAATTGCTACTTAGCCCTCTTCCTCTCTCCTAATTTTGCTGTGCCCGACAGGGTCCATATTGATCTTTTACTTTGTTATACCATCTATGTAATACATATGGAATGCAATAAAGAATTGAGTATTGAAATAAAGTAAAACTATGACTTCTTAAATACTTGATTTACAAAAATAAAGGTTTACAAATAAAATAAAATAAAATTTTAGGTAGGTATACAAAAAAAAAAAACTTTATTCATCATCACACCATCATTGTCTCATCTTCAGGTGTAAAGAAAGCTGCTGCTTTTTTAGAGAAAGCCTGTGTATATTTAACCCTCCTTTTCTCACTGTGTCGGCTACTTATTAAGGGTCTGATGTCAGAAGAAGCCGGTTCAGCACATCTTCATAGCAGGCTTTTCTAGAAAACTTCCTAGAGAAGCTTTCCCTATATAGTCTGATGCGCTTGTTGCGGGCCTTGAATCACAGAGGCAACATCGTTATTACCTGCAGCTCTTTGGCTCATTTGTGCCGCATGAGTTGTTTTATGACGCTTTGACCGATTACTTAATCCTCCGAATTCTTTAGATGGACGACCCTTGGAACTTCGCTAAAGTGACGTCTTCGCTAAGTCATTCCTCGTTTTTTCCAGGAAAAAGGTCTCCGTACTGTTGCATGCTAACCACTTTCGTTTATATACCGCTTTAAATGACTTGATTGTTTTGAAAAGTTCGTAATTTTTCTCAGCTGGGCACTTTGTCACTTCCACTAATTTCTTGTCCAAATCTTGGAGCTTTCCGTCAAGCAATCGCTGCGGACTAGCTCTAACTAATTCATCAAGCTCTTTCCAAGTCATAGACATGACACAATGTAGAGAGTCTGAAACAATCATAATAATCGTTAGAAAATCGCGGGTAAAGAGATAGTTTTCAGAGTTAAAATGATCTTTTATGTGAATATATGTGAATGATTTTGCTACCTAGTATGAGTGCACATATCCTCAAGTTTATTAAAATATTACTATGATGTAGTTGCGATGAGTTGCACATGTTTAAAAATACGAATTTTAACAAAATATAAGGCAAAAATCCAATATTTTTAGGCATGTTGATTTACTGTAAAGTGGGACATGAATAAGCTCTCGTAATAAATAAAACGGATCATAAAATGTAGTACATACCTTGATTGATAGAATCCATAGCACTTTTTGTATCTTGAATCACTTTGCACATAAATTAAGGCACGGAGAAATAATGTTTTTTTAGAGTTGCCGCGAACATAGACGAGTGTTGTCAACAAACGCTAGGTTCCGACTGCCCGTGTGGCGGACGGGGACTCGGAAGCAGGTAGATATTTTGCCTAGTGACACGTGGATTATCTACCTTTTATGGGACTAAGTTTGAAGTCTAATAGACCATTTCGAGAAATTTGATTTATGGCCAGGTTTTTGGTCGTTTTACCAGTCTGTGCGACGTCAAACGGTGAATGAATATGAAACAAACGGTTTCATACCAACAAGATTTTTTGCTGAATTATTAAACATGTCATTATGAACCGTTCGCCGAGCACTCTGAAGCCTTGCATCACTGAAGACCAGCTAGAAAACCGTTTTTGACAGAAAGGCATAAACCTGAACATTTAAGTTTCACACGATAATATTAAGACTTCAAGTGGGACGGACACTGCTATATTTTAACCATAAAATATTTACCATACCAACTTAATAAACAACAGATTCGCACACTCTCTGCGCTCAACGCTCTCTTGGATGCTAAGCCTGACTGTGATGTGTTCGCGGATGAATGGAAGAAGATCTTGTCAGTATGTCTGGAGTATTGTGAGATGAGCGTATGACTGTCGAGTAGTTGTATACTTTTGTTTACTGTACCTTAATAATCTTTTGTCTTTAACTATTGTAATTGGCCTTGGCCGTTTTATGTTAAATAAATAAATAATAAATAATAAATTGAATAAATTTGTGGTAACGAATTTTTAAGCACGTTTCAATATGGTGTTTGTCATATTTCTTGCAGATAAACCGAAAATGTTTAAGATTATTTTAGTCATATTATTATTTTAGGATTAAAATTTGAGGTTTAGTTTCAATCTTCTTTTCGTAAAGAAAATTAATACTTAAGCCAGGGATGGGGAAACTTCGGGCCGCGAGCCATCTCCGGCCCACGAAGTGTTGAAATCCGGCCCACGACCACCAAACAAAATTCAAATGAAATTTTCGTATTGTTAGAAATTTCATTCTCATTGGCAGTGTGCGGCTCGCATGAAACAATCACATCACAAAGTCCATATCTAGGACACAATACCCAAATATAGTTGCCAATGCCCACAAAAATAATGGCTGTGTTTGGTACAAGCTATTTGTGCGAACAAACGTTTTCAATACTGAAACTAAGAAAAAAAATCTTCGTTTCGGATGACCTCCATTTTTCACTGCAAAAAATTTCAGCATCACAAATTTAATAGAGTCGGCTTATGATGAAATCATGCAGAAATAAAAACAGTTCCACATGTCACATGTCCCCAGTTCCCCACAAAGACCAGCGCTCCTCAGCCTTCTCCTTCGCAGCTAACTTAAAAGTTTAATTTAATTGCAATTGGCAATATCTTTCTTAATATTGCACAGTAAATTAGTGTTTCAGAAAATACATATCAATATTTTTATTTCGTTAGTAAATATTGGCACGCGAAGGAAAAAGTTTCCCCATCCCTGACTTAAGCTATAAGCTCAATATCAACCAATATTTACTAAAGTCAAATAAAATGTAAAATAATTAATACAAATAAAATATAAACAAACTGCCCATATTTAACTTTAAAATCACCTATTCTGTAAGTAGTTTTTTTACATTTTAAGTAGTCTAATATTCCTATTTATTACTTAATTACTTCGACCATGATCAAAGCTTAATATTTATGGTGAAAAAAATCCATTTAAAATTTAAAACATTTCATAATTTAAATATGTCAAAATAATACAAAGTGCTTCTAAGTTTCTTGACATCTATTTCACATCTTATTCAGCTGAAGTAATGATAAATAATTGTAGCAGTTTGTTAACTTATGTAAAATAAATATAACGAATTAATATATTTTTTAATTTTGCTATCATTTATCACGCATTTTTTATTCTAAACCCTTTATAGCAATAAAAACATAAAAAGCAGCAATATTAAAAAAATATTATTATAGAAAACTAAAATAATAATATTTGCAAAAAACCGCACTGTGCTTTACGAGATTAGAACCTGAGGCAGTTTGAATTCCATACTAACGCTTAACGCTTTCTGCTATCTGCACTTGTTAAGTTACATTCGAATTTTAGCAATGCCATAAACTGGTCAAGGTCACGCGCATAATGCGTGTGGGCTAGCATGTTTAAAGCGACGGAAATATATATTGTTGTTTCGTGTAGTGCAAAACTGCGTTCTCTGTGGTGTGTGTATCGTGTTGCTTACACATACAAATGTAAGAGCTATACCGCGTGTTCACAGCAATACGACTCTTAACGTGACTATGCACTTTTGAACGCTTACTGTACCTACTTACTGTTTTGTGGAAGTCAGAAATAATTTAACATGTGAAGCCGCACTCATTAAATTCAGTACAAAATTTTGTAAAAACAGAATTATATTTGTTCGATATAAAATTTTCTATAAGAAAGGATGGTCGGCGATCGTGGTCCCAGTTCCGCCAGCTACTAAGTGTGAATCACTTAAAAGAGCAAATAACACTGAATCTTTTTTATTACGACACCATCAAAATTAATCCCGGAGGAACCGAGCTACGTGTATCTAAAGTATTTTTCTCTGTCTGCAGCTTAGCTCAAAGACTCTTAGTACTATAAAGCTGTAATTTGGCATAGGCATACATATTAATCACGCCGACTAAGTAGTAAAATAAAATCAAGAAAAAAAGTTTTTGGGTACCTCGCCAACCTGCAAAGTGGGGAGTTTTTTTTCTCGTCTATCTCATAGTATGGGGTGTCGTTGGAAAGGTCGTTTAAAAATATTGTGAGTGTGTAAAACCATTTTTGGATTCAGGGATCCGTTTGCGAAATACGAAGCTTTAAAGTGGTAATGTTTGTTGGAGTCAAGTGTCCCCCCCTCCTTTTTTTTTTTGGGTGGGAAATTATCAAATAACTTCTCCCGCTCTGGGTGGAGTGGGAGGGCGTGTCAGACTCTTACTGACTAAAACCCACCCGTGTTCCTTCAGTTGCCATGTTGCCGGGGGCCACGATCTCCCTTTTGGACTTCTTCGCAACCTCGACAGCCCAGGCCTCCTGCCAGCTAAATGGTTGGTTTTGGATATGTGAAAAAATTCACGGCAGTATTATATATAACGAAATTAAAAGGAAAACTATCACTGCTAAGTAGGCTCTACAAGGTAACGAGTAATAATCGACCAACATATATTTGCAGTTGCAAAAACATGTTCTCGCTTTCATTCCGTATGGAAGAAAATGTTTTTCGACTACAATGTTAAGTTTTTTCTTGAGATAAATTCATCCCAACTACGGAACCCTTCATTGTGCGTGGTCAGACTTGTAATTGCCCGGTTTTTTTATCGAATAATTTAACAATAACAAACCTAATCTAACTCAACATTGTCAGAACTGAATAATCCTGGGACAGATTTTGCTGCACTTTGGCCTGAGTGAAAAGAGAAGTAATGTCTTCAAAACTACAGTAGTTTTCACTGTGCCGGTAGTGGGACTAGCTGTTGAAACTTCCCCCATTAAGTTTTCACCTAACCTAACCTAACATTGTCAGAACTGAATAACCTCGGGACAGATTTTGATGCGCCTTGGCCTGAGTAAAGGGAGAAGTAATGTCTTCAAAACTACAGTGGCAGTGGGACCAGCTCCCATATATTTTGCCCACTATCCTGTTTTTAAGGAACAAATCTAACTTAGTGTATTAATGATTCCAATGATTGTAATTCTGTAAATAAATATCTGTTATAGTCGGGAATCATATTATGTTGATCAAGATACAAACTGACACTGACCTGCAAATTGCAAAAAACGTAAGAAAATTCAAATTTCGCGCGTTATTTTTGCGGATGCACCTTAATTGATGTTATGTTTGTCGTTTTATTAAATAAAAAAAACAAAACTACTTACTTAAAACTAATTACTAATATAACAAACAATTTTTGTAACTTAATTAACAATGTCATTATTTTGAGGGGGGTTCCCAGTTTACTGCACCAGCGCTCTTGAGGACGAGCCGCTCCTGGATTACGGAAGCGAAGACCTTGTTTGGTTTAGCTTGTTTCTTATTTGTGTGGACTGCCATGAAACTGCTCCAGTTGTATTCAAAATTCTTCTCGAATAAATAAACAATCATTAAGAAAAACTTCATTTGCGTCGTCGTCATCAAGCGCAAGCAAACTGACAATCGCTATTAACTCTAGAGTTTCGGCCTCTTGTAACATTGAAATAACCATTGGTTTTTTCAATACAATAATAATGTAAAACACAAGTGGCTTTAACTACCTTGTCTACAAGGTCAATTCTGCATTTAAATGGTCTCATATAGATTCGCCAATGAGCAGATAAAATACCGAAAGCATTTTCCACAACTATGCGCGCTCTGTGATGTCTTTTTTTTGCCCACATCTATCAATGAAAACTTGCGTGTAGCGTCAGCTACAGCCAGTAACACGATGGAAAATGTGTGCCTGTAATTAAAATAATCAGAACCCGAATTAGGCGGAGCTCTTTAAACAACATGCTTGCCATTGATTGCTCCACAACAGTGATCAAACTGACATGTTTTTTTGAAAAATGACACAATATTCCCCCATTCTTCTTGTATTGGTTCTGAGAGAACTTTAGGCTGTAGGTACTTCCATAGAGAATCACATACTTCCTCAACTATGTTGGCTATAGTAGATTCTCTCATTCTATAACTAAAGCCAATGGTCCGAAATGAATCTCCAGTTGAAAGGTACATACAGCTCCATTAAGTAGTTACCCCCCAAAAGACATGTGCGTTCAAATCCATGATAGGCCCAAGTTGGTTTTAGTATTTTTCAAAAACATTTTATTCTAATGGGGATAAAAACTGCCACTTGCTCACTTCAGATGGCGCTGATCTCCAGCGTCTTATAATTTGACAGCTAGCCATAATTTTTTTGTAAACAAGCGACTTCTTTTACGCATAATTAATTATTGAGCCCAGTTGCGCTGCTGTTTACTGCAAAAATACGGGGCCCCATGTATTTGCCAAAGATGATAAAAGAAGAAAACTGTGGGAGAAAGCTCTCCGAAAAAAGTTGGAATCCGATATTTCGTCGTGACAATGTGCTATCCTTTAAGCCTTTCATGGGAGAAAGTGGTTCATAGGTGATGCTCCCAAGAGAACTAAGTCTGTTTTCATTACATACAGGCACTTGTGATGTGATATTATGTAAATTATAGTAAAGTATGTGTGTGTTTATATTATCATATTAGATCAGTGCTAGAAATGCTATCTCTGAGGTTTTTCAGGCAGGAAGATCAAGCCCGAGTTGGTTTTCAACTCTGATCAGGTTAGTTCTATCGTACGCCTCCAGTCTTTAACAAAAAACGAACTTAAAGTCAACAAACACAAAACAAATAACCTATAAATTATAAAACGTTCATAATTTATTGACTTTTCCACTAAAGCTGCTTTTTTACCTGTGGTAGACGCTTTCCCTGTCCTTACCTTATCTATTAATAGTGCTACACTCCAAGTCTCATACATATTTATCTAGTTTTCGTATAATTTGTGATCGACATAAAAGTAAACAAACACAACAATGGCGGTTTATAAAGACGTAAAACTGTGCTGTCATCTGCTATGAGCTTTCAGTTTTTAACCCCATTAGTGTATTGTTTTAGTGAATAGGGTTAACATTTACAAAAAGTTACTCAACGTCTACATAAATAGACCGGAGATTACAAGACCGCTTGCCGCTTGCATAAGATATGAGGTTCAAATCCTGAGCACTAACAATGTAAATGTCTATTAACTGCTCCCAAATTACGATGATTATTTTATTTTACTTTTTTTACATACTTGCTTGACATAATCTTTTCATTATTTGACATTATATACCTACAATTTTCTATATTTTTCATCAAATTAGATTTGTTATAGCTGTAGTGGCAATCTTGTCATTTGGTTTAAATAGGTCCTTATTTTTATTATTTTGTTTATCTTTTATATACCTAGATTATTTTCTTTTAGATTTTGTTAATGTGAGAACGTTGTAGGCTGTAGACCTGTGGACCATTTTCTATGTTGCTAAGTACCTGGTACTTGTTGATAGGTCTACACTGTCCTCTTATACCTACTGTCCTCTTATACCTATTAACACTGTAATTTGAAAACATTGTTTATTTATTTATTTTATTCATTTATTTTGATTATTTTATTTTTATTTACTTATTTTATTCATTTATTTTTATTTATTTATTTTATTCATTTATTTTGATTATTTTATTTTTATTTACTTATTTTATTCATTTATTTTTATTTATTTATTTTATTCATTTATTTTTATTTATTTATTTAACATTCATTCAAAATTACAATCGTTAACAACCATTTATTTTTAAAAGAGTAACCGTGGAGTTTTTTGCCGGCTCTTCTTCATAAGAAACGACTATTTGGAACCATGCACCTAGCTTCTGATGTTTTATATAAGTGCTCTTGTAGGTTTATGTGAAATAATTTATAATATATTTTATTTATTTTCATTAAAATTATCTTATTTGTATTGCCAATTATGTGTTGATTGAATTAGACATTAGGTAGGTACTTAGTTATTATGACATTATATATTCTGACATTACATGCTTATTGATTTGAATTTATGACATTGTGTATGGTACTACTTTGAAATTGTATAACTTATTAATGTGATTTTATGAAATGGTATCATTTTAATGGTGTTGCATGCCTGAATTGGTGCAACACAGTGGACTGCGCATTCACTTGACATCTAGAAATGTATGTTATGTACTGTGTTGAGCAATAAACATTTGAATTTGAATAAAATATTTTGAATTTTATTTTTTTTTTAATTTTTGGGCATGAAATGTGCTTTTTGTCATTCATTATATTTTTTAATAGTATTTTTCTATTTTTTTTTTAGTAATATTTGAAATAATTTAAAAATCTAGAAAAATTAAACATTTTAATAATATTTATTATTGCTATTATTTACAATACTTTGATCTTATTTTACTACAAAGATTTATATTTTACAATTTGATTTGATAATTCATAATATATCACGTCGTCATAATAGATCACGTCCTGTCGCCAGCGGCGCGCTTGCGATTCGTTTCGTGTCCGTACTAATGACCGGATCCGACATATACATATTTTGCCAACTAACACAAACGTAAACGGGTCCCTAGACAAGTGACATCCTATTAACACAAACGATAAAATACATAGGAAGCGCTAAAAATAAACAATAGTTTTAAGTGAACGTATACATCAAATGTTGTAGTTATAACTTGAGGGTATGGATTAATTTTATAAAAAAAACGTTAATGGATACGGATACCCTCAAATTATAACATCTATTGATTAGACAGCGACCTAAAGATAAAGTGACTCGGACGATAGTAGATAATAATTTCATCACAATTCACATGAGCTCGCTGGCTAGTTCGTCAAACTGCCGGGTACGAATATGACGACGTTTGGTGATGCAATGGTTCGAACACAAGTCGAAACAATCAACTCTTTTGATGTATTCTTTAGTCTAGTAGTAGTAGTTTAGTCTGGAAGTAATTCAAATTCAAGTAGTTTCTTTATTCTTTTTTTTTAACGAATTCTATGTTGTATCAGTGTAATATTTTAAAACTTGAGGGGCTAGCATATACTGACGCTGTGTGTACCTAAAATTAAAATAATACTTAAGTATTTTCTCTTGTTTCAGTGGCTGAAATTAAAAGTCTGTGGAGGAAATTAAAAGATGGGCACCGTCAAGCAATCAATGCTAAAAAAAACCACCACAGGGCAAGCGGCAGATCACAAGTCTAAATGGAAGTATAAGCAGCAGATGGAGTTTTTACTTTCTTTTATGGAGAACAGAACCATACACACAACGTAATTAGAAATCAGTGGATTCTGCAGTCTGAAGACAGTCTGACAGGTGAAGACTCCCAAGACTCTTCGAGTGAATAAAACCATACACTCCATGCTCGAAGATGAACAGAGAAGGAGAGAGAAAAGATACGAAGAAAGGGATCTTTTACGAAAACAAATAATAGAAAACACATTTAAAAACGGAAATAAAAACACTGCTAAGGAGAAATTTTTTTTGAGCATGTGTGATGCAACTTCTCAGTAACTGGATTATCTACAGATGAGAACACAACGTCAACTTTTTAATATCGTAATGGATACCAAAGAGCAACATTTGATGAGATCACACAGGACACTGGTGGTATTCCTTTTCAGTTAAAAAGGACCAGCTCATATTTCGGAAAGTCATCTGACACCTCACCAGCAGAAGCATTCAAAACCAAGAGACAATTCAAAATCCATCACCACACCACCACGAGCCACTCAATATGCAAGATTTACTACAACTCCAGTTCAACATACCTACTTCACGACCATATTCTGCCAATTCATCTACCTCACCAGATACAACCTACAGCCCTGAGACGTTGCAAAATCAAAATCAAAAGTCATTTATTCAAACTAGGCTGAGAATCAGCACTTTTAGAACGTCAAAATTACATAAGACAGTCCCTCAAAAACTCCCACCCTTCACCACTTCCTAGTGCCTTTAGCTGGGAAGAAGAAGTGGCGCAACAAACTCCCCAGCAGCACAGCTGTCTGTTCAAGTTAGACAAAATAATGATTCTATACAATAGTATGCAAAATAACTTACATTATGCAACACAAAACATAATTTAAATGATAAATTATTGGCCATATGTCAGCTAGCACACGCCAGTATACCAACCAAAAATATCGAGAACTATACTCAAGCAGAATTTAAAAAAATAAAAACTAAACGTAAACAGAACTAATTATCTAAATAAAAGCCTCCAGCATAAAGGGCGTGCCCGCTTACATAAACCTGTAATTGGAAGTTATAAATGATAAACTATGACCATCAAGGTAAAATAAATGAACAGTTAATTACTACCTCGTTGGTCTAGTGGTCGCAAGCGCTACTGCTGAGCATGAGGTCCTGGGTTCGATTCCCGGGTCGGGCATAGTGTTATTGGGTTTTTCTATCTGTAATTTCTCAGTAGCAGCTCGGAGTCTGGATTTGTGCCCGGTTGATGGCAATAGGCTCGCCCCCTATTACATGGGACTTAAACATAACTGGCGAAATGTGGGTGTACCTACTACAGGGACACCTCTGCCCAACCCTTCGGGGAAACAAGGCGTGATGTTATGTTATGTAAATTACTAGTAACAATAACAAAACCATGATCAGCAAGCATTGCAATTGCAAAATCCACCACCACCACATAGCAGCCGTTATGTATATTGTAGTCCTACTCCTACTGCAAGATAGTATAGTGACGGTCTTGTTCATCATTCAATCCGCCCACACTCTGCAAATTCTACTTTAACTGATCCATTTGATAGCCCAGAAACCATAAAAAGTCGTAAGTTTTATTTTTATTTATTCGTATAAAATATAATGTGTCACTGTTTGTTTTCCCAAATTAAAAAAAATAAAATAAGAAAGTCCACCACCACAATCACCACCATCTCAAGCTAGTGATTTACGAATATCTTAGTAAGTAAGTACTTTCTTTCGAATTAGATACCTACATACTTAAATTACTTTGTTTTATTCAAATGAAAAAAGTATCTATTGCGTTTAAAAATCAATAAATGTTTTGAAAAATAAATGTTTGTAATATGATTTGTTTTTCATTCTTATCTCAAGCATACCTACTGCAAGACGTTCTTCAGTAATACTTTTACGCATAACTATATCTTGTTTTATTACATAACTAGCTTTTGCCCGCGGCTTCGCACGCGTAAAGGTCGGAAAATATCCCACAGGAACGTACTACCGATATTCAGAGTACTTATCATATGTCCTAACCCAGGCCATGGTCTATCCATATACCTTTCATCTAAATCTGTTCAGCCGTTACGGCATGAAAAGGTAATAAACAGATAGATAATAAATCTGTTTTAGGGTTCCGTACCTCAAAATGAAAAATGGAAACCCTTAAAGGATGAGTTGCCTGTCAAGACACTTTTTCTCAGAAACGCGTGGAGGTATCAAGTTGAAATAGATATTAAAAACCGGCCAAGTGCGTGTCGGACCACGCACAATGAAGGGTTCCGTAGTTGGGATGAATTTATCCCAAAAACAAACTTAACTTTTTAGTTGAAAAATATGTTCAAAAATATACGGAATGTATGGGAAAACATGTTTTTGCAACTGCAAAGTTAAGTTGGTCGATTATTACTCGTTAACTTGTAGAGCCTACTTAGCTCTGATAGTTTTCCTTTTAATTTCGTTATATAAACTACTGTCGTGATTTTTTTACACATCCAAAACCAACCATTTAGCTGGCAGGGGGGGGGGGTGCTAATTTTTGTTAGAATCAACTGTCCCCCACTCTTGGCTCTAAAAAAAATTAGCACTTTAAAGCTTAATATTTCGCAAACGGATCCCTGAATCCAAAAATGCTTTTCACAAATTCACAATGTTTTTGAAGGAGCTTTCTAATAATACCCCTCAATATGGGTTTAAAAAAAATCATCAGAACTTTACGTGTAGGAGAGGTACCCTAAAAAAAAATGTTTTACTTAATTTTGTTTTACCACTTTGTCAGCGTAATTAATATGTATACCTATGCCATATTACAGCTTTCTAGTACTAAGGGTCTCGGAGCTAGACCGAGGACAGACAGACAGACGGACACGACGAAACTATAAGGGTTCCTTGTTTACTACGGAACCCTAAAAACTTAGGCTAAGCGCGTACTACGGATTTTGATCGTTGTGGATAATATTTCGTGTTGTTCTATCTCCTCTCAGGCTCATTTCCTACGAAAGGTATGGAAAGTTTTTTGCAATTTCTGAATTTTCTCGTACTCAAACCTCAGTTGGCCCGATATAGTTTTTTGACCCTAGTAATAAGAAATAGGATCGACTGGCATCAAAAAAGTTTTTGTTAAAATTGCACATGTTCTTGCTGACTGTAATTTTTTTTCAAAATCTGTGAATGCAGATCAAAATGTTTCAAAAAGTTAAGGACAGTCTCCTAAGACCATTCTCTTGTAGCGACAACGGTTAAGGTACCTGCCCTTATTGCCCCATATCAACATCCATCCTGTATATGTTATGATTGACTACTTAGCTCCATAAAGGTATAGCGTGATTATAATCTTTTAAAAGGTTAAATCCGTAATTATCTGCAATATTCTAACCTTTTGGATAGTCTTTTTACAGTTTGCGGTGAACTATAGAAGAATACGAACATAATGCAATATTACTCATCCCCCATAGCAAACAGCATGATAATATTTTTTTTTAAAGTCTATTGTGACGTTTCCATTATTTGACATTGATTGTTTATACCAATTTTCAAGTTAATCAAGCCAAACAGTAAAATCCGCCCTTGTAAAAATGAATACCCCTTTTCACCCTGTTAGGGGTAGATTTTCAAAAAACCTTGGTATGCGTTTTTATTTGTTTTTAGTCTTAAATATTAAAAAAAATAAAAATACTTTATTTCAGACCTTGATCCATATGATGATTAATACTGAGTTTCGAGTTAATCAGACCGCGCGTTAAAATTCTTCCATACAAACTTTGACACCCCCCAATCCTCCCTTAGGGGGTAGTTTAGAAAAACTAAAAATGAAAACTTTGTAATTTACTTAAATAAGTATTCGTGCCAAGTTTCAAGTTTATTAACTCAAGGAATAAGATTTTTCATACAAACAAAATCCCCCCTTTTCACCCCCTTAAAGGTCGATTTTCCAAAAACCCTTTCTTAGTGGATGCCTACGTCATATTATCTACCTGTGTGCCAAATTTCAGCCTAATCCGTTCAGTGGTTTGAGCTGTGCGTTGATAGATTAGTCAGTCAGTCACCCTTTCCTTTTATAAATATAGTTGTCGAGGAGTGTCGTTTCTGACTAGTTTTGGAGCAGTCGCGTTTCGTGTTGTGCTAATTAAATGAAACTTTCTTGTATAGAACACTACCCCTTACTAAGGCTACAATAACTACTAAAACCGAGTGCAAGTGATCAAGCAAAAAAATCAGAGAAACAAAAATCAACTGTTACCGTGCGCCGTAGTTGCCCCCCGCACCACCTCGGGTAAAAGAGACAGGCTGCGAATTTAAAATAATTCATCTCTGTCTAGCCCAGCGGACAGGATCAGCAGCGCGTGAGTCACTACAACATAACATAACAACTCAGAATTTGTCTTGTGTTTATACCTGGCTACCTGCTTTACAATACAAAATGTCAAATAATTGCGCAGCTTGTAACAGGATCATTAGATTGGCTCAACAAATAAAATGCTCGAAATGCGCCGGTTACTATCACACAGTGTGTGTTAATGTATCCGATATTCGTAAAATGACGGAAGAATCGAAAGCTAACTGGACTTGCCCGCAATGTCTATGTAAAGAGCCTAAAAGCGACAATTCAAACACGCCTGTTAGACCGTCCGCCTCTCACAGCGGCAGCGGAAATCTGCCTCCTGAATCCACGCCGCTAGACGTTACCTCTCAATCTCAAAATCAAGTCATCGCGCCCAGCTCCACCGCGTTTAGCTCTATCGCGACTAGCTCCATTGCGCCCGTCGTATGTTCCGCTCCTACGCTAAACATCGAGGCAATAAGTGGCTTGGCCGTCGAGATAAAGTTGCTCCGCAGGGATGTAGGTGTTATGAACACAAATATAACGTCCTTAATCGAACACATCAAGCAATGCCACTCGCATCTTGACCAACAAGAATTAAGTTTAAAGCGCGCGGAGGAACGATTAATATCTCTCGAACGGCGCGAATCCGAAATCGCAATCCTACAGACTACAGTCGTTCAACTTCGCAAGCAACTAAACTTACGAGATCAGGCTAGTTTAAGGAACGAGGTAGAAATTTCTGGCATAAACGAAAACACCAACGAGAACACATTGCATATGGTACGCGTTATTGGCACTAAGATTGGAGTCCCACTGGCAGATGAGGATATCGTCTTCATAAAACATAAAAGAGACGAATTCCTTCGTGCGGGTAAAAGTAGACGCAATATCACATGTTCCGACGTCGAAGTCGCAGGCACCCAACGGAAAATTTACTTTAACGAGCGTCTTACGAAGGTAAATCGCCAGTTATTTCGTGAAACTAAAACTCGCTCAAAGGAGGCTGGCTTCACTTTCTGCTGGATTGGGCTCATCTACATCAAGAAACAAGAAGGAAATTGTGCTATCTCCATTAAATCATTGGAAGACCTTCGCACCCACGCTGGACCAGATCCCAAATAGCCCCAAAATTTTAAAAACCCTCGTCCCCACACCCCTACGGATGATAACCTCAACTGTTCGCGTTCTCACGCCGGGCCAGTGGATAATATTCTTATATAACAGCAGTGACTTCCAATTTTGATTACCGACGTTATGCTTAATTGTCTCACTTTCACTCTTTTTACTTTGTCAATAACCTTTTTTATCAAGCCTCTTCAAGGTTACTACACAAACACTCGCCCCATGTCACAGATCTACTCAATGAGAAACATACACAAACAACTAAAGTAAGCCGAAATATGATAAATATCAAGCCATGGATAACTCCTGGGCTCATTAGATGCTCGCATCATAGAGATAAACTCCACAGTTACTCACGGGCAAATCTGGATGATGCTATCAGTAGGAAAGTTTACAGCCGTTACCACAACTTCTACAACTCTCTTCTCCGCAAAATAAAGGGAAATTATAACGCTAGCCTAATATCTGAAAATAGTTCAGACCCAAAAAAGCTCTGGAAATCAATCAAAATCGTAAGCGGAATCTCAAACCGTAACAATGACAATACAGAACTACTATACAGCTGTCAAACCACTGTTTCTTCTTTAAATAACTGTAATCACCACTTTACCTCGGTAGGGAAAAAACTGGTCGATAAAATACAGAGAGTATTTTATCGACCAGTTTTTTCCCAAAAATATCAGAGACAGAAGAATCAGTAGCAACGAAATACAAACCTCGTAACACGGTGGCGCACACACTTTTTTTACACCCTACTGACCCATATGAAATAAGCACTATAATTACTCAGCTCAAAGATGACAGCTCACCAGGACTCACCCTGACTTACTCACTGTCCCTCTCATTAAGAAAACTCTTAATTCCATAGCTGTACCGCTAACGCACATTTTTAACTTGAGCTTAGAGACAGGCACATTCTCTGAATGCTGGAAAGTAGCGGCCGTTAGCCCAATTTATAAAAACGGCACCAAAAATAATCCAGAAAACTATAGGCCGATTGCTCTGCTTAACACCTTGTCCAAGGTACTGGAAAAAGTTGTTAACACTCGTCTGGTTAACTTTCTAGAAAAACATCACCTGGTTTCAGACAGACAGTTTGGGTTTCGCAGGGGTAAGTCCACCGAGGACGCAGTGACACTTCTGGTGAATGGAATAGCGTCTCACACGGATAACAGAAATAAGTGCATCGCGGTCTTTCTTGACCTTGCAAAGGCGTTCGACGCGGTGTCGGTGGATTTACTTCTGAGAAAACTGGAGGCGTATGGAATTCGAAGAGTGACTTACGACTGGTTTAAAAGCTATCTCACTGATCGCGTGCAGTTTATAAAAATTGATAATTACTGTAGCCAACAGCTCCCTATAAACTATGGAGTCCCTTAGGGCAGCATATTAGGCCCTACGCTTTTTACACTCTACATAAACGACATCTCTAACCTAGAATTAAACAACACCGAAATAATAACCTTGAGTCACGTTAAAAACCCAAAAACCGCTTCGCGACTTGTTATCTGGTCATGACGACCTGATTGCCTGCCGTGTGTTGGATTGCTGGGAGGTTAAAAAGTAGTGGGATGGCATAAACCAGTTAATTACTTCGATTATCTCACAATTTTTAAATATTTCTACAATTTGCAAATTCGACCTTTGCCAGCACTATCGACTGTTTCATCGGCACCTCTAAATATTTTTTAACATTTGTGCCTCGTTAAGTAGCTGATTAAATGAAGATGTCTTTTCCGTAATTTGTACGCTTATTGCTGTAGTAAAATTTCGAGATATCTGGTGTCAAAGTTCATGTACTTAATGATTTTTGAAAATTGTTAGTAAACTTCTTCCTTTTTAACCGACTTCAAAAAAGGAGGAGGTTCTCAGTTCGTCGGGATATAATTTTTTTTTATTTTTTATGTTTCTTTTACCTGTTTGATGTTTTAGAAAATTTGGTTACATCGAAAGGTTTATTAAAGTATTAGGTATCCCATGAAAAAGCAATGAAAAATTTTTAGCATTTATTTTTTTATTTTTTTAAAGCATTTACGACCAAAAGGTAAATGACGTAATACAGGGCAGCGATTTTCAACAACTAAGTTCGGACCCCACTAAAGTATTTACTTCACAATTAAAAAACATTACTAAAAACATTTCTTACGTCGATCAGAAACCGTTAAAATATATTGTACCAATGAACCCAAGGTCTCCTATGCTATACGGCTTGCCTAAAATTCATAAGGATAATATCCCAATAAGGCCAGTGGTTTCTTATATCGGTGCACCAGCATATAATTTGTCAAAACATTTGAACTGTTTATTGAAGTCGAGATCGAATTATAAACCAAAGTTTAGTCTTAAAAATAGTTTACAGTTAATAGAGAAAGTTAAGGATATTGATTTACCGACTAGTGCAAAATTATTATCATTAGATGTTGAAAGTTTATTCACAAACGTTCCATATGAGGAGTGTTTACAAATACTAGAAGATCTTTTTGAGAAACGGCGAATCCATCCTGGTGAGGTTAATGAATTATTTATTATCTTTGACCAAGATTTGTATGGAACAAAATTATTTTAGGTTCAAAAACCAATATTACAAACAAAAAGAAGGTTTAGCCATGGGTTCTCCACTCAGCCCCCTTATGGCAGATATATTCATGGACCATTTTGAAAATAAATACATTGTAGGACAGCCTCAAATTTTATATTATTACCGTTATGTTGACGACATAATTATGTGTTGGACCGGTACATTGCGTCAAATTGATGTTTTTGTTAATAAAATCAATAGTTTACACCCTAAAATAAAGTTTAAATTAGAATTAGAAATTGACGGATCCCTTAACTTTTTAGATTTAACTATTACAAGAAAAAACAATAAACACGATTTTCAGATTTATAGAAAACCAACTTGTACAGATGTTACGATTCCTGCGTCATCTTGTCATCCGATTCAACATAAATTAGCAGCTTATCATAGTTTCACTCATAGATTAATGACAGTACCACTTTCACGAGATAATTATGACAGAGAACTTAACATTATTTATCATATAGCTGAAAGTAACGGATACAATAAGAGAATGGTTGATGATTTGATTCAAACGAAACGTTGCAACATAGTTCGTTCACTTTTGTATCCACTGCCTCCAGAAAGACCACATGAATATTTAGGAAGTTTGACATACTTAGGGTCAATTAGTGATAGGGTTTCAAAAACTTTGTTTCGAAATGGATTAAGGGTAGCTTTTAAAACAAATAATTCACTAAGACAGATTTGTAACGGAAAAGATCGATTAGAAAACCACAAAAAATCAGGTGTATACAAGTTACATTGCGATGATTGTAATGGTATTTACATAGGTCAAACTGGTCGTAATTTTCAGACAAGATATAAGGAACATATTGCAGCGTACAGGAATAATTATCCAGAAAAATCCCATTTTGCACAACATTTAATAGATACAGGTCATTCGTTAAATAATAATAACACTTTCGAAATTTTACACACATGTGATAAAGGTTTCAGAATGTCAGTATTAGAGAGTTTAGAAATTGTCAAAAATAATACCGGAAACATTACACTGTTGAACGAATTAAATACGAGTATGCCTAGGTCACCTTTGCTGCGATTGTTCGCCCCTTATCGCACTAATAACGGTCGCACTGATAACGGCGACACTATATAAGTGGGTTTCACGGGCGATAAGGCTCAGTCTGCACTCAGCGCTTGGTGTGGCAACACGCCGTGTTCGAGTTCGCAACAAGTCCATCGTCATCCTGAGGATGCCTCGTTGAGAGGTGAAACACGTGTCGATTTCTTTCAGGAGTTTTTTATGGCTCTTTAGAAATAGCTAAGCGGAACAAGTTACTAAATATATCCACGTCTATTGTATTTTTTTGGAAGAGGAAGTATTCTTCAGTTATTCGTGCTTTAATACTTATCAGAGAATATAGCTTTCGTATATCGTGCGGTTCAATAGGCAATGTTAAATCATTGGATAAGTGCCCAGAGATAATGTTTAGTTCCTTTTGGAGCTGTTCAGGGGTAAGCAGATGAATGTTAAACTGTCCATGGTGGATATTGGTTAGGATGTCAAGTAAAATGTCTTGAGTTATTTTTAAGTTATACAGTAAATTACTGGCTGTTAGGGCTGTCATGGCCCTGCCGGGGGTTCGAAGGAAACCGATAGGGACATCGCGGCCCCCGGCAACAGGGCAACCGAAGGAACACGGGTGGGTTTTAGTCAGTAAGAGTCTGACACGCCCTCCCGCTCCACCCAGAGCGGGAGAAGTTATTTGATAATTTCCCACCCAAAAAAAAAAAAAAAAAAAGGGCTGTCATGGTAAATTCTTGAAGTAAGGATATGTTATTTATCTCTCGTTGTAATTTGTTTGAGATGTTATCCAACGTTATTAGATGTTTATTAATTATTTTATGCTGCTTTGCCATGATTTCTTCGGTTCTTTTCAACAAATTGTACTCTGATTCGACAATCGACGTCTGATTCTTCCATTAACCGGCTAAATGTTTTTCATTTTGTTGTATCATATTGATGTCTCGGTTGTATTTTTCCGCGAATTTTTCGTCTAATACGCCATATAGGGAATTTGCAATGTTTCCAACTGCATTGCTAAGTCCCCGCTGCCGTCTGGAGTGTCCTCTTACGTGTTGCGTCATCAGAAGTTCATTATAGTATTTCAGTTCATTACACTTATGGATCAGCTGAGGGACTATCATGTTACACTGTTCGCTGCCTGTTGTTTTGCATGTTTTGTCGAGATATGCTGTTACTTTTTCAAACACCTGCATACCTTCCCAATACGGAGACATGTTATAGAATACCACTAGGACCCAACTGTCTTTTACTAAACTAATTTTGGAGATTGGGTCAAAGTAGAATGATTGGTTATTGTTTAATGACGTTATGTTGTAGCTGTAATTTGCAATGCTGTAGATGGACATAAAAAAGATTAATGCCATGGCGACATACGATAACGTGCCTGGTGTCGTTTTTCTAGTTCGTTTTTTGTTATTCTGGGTCCCAGAACCCTGTTCAGCTGAGCTATCTGTTTCAGTTGAACTGTTTTGTTTGTTGTTTGTTTTGATTTCTATTGGTAATAACGAAAGTTTCACTACTGGTCGCTTTATGATGCCATTTTTCGTTTTCAATGACACCACTCTGACATAGCCATCATTACCGGGATGCAGATCTATCACTCGGCCCATAATCCATCGTCCAACTGGAATGTTATCTTCATGTACTACCACCATGTTGCCTATTTTTAAGTTTTCCTGAGGCTTAGACCACTTTTCTCTCGCTGTTAATTGGCTCAAATATTCATTCTTCCATTTTTGCCAAATCTGTTTAAAATGTTGGTTGTTAAATGCCATCTTGTTCTAGCATCCTCCTTTGTCTCAATCACTGTTAAGTCGGATCTTCCTTTTTAAAAAATGTGCCGGTGATAAATAATCCATATCCTCAATGTTTTCTGTAAGTGAACATAACGGTCTTGAGTTCAGACACGCTTCCAATTGTGTCAGTACTGTGGTGAACTCTTCGAATATTGTTAATCTTTGTTGACGAACCACTCTTTTCAGGTGGAATTTCAGACTGCGGACGGCTCTTTCCCACAGTCCGCCAGCGCTCGGCCAAGATGGAGCGTTGAAATGCCATTGTATGTTCATTTCCGCGATTTCTGCCTGGCAACTATCCCCGAAAACTTGTTGTAATTGGTTGTACTCCTCCTGCAGCAACCTATTTGCTCCGATAAAATTGGTTCCTTGATCACTATACATGTTATGTGGTGTTCCTTTTCGGGCTGTCAATCTCTTAAGTGCAGCTAAGAATGCTGAACTGGTAAGGTCAGATACCAATTCCAAGTGAACTGCTTTCGTGACCATGCATATGAATACAGTCACGTAGCCTTTCAGTGTTCTCACCCCTCTTCCCTTGTTTGCCTTGATGTTCACAAAACGTGTGTAGTCCACCGCAGTATGGTAGAATGGAGGAGCGGGTTGGTACTTGCTGCGGGAAGGTCACCCATCAATTGATATTGCTTCCTTGCTTCATACTTCCGGCAAGTTACACAATTTCTTAACTGTTTCTTGGTTGTACTATATCCGCTTGTTATCCAGTATTGTTGTCTGAGAGCAGCTAAGATCAGTCGAGGACCTCCATGAAATGTTAACTGATGAGCTTCTTCTATGAGTAACTCCGCCAATCGACTTTTGTTAGGGATTATCTTAGGATGTTTCATCTTGTCGCTCATATTCGCGTTTCTTAAACGTACTCCCACTCGGAGAAAGCCGCTTTCATCGACGAAAGGTTTTAAATTCAATAATTTGCTGTTTGTTGCTACGTTACCATTTTTGTTTAATATTTCAATATCTGACGTAAATGCTGTACTTTGCACTCGTTTTATAATAGCTGATTTGACTTTTCGCAGTTCTAGTAATGTTAGGTACTTCGGTAAATTTTTACGTTGCGTCAGTGCCCTCATTACCCATGCCAAGACACGAGTTATTTTTATAAATGAATTATGTTGTAATAATAAATTATCTATTATACTATTACTGTTAATGTCTTGAACAATGTTAACTAATTTTAACCTTTTCATCTCTTCCTCTGTTTGGTAGATAGCCTGTTTTTGTTCCTTTTGTACGTCATAGGACGATAGCCATGCTGGTCCCTTTCACCATAAAGGGTGGTGTAATAGTTGGAGCGCTGTTAAACCTCGACTGGCGCAGTCGGCCGGGTTGTCTCCTGATTTCACATATCGCCAGCAGTTTGCCGGCATTATCTGTTTTATAGCGTTGACTCTATTAGCCACGAAAGGCTTCCAACGTGCCGAATCGCCTTGTAGCCATTCTATGACCACCATAGAATCACACCATCCATAGATTTCTAATTGACAACTTATACTCTGTTTGATTTTGTTGATGAGCTTGGATAGTAGATAAGCACCACAAAGCTCCATTCGTGGTAATGTTACGCTCTTTTTACTTGGTAAGTTTCGATTTTGCTGCGACGATTACTGTTTCTTGTTGGTATTTCGTTCGTGCGTATACCACGCACGCATATGCTTCGATGGACGCGTCGCAATAGCCGTGCAGTTCGATGACGTCATTCCCGTTGCATAATATCCATCGAGGAATTTTACAGTGTTTGATGTGTTCAATTTCCGTAATCAACTTGACCCATTCATTATGTACGTCATCTGACACTTTATCATCCCAATGTAGATCATGTTTCCATAACTTTTGAAATAATAATTTTAGTTTCGTGGATAAGGGTGTCAGCCAACCAAGAGGGTCATATAATTTTGATATTTCTGATAGTAAGCTCCTTTTAGTCGGTTTTGAGGTTGTTTGGGAAAAGTCGCAATTGAATGTAAATTGATCTCCTTTTGGGTTCCAGCACAAACCTAATGTTTTCGAATTCGTTTACAATTTCAAAAATGATGATATTATCATCATTTTTGAAGTTGTAAACGAATTCCTCTTGACTTGTTGTTCTCCAATAATTCCTGGCTGTTCGATTACCACTTTCGAAGATTAAAGCCTCCTGATTTCAAGAGCTGAATTAAATCATTTATCGATTGTTCACCCTGTTCTTTGTTAAAGCAACCATATAACAGGTCATCCATATAAAAACTGTTTTCCAGGACAGTAGCCGCTTCTGGAAACTTGCATCGCTCATCTGCCGCCAACTGTTTTAAGGTCATAATTGCTAAAAACGGTGCGGCCTTTGTCCCGTATGTTACCGTGTTCAATTGATACACATGTATCGGTTGTGTTGATCAATGGGGTGAACTAAGATTTGGCGGTACATCTTCTCGATGTCGGCAGTGAAGGCAAAGGGATATTGCCTCCATTGAAGTAGTAACGCTTGTAGATCTTTTTGTAGATTGGGCACTTTTAGCATGACGTCAGTCAAGCTGTTTTTGGTGGATGTTTTGAATACCACACGAAGCTTTGTTGTTGACGATTCTTCTCTCTGCACGCCGTGGTGAGGCAAGAACCATGCGAGTGTTATATTATTGTTTTTCTGTTCCAGTTTCATGTGGTTCAATGCAGCATATTCATTCATAAAATCCTTGTATTTTTCAGCTAAAGTTGGTTGTTTTTCTAAGCGGCGTTCCAAATTCTTTAGCTGAGCAATAGCCATAGGTTTGGAAGTCCCCAATTGCTGTTTCAATTCCTCTTTCAGTGGAACTCTCACCTCATAGCGACCATGACTGTTTCTTTTTGTTGTTTCTGTATAGAAGTCCATACATTCCTGATCTTCCATCGATAAGTTTGAAGGTTCTAAAATTTCCTCAACTTCCCAAAATTTCTGTATCTCCTCGATGTTATTTAGAACCATATTGCATTGGTATGTTGTTACGTTTGTTGAGCCATCGGCTGTTGGGCTTGTTCTCCTTTTATAATCCTACCTAGCATAATGTTAGCATAAACGTCCGCCCCGAAAAGCAAGTCAACTGGTCGACTTTTGTAGAATTCCGGGTCAGCAAAATTAATGTTTTTTATGTAAGTCCAATTTGGTTTAGCGAATGTTTGGTTTGGTAGACTTTTGATAAGTTCATTCATGATGAGCACATCAGACTCGAATTCAAAATTGTTATATGTAGAAGCACATCCTATGCTTATCATCCCCTTACAACTGTTTTTCTTTTGCCCCACTCCAAAGATGACTCCTTTGCATTGTCGTCTCTTGATACCTAACATCTGAGACGCTTCCTCAATTATTAAGGATATCTGGGACCCTTGATCGATCAAGGCGCGCATGGTTTGGTAAGTTCCATCCACACTTTTGACCTTCACCAGAGCAGTCGCTAGCAATATCTCCGCCTTTTTATCTTGAGAAGCATTCACGGTGCCCGTTACGGGTTCATTGCGCTTTGCGTTTTGTTTCTCAACGTTGTTGCCGCTTGACGACTGAGTTGATGCATTCGCTAATTTCGCAAATGCGTCATGTAAAATGGTGTTATGTTGATCTTGGCATTTTCAGCATGTTAAGTTCGACGTGCATTGATTGCCGAAATGGCTAAATAAACAATTTGTGCAAAGTTGCAATTTGGTTGCAGTTTTTAGCCTTTGGTCGTCACTCATTTTTAAATATGTTTAGCAATTATAAATGCCGTGTTATTGCAGAGAGGGCATTTTATGTTTGAAACGTGCATCGATTTCGCAACTGCTCTATTTCCGTTGCTTTTGTAGTTAGAATTGTTATAATTATTTTTAGATGTTTTATTTGGATAATTGTTTTAATGAGAAGTCTTCGAGGGTACACTATCCTTGCGGCGAACTGTTTCCAGGGATGTAAATTTCGTTTCCAAAAATTCTAAGAACTCTGCAAGAACCGGTAGTTCTTTCGAATTCTTCAGCGACTCTATGTAGTCTGTGTATGTTTCTGTATCGAGTTTTTGAACTAGAATGTGTACGATCATTGGGTCCCACGATGTGGTGTCCACTCCAAAGTTTTTGATGGCATTAAGACATTCCAGCGTGGTGTCATGCATTCGCTTAATCTGCTGTAACGATTGCTGTTGTATGTTTGGCAGGCCTAGCAAAATGTTCATATGGGACGAGAATATTAGTTTTTTGTTGTCATACCGATGGGTGAGAATCTTCCAGCACACCGAATAGTTATTGGTGCTTATCGATAAATGTTGTTTAAGCTTCTCAGCTTCTCCACGAACCTTACCCTTTAAATACTGCATCTTTTGGCCGCTTGATAACGAGGGGTTGTTGTGTACTACTTCCGTAAATAGGTCTTTAAACGATTCCCATTGGTTGTAGTTCCCGTTGAAGGTCGGTATCTCCAGTTGAGGTGTTGATTTTTCCCTGTGTGCGACTGACCACATTTTCGTGTTAATAGCCCTTTTCAGGTTGTTGAATACTTTCTCATACTTATCGTACATGTTGTTGTATTGTTCGTTCTCTCCCTCCAGTTCAATCTCGATGTCCCAATGTAGTCTGTCGATAGCTGACCATCTAGCCTGTAGTGACCTCAATACATCCTCAAATTCCCACTTATCTGAGATAGAGTCGACATCTATGTTTGCGGTTGTACGTACGAAGGCTTTAAAATTAGCATACTGTTTTTTCAACAAATCGTCTAGCTTGCCGTTTGGCTCCATGTTTAACTTCTGAGCTGGTCGGTCGCTCAGGTGCCTTGAGCTACTTGACCCCGCCTCCTCACCTGTTTTTTCTTCTGCACGCATACTCGATGCCGATGGTGATCTGTCTCGAGCTGATGTTTGCTCACCTGTTGACAGGCTTCCTGTTTTCATGAACCGCAGCTGATACTGTTGGTTGACTCATACACCGATCTTGTTTTCTCGTACTCTCAGTCGGTAAAATAAGGATCAGTTTTACTTACCTCCCCCTCAATGCGCTCATGATTAACTTGGAAATCGTTCCAATAACTCTCCAAAGTGTTAAGCTTTCGCATAAAGTAATCTACTGTTTTCCTATCAGCACTATCTTTCTTCAAGTTAATGCTTAGTTTTATGATGCTATCATAGATCATTGATTGCGTTTCAATGAGTTCCGACATTGTTATAGGATGTTAACTGCAAGTCCTTACCGACTAAAAATAAGGAAATTTATTACTTGTATTCTCCGCTGTTCGTACTCAGCCTTTGCTGCTACTTCACTGTTCTTCAATGTTCGCTCCGACCGCCCCACGACGTACACACACTGTTGTTTGTTGCGATAGTTCAGACCTCGCACACCAAAATTCCGAATTTCCGAAAATACGTGACGCGTGATCCAATCCGGCTCGAAGGACCAAAAATATGTAGGGGTACGTAGCAAGGTGTCGGTGTTTGAGGAGAAACAAATGTTTATGTTTAACACTATTTATTTACTCACTCACAAGTTGTTCTTAATGTTAATATGTTAATGAATGTTGAAATGTTGATGAATACGTTGAGATTACGTTAAAGATTACGTTAAGGACAAAAAGGCTTGGGATTGAGCTGCTCTAATTATAATTTTTATTTTTTACTTTAAAATAAAACCCATATTAAAAACAAAAACAATACACAAATTTGTCAATTTTATAAGTATCACAGAAAAATGTCAGATCAAATCAATTAATGTCAAAAGCACACAACAAAATAAAATTAAATAGAACAATGAATTAAATTATGTCAGAAATTTTGTAAGTGAAATTATGTCAGAAGTAAAAATTTAAATTATAATATTCATAACATTGACAAATTACGCACCAGCAATATGCCTGCTACAACAGTGCCCAACGTAGGGGCAATCTAGTCGTTGAGCAATCATCGCTAGAACAGTGTTGGAGCTAGCCCGCACTCTGCGCACCAAGGACGCGCACCGCTTGCGCATGGTGGCGTGAAAACAGTCGGTGCGCGCTTCCGCAAACATGCCCGAGGCGCTGCAGAAACGGAGCAGCCCCAACACTGCCCTGAACACGTAGTTATATTGGACACGGAGGGCACTGTAAGCAGCTTGTGAGTAAGATGCCCATAGACTGCACGTGTATAGGGAGGTGCAGAAAGCTTTGAAAAGCGTGATTTTAACCTGATTTGAACAACGTGCAAACCTACGGGCTATCATATTTGCTCTCTTAGACAATGCCCTCCGCTCCCGCTCAATGTCGACATGGTCTTTCAGATTAACTGTTACCCAGTGCCCCAAGTATTTAAATTGGTTCACCCGTTCTAACTGTACACCATTCAAGCAAATAGGGGGTACTTGCTGTGGGCATTTGGCGCCTCCCTGAAATACCATGTATTGGCTTTTCGCGACATTATACATGAGGCCATGGCTGCCCACGTACTCTTCACAGATTTTCAAAAGCTTGCGTAATCCACAAACCGACGCGCTCAGCACCACCATGTCATCCGCATATAGCTCAGATTGTTTACACATATATCATCAACATGGCAACCAACATGCCAACTACTGAGCGCGACGATGAGTGCAACCAACTACTTACTTTCGGAACTTTGTTTATTTTGCTAACTTTAAAATTATATACACAATGACATGAATATTTACTTACAATATTATTTTAATTATTGTGAATGTGAGGACTGTGTGGGTCATATTTATATTTATTTATTTTTTCTCAGTTACTTCTAATGATAATCTGGCAGTTTTGAGTACTTTATGCGGCCTACCCAAATGTCTCTTCTTTGGTATTGTTCGTCGATCACTGAGCTCCTTTTAAGTTCTAAGTTGAGCTACACTATCACTGACAAATGCGTGCACTGACTAGATAGCTCCACTCAAATCTGTATGGTTCTTTCCTCAGAAGACCATTTCAGACAAAAATCTACATGGTCCTCAAAGGAAATGCTCTGACCAAGATTATTTCCGGGTTTTATATACACATTGACATTAATGAATTTTATATAAACAATGATATGAATATTTACTTTTAAAGTATTTTATTATTTTAATTATTGTGAATGTGAAGACTATGTGTGGGTCATTCCTTTTTGTTTTGTTTTTAATTTTTTTCTCAGTTAGTTCTAATCATGGTCTGACAGTTTGAGTAATTTAAGTGGCCTACCCAAATGTCCTTGTTTTGGTATTGTTCGTCGAATCGTTGAGCTCCTTAAATTCTGAGTTGAGCTGCACGATATCTGACAAATGCGTGCACTGACTGGACAGGCCCTCTCAATCTGTGTGGTGCTTTCCTCAAAAGACTACTTCAGACACCAATCCACATGGCCTTCACATGATCTGACCAAGATTATGTTTGGACTTTAAAAGGGACTGAGACCTCTGAGTTTGTTTCGGCCTTTCTTCTCAGAGTAGTCAGATAGGAAACGCCGACCTCATCTAGTTTTAAAATATGATTGACGTGTAAAAGTGTTTGTACAAACCTACTTACAGAAAAAAAAAATACACCCGGCTAACGAGGTAGACAAAAGTGCACTGAACTAATGTAAAATAATATGTAAAAAGTAATATAAAATTAAGTCAACGCGTCACGCCGATATTGCTAACTTAAGGTGTTCGGTGAAAATACCGAACAGCTTTAGTAAATATTGGTTGGTATTGAGGTTATAGCTTAAGTATTCATTTTCTTTACGAAAAGAAGATTGAAACTAAATCTCAAATTTTAATCCTAATATAATAATATTACTAAAATAATATGAAACATTTTCGGTCTATCTGCAAGAAATACGACAAACACCATATTGAAACATGCTTAAAAAATTTGTTACCATAAATTCATGCAATAACGAATCTGTTGTTTAATAAGTTGGTATGATCAATATTTTAAAGTCAAAAACGGTTTTCTAGCTGGTCTTCAGTGATGCAAGCCTTCAGAGTGCACGGCGAACGGTTCATAATGACGTGTTTTTAATAATTCAGCAAAATATCTCGTTGGTATAAAACCATTTGTTTCATATTCATTCACCATTTGACGTCGCTGCACCTCGATAATAAGCCTCTTCCCCATATCTCTTAACCCTTTTTTTTGTTTTTTTTTGGGCGGGAAATTATCAAATAACTTCTCCCGCTCTGGGCGGAGCGGGAGGGTGTGTCACAGACTCTTACTGACTAAAACCCACCCGTATTCCTTCGGTTGCCCTGTTGCCGGGGGCCACGATGTCCCTATCGGTTTTCTTCGAACCCCCGGCAGGCATTGGCCCTAGCAGACCCCGTCAATTCTGCTGACATCTCTTTGAGGCGCGCGTGGAACACAACGCGCCGTCGACCCGGGCTTGGTCCTTACCGGACGGTGAGCTACCCATTGCTCACCGTCCGCAAGCCCGCGCCTACGGTGGCCGGAAATCGGCTCGCGATTCCCGCCCCGGGCGTCTCCTCCTGCGGCGGTTAGGGGCGTGAGGGCGCGAAATTTGCCTCTCCCTCACGCGCTCCGCCTCCTCCTTCGCGAGCATTACCGCTTCGCAGAAGGAGGTGACAGCCTGCCATTTCCTCTCGCTCCGTACCATGGCCTGAACCAGTGCCGGACGCGAGAGATCACCGCCGCCGATCGCCTCTACGAGGACACGGCGTTGCTCCGCCCAAGCCGGACAGACCTCCACCGTATGCTCCACCGTATCCTCAGGCCGATCCACACAATGGTGACACCCGGGTGTTTCCTCCCGCCTTATCCTAAACAGGAACCTCCCGAAGCAGCCGTGTCCGGTGAGGACCTGCGTCAGGCGGAAGGTGAGGACGCCGTGGCGTCTCTCAAGTCACTCCTCAAAGAGGGGTCTTATCGCCGCAATTGTGGCGTGCCCAGCGCGGGGTTGCGACAATCGCACTCTCCATGACGCCATGAGATCCCGCCGGAGCTATGTCCGCTGTGCCGCAATTTCTTGCGGCATCGGAGTTAAGCCCCGGCGTTTCGCCTCCTCGCGCCACTCCCAGATGTGCGCGAGGACCTTTGCCTCCAGATCCCATGGCGGTAATCTGGCAAGGAGGCTCGCCGCCTCGCAGGAGACCGTGTGGTATCCTCGGGCCAGCCGAATGGCCATGACCCTCTGGGACGCGTTCAACCGGCGCGGCGGGCTGGCCGCAGCCTCAATGAACGCGCCCACACCGGCGCCCCGTAGAGGGCTATGGACCGCACGATACCCGCATAGAGCCTCCGGCAGGAGGCGTTTGGATCCCCTTGATTGGGCAGGAGCCGCTTCAATGCAGCCCCGGCCCGCTCCAGTCTGGGAGCCAAACGTCGGAAGTGTTCTACGCAATTCCACCGGCTGTCGAGGACGAGTCCCAGATACTTCATCGTCGACTCGACACCGATGTGAACCCCTCCCGCCATTACCTGGGAACCCGACGGTGGCGCATTCCGAGGACCATGAAAACCCATGGCCTCAGACTTGTGCAGGGCCACCTCGAGTCCCAGCTGCCGGATCCTGTCAACGATTGTCGCAACCCCGCGTGTCGCTAAATCGGCCGCCGCCTGGTACAACCTCCCCTGCGCCAGGACCAGCGTGTCGTCAGCGTAACAAACGACGCTGACGCCGCTAGGGAGGTCGGCGCGCAGCACCCAGTCGTATCCGATGTCCCACAGATGCGGCCCCAGGACCGAACCCTGTGGGACACCGCACGACATCTCTTGCCGGTTCCACTCTCCTTGGTGACCGGGGTAGATGACGGCCCTGTCCGTCAGATAGGCCTCGACCACACGACAGAGGTAGGTCGGCATCCGGTGATACCGGAGTGCCTCCCTGATGCAACTCCAGGGCAGGGTGTTGAAGGTATTGGCGATGTCTAGAGACACCGCCAGGACGACCCCACCCCGGGCCACAGCACCCCTGTCGTGAGGGCCCGCACGCGCATGATGGCGTCCATCGTAGAGCGCCCCCTGCGGAAGCCGAACTGGCTCTCCGCCAAATCCGGCCCCACTCGCACCAGCTGCCCGACGAGGCGGTCTGCAATGACTCTTTCAAAGAGCTTGCCCACCTCATCGAGCAGCACAATGGGCCGATAAGCGGACGGAGAGTCCGCTGGGCGCCCCGGCTTCTTGATGAGGACCAGTTTCCCCGTCTTCCAACAAAGTGGGAACTGGCCCCTCTCCATTAATGCGCTTAGGAGCCCCCTTAGTCGAGGCCTGAGAGCCCCCATGGCCAGGACCCAGGCTTTTCCAGGTATGCCGTCGGGTCCTGGGGCGGTATTCTTCGCACTCATTTTGCGTACCGCCACTTTCATTTCCACCTCAGTCACCTCTGGAGCATTGTCGTCGTCGGTGTGGTCCGCATCGGGCACCGCAGTAGGCGGAGCCATGAGCGGAGGGGTATGATCCCCTCTAGAAGGGAACAGAGCGCTCACCACGTCCCCCACAAGCTGGGGCCGGAGACTCTGCGTCAGCGGAGGGGCCCATGTGCGGAGTTTCTCCCGCACCATCTTGTATGGGCGCCCCCACGGGTCATCTCCGCTTGGAGGGCGGTCTTCGCCGCTCTGTACCCCTCGTACAGCTCCGCCTGAATGGCTTCCGTATCCGGAGGGCGGATACGGAGCCTGCGATGCCTGGCGTACCAGCGTCGCGCAGCAACACACGCCCTGCGCAGAGCCTCTAGCTCTTGCGACCACCAGTACAGCCGGCGCGAAGCACGTCTAGGATGGACCTGGGGCATTGCCATGTCACACACATTGGACATGGCCTCCCGGAACCACTCCGCCTCGTCGTTAATGTCGGCCGGTGATGACACCCAGGCCTGGACGATCGAGGCCTCCAGGAAAAGCTCCCGGTCCAGCTGCTTCAGCGCCAACCGCGGACCACTCGGGGCCTGTCGGACCGGCGCGCTCGAGGTCTGGGTGGAGACGTCAAACCGGATGTACCGGTGATCGGAGTAGGTCTCCACCCCCTCCATGACGCGCCAGTCAATGACACGCGGCGACAGAGCGGGGCTGGCGAACGAAATGTCCACCACCGATTCACCCTACATCCGCATACACGTGGGGACAGAACCCCGGTTTAGGACGACCAGGCCTGTCTCCAGAGCCCAGTCCTCCACCATCCTACCCCGTGTGTCCGTATACCGGGAACCCCAAGCCAGATTCTTGGCATTGAAATCCCCGAGTACGAGCACGGGGAGGGAACCAAACCCGACGACGACTACTCTTAACTCCGCAAGGGAGTTGTGGAACTCGGCAAGAGTTCAGCCCGGGGAGAAGTAAACACCCACCACGACAATCTCCCCAAACCGTGCTGCAACGCAACCCCGTCCTCTCTTGACCGACTCGAGGGACGGAGTACCGGCGGCGGCCGACGAAATAAGGGTCACTGAGCCGCTCAGGTCCTCCACCCAGTCATCCCTGGGCGGGACAAAGTACGGCTCAGCGACCACGGCGATGTTAATCGACCACTGCGCCATGCTCTGGAGCAACAGATCCTGAGCGGCGGCGCAGTTGTTGATGTTCGCCTGGAGGAGGCGTAATGGGGCCGTTATTGGCATTCCATGTCCCCCTCCCCCCGAGCACCCTGTGAGGGCCCTGTCGCGGCGGCAACGGCGGCGACGTCGACGACGGTGGACACGGCAGCGGTCCCGGTGGAAGTGGCAGCGGCTGCGGCTGCGGCGGTGACGGTGGTGGTGGTGGCGGAGCGCTTGCCCCTGCCTCTGGCCTCGGCGGGTGGAGCGCAGGCCCTGCTCCCAGCCCGGTGATCGGCCGGCTTGCCAGCCGTCGCACATACGACACAGTGCGGCGTGGCGTTACACGAGCCGGCCTTGTGACCGGGCTGACCACAGCGGAAGCAGAGGTCGCTGTGGTCCACCTCCGAGGTGAATTTGGCCCCCACGTGGTGGCCCACCTGGCAACGGAAGCACCTCAGAGGTCTGGGCTCCAGCAGTTTGACCTGCGCTGAAACCCAGCCCACCAAAAGCCTTTGGCCCTCCCCGGCTATCTTTTTGGCCGCCGTCACGGGGCAGCTCACCCGAATAGCTTGCATTCCCGTGTGGTCAGGATGGATGGTGCCTGCCTTTATCTGCTCGAAAGAGCACCCTCCAGCCTTAGCGACGGCGGCCACCACCTTTTCCTCCGTCACGGAGTCGTCCAGGCCCTGGATGCGCAAGTCAGCGCACTTGGTGGGCCTGGAGACTCGGGCCTCGTCCGCATTTAGGGACGCCGCACGCGGGGAGGTTTCCTGTCCAAGCACCCCGTATCTCTTAACCCTCACAGTATTTCTCTAGAACAAAGAATAAAATTGTATTTATTACACATAATACCTAATTATTTATCATTCACTAATCGAATTAAACCTCATAATGGATTTAAAACTTTAAAGGCATCTTCTGTCTCAACAATACCTCTGTTCTATCAACAATACCTTTGATTAAGATTTATGTTTAGTAAAATATGAAATATTTAAATGATAACACTCACACTTAGTCCGGTTTCATTAGGTATTTGTGTAAATAACATTCACTTTTACGCAGTGCAATATTTATTGACTGCATTTTGAAAATAATAACCACAACACCGCTAATAGCTAAATACTCGTCACCAACATTATCCACGAACCAACAAAGTTCTATTAAGTGAATTTACTTAGTTTTCTGTGGTCTACCTTCTAAACTTTAATATTTATGTGAACAAGACGAATGAAACATAAAACGAATGATTATCGAACTAGTCATTGGTTGCAGACAAAGTGAGTGTGTGTGTGTGTACTATGCGTGTTTATAGTATTGTAACAACTTATAGAAGAAGGTTGTAAGTCAAACCGAAGCGTCAGTCTATTGCTTTGTAAGATTGCCTATGGACTTTTGGTCGGTACTGTACCTCAAGTAGGTCTCAATTTAAAACTTGATGGCAAGAAACTAGATGCTATTAAGGAAACTGTGTTTCTAGGAATTACTCTAGATTCGAGATTGCAATGGGGCGCCCACATTAGAGCTCTTTCAGGTAGATTAAGTTCAGCTGCATATGCAGTAAGAAAAATAAGGCAGTTAACTGATGTTGCCACAGCTAGGTTAGTATACTTTGCTTATTTCCGCAGTATTATGTCTTATGGCGTTTTGCTGTGGGGGTCGGCAGCTGACGTAGATTCAATTTTCATTTTACAGAACAGGGCAATTCGCGCGATCTACAAAATGAGTCCTCGTGAGTCCCTTAGAAATGAATTCAAAGAAATTGATATACTGACTCAGCCTTCTCTTTATATCTTAGAAAGTATTTTGTATGTTCGCAAAAACCTAGGACTTTTCAAAATAAGAAGCGATTTCCATTATATAAATACACGTACTAAACATGAAATTGTGATACCCAAATTTGGATTAACTAAAACTAGTAAGTCATTTCTTATAAACCGTATCCGCTTTTATAACAAGTTGCCAAAGTCTGTTACAGAACTAAGCGATGGAAAGTTCAAAACCCACATCAAACGTGTCCTTATCAAAAAAGCATATTATAAGATTAAATACTACGTTGAAGACAAGGAAGTCTGGCAATAATTCCTTCTGCACATGTTTTTAGGCTTCCCTGGTACCTCATTAATGGCATAACAATGTAAATGTCTATTAACTGCTCCCAAATTACGATGATTATTTTATTCTATTTTTTTACATACTTCATTGACATAATCTTTTCAGTATTTGACATTATTTATTTATTTATTAATAGGAGAACCAACAGCTATAACAAATGGATAACAGTTGTTTAAGAAACATAGAGCCAATTACAGGTTCTCACGGGTAAAAACAGAAAAAGTAGTAGAAATCTTAGGATCACTAACAAGCACGATAAAAAGATTAGGAATACATATTATTGTATACGAGTTTAAGGTACAATAAGCACTATGCACTTTTGAAAAAGTCAGCGTTCAGCCGAGCGCGTGCAGAATAGGTTTTGGTTGTAAATGGGTCAAATTAGAACTCTTTACAAAGAATATTAAAGTCCTTACTCGCTCGCACCATGTATGAGTTTTGCCTGTAGTTAGAAGAGGTAAAAGGAATGGAGATAGGCGGATTAAATCTAACTGATCTCTGAGGAACATTGAAACGTAGTTTATGTAGGAGATCAGGGCAGTCAATCTCATTAGATATAATTTTTAAAAGGAAAGTGCAATCTGCTAGTCGACGACGGTTATATACCTACAATTTTCTATATTTTTTTAAATCAAATTAGATTTGTTACAGCTGTAGTGGCAATCATGTCATTTGGTTTAAATAGGGTCTTATTTTTATTATTTTGTTTATCTTTTATATAGATTCTTTTTTTTTCTTTTCTTTTAGATTTTGTGAATGTGAGAATGTTGTAGGCTGTAAACTTGTGTACCATTTTTTATTTTACTAAGTACCTGGTACTTTTTGATAGGCCTACACTGTCCTCCCATACCTATTAACACTGTTATTTGAAAACATTGTAGAAACAATTTATTTTGAAAAGAGTAACTGTGGAGTTTCTTGCCGGCTCTTCTCCATAGGAAGCGACCAATTGGAACCGTGCACCTAGCTTCTGACGTTTCATAAGTGCCCTTGTAGGTTTATATGAAATAAAATATTTTGATTTTGAATCTATTGATACCTCATTCATCAAAATCGGTTCAGTGGTTTAGGCGCTACGGTGGAACACACGTAAAAGTAAACATACAGATATACATGTAGGAATGGTAGGGCAAATAAAAGCATTTCTCGATCAACTCAGTTATATTATTTAAAATATATAAAGGAAATAAAATAAGAAAAAAAAAAACATCTGTCTTGGCAATTGACTCTATTGACACACGAAAAAAACCAATTACCTCTTCTCCAAAATCAAATTTTAGTATCCTACATAGAGGATTTACTCCGCCACAGCTCGGCCATCCTATTAGAAGTCTGTCCTCAGACTTCTAGTTAAATGAAATTAAAATTAAATATCATCACACTTATTAAATTTTAGTTAAACAAACACAATTTTCACTTTAAAAATAACTTAAACAGCAACCTACCTTATATTTAACTAGCTTTTGCCCGCGGCTTCGCCCGCGTGGATGTCGGAAAATATCCCACAGGAACGTGCTATCGGGATTCAGAGTATCCTACGTCCTAACCCAGGTCATGGCCTATCCTATGCCTTTCATCTAGAAATCCGTTCAGTCGTTACGTCATGAAAAGGTAACAGGCTGATATTAAATCTGTTTTAGGGTTCCGTACCTCAAATTGAAACATTAAAACCCTTAAAGGATGACTTCATTGTCTGTCAAGACCCTTTTCTCAGGAACGCGTGGAGGCATCAATTTGAAATAGATATCAAAAACTTAGATCTACGGTCTCTTGGAAGTGTAACGAAAATCAAACTTCCAAGTCAACGCAATAATGGGCACGCCACAACTGTGGCGATAAGTTCCCTCATTGAGGAGTGGTAGAGAGGCGCCACGGCGTCCTCACCTTCCACCTGACGCAGTTTCTCACCGGACATGGTTGTTTCGGGAGGTTTCTGTTCCGGATAAGGCGGGAGGAAACGCCCGGGTGTGACCATTGTGTGGATCGCCCGGAGGACACGGTGGAGCATACGGTGGAGGTCTGCCCGGCCTGGACGGGGCACCGCCATGTCCTCGTGGAGACGATCGGCGGTGGTGATTTTTCGCCTCCGGCCCTGGTCCAGTCCATGGTACGCTAGGGCCGATGCCTGCCGGGGTCGCGGGAAAGTCCGAAAGGGTTACCGTGGCCCCTGAAAACACACAGGCAACTGAAGGAACATGGGTGGGTTTTTGTCAGTATAAACCTGACACGCTCTCCCGCTCCGCCCAGAGCGGGAGAAGTTATTTGATAATTTCCCACCCAAAAAAAAAGTTAACGAACTAAAAATACGGCCATTTGTGCCGCATATTTTGACACTCGCAAATAAACCAGTCTATTTAGTACTTCACGTTGGTCCAGCAGCATGAAGTTTGGCGAGAAGTAGAAGTCAAGTAAAGAGGAAAATCCGAAAATTGGTAATTTATAGTTCTATAATGAACGGCAAAGTTAAGTTTTTTCTGCAATCTGGGATTAAAAATTCATAGGCCGTGTCTTGGAGTAACAAACCTCAGTTGGCCCAATATAGTTTTTTGGTTCTAGTAATAATAATAAATAGGATCGACCGGCGTCAAAAAAGTTTTTGTGAAAATTGGCCATTTTCTTGCTGATTGTACAATTTTTTCAAAATCTGTGAATGCAGATCAAAATGTTTCAAAAAGTTAAGGAGAGTCTCCTAAGACTGTTTTCTTGTAGCGACAACGGTTAAGGTACCCGCCCTTGTTGCCCCATCTCAAAATCCACCCTGTATATGCTATGATTGACTGCTTAGTTCCATAAAGGTATAGCGTGATGGTAATCTTTTAAAAGGTTAAATCCGTAACTATCTGCAATATTCTAACCTATTGGCTAGCCTTTTTACAATTTGCGGTAAACTATAGAAGAATACAAACATAATGCTATATTGCTCATACTCCATAGCAAATAGCGTGATAATAGTTTTTGAAAAATCTATTGTGACGTTTCCATTATTTGACTTGTAGATTATTTATATCAATTTTCAAGTTAATTAAGCCACACAGTAAAATCCTCCACTGTAAAAATTAATAACCCGTTTTACCCCGTTAAAGGTAGATTTTCAAAAAAACCTGATATACGTTTTTATTTATTTTCAGTTTTAATTATAAATACTGAGTTTCGAGTTAATCAGACCGCTCGTTAAAATTCTTCCATACAAACTTTGACACCCCCCAATCCTCCTTTAGGGGGTATTTTAGAAAAACTAAAAATGAAAAACTTTATAATTTACATAGATAAGTATTCGTGCCAAGTTTCAAGTTTATTAACTCAAGGAATAAGATTTTTCATACAAACAAAATCCCCTATTTTCACCCTCTTAAAGGTCGAATTTCCAAAAATCCGTTCTTAGCGGACGTCTACTAACTATAAACTACCTCCCTACCAAGTTTCATCTTCATACGTGAAGCGGTTTTCGATATTTCGTGATGAATGAGTGAGTGAGTGACCTTTCGCTTTTATATATTTAGATTAGATAGATTAACATGAAATACAAAACAATAATGAACTGCCAGAGAAACAACATCACATAAAATTATAACTCAATAATAAACACAATTAACTTAATTTGCAATCATAACTAATTTGACTGAGCAGTTTATAAAATAAAATGTTGCCTTGGCTTTAGTCCGGCCAGCTTTCAATCTTTTTAGTTACATCCATCATCACTGTCTTAATTTTATTTTGCACCTCTAACATCTTACAATTTTTTTGCACCTTTCAAATCAAACTTACTGTAAATAGTAGCTCCTGACAACTTGTCTAAATGATCATCAATATAATGATAAAGGAGAGTAATCCTTCACCATTTTTTCATTTATTTTTCGATAGTCAACACAAACTCGTGTTTTACCATTCTTCTTTTTAACTAATACCAAAGGACTAACATATTCAGAAAAACTTAGTTTCACAATACCTTTCTGTAACCACTCTCCTACTTGTTCAGTGACTTCCTGTGCTGACAAGCGCCGAGGACGCTGTGCCACCGGTATATTGTCCTTCAACACAATCACCATCTTCAGCAATGCTTCCTTGATTTGTGAGGGCTAGTATCCTTCAACCAGATTAGCCGCAGCTGCCCGAACACTTAGAGGAACATGGCTCAACTCAGTCGAGATTGAGCCTATATCATCTGAAAGCAAACTCAAAATTTCATCCTCACCTTCAGGCATCACGCTCACAACACCTTTATCAAAAACAACCCTACTCAAATCTAAAACAGGTTGACCTAAAATCATCTTATAAGGCATTGAATCTCTGGGCAGAATATAAAAAGTTACGTTATAAAAATTTGCATCAATTTTTACTTCGTAGGTACACTTTCCGAACGCTATTACCTTGCTTTAACCTAAACCCGTTAACACTTTATTTTCTTTGGTGTAAACACACTTTGGAAGTTCAAAAAATAAGTCCGCCGTTATAAGATTGAGATCACTACCCGAATCAATTAGACTTTCGACACAAACACCACTTATTTCAACACATAATTCCGATTTACGCACTTTGTTTACATTCAAAATATTGTCAGTTTGACGTTTCGCATCGTCTTGACCATGTCTTGACCACAACAACAATGGCCGCCGTCGCCGTCAGTGCTGCCAACCTCACATGTCGACTTCGCACACATAGTTTGTTTTCCTTTATCACCGCTTATGTTGGTAGCCGTGGACTGTGGCGCTACGTGCCTGAACGCACCACATTTATAACACTTGATTCTTTTTTTACAGGATGGTGCCAGATGATCCCTATCCCCACATTTGTAACACTTCCGATCATGCGTTTCCATTTTCTTCTCGTCACGAGACGACGAGGGTGTAGCTACGTTCCACTTGGCCACCTTCACTGTATTTTTTTTCATCGTCTCGTATAACGACAGTTTCTCCTTTAATTGACTATATGTAGTCGCGCCGTAAAGTATGGTTTTATTACTCTCGTAATCTAAAATTCCTTCGACGATGTATTGCACCGCAACATAGTTGGCAATCTTCGCACGCTTCGCTATCTCCTTCATTGCAATCATGTATTCGTAAAATGACTCCTTCTTACGCTTCTTCCTTGAAGACAGCAATTCATGGGCTTCTTTAGAATTGATACTGTCTGGAAATTCTTTGGCGATTGCTGCCTTCAACTCATCAAACGTGCGATGTATCTTTTCAGTTCTGAGCCACCAGCAAATGAGCGCCTGGCCACAATCGGTGTTTGCGCCGGTGTCCACTGCATAATGTCTGCATGGTCTTTTACGTCTTGGGCCCATTTACTCGACGTGTACGTTTTGTCCGTCCCGTCAAACTTAGGCACTAGACCGTCGTACCACGTCGGCGCAGCAGCTGGAACCGCCGCCGTTTCAGTTGATCTGGACATCTTTCCGAAATTTGGAACAATCTTTATTTTTCTGTCATACCCCTTCACACCTTTATTACTCCAACTCCTTACTTCTTTCACCGCTACATACACCTCAAAGACACCTTTTATGGTAAAATTTTCATCGCCTCTACGTACGACAAAACACCACCATTTAGCTGTATTTAACCGCTACCATCCCGGACGAGCCCCCAAAAATTGTAGGAATGGTAGGGCAAATAAAAGCATTTCTCGATCAACTCAGGTTTATTTAAAATATATATAGGAAAAAAAGAATAAGCAAAAATACATATCTGTCTTGGCAATTGACTCGACTGACACGAAAAAACAAACTGCCTCTTCTCCAAAATCAAATATGCTGTGAAAAGCAAATTAGTATCCTACATAGATGATTTACTCCCCCATATACATACATACATTCATAGAATGCTAAAATCATCAAGCCAAAAGGAAGGGTTCCTTTTGGCTTTGTCGTAGTTGGGTAAAAAGGAGGTACTTCATGGTGGGCACAGATACAATTTTGTGCAGAATAATCAATCGGGAACTTCTAATTGGCGATGTTATAAGTAATAGGAAAATTTGTACCCCGTCGATAACACTAGACACTTGTAACTAAATAGTAAAGGAGGCCAATCACGCATGTTGTCCTAATATGGCCCGTAACTTAATTGACGGAATATTATGGATGGTTTACAAGCAGAAGTATGTACTAAACTTGAAGCCGTTCTAAAACTATTTGAGGACTATGTATTTAAAATTATTCTAAAGAGTTAAACAAATTGTGAAATTGAATTTTCCGATAAGAAAAGATACGTTGTACCGGGCTCTTCGTAAATTTCTTGGTATGGAGAAAACTACTTTTCAAAACGTCAAAGACGTGCGATTGCCTGCAAAATTTGTGGAAAATTAATTTTGTTTGATGAAGATGAAGAGGAAAAAAAGTTTGCCAACAAAATTTAAAAGTTCATACAAGAAACTATGGCGATGGTACATTTAAAGCGACGCCTAAACCATTTAAAATATTCGTTGCATGTTAATACAACAACAAATGAAGGTTAATTTTGTTCCATTAATTTACTGTTTGTTACCAAACAAGTCTCAACAAACATACGAAAGAATGTTTAAAATCTTAAATTAAAATTTTTCGGTTTAGTCCCATCTCGGTACCCATGAATTTATTTATCATGCCCACGAAAAATTCCCATCTCGGCATCCTGTCTTAAACCATACACATCGAAAAATGGAAACACAGTATCTTTTTAGTGAGTAAATCATCCTGATAATAATTATTTGAAAATTATATGTAAATGACATTGTGATTTTGAAATGGCAACAATAAATGCCATGAAAATTATACATATATCCAAATGTGTTCATAAAGGGCTGTTTTTACCATTATTTAAATGCATTATGGAAAATGAGTAAGAAAATTGGCCTGGATAAAACAAACAAGGGCAAAAATAATAACAAGGACGTTTACTCAATTAGCACTGCTACCTCCAAATTTAATCTAAAGCTTACTTATCATTATTAAAAGCTGGCCCTAGTACAGAGGAATTTGTTAAGTTTAAAGAAAGCCAATTTTCTTGTTATGGAGAAAAGATCAGAACAACAAATGGGGTGCAGGGATACCATCGTAGACTGAATGAAAAAATACCGCCCAAACCAGCCTTATTATTATTTTCTTCAGTTGCTAAAAAAAGGAAACTGAAATACAAGAAAGTAAATTAAGTTTCAATGTTTACAGTCAAGGAAAAAGACGAAGACTCAAAAACCGGCCATATACCTTTAGGGGTATGAGGAACAGGGTGTAAAGTTCACTCATTCACCATAGAAAAGGGAGGATCCTCCGACCAGACGGGTGTTGTGTCTGGCGGGCAACTGCCCAACGGTTTGAAGTCGGAATCTTGTATATATGTCGATCGCTCGGTAAACTCTAATTACGCGATGCAGTATTTGTGTGACGTCATGTCTATGATGCGTAGTTCGTATGTGGTGGTGTAACCGCTACATCACTCCCCTTCGGAGACCGGAGGTCGATAGTGGGCTGAATCTTGCGATGCTGCACGGTGCCAGCTGTGGTTCCAGTGAGTCGGAACCGGGTGCCACATAGTTCGCGGTGAGTCGGAACTGTCTGTGGTGATTCCCTAGTGAGTCGGGGTGATTGCAGATTTGTGTGACGTCATGTCTATGATACGTTGGAGGTCTGCCCGGCTTGGGCAGGGCATCGCCGTGTCCTCGTGGATGCGATCGGCGGCGGTGATCTCTCGCGTCCGGCCCTGATTCGGGCCATGCTACGGAGCGAGAGGAAATGGGAGGCCGTCACCTCTGCGAAGCAGTAATGCTCGCGAAGGAGGAGACGGAGCGCGTGAGGGAGAGGCAAATTTCGCGCCCTCGCGCCCCTAACCGCCGCAGCAGGAGACGCCCTGGGCGTCGGGAATCGCAGGAAGATTTCCGGCCACCGTAGGCGCGGGCTTGCGGACGGTGAGCAATGGGTAGCTCGCCGTCCGATAAGGACCAAGCCCGGGTCGACGGCGCGTTGTGTTCCACGCGCGCCTCAAAGAGATGTCAGCAGAATTGACGGGGTCCGCTAGGGCCAATGCCTGCCGGGGGTTCGAAGAAAACCGATGGGGAAATCGTGGCCCCCGGCAACATGGCATAGGAAGGAACACGGGTGGGTTTTAGTCAGTAAGAGTCTGACACGCCCTCCCGCTCCACCCAGAGCGGGAGAAGTTATTTGATAATTTCCCACCCAAAAAAAAAAAAAAAATGTCTATGATACGTAGTTCGTATGTGGCGGTGTAACCGCTACATACCCATGTCAAATTACAGTTTTCTAGTACTAAGAATCTCTGAGCTAAGCCGCGGATAGACAGATGGACATTGCGGAACTATAAGAGTTTCTTGTAGACTACGGAACCCTAAAAAGGATAAAAAGATTGAAAAATTTGTTAACAATGCGTTACAAGGACAAATTTCAACTTTAGAATGTTTAAAACATTTAGCGCATTTGGTTAATATATAAAAAAATAGGATTAATTTGAACAGGGAATTTATTTTTGGTTGGTAACGATGTCTGAAAGGGTTTTACTCCTAAAAACTCTGGAAAGGCTATGATATAGAGAGCTGAGGGATGGCGCTCTGAAAAACATACCACTATATGGTAATCAGCACGCATACAGCTCAGGTTAGTCGACCGAATCTGCTCTCCATCTAGTGGTCAGTCAGATAGAGGACGCGATTCATCAAAAAGGCACCTGCCTGGGTACTTTCATAAACATCGAAGGAACCTTCGACAAAACCAACTTCTCCAGCATCAGCAGCGCCCTCTCCAGACATGGAGTAGAACAGGTACTTACGGACTGGATTACAAACATGTTAAGCAAACGAGTGGTTCGCCTTGAGGGTGAGCAGTAGGTGGCCATGATAGCCAGAGGCTGCCCCCAGGAAGGGGTTCTGTCCCCACTTCTATGGAATCTTTTAATGAATGACCTCATTACCAAACTCAATGCCAACCGCTATTACACAATAGGGTATGCAGATGACCTTGCAATCTTTGTATCGGGGAAGGTGACGTGTACGAACTGTAACCTCACTCAGAAAGCACTACGTATCGTAGAAAGTTGATGCAGGGAATTTGAACTGTAAGTGAACCCCGCTAAAACTAAACTAGCCATGTTTACCTAAAAACGAGCACTAGGCCCTTTCCGCTTACCCAAACTGTTCGATACAGAACTTCAGTTGGCCAACGAGGTCAAGTACCTCGGGGTCATTCTAGACAGTAAGTTAAACTGGAGTAGTCATGTAGACAACAAGCTAAACAGGGCCTGCATTACCTTCTGGCAGTGCAGGAGAATGATAGATAAGAAGTAGGGCCTATGACCCAAAATCATACTGTGGCTGTACACAACAGTGATCCGCCCTATGATCGCGTACGGGGGCGTGGTCTGGTGGTCCCGCACTCAGCTGGTTACAGCTTCCAACAAATCACAACGCATGCAAAAACTAGCCTGCGTGGCGACCACGGGCTGCATGAGGACTACTCCGACTGCAGCAATCGAAGCCATGCTGGGACTGCCCCCACTCCACCTGTTCATACAGCAGAAAGCGACAATGGCGGGCGGCGGTACGTCTTAATGCAATTAAGAGTATCACACAACACACAGCGCTGCTTGAGGGACTCAATAATGAGTTCCCTATTACGAAAGCCGTACACAAAACAATTTATCTTCGATAAAAAATACAAGATCCAACTCCGCAAGGATCGCAGATGCGAGGGTTTGCGCCCCGCAGAGCTGCGAATCTTCACCGACGGATCCAAAACAGGTAGTGGCACAGGTGCTGGAATTATCTCGGAGGACTTCAATATACACATAGCCACACCATTGGGAGTCCATAATACAGTGTTCCAGGCCAAATGCATGGGTATATCTCTTGCTGCTTCAGCCATCATGGCCAGGGAATTTAAGGACCAGTCGATACGAATACTCTCAGACAGCATGGCTGTTTTGCAAGCGCTAAACAGTCACACTGTTGATTCTGGGCTGATATACGAGTGCCACCAGCGCCTCAACTAGGTGGATAACCATTCAATGGATCAAAGGACACAGTGGTTCGCGGGGCAATGACGCAGCCGACGAATTTGCTAGAAGGGGGTCGAGCATGCCACCAGTGGGACCTGAACCCATCACGCCACTCCCCTTCGGGTACCTACGCACTCTGGTAAGGAAACGAACCAAGGAACAACATCACAACCGCCTCACGAAACAGGTTCTCCGATTAACAAAACAGCAGCTGCGCACAGTTACAGCTGCCTTAACTGGCCATGGGTCATTTAATAAACACCTCTTTGTCATAGGAGTCACAGACAGTCCCCTGTGCAGAGCCTGCATGGAGGACGACGAGAAGCAGCTTATGTGCTGTTAAACTGCCCGAGGTCGCCACTTACAGGGCAAAGTACCCTACGTGAGATTATCAGTGACACCAAGGCGTTGCTGGCCTTCTTTGAGGAGCTGGGGTGGATCGAATAACAGATTTTCCCACACGTACGCAAAATACGCATATTGACGTGGAGTTGCGGATAGAGTTGCGGCCTGTTTTACCCATTATTACCTATTATTTAAGGGTTTTTTATTTTCTCTGATGTTTCGTATTAATGAATAAAATTACTTTTTATCCGATTATACTTCTGTCTTTAAGCAAATCTGACCTAACATGAATCTGGCGTAAAGTGAATCTGTCCATATGCTAACAAATGATACCTGAACAATACCTCAAGTGTTTGCTAAAGCGCCACCTCGTAATTATTTCAGGTTGGAGAATGCTGTATAAAGGCAAATGTTATCGAATTTTAGGTAAATATAATGCCAAAAGAGATAAACCCAAAGCAATAGAAATTATCAAAGATTTCATGAAACTTTACACCAACCACGAGGCGTACGTCGGGTTCTGCAAGGAATGTCCAACAAGTATTTATTATGACTACAAATGGTTTGCTAAAAATAATCATAATTATCCTAAAAATAGGCAATTATGGTGGTAGGTATTGAAGAGTAGTAAAGTCATACTATTATTTAAATCTGGTAATAAAAATGACGTTAGCAATTTCAGGCCTATTTCTATCTCACCTGCATTTAACAAAATATTTGAAAAAGTTAATACTCAAAAAGTTGCTAAGACATTTTAATGTAAATAGCCTCCTTCATAACAAACAATTTGGCTTTACAAAAGGTCATTCGACTACAGATGCGGGTGTTGCTCTGCGGAAACACATATTTAATGCATGGGAGAACTCGCAAAATGCTATTGGGGTTTTCTGTAATCTCTCCATAGCCTTTAATTGCGTGCACCATGACACGCTTTAATAATATAAAATAAATATAATAAAATATTTATTTTCAAGTAACATGGACTCATAATCGTTAAAAACAATTTACTTATAAACTATGTTAGTAATATTTAATAATCAGCCATTAGTAGGCACATGCAGCTGGTTTAAGAAGTAAATGATAGGACAATCCAGTTTGCTAGCAATGACAACCAGGAGACTGTTGGAGCTGGCACGCACTCTGCGTAACAGGGATGCTGCACGCTTGCGTCTGATTGCAGCGAAGCCGTCAATTTGCACGTCCGCGAACATACCAGAGGCACTACAAAAGTAGCATAGCATCCTGAATGCATTTTTGTACTGAACACGAAGAGCATTAACAGCTTTTTGAGTGAAACTAGTCCAAAGGCTACACGAGTAAAAAACTTGACAATATGCCTTAAAAAGTGTTATTTTAACCGCATCTGTATAGCGTGAGAACCTTCGGATCAGCATATTACATCTCACTGCTAATGCTCTTCGCTCCCGGTCTACATCTAGATTATCCCTCAAATCCTCCGCTACAATGTGCGCTAGATATTTAAACTGAAGAACACGGTTCAAGTTCAACACGGTTCATTTAAAGTGACAGTTGGGTATTTCTCTGCGCCTTTATTGGCCTCCTTAAAGATAATCGGCTGAATTTTGTCCGTGTCATATCTCAAAGCGTGCTCCTCAGCGTAACACTCATAAACTTTAATTTTCTAAGACCTGCCATAGACGGGCTTAGCAGCGCCATGTCATCAGTGTAGCTAATGTTATTAAATGCTACCCCATCTATATAACAGCTTCCATAAAAACTGCTGAGATCGACAATCAGCTCATTTATATGTCGGAGACGGGTATGTGACTCTTTCGTTTTTATCAGCGACTAGCTGCACCCCGCGGTTTCACCCACATAAGTCTCGATCCCGTAGGAATATCGGGATAAAAGGTATTTTATGTCCTTCTCCGGGTTATAGTCTACCCATATGCCAAATTTCATCCAAATCTGTTCAGTCGTTTTAGTGTGATGCCGTGACCAAGGGAAATAGGGATTGATTTTATATATATAGATATTTTAACTACTGTGGGCGTAGTGTGGGTAGTGTTGGTTAGTGCGCAATAGAAAAACCGTTTGCATTTCAGATCACATTATAATTTACTATACTAAATTAATCACACTAGCTAAATTATACACACACTGTGTGCGACGGCGTTTATTAAAATCACAAATTAACACAATGATCCCAAATTACAATTAACACAATAACTGAGCACAACGAATCGAGAACAGTTCCGCGACGTCTTGACTCCGATGCGATCAGAGGCTGAATCCTCGCCGTGGCCTTAAAACATCATGTTATCAATAGTCTGAATCCTCGCCGTGGCCTTAAAACATCATGTTATCAATAGTAAATTATATCGCATTTTATGCAATAAGCTATGTAAATTAACTCTGATTTTATTATTAAAAGTATTGTTTTGACTATTGTAGTACCGACTGAGTTCGTCGATGGCACGACTAACCAATCACGGCGCATTACTTAGAACGGAGGTATAATGGGGGGGAAAATGGCATCTTGGTTGTCGTGCATAAGACGTCGAGATACGAGTACAAAAGCTCGAGCTATGATTTTAAATATACTTAGTGTTAACTGTGAGGTATATTTGATTTTGTGTGTTGGAGAAATAGAATAAGTAAGTACTGTGAGCAGGCCGCGATTGGCTGTGATACTCGGAATCGTGTAGTGTGAATAAATTAAAATACTTTTGAAGAGCAGAGCCTATATTTTAAATTATTAATATAAAGACACACGCGGACGAAGGCCTGGGGCTGACTAGCCTTATTTTACTTCAACAACAGAAAACCCTCACGAATCCTATTTAAATATATTTTTGACAGATTATTCGGAACACTAAAGGTTTCACGCCAGCCTGTGATATATATGAGGTTCCATCTCATATTAAAACCTTTACACGAGCTACGCCCCAATTGAATATAAGGATCCAGCAGATACCTTTATTCAAAGCATCCGAATAATCTCCAACCCAGGAAGGGTTACCTACCTATACCTAAACGAAACATTACCTAACGATGGAAATTAAAATACATAGTGAGGTCTTTCTCTTACAAGAGAAGGCTTAAGTCAGGACGAACGAATTGTAAAGTCTTGACACCAGACCAGGTATCAGCCAAGTTAACTGACAATATGTGCTAACATGCACCCACAAAATTAACGTCGTCATGCTTAAACCTTACTACATCAAAACCATCGAAAAAAATGTAGCAAGCCTCGAAAAAACAAACAAACTGATGTGACAGTTCACATCTACCCAGAAGGGGTTTAAAAAAAAATAAAGAACTCCACATCCTAAGTCTTAACTCCATCGGACATAATTGAGCCAGAGGGAATGAAGGATTAAGTAGCAAGCGTTCACAACATTACTAATTCACGACTATACTCCAGAGGAAAAATCTCAAAACCTCCTCACAAGACAATCTTTATCAAATGTCAGTTAATTCCGACTAAACTGTGAGACCTCAGTCTTAAGTTGAACCAATTGTGTCAACTAGACACACCTTGCAAGGGCTATACCCCATAAGCGAGGCTGGTGTCAACCTAGACAGAGTACCTCCCCCTCCCAGATGGGATCACAGTTTCTCAAAAATAATTGCCTTAATAACTCGCATTAATAAATTCTGGAGTACGTTCATGCTAATTTAGACGAGACGACACATAATATTGAAGACGCAGACAGTGGCTCGTTCCCTCAGACTTCTTAGCGATGTGAGGAGTGACACCTCACTCGCTCCCAGCAACGTCCGATGTTTGCTCCCCATAATATGAAACGAGAAACAAATTATAACGCATTAGAACAATATTACATCATCTTCACTAAAATAAAGTGTCAAAATCAAATCAAGTGATGTTTACATCTAAATGACATTGACAATATGACAATACAATAAATGACATAAAAACTAATAATTAAATTCTACTATGGCAAAGGTTTTATTCTCTTGATAGGGGCAAAATCTCTGAACTTTTTATTGTTTAACTTTAAAAATTCGTACTCTAAAATGTAAAACCTCTTTATAAAATGTTTATATGCTTTCGACCTTCTTTTAAATTTATTGATTTTTGGTACAAAGCTTTTAAATTTGTAAACTTTCGACCTTCTTTTAAATTGATTGTATTTCGGTACGAAGTTTTTATTTATTCTCACATACGATCGCTTACTTGTATTTGGTGCTCTTCTCGAAACATTCTTAGCACGTTTTTGTCGTAATGTGGCATTAAGAACTTTTAAATGTTTCTGTTCCTTATAGGTAACATGAACTTGAACATTTGTGGTTTCGCCTGTTTGGAGATTTTCCACATGTTCGATCAGATCAACAACTACTTCATTATTATCTGTGACTGAACCTGACTCCACGTCATCCTTACTAACATTATAAACTTGATCAACGACGAGGTTATATATAGGAATTTCCTCATTGTGACCAATAATTTCCTTCGATAAGGACACATTCTGACCTTCTGAAACATAAATGCATGGTTTAAATAATGGACTGGACTGACCCGATTCATTAGTTTTTTCCACGTGTTCATTCTCGAACACTTGGGTGGACTCCTCTTCATCATCATCATCGTCATCTCCCCTTCCCTCTTGGCAGCTTTCCATCTCTTCTGGTGGGTCATCCTGTCTTCCACTAGAAAATAAACTGGTGTAATTATCTATATTCACAACATTTTCCTGCATATCTTCATCAGGCACTATTTGTGCAATCTCCTCTTCTTGCACCCTATATATTTCTTTGTGACATTAGCACGGGAACTCCGCCCTTAGCTTGTCACACAACGACTCAAAAGATATACCATCGTGGTATATATATTTATGATAATACATCGCTGGACCTTCAAGAAATGCGCGTACTATGAGCGCTAAATCACTATTTCGCCATTCATTACTCGTGGCTATCAGCTTGAATGCTGTTATAAAACTCTCGAGGCATACGCCGTTTATGCCGGAGAAAGCCTGCATTTGCAGAGCCATCTCGCTCTTTATATATTAATAATAATAATAAAAAAACCACTCAGCTATTTTTCCAGCGTGGATCCTTCCTCAGTTCTCCACCATAAGCAACGACTACGCTTTCACCATATGTGAGGACTATGGCGCTACGACGTTACGGCGCCTCTCATGTCTCTTGTCAGCTCTTCTGAATTAGGCGCCTCCACCACTTGTGAGCACCGCGCTTGGCTGCGATACTCAGAATCGTGTAGTGTGTATAAATTAAAATACTTTTGAAGAGCAGAGACTATATTTTAAATTATTAATATAAAGACACACGCGGGCGAAGGCCTGGGGCTGACTAGCCTTATTTTACTTCAACAACAGAAAACCCTCACGAATCCTATTTAAATATATTTTTGACAGATTATTCAGAACACTAAAGGTTTCACGCCAGCCTGTGATATATATGAGGTTCCATCTCATATTAAAACCTTTACAGTACCTACATGAACAAATGCCTATTATTTCTAAACCTTATTTTCAAAAGCCTGAATGACAGTTAATTTTCATATTTAAACTATTACTAGATTATCTGTAAGAGTACAGAGTCTACAATCACGACTCTGTAGAAGCGCACTTTTTGGTATGGGTAGATCACTTGATGTCGCCAGGGCACGCTTGCGATTCGTTTCGTGTCCGTACTAATGACCGGATCCGACATAATATTAATTAAACAGGGTAGGGGAGCTTAATCCACCCTGTCTAACTCCACATTCCATCACGTACTCATCCGACCGTTCATTTGCCCATTTTACACAATTAATTTGATGTGTGTACCAGTATTTAAAAATGGGAACACCCAAATACTCCAAAATATTTTATTCCGAATTTCGATGTTCCGATTTTCAAAAGTCATAATTTCATAATACCTAAGAATTATAATGTCTATTATTAAAAATCACGAAATTTATTTTACCGAAAGTCGTAAATGCGATTTGATTGTTTTCTGATTTTCATACATTCGAAGAATCAAATGCTCGATGGGTTCTCCGTCCGAAAAACGATATTCCGTCTTTCAATACTTCGAATAAACTGCTAAAATTAGGATTCTGATTCTAATTCAATTAGTATAATATTCAGTTACGGCACTCCCTTTCTTCTTCTAAAATTGCGCGATGCGATGCGAGCGTGTGATGTATAGGTGCTTGCTTGCTTGCTCAGTTGTGTCCTGCTTGACATCGTATGATCTAAACATTCCAACTAATTTAACTTACTTTTACCTACATTACGAATATTTAGTTCTGTTATGCGTAATTAATGTTTCTTTCGAAATGAATTGGCTAATTTTATTATATTATATTGGTGCTTATACAACTATTGTTACATATCGATGCCGGAAATTTCAATTGTCGTAAAGGACAAAACACGACTTTTCAGTAGAGCCAAAAAACAAAAAAATAAATTGTTTTTATCTTATATCTTCGTGTTCTATCCTTTTAAATTAACAAAATAAACCAAACTTATTTATTGACGAAAATGAGAGTCCTTTACAGCCCACAAAAATTGAACTTAAGTACTTTACAGCCACGAAAATTTGGGTATAGTAAAGTCAGATGAGTCGCAAAGGACTAATCTTGATCATTAATGGGTAGTACAACTCAATTAAATCAGAGACTAAGGGGGTAAAAGGAACAAAAAAAATAATGATCTAGTTAAGAAATATCTACAATAGGTAGTAAAACTAAGTGAAATAAAAGGTTTTTTATTTATTAATCAAAATATTTTGTAAAAAAAGTAACAAAAATGTTATTCCTATAGGAACTAAAAATTTTAACAAAATTTGATGCTATTTTTTCATTTATATCGCAAGTAATCGTTGCGATGCTGAAAAACAACTATTTTTAGAATAATCAGCTAATAAACTAATCTACTAACTGGTTTTTTTTTACTAGTTATTAATGTAACTCAAACAATATTTATCAAAATCAAAAAATCAGTCTTAAAACTTAATAATAAAATTGAAATAATCAAAATAATAACAAATTTTGCCCACCAGACCTCGAAACTCAAACAATTGAAATTCTATAGTATTAATTAAATAGTAAGTAACTTTGTAGCGGTTACCGTATATGGTTTGAAAATTAAAATCCAATTTAATTTTGTAGCTAAAATTGTAAACACTACACAAACAATACATAACCTCTTGATTACATCATATTTCTCGTTTGACATTTCAACCTGTCACATTCATACTTCATTCACATAGACAACAAACGAGGAATAATATCATTATCTATTGCTTAAACATGACTAACAAAAATATATTTACAACTATTACTTATTTACTATATTTACAACACACATAATATCTATAAACATATTTAACAAATCTAACAATTATATTCACACTCCACATCTATTAATTAAAATGTAATTATTTAATATGTGGGAGAAACGGAGCGTGCGTTCAGACAGTGAAACGAATCGCACATATGATTTGCAAAAAATCATTCCCAGGGTTCAGTGACCTCAGTGCACGATCTCAGCTGAACTCGAACGCACGGCCCGCTAAACTCCAAAAATCTAGGCTTCCTCAAAGCCCTAGATCTCGCTACTTTAACTTTAGTCCTTTGTGTAATATCTGTTTCTTTTGTACATCTTGTCCTTAGTCATTTTTCATTGTGTTGTACCTTTATATATTAAGGAAGTGCCGAGGTAGGCAGTAATACAAGTCGTCTACGTCCAAAGTCGTTTTTTTATTGCGTCTATCCCGTAACACTTCATTGGTGACCCCGATAAAGAACACAGAAGCCTGAAGGAGACATCATGCCGGCCGGAGCAGGAGCGATGACTGGAGGAGCGACAGCAGAGAAGCAGGACGTCTGCAGAGTCAGCGTGAAGCTGCCGCCATTTTGGCCAGAGGAGCCAGCACTTTGGTTCGCCCAGGTCGAAGGTCAGTTCACGATCGCCGGTATTACCGCGGACAGTACAAAATTTTATACCGTCGTGGGCCAGCTGGACCACCGTTATATGGTGGAGGCAAGGGACATCATAGAGAACCCGCCGGCCCAGGGCAAGTACGTAATGCTGAAGGCCGAGCTTATACGTAGGCTCTCTGATTCGCGCGAAAAAAGGGTGCAACAAATCCTCACCCACGAGGAGCTAGGCGACCGCAAACCCTCTCAATTTTTGCGACACCTTCAGACCCTGGCTGGAGCGAACGTGCCGGAGGCTTTTCTGTCCACGTTGTGGGCGAGCAGATTGCCAACCAACATACAGACGGTTATCGCGTCGCAGCCTAATCTCGCTCTCCAGTCTATCGCAGATTTAGCCGACCGCGTGCACGAGATCGCGCCAGCGCCCGCACCGGCGCTCACATCACCTCCCGCCGTGGCAAGTACGAGCACCTGCAGCGAGATCAGCGAGCTGAAACAGAGCATAGCGGAGTTAACGGGACAGGTGGCGGCTCTGCAAACACGTGGTCCCGTACATCACCGCTCGCGATCGTCAGATAGGTTTAGGCGTGGTAGCAGAGATACGACCCCAGGCCGACGTAGCCGCTCAATCTCCAGAGGCCCGTGGAACGAGGAGCACTGCTGGTACCATAACAATTTCGGCAATAAGGCCAGGCGGTGCAACTCACCGTGTACGTTCGCGGGAAATGCCACCGGCAGCCGGAAGTAGCGGCAAACGGCTGCCCCAATAAACCACGCCGCCTATTCGTGACTGACCGGGCCACTAAAACCACATTTCTAGTGGACACAGGGTCCGATCTGTGTGTGTACCCACGTACAGCACTACAGCAGCGGCGCAGCAAGACGACGTATCAGCTTTTCGCGGCCAACGGTACTGCCATCGACACATACGGTTGGGTCGAGCTCCACTTGAACTTAGGGCTCCGCCGTGTTTATTCGTGGAAATTCGTGGTCGCTGACGTCACAAAACCCATCATAGGCGCAGATTTTTTGGCACATTACAACTTGCTCATAGACTTGACACATTACCGCCTCATCGACGGGCTAACCCAGCTGTCCGCCTCGGCGTCAGCAGCGGCCGGTTCAGCAGCAGATATCGCCTCAGTCAAGTCCATTGGTGGTAGCACGGAGTACCACGAGCTTCTTCGGCAGTATCCGGAGATCACGCGCCCTGCGGGAAAACAAAGACAGGTTAGTCACAATACCGTACATCACATCCGCACTACCCCAGGACCGCCCATTTTCAGTCGACCTCGCCGACTCGCACCGGATAAGCTCAAGGTCGCTCAGAAGGAGTTCGAGGCGATGCTAGCGAACGGCACGGCACGACCATCGGAGAGCGCATGGTCATCCCCTCTCCACCTCGTTCCCAAGAAGGACAACAGCTGGCGGCCATGTGGAGACTACAGGGCACTAAATGCCCGCACCGTCCCGGACAGGTACCCCATCCCGCACATACAGGATTTCTCTCATCAGCTGGCTGGCAGCAGAATTTACAGTAAAATTGACCTAATTAAAGCGTACAATCAAATACCTGTCCAGTCAGCTGACATCCACAAGACTGCGATCACCACACCGTTCGGGCTGTATGAATTCCCATACATGACGTTTGGTCTCAGGAACGCAGCACAGACGTTCCAGCGTTTCATGGATGAAGTACTCCGTGGTCTGTCGTTCTGCTACTGCTATTTAGATGACATTCTCCTGTTCTCAGAGACGGCAGCCCAGCACACCGAACACCTGCACCAACTCTTGAAGCGTTTGTCCGACTATGGCATCCTCATCAACTCTGCAAAATGTGAGTTCGGCCGGACCTCCATTACCTTTCTAGGACACGAGCTGTCCGCAGAAGGTGTTCGTCCCCTGCCAGAAAAGGTACAGGCGATCCAGGACTACCCAGCTCCCAAGACCGTCAAGGAGATGCGTCGCTTCCTGGGTATGTTCAACTTCTATCGTCGCTTTGTCCCAGTAGCCGCTCGCTTGCAGTCTCCGCTTAATGTCGTTCTCTCAGGGCCTAAAACCAAAGGAAATCAGCCAATTAGCATGACACAACAAATGCTGGACGCTTTTGCTGCTTCCAAACATGGTTTGTCCCAGGCTACATTGCTAGCGCACCCAAACCCCAATGCTGAGCTTGCCTTGTTCGCAGACGCGTCGGACACCTCAATAGGCGCAGTACTGCAGCAGAAGGCTGGAGATACATGGCAGCCACTGGCGTTTTTCTCCAGGCGTTTGTCCTCATCGCAGCGCAAGTACAGCCCGTATGACAGGGAGCTCTTAGCCATCTACGACGCAGTTCGATACTTCCGACACATGGTTGAGGGTAGGCACTTCACCATATACTCGGATCACAAACCCCTGTCATACGCGTACGCACACAGTCGGGAGAATTGCTCACCACGGCAGTTCCGCTACCTAGACTACATAGCCCAGTTCACCACGGACATCCAGTTTGTCGCAGGCAAGGACAATGTTGTAGCGGACGCACTGTCGCGTCTGGAGGCAATAACGTTGCCAACCTTCGACTACACGGCTCTTGCACGTTCCCAGGAGAGCGATACTGAGCTGCAAGGTTACCTGAAGAGCAACACCACTTCACTTAAGCTCCAAAGAGTGCGTTTCCCGGACTCACATGTGGAACTACTCTGCGATGTCTCCACCAGTAACACCCGCCCTTATATTACAGAACCCTACAGAAGGCAGGTGTTCCAGAAGCTTCATCAGCTGAGCCACCCTGGCAGACAGGCCACGGTCAAATTGATTTCCTCACGCTTCGTTTGGCCTGGCCTGAAGAAGGACTGCAGGGCCTGGACCAGAGAGTGCATAGAGTGCCAGAGAAATAAAGTCTCGCGGCACACATCCTCTCCCACCTCTCCGTTCCCTGTTCCTTCCCAACGTTTTTCCCATGTCCACATGGACATAGTAGGGCCACTAACAATTTCAAATAATTTCAGATATTGCCTCACCGTCATCGACCGCTTTACTCGCTGGCCTGAGGCATATCCCATCGCCGACATCACGGCTGAGACATGTGCCCGCACCTTCATCGCTGGCTGGGTGTCTCGCTTCGGTTGCCCCCATCGCATCACTACCGACAGGGGCAAGCAGTTCGAGAGCAAGCTGTTCCACTCCATCGCAGCGCTGCTCGGTAGCCAGCACCGCCCAACCACAGCGTACCACCCAGCCTGCAATGGCATGGTCGAACGCCTACACCGCCAGCTGAAGGCGGCCATCCGATGCCACACGGACACCAACTGGTCCGAGGCTCTTCCTCTGGTGCTGCTGGGCATCCGCAGCGCCTGGAAAGAAGACATAAAGGGGTCAGCAGCCGAGTTAGTCTACGGGGAGCCCCTAAGACTCCCAGGGGAGTTTATCAATCCAACACTCACCGGCACCGTAGACTACACCGACTTCGCGGCGGGACTCCCACATCAAATGGCGAAGCGGTCACCAGAACCGGCGAGTCGACACGGACAAAAACCGTTTTACGTGCCCAGCAGCTTGGCTTCAGCAACGCATGTTTTCCTACGTCATGACGCCGTGCGCCGACCACTCGACCCACCTTACACCGGGCCATTCAAGGTGCTGCAATGGGGCGAGAAAACTTTTAAAATTGAGGTAAAAGGGAAAGAAAGTACCGTCACAATAGACAGATTAAAACCCGCTTACCTCAATAATGAGAGCAACACGCCTAACTCGCCGACGCCAACAGACACGCAGGTAGCTCCGCCAACAGACGCTACCGCCAAAAGGAAAACCCGTTCCGGGCGAACAGTACATTTCCCGGACTACTATCGCCCGTAATTTACCAACCACGGTCTCAGGGGGGGAGTAGTGTAGCGGTTACCGTATATGGTTTGAAAATTAAAATCCAATTTAATTTTGTAGCTAAAATTGTAAACACTACACAAACAATACATAACCTCTTACATCATATTTCTCGTTTGACATTTCAACCTGTCACATTCATACTTCATTCACATAGACAACAAACGAGGAATAATATCATTATCTATTGCTTAAACATGACTAACAAAAATATATTTACAACTATTACTTATTTACTATATTTACAACACACATAATATCTATAAACATATTTAACAAATCTAACAATTATATTCACACTCCACATCTATTAATTAAAATGTAATTATTTAATATGTGGGAGAAACGGAGCGTGCGTTCAGACAGTGAAACGAATCGCACATATGATTTGCAAAAAATCATTCCCAGGGTTCAGTGACCTCAGTGCACGATCTCAGCTGAACTCGAACGCACGGCCCGCTAAACTCCAAAAATCTAGGCTTCCTCAAAGCCCTAGATCTCGCTACTTTAACTTTAGTCCTTTGTGTAATATCTGTTTCTTTTGTACATCTTGTCCTTAGTCATTTTTCATTGTGTTGTACCTTTATATATTAAGGAAGTGCCGAGGTAGGCAGTAATACAAGTCGTCTACGTCCAAAGTCGTTTTTTTATTGCGTCTATCCCGTAACACTTCAACTTCAGTCTTTTAAAATTATTAGTAATTAAACTTAAACATTAAATATTATTTTCAAAACATAGTGATAACCACTAAATATTATTCTAATAGGAACTCAAAACTTAAATAAAATGTGATGCTATTTTTTATTTAAATCTCAAATAACCGTTGCGATACTGAAAAACAAGTCAATTTTTTTAATAATCTGCTAATAAACTAATCTACTAACTATTTTTTTAATAATAATCAATGAAACTCAAACAATATTTATCCATACAGTAGTAAACTTAAAATATAATTAAAATAATAACAAATTTTGCCCTCGAGAACTGAAAACTCAAACAATTGACATTCTAAAGTATAATTAAATGGCAAGTAACTTCAGTCTTTTAAAATGATTAATAATTAAACATAAACATTAAATATTTTTTCAAAACATAGTGGTCTTTTATAATAATAAAATTAAAACAACCGTGTCCCGCTGGGAACATCAGTTAAACATTTTAAAAGTAAAATCTTAGAGATCAATTGTGTCGATATCGTCTTCCTCGTCAGTTTCAGGAAGAATGTATTTAACAGTTCCTAAAGACTAAATCTAAATACTCCTTCTGAAAACGCTTTGGTACATAACAGTTTAGTACATAAAAGCTTTAAATCGTTATACTTGGCAACTGGTATAGGGTTAGGTTTATCATAAAGTGTTGGTAAACCAATACTAGAAGTATCTTCTAATATGTCGGCACTTGATAGATCTTGGTTTTGTCTTTTTGATTTTTTCTTTTGCCTTTTCCTTTTGATCCTCTTCCTCTAAATTCATAATTTACTTCCATACTTTTCGCGTTTTTTTTTCTTGAACGTGACAATGCGCATTGCTTTTAGCTGTATTTGCCTTTGGGAAGTATTGGTAAATTGTTGAGACACCAAGCTGTCCCAGTTGATAAAATCGGAGTACTCCAAAACATTAATTTTAATAGAATCTGCAAGAAAACGTCCTGAACCATCAGGACGTTTTCTTGCAGATTCTATTTACGTAGGCCATTGACTCGGACTCCAAACAATAATTCGTCAACCTCGCGTTCAATAACTGCATGCATTGAATCGACGGGCATGTTAGCATGCCCAGGTAGTATGTAATTTATTTGTACCACTTCTATGTTTTTTGAATTCTGTAAAAAGTAGTGTAGGGCTGCGAGAACCATCTTATTTTTGTTCTGACCAGGGAAGAGTCACAATAAAGTAAAACATTTTTATCAATTTCTAGTAGGAATTTATAAATACAAGTAGCAATTTCATTGCCACCCCTTTTCCCAACGCTTTCTCCCCATATACATATAACAATGTCCTATTTTGGTTTGGCTTTCTTAGAATGTACAGTTATTTTATTTATTTGATTTATTTATTTATTTATTTACTCTCTAAACATACAAATATCCTTACAGGCTAGACCCAATGCGATATTGTAGCACACTTATAATTTAAATAGTTTAACTGTTTTTGACATAGCAAATTCTATATATAGCTGTTCTTGTAAAAGTTCTTGTATAAACGGCGTATTTTCATAAATAAATTTGTAGCATTTTTTCATTCTTGAGGTGAATATAGACATGAACTCTTTTTACGACAATAATGCGAAGGAACGGCTGGAAGGCTTTTGCGTACGCTTTATCTTCATCACTATTCTACGCTTGCCATATTTTCATGTGCATTTTTTACTGTATATAAAATAAACTTTTGGATGATATCTAATATGTTAGTCAAAAACTTTTGACAAACTGATCTAGATCCTTCGCCTTCGTTTATAACGTATTCAAATGATTGGCCTCTTCTGCTTTCTACACATTTAGTTTTTTTCTTTTGATTGGAATCGGTTGTGCACATCTTTTTTTTTTTTTTTGGTAGCAAATTATCAAATAACTTCTCCCGCTCTGAGCGGAGCGAGAGGGCGTGTCAGACTCTCTTATGATCCAGTCTTTTCGACGTTGAACATCTAGAGTCCAGAAATATTGAAATAGGCTCATTCTTCTATTCTCTGATACTTCGTAACATTTTCTAGTACATGTGCCAGGTAAGCATGGGTTTATTTTCATTGAAATCTGTTCTATTACACTTCCTGGCATTGAAATCTCTTCTATCACCCGGAGGCATGTCCAGGATAACGTTAGTGGTAAGTACCTCGTCAATAGGAGTAGTCTGAGTGGTCTTCTTTACTTCAGGTTCAGGCGCAAAGACAGCATCACCCGGAGGCGTGTCCTGGATAACGTCAGCGGTAGATATCTCGTCAATAGGAGTAGTCAGAGTGATCTTCTTTATTTCAGATTCAGGGCCAAAGACAGCATCACCCGGAGGCATGTCCTGGATAACGTCAGCGGTAAGTACCTCGTCAATAGGAGTAGTCTGAGTGATCTTATTTATTTTAGGTTCAGGGTCAAAGACAGCATCACCCGGAGGCGTGTCCTGGATAACGTCAGCGGTAAGTATCTCGTCAATAGGAGTAGTCCGAGTGATCTTCTTTATTTCAGGTTCAGGGCCAAAGACAGCATCAACCGGAGGCATGTCCTGGATAACGTCAGCGGTAAGTACCTCGTCAATAGGAGTAGTCTGAGTGATCTACTTTATTTCAGGTTCAGGGTCAAAGACAGCATCACCCGGAGGCGTGTCCTGGATAACGTCAGCGGTAAGTATCTCGTCAATAGGAGTAGTCTGAGTGATCTTCTTTATTTCAGGTTCAGGGCCAAAGACAGCATCACCCGGAGGCATGTCCTGGATAACGTCAGCGGTAAGTACCTCGTCAATAGGAGTAGTCTGAGTGATCTTCTTTATTTCTGGTCCAGGCGCAAAGACAGCATCACCCGGAGGCATGTCCTCCCGCACCCGTTACTTACACCCCCGTTGCCCTAGGCATCGTACCTTCGCGCAACTAGTCATTACGGGTCGTAACATCGGCATTATGAACGATACAAAAATGTTTTTTTCTTAAAATTAGGGTCGTAAAGGACAGTAAAAAACAAACGACCTTTACGCCCTAATTACGTAAGATAAAGCAAAGCATATATTAGGTCGTAAGGGTCTCGATTAAGTACGGAGCGAGAGGAAATGGCAGGCCGTCACCTCCTTCTGCGAAGCGGTAATGCTCGCAAAGGAGGAGGCGGAACGCGTGAGGGAGAGGCAAATTTCGCGCCCTCACGCCCCTAACCGCCGCAGGAGGAGACGCCCGGGGCGGGAATCGCGAGCCGATTTCCGGCCACCGTAGGCGCGGGCTTGCGGACGGTGAGCAATGGGTAGCTCGCTGTCCGGTAAGGACCAAGCCCGGGTCGACGGCGCGTTGTGTTCCACGCGCGCCTCAAAGAGATGTCAGCAGAATTGACGGGGTCCGTTAGGGCCAATGCCTGCCGGGGGTTCGAAGAAAACCGATGGGGACATCGTGGCCCCCGGCAACAGGGCAACCGAAGGAACACGGGTGGGTTTTAGTCAGTAAGAGTCTGACACGCCCTCCCGCTCCACCCAGAGCGGGAGAAGTTATTTGATAATTTCCGACCCAAAAAAAAAAAAAAAAGGGTCTCGATTAACAAATAAGATGTTTACGACATTTTGATTTGTAATAATAATATCTCGTTATCGGCAAAATATCCTTTACGACAATTTAAATTTCTGGTATCGATATTGTTTTTAATGTCGTATAAAAAGTTCAATGCAAAAATGACATTACGACCTCATAAATAATTAAAACATGAATTTACGCTCCCTATTGAACATTATTTTTACGATACATCCCAAATAGTAAAAAAAACCGGCCAAGTGCGTGTCGGACTACGCACAATGAAGGGTTCCGTAGTTGAGATGAATTTATTTATCCCAAGAACAAACTTAACATTGTAGTTGAAAAACATGTTCTCCCATACATACCAAATGCAAATCGTCGCTCGGCATCCAATACCGCGAATGTGACACTTTTACGTTTTTTTTAAATTGCAGGATCACTTATTTGAACGTATTGAATGAAATAAAACAAAAATCTGATTTTCGTTAAAAAATCACATTGTTAATAATCTAAATCTAATACCTTTAAACGAACAATTCTTGTATATATGTATATTTAATCTGAATCTCGGAAACGGCTCCAAGAATTTTTATTAAATTTAGTATGCAGGGGGTTTCGGGAGCGATAAATCGATCTAGCTAGGTTTCATTTTTAGAAAACGTTGTTAAAAAAAAATGGTCATCCAGATATTTTTCTTTATTCAAGTAACAAGGACTCATTGTGTTAGTAAACTTATGAACTACTCGTATGTTAACTTATTTTACCAGGTCACTTAGAAAGTTTTGCGACTAACAGTTTTTGTCTATAGTATACTGGCTGGTTTTGATGTCAATTAAAACTATGACTATTTATTACAAAAAAACATAACATTCCAAATTCGAAATTCCCTCCACATTTTTTTACGAGCAAAATCAAAATACTCTGTCTTACTGAAAACTGGATTTACAACGAGAACATTTTCGCGCGATGATTTTGTACGATTTCAAATGTCGACCAAAACCAGAAGAATAGTTTGAAAGACTTCGAATGGTGTTCATAGAAAAAAGCCTTTCTAAAGCACTGCTTTCCGCTGGTTCAACGAATTTATGGGTGGTCTCGTAATTTTGGCGGACAAAGAAAGAAGTGGCCGCCCTATGACGGTTGTTACATAACAAAACGTGCTGGCTGTGAAAAATGTAATTCAAGAGAATAGGCGAATTACATATGAAGAGGTTCAGCATATACTGCCGATTGGATCGGGAAGTGTGCATGAAATTCTACACAGGCATCTTCGGTTATGGAAGATAGTTTCACGCTGGTACCGTAAAATCTAACACAGGCTCAGAAGGAGGTTCGGGTAGAATGGTGAGCACTTCTGGCTCGCTTCACTTTGGTAGGCGTTGGTTTATTTTGAAACAGCCACACGGTCGACTGACGCTTCATTTCTGGATCATATTGATATGAATCTTGAATTTATCAATAGGATCCAGAAATGAAGCGTCAGTCGACCGTGTAAAATTTTGATCGCAAGGATTTTTTTTGCCGGTTTATCTGGTGTCATCACCCTGACGAGATCAAAGGAGTATCAATGCTGAATGGTATGTTACCAAATGTTTGCTAGAAGTTTTTACTACTGCAAGCAGCAAGCGACCGAACACTGGCCTCCGTGGACTACTGTTTCACCACGACAACGCGCTGGCTCACTCGGCACTCAAAACAAGGGACTTTCTGGACAGCACACCGGTCAAATTTATAGGTCATCCTCCTTACAGTCCCGATTTGGCACCGTGCGACTTTTTCTTGTTCCCCAAAATAAAAAATCAACTCAAAGGAAAACAGTTTTCATCACCTGAAGATGCACTGGGTGCATTTAAGAAGGAGATTGGATAGGTGTCTGATGCAGACTGGACGCTATATACATAGTTTTATACGTCTAAACAAATTTTGCCAATGCCAATGGAGAGTTTTTTCAAAAGATATAATAAAAAAAATTATAACCTGTAGTATATTTTTTTCTAGTATCACAAAACTTTCTGAGTGCCCCACGTAATCTAGTTTAAATTTATTTCACCCCATGGGAGATGGCACTGCAGTGATTGATGTACATGCAATCCAGCCTGCTAGCAATCTTTTTTAGGACATTGTTGGAGCTGGCCCGTACTCTGCGCACCAGGGATGCACACCTCATTCGCATCGTTGCGTAAAAGCAATTAATATGTGCGTCCGCGAACATTCCCGATGCTATGTGACAGTATGCTCAAGACACAACACTGCACTTTCTGTTGACAAACCACGCCGAAACCCGAATTGGTTTTCATGAACATTTACAGTTTTATTTATTTGTGTATTAAGCAGACGGTCAAACACTTTTGATATTTTGATATTATAGTAGCTAGAGAGATGGGCCTATTGGCTGCCGAGCGACAAAATGTAAGTTTGTACGCACAATATTGAGAGATTTACCATGTAATTTTAAGACCATGGACTTCTTATAGGTTTTCCTGTAATCTATGAGTAAAGAGCCACACTCTGTATTTTTTTCAAAATTTTTGGTTTAGTAGTTTCGGAGATAAGGGGGGGGGAATGGTCAATTTTCATTGAATTTATTAAATATCTTTAAAAGCATTTATTTTAAAATTATATAAAAAATATATTTAAGATCCTCGCAACAAGTCTTTTCATTTGATACGTCACACGGTACTGTTAGCAAAACTTTTTTTTTTAATTTTCTTGTTTGCGCCCCAAAAGTGACCCCTATATTCAAAATTAATTTATTTACGTTACTTATTCGTGTTTGGGTCACAGAAATACACATGTGTACCAAATTTCAACTTAATCGGTCCATTAGATTCGGAGTAAATTGGCTGTGACAGACGGACAGACAGACAGACAGACAGACAGACAGACAGACCGACAGACAGACAGACAGACACACGAGTGATCCTATAAGGGTTCCGTTTTTTCCGTTTGAGGTACGGAACCCTAAAAATCGAGCAAGAGCTGTTGAAAACCCAGGTCGTAAGGGGCTTTTTTTTAAAGATAGAAATATTTCAAATATACCAATCGATAGAGCTCGCGACGCTGATTCCAAATATGTATATAACTCATTTTCGCCAAAATGTCCTTTACGACAATTGAAATTTCCGGTATCGATATATTACAAATGACTGTTAATGGTGAACAGTGTCTAACTGTTTTTTACCAAAACGTACGGGGTCTGCGAACAAAAACAGACTCCTTTTATCGTCAGGTCGCATCGAATTCTTACGATGTCATTGTTTTAACGGAAACGTGGCTAATGGATGGTATGTCAAGCTCAGAGTTGTTTGATGATCGATATATGGTGTGGCGCCGTGACCGGGATTATGCTATGACTGGTCAAACGCGAGGTGGTGGTGTACTTATCGCGACGCGCAGGGAGCTAACAGTTACCCCGCAACCGCTCTTTCACTCCTCGGCGGAGGATCTCTGGATTAGCATAAGACTTAAAAAACAGAACTCACGAGATTACGTAAAGCTTTATACTTGCGTTGTTTATTTATGTAAACAAAGCAAAGGCCTCTCGTTTTCGTTTCAACTTAATAACTTCCTGACTAATTTGAACCTGACAGCTTTGAATTATACCTCTGATGTGTTTTTACTTTTGGGTGATTTTAACATGAGTGGAATCTCGTGGGCTCCATCTTATAACCATTCGCTGGTCCCAGTTAATCCTGTCACTAGTGACGAATGTATGCTCGCAGATGAATTATGTACGCTGGATTTTGGACAATTCAACGGAGTGGTCAATAGGTATGGAAAAGTGTTGGATTTAGTGCTCTCAAATAGAGTAGCCAGTGTTAGTGAGTGTATTGACCCCCTAGTGACTATTGATCCCTATCACCCCGCTTTGTTAATTAGCATTGACATCTTTGAAATACCTCCCCTTGACCATGCACCGCAGTTGCGATATATTTATTTATTTATTTATTTAACCATTTATGCACACACATATAAACAGACAAGAAGAAAGGAACAGAAAAATACGTACAAAGGCAATGCTTATTTCTAAAGAAATCTCTTCCAGCATACCTGCAATAGGAAAGTATACAAAAAGAGATGTAGACAACGTGTGTAACCGTATAAGAGAAAATAAAAAACAATTCACTAATTTCAATTTAAACAACATACAATATGAGAATATACTTACATACATACTTCTAAAATAAATATAAATATCACTACAATATATATAATTACAATGTGATTTAAAATAACTATGCAACTATGTCGAGTTGGAAAGATAGTGTTCTTTCACTCTTCGCTTAAATGCTTCAACAGTATGACAGTTCCTAATGTCAGGCGGTAGTGAATTCCACAACCGAACCGCGTGAACAGTGAAGGAGTAGGAATAGAAGTCGGTTGAGTGGGGAGGGGATTTAAGGAGGTTTTTAAGATGCGACCTGCAAGGTGCATTAAAAGGACGAGCGTAGGAAAAGCGTTCCCGCAGATAGGATGGGGTTTAAGGGTTGTGAAGGACGTTGAATAGCAGACACAATATCCGGGAGTTCCTGCGAAGTCGAATAGGGAGCCACTTGAGTATCTTGCGAAAGTTAGAAACGTGATCATACTTTTTAAGGTTAAAAACAAAACGAATGCCGATATTTTGCAAACGCTCAAGTTTATTTAAAAGCTCCTCAGTAGCATCCAAATAACAGGCATCAGCGTAGTCTATGACGGCTGTATGAGAGTTTGAGCAAGGGAGATTTTGGTGTTCAAGGGCAAGAAGCTCTGGAGGCATTTCAACGAATGGAACGTGTAGTGCACTTTGCGACTGACTTGAGCAACATGGGCAGTCCATGATTAGTGAGAGTCCATGGTCACCCCCAGGTTTTTAACCGTATTTGCGTATTCAATCTGAACACCATTCAGACAGAGTGGAGACAGCGACGCAACATCGAGCCTAGTCCGCATATACCTACCACCGATAATTATGGCCTGGGATTTCTTAGGGTTGATTTGCAGCCCAAAGGACCGCGACCACTCGCTAATACAATCCAGGTCTCTGTTCATGGCAGACACGGCGGCTTCCGCATCTTGCCTTAAGAAATTATTGTAAAGCTGCAGATCGTCGGCATAGAGATGGAAGTGGGAAGAGATGACTCTGGTGACAGAGTTAATGAAAATAGAGAAGAGGAGAGAGGACGCCACCCTGGGGTACGCCCGCGGTAAGAGAGCACCAGTCGGAATACGAATCATCGAGACGAACCCGCTGCGAGCGGCCTTTAAGATAGGAGTCGAACCAACCAATAGTAGAAAAAGAAAAATTGAAAGATTTAAGGATCCCTAGAAGGATATCGAAATCAACAGAGTTAAAGGCACTGCTAAAGTCCAGAAGTACAAGTAAGGTGAGAGATTTGTGGTCCATAGCCCAGCGGATGTCATCAGTGACCTTTAAAAGAGCCGTTACTGTGCTATGGCCAGGTCGAAAACCTGATTGGAAAGGACTAAAAAGGTCATTAGAAGATAGAAAAGCAGAAAGTTGCTAATGAACAATGTGCTCAAGAACTTTAGAGAGATATGGAAGGATAGAAATGGGTCGATAATCAGTCGGTGAGACCGGATTAGGAATTTTGGGTAAGGGGATGATATGGGCTTGTTTCCAGGCCTCAGGAACAGTACAAGAAAACAAGGAGAAATTAAAAATGTGGGTCAAGATAGGAAGTAATGTGGGGAGGATAGGGGAAATCATTCTTAAGCAAAGATTATCATTACCAACTGCAGAGGAGGAGATAGCGCAAATAGATTTTTTGACCTCATTTTCACTTACAGGACTTAGCTCGAAAGAAGGACACTGCGGCACTGGCAAACAGGAAAGTTTATTCAAAGTAGCTGATTTGACGTGCGGATCCAACGTAACAGGGGGATATGAGAAATGTTTGTTAAGAGCACACACGTCAGTGTCATTACTGGAAGCAACTGGACACTTACCAATGCCGACAGTTTTTAGAAATTTCCAGACTTCTGCAGAGTTGCGGTTGTCGAGAGAATTATGGAAGTAGCGTTTCTTTGCATCTCTACACATACGACTGCAGCGATTACGCAGTACCTTAAACGCATTCAAGTTGCGCTCGGAAGGACAGCGTTTAAACCTCCTTATGGCTCTGTCCCTACATGTCATCGCATCTTTAATGGCAGGAGTAAGCCAGGGAGCCGGAACATACTTGACTTTGACTCGACGGACAGGGGCATGACGATCGTATAAGCTAAGTATTGTTTTATTGAAAATGCGAACCATATCATTGACACAAGAGCTCTCCGAGACGTCCGTCCAGTCGATGCTACCAGCATCACGTAGCAATGCCTCCAGATCTATGCCCTTGTAGTTCCTAAGGAAAATATATTGCGGCTTACGCTTGGGAGGGCGAATCCTGTAGGACATAAAGATGAAATCGTGGTAAGAAAAACAGGCAGTGAGTTGTCCGTGGACAGATACATTATTAGTATTAGAGACGATCATCAGGTCCAAAAGAGAAGGGGTGCAATTAGGGAAATGATGAGTAGCAGAAAGAGGCAGAATACTAAGGTTAAAAGAAGATAAGAGAGATTGAAGTTTGTGAGTACGACTGTCATTTTTAAGAAGGCAAGTATTAAAATCGCCCATCAAGACTACGTGGTCATAAGAGGGACAGAAATCATTTAAGAGCGAATCAAAAGAGTCAAAATAATCGATACTGAGGTTAGGACTGTACATCACTCCAAGAAACATTTTAACGTGATGCAAGGAAATTTCTAGAAAAAGATGCTCCGCTGACCCCGAGTAGGAAGATGGTGATGTGCTGATAATCTTGTAGGGAATATCAGTCCGCAAGTAAATGGCAACACCACCACCACCCTTCCCAGTTCTATCATTACGGATAAGAACAAAGCCAGGAAGGACAAAGTGAACAGATAAAAGAGAGGGTTTGAGGAAGGACTCCGAGATCAGCAAAGCATCTATATGTGCACTGTTAATGGAAGCCAGAAGATCAGAGTAATGGCAAGCAACACTCTGGGCATTGATGTGGGCTATGTTGAGATTGTTGGGGAGGTGGGAAAGCAAAGAAGAAATCTGATCGCCAAGAGTGAGAGGAGAGGAAGAACCACTCGCCGCGATAAGGAAACTGCTAGAAGAGGAAGAACATGAGAAAAAATTAACATCAAGGTCCGTATCAATCATAGTTTGCAAAAGTTATAAAATATATAAGAATAAAATACCAAAAAAAATAAAATAAAAGAATATCAAAGCTACTAACTACTTAAGTGCATAAAAACCTAACAATATTACTAATTAAATACGCTTAACTAATAAAACCACCTATTTGCTCTTATAGATATACATTTTAACACAACATTTATTATTTGACATAACAAGACATAAAAAAAAAGAAAAAGAAAAAATAATTTAACAAAAATTTTGAAAATACTAAAAAGACTATGAGCCACAACAATAAGACACAGACTATGACAACCGCCGTGAAACGAAACGTTACATCAGGAGCAAAAAATGACACTGACAGGACGTCATATACATTAACACAAAAATAAAACAATCTACCGGCAAGTTATGTTGCGAGAAAAGATAAACGAAAAGTAAATACTATGGGTAGATTAATAAAAGGGGAAATCAAAAATTCAAAGTGTACCTAGCAACTTAACACAAATGTAGATATTACAAAGCGGTCAGTGTAATACATGCTAACTTAGCGACGAGCCTTCCTTACGATCTTTGGTTTGGGGGTTGCTGTTACAGGCGATTTAGATGCAACGGCTGACGAGGTAGAAGCGGCAGACACGGGATCATTGGGTGCAGCACTGGCGGGAGCGGGGAATAGAGCGATTAACGTTGCGAGCTCACCCATGGACGCTATCTTCCGGCGTGACTTGTCAGGCGTCAAGACAATAACCCTTCCCTCTGCAGACCAGCAGTTACTGATGCTAAAATATTTGCGAGCAGCAATAAATACCTGGTGGCGAGTCTTAGTCAGAAACTCCGAAATGGTGATGCCGCTACCCTTGAGTGAAGTTTTACCATCCCAAACCAACCGACGATGCTCCATTTCTTTAAATCGCACCAGCACTGGTCTGGTTTTACCCTGGGAGGCTCCCAGTCTGTGGCATATCTCTAAATGATCTAAGTTCATGTCTTCAATCATCAGTTCTTTGGATATAATAAGCAGAATTGAGTCGCACAGCTTTTCATTGGGTTTCTCAGGAACACCGTGAAAAAGGAAAATCTTTCTTCGCATCGCAGTTTCATGAGTATCTAGACTCAACGACAGGAGTTCAATCTGAGTTTTAAAGTGAGTAAGAGTTTGGCAAACAAAGGATTTAAACTCAGAAAAGTCCAGGGACAGCGCAGCAAGATCTGAGTGTGCAGGGTCAGTTCCAGCTGTAGCTCTCTGCAGCTTATCTTCGTACTCACGCATGCGGGAGCTAAACAGCTTCTCTAGTTCCTCCATACTGTACACAAGTTTACTGTCCATGCTAAGTAGGAATAATTTGAGTGTTGTGGTTTATGAAGAGTGAAAGTGAAAGGATAGTTCCGAGCGAAGGTGGGTTTATTAATTAATTAGCACATAAACGTACTGAAAAATATCAATTAACTATTTTAAAATAAATATTAAATAAGGAAGCTACAAAAATTAAGTGTATATATCACGCCTACCCACGTAGGAAAAAAAACATATATATCTATAGTAAAGGTGATTTTGAGTCTATAAACAGCGAGATTGTTGCTGTTGATTGGGAGCGCGAGTTCTCATTCCGGTCTTTGGATGACTCAGTTGCGTACTTTATAGCCACAATAAAAGAGTTCCAAAATAGGTTTATACCGCAAAAGCTTATACGTAATAAAACGTACCCTATCTGGTACAGTACAGTACCGACCAAAAGTCCATAAGCAATCTCACAAAGCAATAGACTGACGCTTCGGTTTGACTTACGACCTTCTTCTATAAGTTGTTACAATACTGTAGACACGCACATTACACACACACACTCACTTTGTCTGCAACCAATGACTAGTTCGATAATCATCATTCGTTTTTTGTTTCATTCGTCTTGTTCACATAAATATTAAAGTTTAGCAGGTAGACCACAGAAAACTAAGTAAATTATTTCGATTTCTGTGGGGTAGATGTAGTTCGTTATGAGTATTCAATTAATAGAACTTTGTTGGTTCGTGGATAATATTGGTGACGAGTATTTAGCGCAGTGTTGTGGTTATTATTTTCAAAAAGCAGGCATAAAATATATTGAAGAGATCAGATCAGATTAGAGAATATTATTGCGCTGCGTAAAAGTGAAGTGAATATCGAATGAAACCGGATTAAGTGTGAGTGTTATCATTTATATATTTCATATTTTACTAAACATAAATCTTAATCAAGGGTATTGTTGATAGAACAGAGGTATTGTTGAGACAGAAGATGCCTTTAAATTTTTAAATTCATTGTGAGGTTTAATTCGATTAGTGAATAATAAATAATTAGGTATTATGTGTAATAAAAACAATGTTTTTCTTTGTTCTAGAGAAATACTGTGACGGTTAAGAGATATGAGGAAGGGGCTTATTAACGAGTAGAAGCGACGTCAAATGGTGAATGAATATGAAACAAATGGTTTCATACCAACGAGATATTTTGCTGAATTATTAAAAACACGTCATTATGAACCGTTCGCCATGCACTCTGAAGGCTATATATAATATATAATATTGATCATACCAACTTAATAAACAACAGATTCGTTATTGCATGAATTTATGGTAACGATTTTTTTAAGCACGTTTCAAAATGGTGTTTGTCGTATTTCAATGTTTAATATTATTTTAGTAATATTATTATTTTAGGATTAAAATTTGAGGTTTAGTTTCAATCTTCTTTTCGTAAAGAAAATGAATACTTAAACTATAACCTCAATACCAACCAATATTTACTGAAGCCAAATAAATTTTAAAATAATTAATGTAAACGAAACTGCTTATACTTAACCTTAAAATCAAACATTTTGTCAGTAGTTTTTTTTACATTTTAAGTAGTCTAATATTATTATTTATTGCTTAATTACTTCGACCATGATCAAAGCTTTATGTTTCTGGTGAAAAAAATCCATTTAAAATTTAAAGCTTTTCAAAATTTAAATATGTCAAATACAAATTGCTTCTAAGATTCTAGACATCAATTTCACATCTTATTCAGCTGAAGTAATGATAAATAATTGTAACTATACTTAAGTAAAATAAATATAACGAATAAATATTTTTTTATTTTATTATCACATATCATATCACGCATTTTTATTCTAAACCCTTTATTGCAATAACAACAGTAATAAAAAGGCAGCAATATTAAAAAAATATTATTATTTTAAACAAAAATAATAATATTTGCAAAAACAGCATTGTGATTTACAAGATTAGAACCTTAGCCATCTAGAATCTAAGACCAACGCTTAACGCCTTCTGCTATCTGCACATATGTTTTACTTTCGAATTTTAGCAATGCAATACACTGGCCAAGGTCACGCGTATGATGTGAAAGTGATGGAAATATAAGTGCGGCGCCCGCGAACCGTGACGATACGACAGTGTGTAGTGCAAACTGCGTTCTCTGTGGTGTGTGTAAGGCACTCACACCACAGACGTCCGACTGTTTACACATGCAAATGTACGGATTACACTGCGTGTTCACAGCAATACGACTCTTAGCGTGCTTATGCACTTTTGAGCGCTTACTGTACAGTACCGACCAAAAGTCCATAAGCAATCTCACAAAGCAATAGACTGACGCTTCGGTTTGACTTACGACCTTCTTCTATAAGTTGTTACAATACTGTAGACACGCACATTACACACACACACTCACTTTGTCTGCAACCAATGACTAGTTCGATAATCATCATTCGTTTTTAGTTTCATTCGTCTTGTTCACATAAATATTAAAGTTTAGCAGGTAGACCACAAAAAACTAAGTAAATTATTTCGATTTCTGTGGGGTAGATGCAGTTTGTTACAAGTATTCAATTAATAGAACTTTGTTGGTTCGTGCCGTGATAATATTGGTGACGAGCATTTAGCGCAGTGTTGTGGTTATTATTATCAAAAAGCAGGCATAAAATATATTGAAGAGATCAGATCAGAGAATATTATTGCGCTGCGTAAAAGTGAAGTGAATATCTAATAAAACCGGACTAAGTGTGAGTGTTATCATTTATATATTTCATATTTTACTAAACATAAATCTTAATCAAGGGTATTGTTGATAGAACAGAGGTATTGTTGAGACAGAAGATGCCTTTAAAGTTTTAAATTCATTAATTCGATTAGTGAATAATAAATAATTAGGTATTATGTGTAATAAAAACAATGTTTTTCTTTGTTCTAGAGAAATACTGTGAGGGTTAAGAGATATGAGGAAGGGGCTTATTATCGAGTAGCAGCGACGTCAAATGGTGAATGAAACAAATGGTTTCATACCAACGAGATATTTTGCTGAATTATTAAAAACACATCATTATGAACCGTTCGCCGAGCACTCTGAAGGCTTGCATCACTGAAGACCAGCTAGAAAACCGTTTTTGACCTTAAAATATTGACCGTACCAACTTAATAAACAACAGATTCGTTATTGCATGAATTTATGGTAACGAATTTTTTAAGCACGTTTCAATAGGGTGTTTGTCGTATTTCTTGCAGATATACCGAAATTGTTTAATATTATTTTAGTAATAGTATTATTTTAGGATTAAAATTTGAGGTTTAGTTTCAATCTTCTTTTCGTAAAGAAAATGAATACTTAAGCTATAACCTCAATACCAACCAATATTTACTAAAGCCAAATAAAGTTTAAAATAATTAATATGAACAACTGCCTTTAACCTTAAAATCATCAATTTTGTCAGTAGATTTTTTTACATTTTAAGTAGTCTAATATTCTTATTTATTGCTTAATTACTTAGACCATGATCAAAGCTTTATATTTATGGTGCAAAAAAATCCATTTAAAATTTAAAACATTTCAAAATTTAAATATGTTCGGTGTTTTCACCGAACACCTTAAGTTAGCAATATCGGCGTGACGCGTTGACCTAATTTTATATCACTTTTTACGTATTACTCTACATTAGTTCAGTGCACTTTTGTCTACCGCGTTAGCCGGGTGTATTCATCAACATTTCAACATTCATTAACATATTAGCATTAAGAACAACTTGTGAGTGAGTAAATAAATAGTGTTAAACATAAACATTTGTTTCTCCGCAAACACCGACACCTTGCTACGTACCCCGACATATTTTTGGTCCTTCGAGCCGGATCGAGTCACGCGTCGCGTAATTTCGGAAATTCGGAATTTTGGTGTGCGAGGTCTGAACTATCGTAACAAACAACAGTGTGTGTGCGTCGTGGGGCGGTCGGAGCGAACATTGAAGAACAGTGAAGTAGCAGCAAAGGCTGAGTACGAACAGCGGAGAATACAAGTAATAAATTTCCTTATTTTTAGTCAGTAAGGACTTGCAGTTAACATCCTATAACCATGTCGGAACTCATTGAAACGCAATCAATGATCTATGATAGCATCATAAAACTAAGCATTAACTTGAAGAAAGATAGTGCTGATAGGAAAACAGTAGATTACTTTAAGCGCAAGCTTAACACTTTGGAGAGTTATTGGAACGATTTCCAAGTTAATCATGAGCGCATTGAGGGGGAGGTAAGTAAAACTGATCCTTATTTTACCGACCGAGAGTACGAGAAAACAAGATCGGTGTATGAGTCAACCAAGGCGTTGATCAACCAACAGTATCAGCTGCGGTTTATGAAAACAGGAAGCCTGTCAACAGGTGAGCAAACATCAGCTCGAGACAGATCACCATCGGCATCGAGTATACGTGCAGAAGAGAAAACAGGTGAGGAGGCGGGCCCAAGTAGCTCAAGGCATCTGAGCGACCGACCAGCTCAGAAGTTGAACATGGAGCCAAACGGCAAGCTAGACGATTTGTTAAAAAAACAGTATGCTAATTTTAAAGCCTTCGTACGTACAACCGCAAACATAGATGTCGACTCTATCTCAGATAAGTGGGAATTTGAGGATGTATTGAGGTCACTACAGGCTAGATGGTCAGCTATCGATAGACTACATTGGGACATCGAGATTGAACTGGAGGGAGAGAACGAACAATACAACAACATGTACGATAAGTATGAGAAAGTATTCAACAACCTGAAAAGGGCTATTAACACGAAAATGTGGTCAGTCGCACATAGGGAAAAATCAACACCTCAACTGGAGATACCGACCTTCAACGGGAACTACAACCAATGGGTATCGTTTAGAGACCTATTTACGGAAGTAGTACACAACAACCCCTCGTTATCAAGCGGCCAAAAGATGCAGTATTTAAAGGGTAAGGTTCGTGGAGAAGCTGAGAAGCTTATACAACATTTATCGATAAGCACCGATAACTATTCGGTGTGCTGGAAGATTCTCACCCATCGGTATGACAACAAAAAACTAATATTCTCGTCCCATATGAACATTTTGCTAGGCCTGCCAAACATACAACAGCAATCGTTACAGCAAATTAAACGAATGCATGACACCACGCTGGAATGTCTTAATGCCATCAAAAACTTAGGAATTGACACCACATCGTGGGACCCAATGATCGTACACATTCTAGGTCAAAAACTCGATACAGAAACATACACAGACTACATAGAGTCGCTGAAGAATTCGAAAGAACTACCGGTTCTTGCAGAGTTCTTAGAATTTTTGGAAACAAAATTTACATCCCTGGAAACAGTCCGCCGCAAGGATAGTGTACCCTCGAAGGCTTCTCATCAAAACAATTATCCAAATCAAACATCTAAAAAATAATTATAACAATTCTAACAACAAAAGCAACGGAAATAGAGCAGTTGCGAAATCGATGCACGTTTCAAACATAAAATGCCCTCTCTGCAATAACCAACACGGCATTTATAATTGCAAAACATATTTAAAAATGAGTGACGACCAAAGGCTAAAAACTGCAACCAAATTGCACCTTTGCACAAATTGCTTATTTAGTCATTTCGGCAATCAATGCACGTCGAACTTAACATGCCGAAAATGCAAAGATCAACATAACACCATATTACATGACGCATTTGCGAAATTAGCGAATGCATCAACTCGGTCGTCAAGCGGCAACAACGCTGAGAAACAAAACGCAAAGCGCAATGAACCCGTAACGGGCACCGTGAATGCTTCTCAAGATGAAAAGGCGGAGATACTGCTAGCGACTGCTCTGGTGAAGGTCAAAAGTGTGGATGGAACTTACCAAACCATGCGCGCCTTGATCGATCAAGGGTCCCAGATATCCTTAATAACTGAGGAAGCAGCTCAGATGTTAGGTATCAAGAGACGACGATGCAAAGGAGTCATCTTTGGAGTGGGGCAAAAGGAAAACAGTTGTAAGGGGATGATAAGCATAGAATGTGCCTCTACACATAACAATTTTGATTTCGAGTCTGATGTGCTCATCATGAACGAACTTATCAAAAGTCTACCAAACCAAACATTCGCTAAACCAAATTGGACTTACATAAAAAACATTAATTTAGCTGACCCGGAATTCTACAAAAGTCGACCAGTTGACTTGCTTTTCGGGGCGGACGTTTATGCTAACATTATGCTAGGCGGGATTATAAAAGGAGAACAGGCCCAACAGCCGATGGCTCAACAAACACAGCTGGGATGGTTACTATGCGGTAACGTAACAACATACCAATGCAATGTGGTTTTAAATAACATCGAGGAGATACAGAAATTTTGGGAAGTTGAGGAAATTTTAGAGCCTTCAAACCTATCGGTAGAAGATCAGGAATGTATGGACTTCTATACAGAAACAACAAGAAGAAACAGTCAGGGTCGCTATGAGGTGAGAGTTCCACTGAAAGAGGAATTGAAACAGCAATTGGGGACTTCCAAACCTATGGCTATTGCTCAGCTAAAGAATTTGGAACGCCGCTTAGAAAAACAACCAACTTTAGCTGAAAAATACAAGGATTTCATGAATGAATATGCTGCATTGAACCACATGAAACCGGAACAGAAAAACAACAATATAACACTCGAATGCTTCTTGCCGCACCACGGCGTGCAGAGAGAAGAATCGTCAACAACAAAGCTTCGTGTGGTATTCAACGCATCCGCCAAAACATCCACCAAAAACAGCTTGAATGACGTCATGCTAAAAGGACCCAATCTACAAAAAGATCTACAGGCGTTACTACTTCAATGGAGGCAATATCCCTTTGCCTTCACTGCCGACATCGAGAAGATGTACCGCCAAATCTTAGTTAACCCCATTGATCAACATTTACAGAAAATCGTTTGGCGTGAGTCATCAACACAACCTATACAAGTGTATCAATTGAACACGGTAACATACGGAACAAAGGCCGCACCGTTTTTAGCAATTATGACCTTAAAACAGTTGGCGGCAGATGAGCGATGCAAGTTTCCAGAAGCGGCTGCTGTCCTGGAAAACAGTTTTTATATGGATGACCTGTTACATGGTTGCTATAACATAGAACAGGGTAAACAATCGATACATGATTTAATTCAGCTCTTGAAATCAGGAGGCTTTAATCTTCGAAAGTGGTCATCGAACAGTCAGGAATTATTAGAGAACATACTATCAACAAGTCAAGAGAAATTCGTTTACAACTTCAAAAATGATGATATGTTGAAAACATTAGGTTTGTGCTGGAACCCAAAAGGAGATCAATTTACATTCCGTTGCGATTTTTCCCAAACAACCTCAAAACCGACTAAAAGGAGCTTACTATCAGAAATATCAAAATTATATGACCCTCTTGGTTGGCTGACACCCCTATCCACGAAACTAAAATTATTATTTCAAAAGTTATGGAAACATGATCTACATTGGGATGATAAAGTGTCAGATGACATACATAATGAATGGGTCAAGTTGATTACGGAAATTGACAACATCAAACACTGTAAAATTCCACGATGGATATTATGCAACGGGAATGACGTCATCGAACTGCACGGCTATTGTGACGCGTCCATCGAAGCATATGCGTGCGTGGTATACGCACGAACGAAACACCAACAAGAAACAGTAATCGTCGCAGCAAAATCGAAACTTATACCAAGTAAAAAGAGCGTAACATTACCACGAATGGAGCTTTGTGGTGCTTATCTACTATCTAAGCTCATCAACAAAATCAAACAGAGTATAAGTTGTCAATTAGAAATCTATGGATGGTGTGATTCTATGGTGGTCATAGGGTGGCTACAAGGCGATTCGGCACGTTGGAAACCTTTCGTGGCTAACAGAGTCAACGCTATAAAACAGATAATTCCGGCAAACTGCTGGCGATATGTGAAATCAGGAGACAACCCGGCCGACTGCGCCAGCCGAGGTTTAACAGCGCCCCAACTATTACACCACCCTTTATGGTGGAAGGGACCAGCATGGCTAGCGTCCTATGACGTACAGTGCCGACCAAAAGTCCATGAGCAATCTCACAAAGCAATAGACTGACGCTTCGGTTTGACTTACGACCTTCTTCTATAAGTTGTTACAATACTGTAGACACGCACATTACACACACACACTCACTTTGTCTGCAACCAATGACTAGTTCAATAATCATCATTCGTTTTTAGTTTCATTCGTCTTGTTCACATAAATATTAAAGTTTAGCAGGTAGACCACAAAAAACTAAGTAAATTATTTCGATTTCTGTGGGGTAGATGCAGTTTGTTACGAGTATTCAATTAATAGAACTTTTTTGGTTCGTGGATAATATTGGTGACGAGTATTTAGCGCAGTGTTGTGGTTATTATTATCAAAAAGCAGGCATAAAATATATTGAAGAGATCAGATCAGATCAGAGAATATTATTGCGCTGCGTAAAAGTGAAGTGAATATCTAATGAAACCGGACTAAGTGTGAGTGTTATCATTAATATATTTCATATTTTACTAAACATAAATCTTAATCAAGGGTATTGTTGATAGAACAGAGGTATTGTTGAGACAGAAGATGCCTTTAAAGTTTTAAATTCATTGTGAGGTTTAATTCGATTAGTGAATAATAAATAATAAGGTATTATGTGTAATAAAAACAATGTTTTTCTTTGTTCTAGAGAAATACTGTGAGGGTTAAGAGATATGAGGAAGGGGCTTATTATCGAGTAGCAGCGACGTCAAATGGTGAATGAAACAAATGGTTTCATACCAACGAGACATTTTGCTGAATTATTAAAAACACGTCATTATGAACCGTTCGCCGTGCACTCTGAAGGCTTGCATCACTGAAGACCAGCTAGAAAACCGTTTTTGACCTTAAAATATTGACCGTACCAACTTAATAAACAACAGATTCGTTATTGCATGAATTTATGGTAACGAATTTTTTAAGCACGTTTCAATAGGGTGTTTGTCGTATTTCTTGCAGATATACCGAAATTGTTTAATATTATTTTAGTAATAGTATTATTTTAGGATAAAAATTTGAGGTTTAGTTTCAATCTTCTTTTCGTAAAGAAAATGAATACTTAAGCTTTAACCTCAATAACAACCAATATTTACTAAAGTCAAATAAAATGTAAAATAATTAATACAAATAAAATATAAACAAACTGCCCATATTTAACCTTAAAATTACCTATTCTGTAAGTAGTTTTTTACATTTTAAGTAGTCTAATATTCTTATTTATTACTTAATTACTTCGACCATGATCAAAGCTTAATATTTATGGTGAAAAAATCCATTAAAAATTTAAAATATTTCATAATTTAAATATGTCTAAATAATACAAACTGCTTCTAAGTTTCTTGACATCTATTTCACATCTTATTCAGCTGAAGTAATGATAAATAATTGTAGCAGTTTATTAACTTATGTAAAATAAATATAACGAATAAACATATATTTTTTAATTTAGTTATCATATATCACGCATTTTTTATTCTAAAACCTTTATTGCAATAACAACATAAAAAAGCAGCAATATTTAAAAAATATTATTATCGAAAACAAAAATAATAATATTTGCAAAAAACCGCACTGTGCTTCACGAGATTAGAACCTGAGGCAGATTGAATTCCATACCAACGCTTAACGCTTTCTGCTATCTGCGCTTGTTAAGTAACTATCGAATTTTAGCAATGCCATTAACTGGTCAAGTTCACGCGCATAGTGCGTGTGTGCTAGCATGTTTAAAGCGACGGAAATATATTGTTGTTTCGTGTAACTGCGTTATCTGTGGTGTGTGTATCGTGTTGCTTACACATACAAATGTACGAGCTATACCGCGTGTTCACAGCAATACGACTCTTAGCGTGCTCATGCACTTTTGAGCGCTTACTGTACAAAAGGAACAAAAACAGGCTATCTATCAAACAGAGGAAGAGATGAAAAGTTTAAAATTAGTTAACATTGTTCAAGACATTCACAGTAATAGTATAATAGATAATTTATTATTACAACATAATTCATTTATAAAAATAACTCGTGTCTTGGCTTGGGTAATGAGGGCATTGACGCCAAAGTCGCAACGTAAACATTTACCGAAGTACCTAACATTACTAGAAATGCGGAAAGTCAAATCAGCTATTATAAAACGAGTGCAAAGTACAGCATTTACGTCAGATATTGAAATATTAAACAAAAATGGTAAGGTAGCAACAAACAGCAAATTATTGAATTTAAAACCTTTCGTCGATGAAAGCGGCTTTCTCCGAGTGGGAGGACGTTTAAGAAACGCGAATATGAGCAACGAGATGAAACATCCTAAGATAATCCCTAACAAAAGTCGATTGGCGGAGTTACTCATAGAAGAAGCTCATCAGTTAACATTTCATGGAGGTCCTCGACTGACCTTAGCTGCTCTCAGACAACAATACTGGATAACAAGCGGATACAGTACAACCAAGAAACAGTTAAGAAATTGTGTAACTTGCCGGAAGCATGAAGCAAGGAAGCAATATCAATTGATGGGTGACCTTCCCGCAGCAAGAACCAACCCTGCTCCTCCATTCTACCATACTGGGGTGGACTACACAGGTTTTGTGAATATCAAGGCAAACAAGGGGAGAGGGGTGAGAACACTGAAAGGCTATGTGGCGGTATTCATATGCATGGTCACGAAAGCAGTTCACCTGGAATTGGTATCTGACCTTACCAGTTCAGCATTCTTAGCTGCACTTAAGAGAATGGCAGCCCGGAGAGGAACACCACATAACATGTATAGTGACCAAGGAACCAATTTTATCGGAGCAAATAGGTTGCTGCAGGAGGAGTACAACCAATTACAACAAGTTTTCGGGGATAGTTGCCAGGCAGAAATCGCGGAAATGAACATACAATGGCATTTCAACGCTCCATCTTGGCCGAGCGCTGGCGGACTGTGGGAAAGAGCCGTCCGCAGTCTAAAATTCCACCTGAAAAGAGTGGTTGGTGAACAAAGATTAACGTTCGAAGAGTTCACCACAGTACTGACACAATTGGAAGCGTGTCTGAACTCAAGACCGTTATGTTCACTTACAGAAAACATTGAGGATCTGGATTATTTATCACCGGCACATTTTTTAACAGGAAGATCCGATTTAACAGTGATTGAGACAAAGGAAGATGCGAGAACAAGATGGCATTTAACAACCAACATTTTTAAACAGATTTGGCAAAAATGGAAGAATGAATATTTGAGCCAATTAACAGCGAGAGAAAAGTGGTCTAAGCCTCAGGCAAACTTAAAAATAGGCAACATGGTGGTAGTACATGAAGATAACATTCCGGCTGGACGATGGATTATGGGCCGAGTGATAGATCTGCATCCCGGTAATGATGGCTATGTCAGAGTGGTGTCATTGAAAACGAAAAATGGCATCATTAAGCGACCAGTAGTGAAACTTTCGTTATTACCAATAGAAATCAAAACAAGCAACAAACAAAACAGTTCAACTGAAACAGATAGCTCAGCTGAACAGGGTTCTGGGACCCAGAATAACAAAAAACGAACAAGAAAAACGACACCAGGCACGTTATCGTATGTCGCCATGGCATTAACCTTTTTTATGTCCATCTGCAGCATTGCAAATTGCAGCTACAACATAACGTCATTAAATAATAACCAATCTTTCTACTTTGACCCAATCTCAAAAATTAGTTTAGTAAAAGACAGTTGGGTCTTAGTGGTATTCTATAACATGTCTCCGTATTGGGAAGGTATGCAGGCGTTTGAAAAAGTAACAGCATATCTCGACAAAACATGCAAAACAACAGGCAGCGAACAGTGTAACATGATAGTCCCTCAGCTGATCCATGAGTGTAATGAACTAAAATACTATAATGAACTTCTGATGACGCAACACGTAAGGGGACACTCCAGACGGCGGCGGGGACTTATCAATGCAGTTGGAAACATTGCAAATTCCCTATTCGGCGTATTAGACGAACAATTCGCGGAAAAATACAGCCGAGACATCAATATGATACAGCAAAATGAAAAACATTTAGCCGGTTTATGGAAGAATCAGACGTCGATTGTCGAATCAGAGTACAATTTGTTGAAAAGAACAGAAGAAATCATGGCAAAACAGCATAAAATAATTAATAAACATCTAATAACGTTGGATAACATCTCAAACAAATTACAACGAGAGATAAATAACATATCCATACTTCAAGAATTTACCATGACAGCCCTAACAGCCAGTAATTTACTGCATAACTTAAAAAGAACTCAAGACATTTTACTTGACATCCTAACCAATGTCCACCATGGACAGTTTAACATTCATCTGCTTACCCCTGAACAGCTCCAAAAGGAGCTTAACATTATCTCTGGGCACTTATCCAATGATTTAACATTGCCTATTGAACCGCACGATATTCGAAAGTTATATTCTCTGATAAGTATTAAAGCACGAATAACTGAAGAATACTTCCTCTTCCAAATAACATTCCCACTTATCAGTAGAGACCGATATAAGTTGTACAAAATACATTCAGTACCACACCAGATGAACAACACTATGATAGAGTTCATCCCGTCTTCAGAATACATCGCTACGGATCTAAAAAGAGACTCGTACTTAACAATTACGTCGGGAGAACTTTCACTATGCAAACAAGAAGATGATAACTTTATTTGCGATTGGAAAAAGCCGATATACCATCTTAACAACGAGAACAACTTTTGTGATCTCGATCGAGACTCAAACAAGTGCAAGGTACAAAGATCTAGATGTGAAAACAAATGGACATCACTAACAAACCCGTCATTATTCTTGTACCATTGCTGCAACATTTATGCCGTCAAAGTAATCTGCGGCGAACAGATAAACAAGATTCAACTAAGCAAAGCGGGTGTCATTTATTTAGAACCAGGTTGCCTGTTGAAGGGTCAGGATTTTACCCTGAATGTTCAGAGTCAAAAGAAAAACAGAATTGACATGAGCCCGAACATTTTTATACCTGAGATGGATCAGTTAAACTTTATCATTAACAGCACTATGCCTTTCCAAAACGTACAAGACGAAACAGACTCAGGTGAGATGACATACGCCTTACAAAAGCTACACAAACGCATCGATGACATGAAAAATAGCCAAGTGGAAGTGGGAGAAACATTATCCACTCATGACATCCATCAGTATGCAGTAAGCTACATCCTGGTCGGGGCGCTGGTGCTGGTGGCGGGAGCGCTGCTGTACAGAGGGTTGCGGCGCCGAGCGCGCCGCGCCCATATCACATCGGACATGGAGCATCAACCCACCAGAAGTGTTAGTGATGTGAACGTCAATAGTGTTAGTGCGCGACAAAACATGAGTGAACGTCAATTTAGTGCGACACATATATATATGGCGAATTAAACAATACAATGATGAATAGGGCGTGTCCTCGCATGCCTAGAAATCCTTTAGGAACAATAAGCTCTTAATTTTAATTCAAATCATTTTCCTTTTGTTCTAATAACAGTTTAATCTTAAGTTGGCTTGGTTCACCTTGTAAACATTATCATCATGATCATTACATTTAGTAACTAACATAACATTGTTTCATATCAGCATCCCTATCTTTCCTGGCCCGGAATATGTTCGGTGTTTTCACCGAACACCTTAAGTTAGCAATATCGGCGTGACGCGTTGACCTAATTTTATATCACTTTTTACGTATTACTCTACATTAGTTCAGTGCACTTTTGTCTACCGCGTTAGCCGGGTGTATTCATCAACATTTCAACATTCATTAACATATTAGCATTAAGAACAACTTGTGAGTGAGTAAATAAATAGTGTTAAACATAAACATTTGTTTCTCCGCAAACACCGACACCTTGCTACGTACCCCGACAAATATGTCAAAATAATACAAATTGCTTCTAAGTTTCTAGACATCTATTTCACATATTATTCAGGTGAAGTAATGATAAATAATTGTAGCAGTTTGATAACTATACTTAAGTAAAATAAACATAACGAATAAATATTATTTATTTTTTATTATAACATATCACGCATTTTTTATTCTAAACCCTTTATTACAATAACAACATTAATAAATAGGCAGAAAATAATAATATTTGCAAAAACAGCGCTGTGATTTACGAGATTAGAACCTTAGCCATCTTGAATCTAAGACCAACGCTTAACGCCTTCTGCTATCTGCACATATAATTTACTTTTTAGAATTTTAGCAATGCGATACACTGGCCAAGGTCACGCGTACGAGTATGATGCGTGCTAACAAAAGTTATGGAAATATAAGTGCGGCGCCCGCGAACCGTGACGATACGATAGTGTGTAGGTCAAAACTGCGTTCTCTGTGGTGTGTGTACGGTACTCACACCACAGACGTCTGACTGTTTACACATACAAATGTACGGACTATACCGCGTGTTCACAGCAATACGACTCTTAGCGTGCTCATGCACTTTTGAGCGCTTACTGTACATCACTCATCAGAACCATTAAGGAAAAGTACAAATACTTAAAAAAAATTAAGACTTATGGAAATAAAGCTGATGAGTTAACTTTTAAATGCTTGCGTGAAAGAGTTATGACTATGGAAGCCTCATGTTATAAATGTTACCTTAATCAAACGGAAAAATCTATTACAAGCAATCCTAAACATTTTTGGACCTTTGTTAAAAACCGCTACAACTCTAACGCTATTCCTAACACATTAAACTACAACGATGAATTATTACTTACTGGTGATTCTATTTGTGAGTCTTTTTCTTCTTATTTTCTCTCTACCTTCCTTGATTCTACCTCAGCTAGTTATGCCAATTCAGCCTCTGTTTTTCCCTCTAGCACTACTATACCCTCGGCTGACATTTTGTCAGATAGAAGTAAAGATCGATAAGGTGACTGATTTACTCCGCAATTTGGACCCATCAAAGGGTGCTGGCCCTGATAATATATCTTCTAAATTTCTAATTGAATGTGCGTCTTCCATAGCCCTACCTATCTCAATCTTGTTCTCCAAGTCTTTATTTCAAGGTGTTGTCCCGAGAGTGTGGAAATCTGCATTTATTACACCCGTACATAAGAAGGGGTCCAAAACTGAAATTACTAATTATAGGCTTATATCAAAACTGTGCATTATAGCTAAAATGTTTGAGAGGATTATCTATAACCAGTTATATCCCGCGCTTGCTAATTCATTCAGCTCTTTTCAGCATGGTTTTTTTAAGGGGACGGTCCACAGCTTCGAATCTTGTCTTATTTAACGACTTCATTACCTACCGAGGCTATGGACGATGGCGGACAAGTGGATGTGGTTTACACTGATTATAGCAAAGCATTTGATCGGATCGACCACGACACCCTAATAAATAAGCTTAACCAGATGGGCATTCATGGAGACCTCCTGAGGTGGTTCTCATCTTATATAGGCAACAGGTCGCAAGCAGTAGTGCTTAATAATTATATGGCTAGATGGGTATCTGTGCCCAGCAGAGTACCTCAGGGTTCATTGCTCGGTCCGTTCTTATTTGTGGTATATGTAAATGACATCGATCAGTGCCTACATTCATACCGTTTATTATGTTTTGCTGATGACATGAAAATTTTCATCAAGATTTCATCGCTTGTTAGCACTTCAGGCTGACTTACATTGGCTTGAAGAGTACTGTCGGGCTAACAAACTCGATCTCAATCCATCAAAGTGTTCATTGAACACTTATACTAGGAAACGTGTTATCCTAGCCACCACCTACACTTTAGCGGGCCAAACCTTGCCTAGGTGCGATACTATTCGTGATTTAGGCATCCACCAAGATAGTAAGTTAGTTTTTGACACACACATTGACGCCACTGTCAATAAAGCCTCTAAATTGCTTGGGTTTATAATGCGTCTCTCTAAGTGCTTTACAGATGCTAAAACACTTAAAATATTGTATTGCACTTTTGTTAGAAGCCAGCTAGAGTATGCATCTCAGATATGGAACCCACGTTATCGCAAATACATTGACCGCATTGAGAACATTCAAAGAAATTTCATAAAATATCTTTGTTTCCATCAAAAGATTCCATACCATTCAACCGATTATCTCCGACTGTACGAGCTACGCCGTACATTGACCTTTGTGGTAGTTTGTACGTCATACTCAATAATGCACATCGATATTGTTTAGCGGTGCATTTCTCTAACATAGCATTTAAGTGGAACAAATGTCTAATTATATTTAGTAGCAATAAATCCATCAAGGGAATCATTCGTCTACTCATTTACATAACATAACATACCTAACAGGTTTACATAACAAGTACATAACATTTTCACTGTTGGGCATTACAACCCCAACATTTGGTCCTTCGAGCAATTTAGTGTTGTGTGATTTATATCTTTTACGGTCGCGAATCGGTTGGACTGGTCTCTCACAAGCGAGTCGCCCCAGTAACCAATTGAGAAGGCGCATATCGTAGAAGAGAAAGGTTGCACAATACCAAGAACCAGAAGTGTGGAGCAACAGCCTACTTCTCAAAACAAAGTTCGTCAATTCGTCGAAAAATTTGGCAACATGACGTCATCAGCAAACACTTACGAGAATCAGCGCGAACTTTACGAAAATATCAAGAAAGTCGGCATCAACATCAAGAAGGATGGCTGGGGCAGGAAGAACTTGGACTACTTCAAACGGCGTATGCAAATGCTGGAAAACCTATGGAGTGAATTCCAGTTTAACCATGATCGTCTGTCTACAGAAGCAAGTGCGGGCCATCCTTACTTTACAAGTGATTTATATAACACAGCATTGAAGTGTTATAAAGAAGTCAAGGAGTTAATTCTCCAACAAAATCAGGAACTGTCGACGCACAAACGGTCCGCAGGGGGACCGGCGGTGCAATCAACACTGTTCGAAAGTACCTCTGAACAAGGTCAAGCAAGTACATCGAGCAAGCAATTACAAGAAAAACAAGACTGCGAGGAGGAAGAAGAAATCAGTAACACAACTGAGAGCAACAACAGGGATCAATCGCCTCCTCGGCAACAACAAAGCCCTAACAAGAGGGACACGGGGTCCAACAGTAAACTGGACGACCTCTTACGCAAACAATCGGCGAACTTCAAGGCCTTCATGCGAGCTGTCGCCAACATTCAAGTGGAATTTATAACAGAAAAATGGGAATTCCAGGATGCGTTGCAAGCATTACAAGCGCGTTGGTCTGCTATTGACAGTCTCCATTGGGAAATCGAGTGCGAACTCAACGGGGACAAGAACGCAGTGTATGAAGAGCGCTATACAAGATTCGAAAACCAATATATCGATCTGAAGAAGGCATTAAACACCAAGATGTGGTCCGGAGCTTATCGAGAAAAAACAACACCAAAGTTGGAGATACCAGTATTTCACGGAAAGTTTTATCAGTGGATACCATTCAAAGACCTTTTCACGGAAGCCATCCACAACAATACATCCTTGTCAAATGCGCAGAAGATGCAATTTTTGAAAAGCAAGGTTCAAGGAGAAGCTGAAAGGTTGATACAACACTTACAAATAAGCTCAGACAACTATCTAGTGTGTTGGGAAATTCTCAACAATCGCTACAACAACAAAAATCTTATATTTACATCGCATATCAACATGCTCTTCAATCTGCCTACTATGCAACATCAGTCATTAGCACCAATCAAGAGAATACATGACGTCACGATAGAGTGTTTGCACGCTATCAAGAATTTAGAAGTGGATGTCAGAACCTGGGATCCGCTACTAGTGCACATTTTGGCACAAAAACTAGACGCTGAGACATTCTCAGATTACATTGAATCACTGAAGAACTCGCGAGAATTACCTGTATTAAAGGATTTCTTAGACTACCTAGAGGCAAAGTTTACTTCAATGGAATCGTCGCAGCGTAAGCAAGACAACTATCAGAAGCCAAGTTCTGCAACAAACCTGAATCAAGAATCATCCCATAACAAGAAATACAGCTACAACAAGAATCAAGCGGCTAGTAACAACAAGGTTACGAAATCGTACCATGCGTCAACGTTTATTTGTCCACTCTGCAACGACGAGCATGGCCTCTATTTTTGTGCAAAGTTTTTAGAAATGTCGAACGACGAAAAACTTAACACAATTAACAAATTGCATGTCTGCATTAATTGCCTGTACAGTCATAAGGGCAAAAAATGTACGTCAAACAACCGATGTCGCAAGTGCAAAGCTAAGCACAATACGTTAATGCACGAAGCTGCATCAAAAAACAATGAACAAAACCAAACAAATTCATCATCGCATGTCTCTCAAAATGATGAAGAAGCTTCGGAGATTTTATTAGCGACCGCCATAGTAAAGATAGAGGGAGCTGATGGAACACAGTACAACATGCGAGCTCTTGTCGATCAAGGGTCTCAGATATCACTGATAACAGAACGAGCAGCTCAACTTCTTGGGAATCAGACGCCAGAAATGTAAAGGAGTGATCTTTGGAGTTGGAGAAAAGGAGAGCAATTGCAAGGGCATGATAACAATTTCATGCAGCTCTGCCTTCAGCGATTTTACGTTCAGAAAGTCAGTATACATAATGAAAAACTTAATCAAGAATCTACCGAACAAAACTTTTAAAAAACCATCATGGCCTCAAATACAAAATATCAACTTGGCGGATCCGGAATTCAACAGCAGCCGGCCAGTAGATCTGCTATTTGGAGCAGACATTTACTCACAGATCATGCTAGGAGGAATGATCAAAGGGGATGACGTCACAAGGCCCATCGCACAACAAACATACTTAGGCTGGCTACTATGCGGACACGTCAAAACTACAAAATTACAATGCAACGTGGTATTGAATAATCTAGAGGATATGATACAGTTTTGGGATTCCGAAGACATCAAAGACCGAGCCGATGTCTCAGTGGAAGATCAGAAATGCGTTGAGTACTACACGAAAACCACACAACGTTTAGAAAATGGAAGATACGAAGTGAGACTTCCAATGATAAACGACTGGGAAGGCAAGCTGGGCTCTTCCAAACAGATGGCCATTGCCCAATTCAAAACGTTAGAACGAAGATTAGGAAAACAACAACACTTAGCAAAAGCCTACAAAGAATTTATAACAGAGTACATTGACTTAGGTCATATGCAACAATCAACATGTAACAAGACACTCGACTGCTACTTGCCGCACCACGGCGTCGAACGCGCTGAGTCAACAACAACCAAGTACAGGGTCGTGTTTAATGCATCCGCAAAAACAACTACCGGTTGGAGCTTAAACGATCTCATGTACAAGGGCCCAAACCTACAACAAGATTTACAAACAACATTAATACAGTGGAGGCAATACAAGTATGCTTACACAGCTGATATTGAAAAGATGTACAGGCAAATTTTAGTGGCCCACTGTGACCAAAGCCTACAACAGATTGTCTGGCGAGAATCACCGGAACAACCCCTACTTTCATATCAGCTCGCTACAGTAACTTATGGGACCAAAGCAGCGCCGTTCCTGGCCATAATGACACTACGAAGACTGGCGGAGGACGAGCGTCAAAATTTCCCGGAAGCTTCAAAGGTAGTGGAGGAGTCATTTTACGTTGATGATCTCGTTCACGGATCGCATACCATTGAACAAGGACAGAAGCTAATTTCGGACCTAAGACAATTACTCAAGAGTGGAGGGTTCAACCTTAGAAAATGGTCATCAAACGAACCGACACTCTTGGAAAATTCGACAACACAACACAACAATGAAAACACTATCTTCAACTTCAAAACAGATCAAACATCAAAAACATTGGGCCTATGCTGGAATTCAATAGAGGACAAATTTACATTCCAATGTTCAATTTCAAGCGTCAACAAAAAACATACAAAACGCAGCTTACTAGCTGAAATATCAAAATTATTTGACCCACTTGGCTGGCTAGCTCCCTTATCAACAACATTAAAATTATTATTCCAAAAAGTGTGGGAGGTCAAATTACAATGGGACGACGAAGTTCCCGACAACATACACAAAGAATGGTGCAAAATCCAAGCGGACATAACGACGATAAACTTGTGTGAAGTACCAAGATGGCTCAGATGTGACGGAAAACAAGCTATAGAACTACATGGCTTCAGTGATGCCTCCCTGGATGCCTATGCGTGTGTTATTTACGCACGAGTTTACCCATCAACAGACGTTATACTTGTCGCGGCAAAATCTAAAATTGTACCACACAGAAAAGTAACAACATTGCCTAAACTGGAATTAAATGGAGCGCACCTACTATGCAAATTAATGCAAAAGGTTAAAGAATCTTTACATCAACATGAAATTCGAGTCTATGGCTGGACTGATTCTATGGTGGTCCTGGGTTGGATACAAGGTGACCCATCACGATGGAAGACATATGTAGAGAATCGAGTCCAAAAAATCAACACAGTAATACCGCGTTCGTGTTGGAATTACGTCAAGTCAAGTGAAAATCCCGCTGACGCCGCAAGCAGAGGCCAGTACGCCGGTCAATTGAAGGAAAACAAACTGTGGTGGCAAGGTCCTATTTGGCTATCATCCTTCGAAATGGGAACCTTAGTCAAACAAGTCTATACATCAGACCAAGAGGTGAAAACAACGGCAATAAAACAAGTCAATGCTGTCCAAACCAACACAGAAACCATCAACATTATCGAACAATTATTGCAAAAACATAGCTCTATTAATCATGTCATTCGAATAGTCGCATGGATACACAGAGCATTGAACTTAACAGTTCGAACATTGGACTCAAAACATCGCCAATTACCGAGTTACCTTACGTTGCAAGAATTGAACAGTGCAATTAAGGCAATCGTGAAACAAACGCAACAAAAAATATTTGAAACGGATGAGTCATTTACATAAACACGGCAGAGTGACATTAAATAGCAAGTTACTGCCTCTTAATCCCTACATTGATCAAGAAGGCTTGCTAAGAGTCGGGGGAAGATTAAACAACGCCACAGTAACTGAAGAGATGAAGCATCCGATGATCATCCCTCACGACAGCCGCCTAACGCATTTGCTCATCGATCAAGCTCACCAAATGACGTATCATGGTGGACCGCGACTTACCCTGTCGCATCTTCGCCAAAAATACTGGATCATCGGTGGCGTGCGGGTCACGAAAATGCAAGTTAGAAAATGCATAACGTGCCGAAAAAACAGTCCAACCAAACAACAACAAATCATGGGTGAACTGCCGATTGCAAGAATAAACCCTGCCCCACCATTCCACCATACAGGAGTGGACTACACGGGATTCGTCGATGTTAAGATGAATAAAGGCAGAGGGGCTAAAACCACTAAAGGTTACATAGCCATCTTTGTTTGCATGGTAACAAAGGCAGTGCACATTGAGTTGGTCTCCGATCTTACAAGCTCGGCATTTTTGGCAGCCCTTAACAGAATGGCAGCAAGGAGAGGCGCCCCCCGTCATATGTACAGCGATAATGGCACGAACTTTGTCGGCGCTAATCGATTGCTTATGGAACAATACGGGGAAATAGAGAACACCTACAGGAACGAACAACTACAGAAGGAAATCGCCGAGATGTTCATACAGTGGCATTTCAACGCTCCTGCATGGCCCTCGGCGGGCGGATTGTGGGAACGAGCCGTGAGAAGCTTAAAACACCATTTAAAACGAGTGGTGGGTGAACAAAGGTTAACATTTGAGGAGTTCACCACAATCTTAACAAAACTAGAAGCATGTCTAAACTCCAGACCTCTGTGTGCGTTGAGTGAAAATGTGGAAGACCTAGACTGTCTGACACCAGCACACTTTCTAACAGGAAGGTCAGGGTTGACCGTCATCGAAACAAGAGAAGACGCCCGAACAAGATGGGAGCTTACTAGGAAAATATACACAGAAATCTGGAAGAAGTGGAAAAACGAGTACTTGTGCCAACTGTTAGCAAGAACAAAATGGCAGAAGCCTCAGAGCAACGTGAAGATTGGTGAATTGGCTGTCATACATGACGACCAGCGGCCCGCAGGAAAATGGTTGATGGGCAGAATAATAGATCTTCACCCGGGAAACGACGGATATGTTCGTGTCGTGACCCTGAGAACAAGAAACGGCTCTATAAAGAGACCCATAACAAAGCTATCTATTTTACCAATAGAAAGCAAGGAAGACTCTATTCAACAAGACACCGAAAACGAACACAAAAAACAAGCTACAAACGAGACCAAAACAAAACGTCAGCAAAATGCCAAGACAGGCAAAATCAACTTAATCGGATTAGTAATGACCCTGTTATACCTACTGATTCCAGCAAGCGCAACAACAAACACAACAAACTTTATCGAATTGCAACAAGGCCTATATTTCGATAAAGCCACGAACATGAAATTGATTCGCGACGAGTGGAAGATAGTTGTCTACTACGACGTCAAACCTTATTGGCATGGTACAGCAGTGTTCACCAAATTCAACGATCATCTTGAAAATATATGTTCACAACTAAAACAGAAAACTCAATGTGACGTTATTTCTTTACAATTACATCACGCGTTCGCTGAACTCGAACACTACAACCGTATGTTGCTGAATCCGCAAGGTCGGGTGAATATGAGAAGCAAACGCGGCCTTATCAACGGTGTCGGGTCAATTGCACGTTCCCTGTTCGGAGTATTGGATGACCAATTCGCCGAACAATATCAACGGGACATAGAACTCATAAAAGAAAATGAGAAACATCTGGCCCTTTTGGCTAAAAATCAGACAACTATAATAGAAGCCGAATACAACATACTAAGAAGATCGGAAGAAACAATAGCAAAACAACACAAATTGTTCAATGAACATCTGCTCAGCCTAGACAAGCTAACGAGCAACATTCAGCAAGAAATTGAGTCTCAAGAACTATCAATTGAGTTTGTTATGTCTGCTATTTCTGCAAACAGCTTTATAGAGCATCTAAGAAACGTTCAAGAGATTCTGTTGGATACCGTAACCAACATTTACAACGGCAAGATGAACTTACACCTCATCGCGCCAAAACAACTACGGGACGAATTGAACGTCATATCCGGTCAGCTCTCAAAGGATGTGGCACTGCCCATCACCAACATTCAAGATGATTTCTTTCGCCTGTATCACCTGCTACAAGTGAAGGCAAAAATGACGGAGAGATATTTAATCATTGAGATACGGGTGCCTTTAATCAGTAGAGAAAACTACGAAGTTTATCACGTCATTCCTGTCCCAAAAAAGAATGGTTTCGACATGGTCACCCTACTGCCTATAGCGGAACTATTAGCAATAAACATACAGAAGGATTCATACCTACCGATGACTGGAACTGACCTACATCAATGCATGCACTACGACAGTACGACTCTGCTGTGCCCCATAAGGTCACCAATATACCACATGCAGTCTGACGAGAGCCTCTGCAAGAAGAGACAAGACTCGTTTGACTGCAAAACAAAACATGAGAGCTGTCAAAACACGTGGTTGGAACTTAGCAACATAAATAGCTATCTATACTTTTGCTGTGACGCTTGCAAAATACGCGTCATATGCGGGAGTCAAGTTTCAACTGCACTACTTAAAAACGCAGGGGTAATGACACTCGGTAGCGACTGCACTATCAATAGTGAGACGTTCACTGTACATTCCCAAAGGCAACTGACGGACATAATGCATGCCCAGGTTGAAGAACTCGACCTGGAAATCCCTCCAATTAATCGGATCATCAACCTATCGGTACCGGTTTTGAAACATGAACCCGAGAATGAGACGGTAATGGAACAAAACTCATTACTGCTAGATCTGGGAAAACAGATAGAACAGTTGAAAGCTGCGGCGGCAGAAGACATCATATCTGATCGGGCAACATACCACGATGTCCACCAATATGTTGTCATATACGTATTGGCAACAGTAGCAGCGGCAGCAGGCGCAATATATGGCTACCACCGATTTCGCAAACATTGCACGAGTCACGAGAAACCTGAGGCACCACCTGTTCCCAATCCAGCACCCCGAAGGAGGTCGACTGCGAGCATCATCGTAGACAACGCAGCTGTATTAGACGTCACAGACGACAGCAGCGCAGTGCACTTATCGAGTGCACGTACACTCAACAAAGCAACGTCGCCTATTGCGCGTTGTGATTTAATTGTTTAAGGCTCGGAATAGATTATTTTATTTTACATTTTATGTCCTTTTGTAACATTTTATTTAACATAACACTTTCATTTTATTGTTCACAGTTACCTTTTGTGAGTGGGCAATATGTACGAGCTACGCCGTACATTGACCTTTGTGGTAGTTTGTACGTCATACTCAATAATGCACATCGATATTGTTTAGCGGTGCATTTCTCTAACATAGCATTTAAGTGGAACAAATGTCTAATTATATTTAGTAGCAATAAATCCATCAAGGGAATCATTCGTCTACTCATTTACATAACATTTTCACTGTTGGGCATTACAACCCCAACACCGACTCTGTAAGAAATATCATTTACTACCACTCGAAGATCGACGTGAGATTGCTGACTGTTTATTCCTATTTAAAATCTTTAACAATAATATTGACAGCCCTGAGTTATTATCAAAATTTTATTTCAATGTTCCAAACAAAGCATTTCGATTTTTACAACCCTTACGTGTACCTCAAAGTTCTACTAGTTATAGGCAGAACAGTTATATTGTGCGTGCAAGCAAAAATTTTAATAAAATATGTAAACAACACGACTTGGATCTCTTTACAACCAGTGTGCCCTCAGCTAGAAGGTGCTTAAGCCTAAAATTTTTTAAATAGCTGCAGTGCTCCTAAATGTATTTTTTTTTTCTTGCTCTCTCACCTTTGAATTGCAGACACAGGTGGTTATTTTAATCGTTTTAACTATTAAAATTTAGTATATAGTGATATGTTGCTGCTTTTGTATGTTCACAACAAAAATTATATTATAAGTCTAAACGTGAAGACTTGTAATTGGCTTTCTGTCGACTATTGTATCCTTTTTTGTTGTTTTTTTAGCTGTAAGTCTTCCATGCTGTAATAAATAAATAAATAAATAAAATAAATAAATTGTTTGTTCAAAAATCATAACACCATTGCTATAAACTTCAGTAACCATAATGTTCAGAAATTCGAAATTTTGTTTTCCATAATTATCTTTACTTCTAAAACTATTGTCTGTATCGAGGACTGTAATAATTGAATCTCCTAATTTTGCATGAAATAAAGTCATAAATGTCCTACGTATTGTATTATATAATGTGTATTATTCAGAAGGTTAATTTATAACAAAATTGTTAGTCCTAAAACATTTGCAAAAAAATTGTTTTTAGTGGCAGAAACGAATCGCTGTAAATCCGACTACACGCAGTCTTGTTTGCCCTACCCCTAGAGTGTAATTTAGAATTGCGAAGGCGCGGAGGGGCGAGGCGGCCTGCGAGTTGAGGAGCAGGTGGTTGTAACGCTCGCCGCCGCGGCTGAGGCTGGCGCAAGACGAAGCTGCGGCGGTGAGCGTTAAACCATTTGCGACGATAAGCTCGCGTGGAATCGCCGGAGCCCCGCAGCGCCGGAGCCGTGACAGAAACCATGCCTGCTGCATGTTGTATGTTCGCTTGCATGCTGCATGCTTGCTTGTATGCTACATGTTGCATGCTCGCTTGCATGCTGAAAGCTTGCTTGCATGCTGCATGCATGGTTTATGCTTGTTTGCATGCTTCTTACAGAGAAATAATAATCACATGTTCAATTGTGGGGCGTTGCCAGCAAAACCAACATACTCTGCCTGCAGAGAGTCCAAAATGGTATCCTAAGATCAATAGCAAAGGCACCTTGGTTTGCTAGGAACGACGAAATCCACGACTTTCTACAAATGCCATCAGTAAACTCTGAAATCGACCGGTACAAAAGACAACATAAGGCACGCCTGACCTTGCATCCAAACCCACTAGTTGCTGAACTGTTAAACCCGACAGCGGTGGTAAAAAGGCTGAAGAGGAACCACCTTCTATAAGTGGGAGGCGCAGTACTGGCTGCTCCACCACAACGCCACTCGTCATGCAACGAATTCGCTTATGGTCTGACGACCGATTGAAAATTGAAAAAAAGAAAAGGAAAAAAAAAAAAAAAAAAATGTTCATAATCAACTGTTTTATTGAGAGATAATACTGATAATACATGCAGCGCCGGAGTCGTGACAAAAGCCATAGTGCTTCTTACTTTCTATTCTCATTATTCGCATCTTTACTATTTATGTATTGTATCAGTTGGATTTGGTAAAATAATAAACATGTGCCACGGCAGCGGCCGCCGAGCGCCAGATCCCCTCTATTGTTGGTGAATCTTTTGGGTTAGGTTTGGTTAGAACTGTAACCAGCGAAAGAAAATATATTTTTATATTTCGGAATTCTAATTAATCGGTACTTTAAAAATCGGAATTCGTATTTTTGATGTTTCGAATTATAATTAAGTCGGACTTTTTGTTATTCGATCTATTGAAACTCGGTATTTTGAGAATACTAATTATAAACGTTAGGAATATTGAAATTTTGGAATTATAAAAATAGGATGAATGATAAATCGGAGTTGTTATATTATGAATTTTGAACCATTCGGAATTATGAAAATCGGTATTTTGAAATTCGTATTTGTGACTGACGGAATAACGTTTTTCGTATTTATGTAGTGTTACCCTTTAAAAACACTCATCAATTCACTGGGTACATTCGCGTCACACAATTTAGACCATAACAAAATTCAAAATATTTTATTTCACATAAACCTACATGGGCACTTATGAAACGTCAGAAGCTAGGTGGACGGTTCCAATTGGACGTTTCCTATGGAGAAGAGCCGGCAAGAAACTCCACGGTTACTCTTTTAAAAATAATTGGCTTTTACAATACTTTCAAATAACAGTGTTACTAGGTATGGGAAGACAGTGTAGGTCTTTCAATAAGTACTAAGTTCTTAACAAAATAGAAAATGGTCTACAGGTCTACAATTCACTAAACCTACAGCGTTCTCACATTCACAAAATAGAAAAGAATCTATACAAAAGATAAATAAATTAATAAAAGTAAAAACCTATTTTAATAAAACGCAATTATATGATTGCTATTACAATTGTAATCAATCTGAATAATTATCGTATCCACAAAAGTCACAAATAAAGAGTTGAAATTAAATCGTAGGTATGTAATGTCAAATAATAGAATTGAATGGGCTCAATCGGGACTTTATAATAAAAGATTAGTGGACTGTATTAAAATAGGTGTAGTACCGTAATTACAATGAGCAACATATAGAAATATAGGACAAAGAAATGCCCGTAGTGGAGCGCGTCTGTGAGCTGAGTGGTGTGGCGGGCGCGCCGCCGTCGTCGGTAGCGGGTTTGGTACCCCGAGACCCCGCGCTTTCCCCGCAGAGAATCATGAGCATATATGATGCGCCAACATATTCCCCGGGTTGAAGGGTGGTCTTCAATTTTCGACTGGAAGGGGGCAGATGCAGTTGAAGGCACGACGAATGGTGCCCCGCTTCGTCTTCAGTTCGGCCACTCTCGTGACCCCGTCTACGCCGGGATAGGTCTTCGTGACCCGGCCCAGGGATCAGAGCAGAGGTGGCGTTGTTTTGTCCTTTATCAGGACTAAGGACCCCGGCTGCACTTCACCTCTGGAATGAAACCACTTGGATTTTGCCTGCAGCAGAGAAGTATATTCGTTATGAAACCGTCGCCAGAAATGCTGTCTGATGTACTGGATTCTCTTCCAGCGATCCATCTGCGTGATGTTGGCTTCAGTCACCTGAGGATGTAGTACTGATAAGAATGGCCGTCCAATTAGGAAGTGGAAGGGAGTGAGTGCCGAAAAATCGTTAGGGTCTGAAGAAAGAGGAGTGAGAGGGCGTGAATTAAGAACCGCCTCTATGTGAGTGAGACAGGTGGCCATCTCCTCGAAGGTGAAATGAGTAAGATGCAGTAACCGTTTTAAATGATGCTTACATGATTTTACAGCAGCTTCAGCCAATGAATTGAAATTAGGGCTATATGCAGGTGTGAAAATAAATTCAATACCTTGCTGCGCCATTTCAGATGCAACATTAGATGATTGTAAGAACCTACACATCTCGTTTGATGCGCCTACAAAGTTAGTCCCGTTATCGGACGTGATGCTTCGAGGCTTGCCACGACGCGCCACGAAACGATTTAGAGCGGCCATGTAGGCCTCAGTGGTGAGGTCGGTGACGAGCTCCAAATGTACAGCTTTCACTGCCGAGCAAACAAAGATGCACATGTAGGATTTTGTAAGTTTGCATCCTCGGCCTTTACGATTGGCCACCAATACTGGCCCAGCATAGTCAACATAGCTATTTAAAAAAGGAAACTCAAGATTTGTTCCCATTATAGGCTGTACGTTCTGAGCCTTATGTCTGAAACATTTAAGACATCTACTCACGACAAATCTAGACAAGTTTCTGCCACCTAAAGGCCAATAAGTTTGTCGTATATGTGACAACAACAACTGTGGACCAGCATGAACAAGCTTTAAATGTTGCAAATGAAATATGAGTTTTGTGAATGTATGCTTACTGCATAAAACAATGGGATGTTTCACACCATAATCGTAGGGGGAATTATCAAGCCTTCCCCCCACGCGAATGAGGTTATGATTGTCAATGAACGGTGTCAGAGGAAGCAATCTACTTTTGCGTGGTAATTTTTGTCCAGACTTTAACAAATTATACTCTTCTGAAAATATTTCAAGCTGTGAATAATGTATAATTAAATTTAACGAATTTTCTAGTTCTGTTTTTGAAAAATTACCTTGCATTTTATTTATATTTTTTACATTGTAAATAAAGCGTTGTACATATGTAAATATATTTTGTATTTTTGTTAAGGAAGAGTACTTTACTAATAAATCATGAATGATTGATGAATGAATGGGTACGTCTGAATGATTACTAATAAATGAATGATTGTCACTATCACTACCAATGAAGTGAGTCACTACTTCCGGCAGATTATCTTTCCCGCTGTTTGGCATGATGGGCCACTCATTTTCACTATGCTGTAAAAATGAGGGTCCAGACCACCACAGAGGTGGGTCTATGATAACGTCGGCCCTGAGACCACGGGAAACAAGATCCGCCGGGTTGTCCTTCGACGGTACGTAGCTCCAGGTATGACCACAAGTACTTTCCTGTATCTCATTGACTCTGTTTCTAACAAAAGGTTTCAATTGATTTGAAGGAGTAGAGAGCCAACCCAGGACTATGGTTGAGTCGCACCAGAATCTACATTTATGAATGGGCATGGTAAGCGATTCTTGAACCTTAGTACACAGCCTTGCACCCAACAAAGCTCCACAAAGTTCAAGCCTCGGTATCGTCGTTGGTTTGATGGGCGCTACACGATTTCTAGAGACTAGAAGTTGTACGCCTATGGATTCACTGCCGTTACAAGACCGAATATACACACAAGCACCATACGCCCTCTCGGACGCATCGGTAAAGACGTGTACTTCATGCGTAATAGAGTCTTCACGCAAAACCCAACGAGGAATTTTTAAGTTATTTAATGCTGTAATTGTGCCTTCAAATGTAGACCAAAGGTTTCTGACTTCGTGCGATACTTCGTCATCCCAGTCATACTTATCTAGCCATAGACGCTGCATGATTATCTTAGCTTCGACGACGCACGGACCTACGAGGCCTAGTGGGTCAAAGATTTGACTGATAACAGAGAGGACATGACGTTTGGTGACTTTGGTAGTGGAGGTTATATTTATAGTATAAGTAAGTGAATCAGTGTCACAAACCCAGTTTAGACCTAAAGTCTTAGCTTGAGATGAGTTTGGACTTTGGTCAGAAAAATGTAAAGTATTATGTAACTCGTTATTATGTGTAATTTCTTTGAGAATTTTAGGATTATTTGATCGCCATTTACGTAAATTAAATTTTGCAGATGATAGAACGGAATGTACCTTTTTTGAAATTTCAACAGCTTCAGCTATGGTATCCCCTCCACTAAGAAAGTCATCGACGTAGAAGTCACGTCGAATGGCACATTGGGCACGACTGTCCTCAATGTCATCAGCCACACTTACAAGACACTTAGTGGCTAAATAGGGTGCAGAAGCGGTACCATAGGTAACCGTATTTAAAGTGTAAGTCTTAAGAGGTTCTGAAGGTTCAAACCTGAAATTTATTTTTTGAAGAGGTCGTTGGACTGGATTTAACTCTATGGCCCTGTACATTTTTTCTACGTCACCTGAGACCACGTACCTATGCTGACGAAAACGTGTTAGAATGGAAAACAGATCGTCTTGAACTACGGGACCGACCATCTGAATGTCGTTAAGCGACACCCCCGAACTAGTAGAAGCTGATGCATCGAAGACGACGCGTAGTTGTGTAGTGGTGCTAGAACTGCGAATGACTCCAAGATGTGGAATATAATATTTAGTCATGGAGTTTTCTGGTGAAGGAGTACAGTCTGAGTCTAACGTCATATGACCTAGGCGCTCATATTCACTCATGAACTCATTATATTTTTTATGAAATGATGGATCGCGTTTGAATCGCCGTTCAAGGGAAAGAAAACGATTTCTAGCAGTAGTAAAAGAATAACCTAATGTACTAGGATCCCCTCTTAAAGGCATAGTGACGACGAATCCCCCACCATCATTACGAACGGTGGTTTGAGCAAAAGACTGCTCACACATTCTCTCTTCAAGTGAGAGTGAATGCTTTGAAGCGACGTTGTCAAGCTCCCAAAATTGAGTGAGGTCGGGAGTGACATTGGAATGATGGCAAAAATGATTAGCGGAAAAACATGATTGATGCGAAATACTACCTGAAACTAACCATCCTAATTTGGTCAAATCAAATCAAATCAAATCATTTATTACTTTGCAAACATGGATAATTATTACATTGATGTTGTTTTCCCTAAGTCTATCGTTTTGCTACCTAAGACATTCCAGAAAACTTCAGCCCCTACCAGGATGTCTACGACCGACGGAACGTTAAAGTTCGGGTCTGCTAGCTTAAGACCTGAAGGAATAGGGACGTGATTGATATGCACGAATGAAGACGGTAGAACCCTTGTGATTTCTGGTAAAATGTGACACTCGATATCTACAGTAAAGGCACAGCATAAAGACTCTATTGTGAGGTTGCAAGACTGTGTACTGGAGGATATGTGATTATTAATACCCGTTACCTTGGTGCTCGTACCGCGTCGTAACAAACCCAGTTTCTCTGATAAGCTTTGCGTAACAAAGTTCGCCGTACTGCCGTTGTCCAGCAGTAGGCGCGCAGTGTACTTCTTACCCGTCACGCCCGTCACGTTCACCATAGCTGTGGACAGTAAAACATGCGCAGAAGTAGCAAGCTGCATGGAATTGGCTGAAAGCACAACATTTGAAGAAGGCGAAGCAGAAGGCAGTGCAGAAGGCATGGCAGAAGGCAATGGATTGAAAACAAGTTTGGGCTCGTTACTTTCCAAATGCAAAAGCGTATTATGCTTTGTTTTGCAATATTTGCAATGTGAAAACCTGCATTTCTTAGAATTATGTCCAAAGCGTAAGCAATTAATACAAACATTAAATTCAATTGCTTTTTGATTACGATTTTCTATTGACAAGTTTCTGAAAGATTCACATTTAAATAATGTACAGTAAGCGCTCAAAAGTGCATGAGCACGCTAAGAGTCGTATTGCTGTGAACACGCGGTATTGTCCGTACATTTGTATGCGTAAACAGTCAGACGTCTGTGGTGTGAGTGCCGTACACACACCACAGAGAACGCAGTTTTGAACTACACACTATCGTATCGTCACGGTTCGCGGGCGCCGCACTTATATTTCCATAACTTTTGTTAGCACGCATCATACTCGTACGCGTGACCTTGGCCAGTGTATCGCATTGCTAAAATTCGAAAGTAAATTATATGTGCAGATAGCAGAAGGCGTTAAGCGTTGGTCTTAGATTCAAGATGGCTAAGGTTCTAATCTCGTAAATCACAGCGCTGTTTTTGCAAATATTATTATTTTTGTTTGCAATCATAATATTTTTAAATATCCTGCCTATTTATTAATGTTGTTATTGCAATAAAGGGTTTAGAATAAAAAATGCGTGATATGTTATAATAAAAAATAAATAATATTTATTCGTTATGTTTATTTTACTTAAGTATAGTTATCAAACTGCTACAATTATTTATCATTACTTCACCTGAATAATATGTGAAATAGATGTCTAGAAACTTGGAAGCAATTTGTATTATTTTGACATATTTAAATTTTGAAATGTTTTAAATTTTAAATGGATTTTTTTGCACCATAAATATAAAGCTTTGATCATGGTCTAAGTAATTAAGCAATAAATAAGAATATTAGACTACTTAAAATGTAAAAAAATCTACTGACAAAATTGTTGATTTTAAGGTTAAAGGCAGTTGTTCATATTAATTATTTTAAACTTTATTTGGCTTTAGTAAATATTGGTTGGTATTGAGGTTATAGCTTAAGTATTCATTTTCTTTACGAAAAGAAGATTGAAACTAAACCTCAAATTTTAATCCTAAAATAATACTATTACTAAAATAATATTAAACAATTTCGGTATATCTGCAAGAAATACGACAAACACCCTATTGAAACGTGCTTAAAAAATTCGTTACCATAAATTCATGCAATAACGAATCTGTTGTTTATTAAGTTGGTACGGTCAATATAAGGTCAAAAACGGTTTTCTAGCTGGTCTTCAGTGATGCAAGCCTTCAGAGTGCACGGCAAACGGTTCATAATGACGTGTTTTTAATAATTCAGCAAAATATCTCGTTGGTATGAAACCATTTGTTTCATTCACCATTTGACGTCGCTGCTACTCGATAATAAGCCCCTTCCTCATATCTCTTAACCGTCACAGTATTTCTCTAGAACAAAGAAAAACATTGTTTTTATTACACATAATACCTAATTATTTATTATTCACTAATCGAATTAAACCTCACAATGAATTTAAAACTTTAAAGGCATCTTCTGTCTCAACAATACCTCTGTTCTATCAACAATACCCTTGATTAGGATTTATGTTTAGTAAAATATGAAATATATAAATGATAACACTCACACTTAGTCCGGTTTTATTAGATATTCACTTCACTTTTACGCAGCGCAATAATATTCTCTGATCTGATCTGATCTCTTCAATATATTTTATGCCTGCTTTTTGATAATAATAACCACAACACTGCGCTAAATGCTCGTCACCAATATTATCACGGCACGAACCAACAAAGTTCTATTAATTGAATACTTGTAACAAACTGCATCTACCCCACAGAAATCGAAATAATTTACTTAGTTTTTTGTGGTCTACCTGCTAAACTTTAATATTTATGTGAACAAGACGAATGAAACTAAAAACGAATGATGATTATCGAACTAGTCATTGGTTGCAGACAAAGTGAGTGTGTGTGTGTAATGTGCGTGTCTACAGTATTGTAACAACTTATAGAAGAAGGTCGTAAGTCAAACCGAAGCGTCAGTCTATTGCTTTGTGAGATTGCTTATGGACTTTTGGTCGGTACTGTATGTGCTTGGGAGCAAAGTGGACATTTCCTGTTTTTATTTATATTTTCAAATTTTGTATTTGTTTGATTATGCTTAGTATCCGTTTTATTTGAATTACTATTATTTAAAGCGACTATAGCATTCGTTTCAGAAGAACTAATATTTGATTCCACTGATTCTAACCAGTCAGCTTTCCTGCTTAAAAAGGAACAAAATTGTGTTATAGTAGGATCATCTTTAAAAGTATTATTTTTATGCTCTTCCCAGTCACGACTTGTTGTTAAATCTAATTTTTTTACCATAAAATAAATAATAATATCGTCCCAATATTGAGTGGGCTTTTTTAATGATGTTAGCGCCCTAATATTTTTATTAATAATATCAACAAGGTTTCTGATGGAAACACTTGACTCTTTTGTATTGGGTTCGACATCAAATAAAGCTTGAAAATGATTTTTCACTAGAAGTCGGTTGTTATTATAACGTTCGCACAACAGGTCCCACGCTAGAATATAATGATCGGCTTTAAAGTCAATGTTTTTAATAATTATAGCCGCATTTCCCTGGAGTGAAGCTCGCAGGTAGTGGAACTTGTTAATGTCACTTATGCTAGAATTGTCGTGAATCAATGACCCAAAGGTATCCCTAAACTCAAGCCAGCATTGGTAGTTCCCATCGAAATGTGGCAAATCTATTTTAGGCAAACGAACAAAAGAATTCCTAAATGAAACATGTGCACCTGAGTCAGCATCTCTGAAGCCCGCCTCCGACGCAGCACCGTTGGCCGAGACACCGAGCAGGCTGCGCGTGAGTGCCACGTGGTTGAAAAACTGGCGGTCAAAGTCCTCACGCTCAGCCAAGGCAGACTCGTCGTCATCGGAAAGTACTTCGATCTGTGTCTGTAAGCCATCAAATTCAGTGTGTAAGTTTTCGAATTTATTAAAACGCTCCTCTAAATCTAAACGTTGCAACTCAGATATTACGGAACTACTTTTCACTAAGTTAAAATAGTTGCTGTAAATGGTAAGCTTCGATTTTATGGAACTACGTTTCTTTATTAATGTTTTTAAGTTATCTGCCATTTTAAAGCAAAATAACAGCTAGACGCACTGATGCTAATGTACTTAATAGATAAAAACTGCAAAACAGCTGTTCGTTAGTGAAAGGATCGAGAATTATTGTCAAGGTCAACGACTCAACACGCGTTAACGTAGTGCGGATTAGCTAATGACCAAGCGTTTTCGTTAATAATTATGCATATTTTAACAGCAGTGTCATAGAAAAGACTATAAAAGTACTAATATTGAAGCACTGTATGAATACTGAAAGATAGAAAGATGAATCAACGATTTTCGACAAGAAAAAGAAGCAGAAATATAACTAATTGGAACGGACTCACTCAAATACAGTATTATACTCCCAAAGAATGACATCAGCTCCCACGATGACGACGTAGGCTGCCTCGGGAACGACTCCTTTGTTCTTTTCTTCGTGGTCGTACCGCGTGGTGCTCGCGAGCGGTCAAAGTCCGCACAGATGAACACGACGACCGATTACGTTGACGGCGTTAATTACGGCAAACCAGTAAATTATTTTTGCGCAATCGAAGGACCATTGAATGGGCTCAATCGGGACTTTATAATAAAAGATTAGTGGACTGTATTAAAATAGGTGTAATACCGTAATTACAATGAGCAACATATAGAAATATAGGACAAAGAAATGCCCGTAGTGGAGCGCGTCTGTGAGCTGAGTGGTGTGGCGGGCGCGCCGCTGTCGTCGGTAGCGAGTTAGGACCCCGCGCTTTCCCCGCAGAGAATCATGAGCATATATGATGCGCCGACAGAATAAATATGTCAAGGACAAATGTAAAAAATAAAAATTAAAGATTAAAATTAAACATGGTAATTTGGGAGCAGTTAATAGACTCTTACTTATTTATGCCGTGAAGCCACATGTGCAGAAGGAATTATTGCCAAACTTCCTTGTCTTCAACGTAGTCTTTAATTTTATAATTATGATTTCTTGATAAGGACACGTTTGATGTGGGTTTTGAACTTTCCATCGCTAAGTTCTGTCACCGACTTTGGCAACTTGTTATAAAAGCGGACACTGTTTATAAGAAATGACTTGCTTGTTTTAGTTAATCTAAATTTGGGTATCACAATTTCATGTCGACTACGTGTATTTATATTATGGAAAACGCTTCTTATTTAGAAAAGTCCTAAGTTTTTGCGAACATACATAATACTTTCCAAGATATAAAGAGAAGGCAAAGTCAGTATATCAATTTCTTTAAATTTGTCTCTAAGGGACTCGCGAGGACCTATTTTATAGATCGCGCGGATTGCCCTCTTTTGTAAAATGAAAATCGAATCTACGTCAGCTGCCGATCCCCACAGCAGGACGCCATAAGACATAATACTGTGGAAATAAGCAAAGTATACTAACCTAGCTGTGGCTATATCAGTCAACTGCCTTATTTTTCTTACTGCATATGCAGCTGAACTTAATCTACCTGAAAGAGTTCTAATGTGGGCGTCCCATTGTAATTTTGAATCTAAAGTAATTCCTGAGAATATAGTTTCCGTTATTGCATCTAGTTTTTTGCCATCAAGTTTTAGATTTAGACCTACTTGAGGTACATTTGGTAATGAGAACCTAATACATTTAGTTTTGTTCGCATTAAGTAAAAGATTATTAGCTGCGAACCATTTTGAAAGTACAGCCAGACTATCGTTGACATGTAAGACATCTGTATCTTTCCTGTCTATTTAAAAAATAGGAGAAGTGTCGTCAGCAAATCGAATTATATCCGATAAGTTAGCCATCATGTAAGGAAGATCATTTATATAAACTAGAAATAAGAAGGGGCCGAGAATTGAACCTTGAGGCACGCCCATTTTAACGAGAGACCCCGAAGACGTCGCCCCATTAACATTTACTTTTTGCTGCCTGTTTGATAGATAGAAAAGAACAAGATCAGCAGCTTGTCCACGAATTCCGTAGTGGTGTAATTTACAGATCAGTATATTGTGGTCAACGCAGTCAAACGCTTTTGAGAGGTCACAGAAAATAATAATAAATAAATAAATGAACATTTATTTCTCTTCCACAAAGGCGCCTTAAAAATATAAAGATTACAATATCTGATAAATCCTTTATGGGAGACTGGTATCTGCACTAGGAAAACCTGTCACACAGATTACCAGGCCCCCCCCAAAAACAGTGTTTGATTATTAAATCATAAAGATAATATTTACAAATTATTTTTACCTTTGGTAGGAGAACACAGTAAACAAAAAAAAAAAAAGAAATAGAAAAGATACAAAATTAAAAGTTATTATTGAAAAGTGTTGGTACCAGTGAAGTGTGGTGTAGTGTAGTGTGATGCAAAGTGGTGCAGTGTGGTGTGGTGTGGTGCGGTGTGGTGCGGTGTGGTGCGGTGTGGTGCGGTGTGGTGCGGTGTGGTGCGGTGTGGTGCGGTGTGGTGCGGTGTGGTGCGGTGTGGTGTAGTGTGGTGTAGTGTGGTGTGATGGACAGGCTGAAAAACACATTTATCTAAAAACAATAAGGAACCTTTCAGTGCTATCGTAATCAAGGTTCAGGAAATACGTGGTGAGAACTTGCTTGCAGAGGGTAAATATTTAATAAAGTAGAGTTTATTTTATTGTATAAATAGCTGCCAAGGAAACAAAAGTTGCGATGCGAAAGATTACTTCTACATAGTTCAGTAGAACATACATTTGTTTTAATGCGTTTATGAGCGTTTAAGGATGAGTTGTAGTACAAAGTAGAATGTTTACGCAAGATTGTTTGAACGATAAACAGTTGCCTAACAGTAAGAACCTTGCACTTATCGTAGAGTTCAGAGGTAGGGTGAAAAAACGGTAAAGCATGGGCCACCTTTAGGACTGCTCTTTGTGCTCGCTCGATTTTAATCATAAATGATTTAGGGGCCCCACCCCAAACAGAGATGCAATAGTTTAGTACAGATTGACAAAGTGCAAAGTATACTGTCCTAAGAACTTTTGCATCTGCAACATGTCGTAGGCTTTTAAAAATGAAGATGAGCTTCCTAATCCTCTTGGACAACAGATCGATGTGGGAATTAAAGTTCAAGTTTTTGTCTATAGTCACACCGAGGTACTTGAGAGAGTCCACTTTTTCGAGTTTTGGGCATGAGCACAAGCAGGAAGAGCTGTTGTTACATGAGTGGGCCGTGATATTTAATAAAGGGTTTTGAGTGAGGTGAGTGTTTGTTAATGTAAATGTTATGTATTTAGTCTTGCCTGTATTAAGAGAGAGTAAGTTGTTGTTTAGCCAGGTCATAACTAGCGAGAAACCTTTCTGAGCAAAGTGGTATACTTCCTCCCAAGTATCTCCAAAGAAAAGAAGAGCCGTGTCGTCCGCGAATGTAATAATCTTGCTGTTAGTAAGGTTTAACTGGCAGAGGTCATTGATGAAAATTAAAAAGAGGGTAGGCCCTAATATACTACCCTGAGGAATTCCGATATTGACTTCACAGTCATCACTCAACCATTCATCCACTACGACACGTTGAGCTCTGCCATTCAGGTAACTTTCGAACAATGTTAATTGTTCGCCACGAATTCCGAGGTGTTTAAGCTTCTTCAGTAAAAGTGGCGCAGAGACGGTGTCAAAAGCCTTCGCCAAGTCGAGGAAAATCGTAAGGACCTTTTCCTCTCATCCATCCTAGAAACTATGGTATCAGTAAGTTGATGTACGGCCTCGCTTGTTGATCTGCTTTTACGAAAACCATATTGATTATCAGATAAAAGTTTGTTTGTTTCTAGATAATTCGTTAATTGCTTGTTAATAACTTTCTCAAGAATTTTAGATAGTGTAGGCAAAATGGATATTGGACGGTAGTTATTGACACAGTCCCTGCTACCAGACTTGTGAATTGGGTGAACTAGGGATTTCTTGAGATCTGAGGGAAATTCACCAGTGGAAAGGCAGATGTTGCAGATAAACGCGATAGGGTCAGATAATAAGTTACAGTATCTTTTAATTAATTCACTGGGAACGTCGTCACACTTCACGGCAGAAGTGGTTTTAAGAGATGCTATGATGATTTTAATCTCATCCCCATCAGTGGGCAGAAGGACAAAAGAGAAGAGACAAGGCGGTAGAGAAGAAGTCTGGTATGAGGCAGGGTTAAATCCTGTGATAGATCCCGCCAAAGACCTACCGATGCTTACAAAGAATCGATTAATCTCATTGACAGAGTCTTTGGGCTGATTTGGATCAATTAGATCCATGGGTGGATTTTTCTGTTTAGTAGTGTAGGTGATTGTTTTGATGGTGTCCCATAATTTCTTAGTGTTGCCCTGACATTTAGAGAGTTCAGTCTTATCATGCTCTTGCTTAACTTTTTTTAGAATGTCATTACAAAAATTACGATAACGTGTATAGGTTATTTTTGCAACTTCGTCATTTGGATGCTTGTTAGACTTGAGATGAAGATTGTCTCGATTGCGCATACATCGTAGCAGTCCAGGAGTAATCCACGGCTTAATCAATCGCTTACGTCTTGGAACAGTGATCTTTTTAGTACAAGCAATCATTATAGTGGTTAGGGTCTTAAGGAAGAAAGATACAGCTTTACTAGCACTATCTAAAGAGTAAATACTGTCGAAATCAATGTTTTAATTTTTTCGTCAAGGGATGGATAATGAATACGTCTTATTGTTTTTGAAAGATGGTGTGAGGAGCTCATATGAGAAAGGCTTATAATGACGCTGTAGTGGTCGGTTAGTATTGTATGGGCAACAAAACACTTCACCGAAAGTTTAGCCTTGACAATTACGTGGTCAAGGCAGGTTTGAGAATGAGTAGGGATATAGTACGCAGGCAACATACCATGAGAGGCTAGTACATTAAGATAAATTTTCGCTCTTGCATCGGAAGAAGAAGGCGCTATGTCTATATTAATATCGCCAGTAAGGAAAATATTATTGTATGACGATAATGTTAGTAAAATATTGTTTAGTGATTCAAGAAATTTTGACACATTTCTTTCCCCCGGGGGGCGATAAATACAGAGAACCACAGTTTGTGAATTGATAATGATAATCAGACAATTACCATCAATGAGCGATGGTTTTAATATTTTATTTTAAGGGTAGATTTATAATAAACAATAACGCCGTCGTTTTGTGTGCTGTTAGCATGTGTGTTTGCGAACTGATAACCACTTATGAGTGGAATAAACGGTGTCCGAGATAACCAACATTCCGTTAGAACGATCACATCCCAGTCAATTTCTGACCGTTTGATGAGGGTTTGCAATCCTGAAAAATTTCGGTTAACACTTCTTATATTTTGTACAATAATGTTCAAAGGGGAATTTTCGGTATAAATTAAACTGGAGCAGTCATCAATATCACAAGTCCTGCAGTCAGCAACCGTTAGCTCATCCAATTCATTATTTATTGATAATTGGGAATTATGATCGAATTTTCCTTAAATGCATAAATGTTGCTTTTATAAAGCTCTGCTGTAAATAAAAAGTTTTAATGGTTGTAGTAGCTAAGTGGGTATACAAGCCGTGAGAAAATGCGTTAACATGAGCCTTGGATGTAGTATTGTGTTTTCTAAAAGATAGATGACTGAGAGTGTGAGTGTAGAGTTTGATGATCTATTTAGTGGAGTTTGTGTAAATACAGACAAAAATCAATGAAAAGTTAACATGCATATAAGTTACAAAAGTGAACATAAAAAGTAAAAAGTCAATTAAAAAAATTATAACTAAAAATGGTAACAAACATGTTTTGGCAAGTTTGATCATTACGGCGGATAGTCAGTGTTGCCCTCTAAGATTAGTGAGATCTAATTCGCTATCAACTCGAATTTGTTTCTGTCCTTCGGCTTTACGTAGGAATATCCGTCCGTGTGCCACCCAGCAAAATGTATAAATGCCAATTGCATCCTGGGACTTCTCCCAAGATTCCAAGATGTGACTGATGAGTTTTACTCCTGCGTCAGTCGTCGACCTACCTTTCGTGAAACCAAACTGGTGACTATGTAAAATCCTATTAGAATTAAAATGTGACAACATCTGGTCTAGCATGATTTTTTGATATATTTTACTCAATGCTGGTAGCACAGATATTGGTCTATAATTAGAGGGATCACTCTTACTACCCGATTTGAAAATTGGTACTACTTTACTAAGTTTCATTAAATCAGGAAACGTACCGCTATCTAAACATTGATTAAATATGCCTGTTAGGACAGGGGCAATTGTGTCAATGATATAATGATATAGCTAATACATGTTGACTTTTCTTAGGTAAAAACATATGCTCCTGAGTCAACACAAAATCTCTAACAAAATTGTTAGTATCAGTATATTATTAGCTACTTTATTAGCTTACACGCAGTTATTAATGTTTTTATTGAGATTAGCTTAAGTGACAAAATTCAAAATTCAAAAGTCATTTATTCAAACTAGGCTGAGAATCAGCACTTTTCGAACGTCAAAATTACATAAGACAGTCCCCCAAAAACGCCCACCCTTCACCACTTCCTAGTGCCTTTAGCTGGGAAGAAGAAGTGGCGCAACAAACTCCCCAGCAGCACAGCTGTCTGTTCAAGTTAGAGAATGATTCTATACAATAGTATACAAAATAACCTACATTATGCAACACAAAACATAATACAAATGATAAATTATAGGCCATATGTCAGCTAGCACACGCCAATATACCAACCAAAAACATCGAGGACTATACTCAAGCATTATTTAAAAAAATAAAAAGAAAATAAAACTAAATGTAAACAGAACTAAATATCTAAATAAAAGCCTCAACAGTTAATTACTAGTAATAATAACAAAACCATGATCAGCAAGACGACCAGTCACCACAAGCAGCACCCGTTCACGAGCATAACGCAAAGATCAGCCATTACCCCCCTCGCCATATTTGAGGGAAGGAGGCAACCCGACCCCCAACGCTACCGCAAGCAGTGACATCTAAGGGAGCATGACGAACTTGCTGCCGGTTGCTCAGGCAAAAAATAATATGATCAATTGTCGAGGTCGCTAGCTAACCACAAATTGCAATACAACTCATAACAAAAACATTGTAATGAGTAGATTATGTCAACAATAAAATAAAATAAAAATAAATTGACTCGTAAAAAATAAATAAAAAATTAAATCATAAATTCAAATAAAATAAACAATTATATAAACTCATAAAACAGTATTATCTAGTACTTCTAATAATACTGCAGTAAATTCTTTAAACTTTTAGAATCGACAAAACAGAAGGATAACAAGAATATTTTACTTTATCACCAAAATATAAATCGCTTCTCTGGCAAAATCCTAGACGTGGAAATATTAATAGACAAATATCATATGGATATCTTATATTTTTGTGAAACCTGGTTAAAACCAGATAGAATGTTGTTTAATATAAATAATTTTTCAGTTGCCAGTGCGTTCAACCGGTCTTCATTAGGGGGTGGTACCTTGATATTGTGTAATAGTTTTCTCAGATATAAGGAAAGGAAGGATATTACTGCTTGCTCTGTTGATCGCTTATCCTTTCAACTGTCATTAACGAGACACAATAGAATTTTAATTGTTATCCACCTCAATGAGGCGTCGTAACAGATGATGAATTATGTGAGGTAGCATGTGCAGAGGTTGAAAGCCATACTTTCTTATGTGTTATAGACCATCAGCCTCAAACTTGTCATCATTTTTAATCATAATGGAAGAAATACTAACCAAACTTTTTATAGATAATAAAATAGTTTTTGTTTGCGGTGACCTAAATATTGATCTATTAGTAAATTCACCGGAAAAATGTAAGCTTATCTCATTGTATAAATCTTTCAATTTAAAATGTATATTTAACGTAGCAACTAGAATAACAGTAACCTCAGCTACATGCATAGACAATGTATTTACTAATTGTAAAATAAAAGACTCGTCCCTAATTAGTGGCGTCAGGTCTGATCATACAGGTCAACTTATATCCTTTGAATCAGATAAAAAGTTACGTTTAGATAAAACTATTCAGTTAAGACCTCTTACTGGAAAGCTCACGTCAAGAAAAGAAAGATGAACTCGACCTCCGATTCAAGTGAATGTATTGGCTGCTCGGAAGAAACTCCATGTTGTCCGTGCAAAACAAATTATACTTCGGGTCTCAACCGAAGACGATTACAAATTTACTTGCAGCAGTACATGAGAAGGTGCTGTCTTTTAGATAATCATAGCTTAAAAAAAATATAAAATAAGTAACAAAACCATGACGTAGTGTCCTGTCTCGCTCCCACCCTTCGGCACGCGGCGCTGTCGCTCCCGCTCTTTGATCATTACGTGTTTTCGTGTTGTCGGAGTCACACTGCTTAAAATTATTATCTTTTTAAACTGCTTTTTAGTGTATTATAGGAAAATCAAAGTTTTAAAATGGGAAAACGAAAGCGTTCGCGATCTAAGGATATTATTATCGTAATATGCGGAAAAAGGTTAAAAAACTCGAGCATAAACTGCAAAGATACCGACGAAGTAGTCCGTCATCTTCGGAACGTTCTTATTTTCAAAGTTTTTCTGGTTATAAAGGCACAAATGATGTTGAATGTCTGGACGACCAAGGTATGTACCTACAAAGTTATTATTAATCATTAGTCTTATTAATTAAGACTGTCACAATTTACTTTCCTACAAAATATTTTAAAAATATTTTTCCTGTCTACCCTCATTTAATAACTTATGAGAAGACGTATAATTTATGTATTAATGTACGTAAACCCATCTCCACGTATATCTTGTTGAAGAAAATACCTTATTCAAAACGTTAATCGTTTTGAAATTGCGAAACAATTGAATATTTCCTCCACGTAAATCGTGTAGAGGACAGTACAATTTTCCGCGTAAATCGTGTCGAAGATTTCAAGTACCTACGTTTTGGTTTGGGAACTTGGTCAGTGGTGACCATAGTGTGAGAATCTTTATTCCTTGCTCAACGTATATCGTGTTGAGGTAACACAAATGTATCTAACCTCCATGTGAATCATGTTGAGATCCTAATTGTCTTGCTCCGCATAAATCGCGTTGAGTTTCGAAGACATTAAAATCATATGACGATGCTCATTTACAGGTGAAGAAATCCCGAATGGGGAAGTAAACTTGAGGGAATTGGATATACAGGACGCACCGGCACTCTCGGAACCGATCGTACCATCTGCTGCTGAGGAAGCGATAGCTTTGGTGTCCATGGAGCCAGAGAAAACTGAAGAGGTACTTGACCCTAAAATTTTAATGATGCTAGGTGAAGATCCATCTACCCAGAAGGAAAAGGGGGAGGATTTACATAAAGATATTGCTGCTAGATGGGCACATGTTTTAAGTAATGGGCTACCTAAAGAAATTAAATTGGAATTGATGAAACAATACTTACCGGCAGAAAACTGTAGTAGTATGAATGCACCGAAACTTAACCTAGAAATTGAGGCGGCTTTGTCAGCCCTTAATATTAAAAAAGATTTGTTTAGCCAATACAAGCAGGATCAAATATCTAGCTGCTTAACAGCTATAGGTGTAGTCCTTAATTAGGCTTTGTCCGCTTTGAGAGACACGTTACCACAAGCACAAGAAATTATAAAACCACTAAGTGAGGCTCTGGACGACTCCTGTGTGACTGTCATTACAGAGAGTCACAGTCGAGGCGATATGCCGTCATTAACAATTTGAATAAAGAGACTCGAGAAATAGTGAAGAACACAAAGATCGATCAATACTTATTCGGTTCCAACCTTTCTGAACATCTCAAATCAGCAAAAGCAATTTCTAAATCTGGTCTGGAGATGAAGATTACTCAGCGCGCACCGTATAAGCCTCCGACAACACAATACCCAAGGGGGGCTTTAAACGCGAGGGGGGTTCCGCGAGCAGTAGCTGGCCAGCCGCGTCGGAACCCCGCCCCACAGAGGCCAGCAGCAGCGCCGCGAGATCGCCGCCCAGACTCGTACCGCCAGAACCGGACCAGCTCAGCAAGCCAGAGGTCCAGGAAGCGCTGACATCATTAGCCAAGGTAGCAGTGGCAGGTAGATTGCAATATTTTTATCATAACTGGTGTCGTATTACCAGTGATCCTATAGTTTTATTTTGGGTACGAGGCTACAGTATACCGTTCGAGCAAGAACCTGTACAAACTATTCCTCTCCGATATTCCTGTAAATCGATGTCGGAATACAAGATTATTGATAATTGTACCACAGGATTATTAAAATCAAAGTTTATAACAACCTGGAAGGAAGAAATTACGTTTTGAATGGAAATCACAACTATACCAATTTAACGTTCTCCCCTTTGGTGTATGTACTGCCCCGTTTGTGTTTACCAAACTGTTAAAACCTGTTCTACAGTATCTACGATGTCGAGGTTTGCTGTCAGTTAATTATTTAGATGATTTTCTATGTATTGGACAATCATATGATGAATGTGTCTACAATATTAACAAGACACAGAATGTTTTACAATCTTTAGGTTTTGTAATAAACTTAAACAAAAGCCAAGTAACGCCAAAGACAGAATGTAAATTTTTAGGATTTATTTTCAATACCGTAGATTTGACTATTTATCTTCTTGAAGAGAAGAAGCATCGTATCTTAAACAAAACAATAGAATTTTTAAATTTAAATAAATGTTCTACCAGGTACTTTGCTGAAGATTGGCGCCAAAAAGGGCATAAAGGTGAAAATCACTGCAACCGGGGCCCGGATGCTGGAGGTCCCTGGTGCGGCCAGTGGCCCGGCCGCTGACGCTCTGGCCCAAAAGCTTAGGGCGGCCCTAAATGCGGATGAGGCCCGAGTCTCTAGGCCCACCAAGTGCGCTGACTTGCGCATCCAGGGCCTGGACGACTCCGTGATGGAGGCAAAGGTGGTGGCCGCCGTCGCTAAGGCTGGATGGTGCTCTGTTGAGCAGATCAAGGCAGGCACCATCCATCCTGATCACACGGGGATGAAGGCCATTAGGGTGAGCTGCCCCGTGACGGCGGCCAAAAATATAGCCGGGGAGGGCCAAAGGCTTTTGGTGGGCTGGGTTTCGGCGCAGGTCAAACTGCTGGAGCCCAGACCTCTGAGGTGCTTCCGTTGCCAGGTGGGCCACCACGTTGGGGCCAAATGCACCTTGGAGGTGGACCGCAGCGACCTCTGCTTCCGCTGTGGTCAGCCCGGTCACAAGGCCGGCTCGTGTAACGCCACGCCGCACTGTGTCGTTTGTGCGGCGGCTGGCAAGCCGGCCGATCACCGGGCTGGGAGAAGGGCCTGCGCTCCACCTGCTGAGGCCAGAGGCAGGGGCAAGCGTTCCGCCACCACCGCCGTCACCGCCACAGCCACTGGCACTTTCACCGTGGCCACTGCCGCGTCCACAGTCGTTGTCGCCGCCGCCGTTGCCGCCGCAGCAGGGCCCTCACAGGGGGCTCGGGGGGAGGAGGGGGTTGACATGGAATGCCAGTAACGGCCCCATTACGCCTCCTCCAGACGAACATCAACCACTGCGCCGACGCTCAGGATCTGTTGCTCCAGAGCATGGCGCAGTGGTCGATTAACATCGCCGTGGTCGCTGAGCCGTACTTTGTCCCGCCCAGGGATGACTGGGTGGAGGATCTGAGCAGCTCAGTGACCCTCATTTCGTCGGCCGCCGCCGGTACTCCGTCCCTCGAGTCGGTCAAGAGAGGACGGGGTTGCGTTGCAGCACGGTTCGGGGAGATTGTCGTGGTGGGTGTTTACTTCTCCCCGAACCGAACTCTTGCCGAGTTCCACAACTCCCTTGCCGAGTTAAGAGTCGTCGTCGTCGGGTTTGGTTCCCTCCCCGTGCTCGTGCTCGGGGACTTCAATGCCAAGAATCTGGCTTGGGGTTCCCGGTATACGGACACGGGGCAGGATGGTGGAGGACTGGGCTCCCCCGCTGACGCAGAGTCTCCGGCCCCAGCTTGTGGGGGACGTGGTGAGCGCTCTGTTCCCTTCTAGAGGGGATCATACCCCTCCGCTCATGGCTCCGCCTACTGCGGTGCCCGATGCGGACCACACCGACGACGACGATGCTCCGGAGGTGACTGAGGTAGAGATGAGAGTGGCGGTACGCAAGATGAGTGCAAAGAATACCACCCCAGGACCCGACGGCATACCCGGAAAAGCCTGGGTCCTGGCCATGGGGGCTCTCGGGCCTCTACTAAGGGGGCTCCTAAGCGCATGCATGGAGAGGGGCCAGTTCCCACTTCGTTGGAAGACGGGGAAAATGGTCCTCATCAAGAAGCCGGGGCGCCAAGCGGACTCTCCGTCCACTTATCGGCCCATTGTGCTGCTCGACGAGGTGGGCAAACTCTTTGAAAGAGTCATTGCAGACCGCTTCGTCGGGCAGCTGGTGCGAGTGGGGCCGGATAAGGCGGAGTGCCAGTTCGGCTTCCGCAGGGGGCGCTCAACGAACGGTGGTCGCCATCATGCGCGTGCGGGCCCTCACGACGGGGGATGCTGTGGCCCGGGGTGGGGTCGTCTTGGCGGTGTCTCTAGACATCGCCAATGCCTTCAACACCCTGCCCTGGAGTTGCATCAGGGAGGCACTCCGGTATCACCAGATGCCGACCTACCTCTGTTGTGTGGTCGAGGCCTATCTGATGGACAGGGCCGTCATCTACCCCGGTCACCAAGGAGAGTGGAACCGGCAAGAGATGTCTTGCGGTGTCCCACAGGGTTCGGTCCTGGGGCCGCATCTGTGGGACATTGGATACGACTGGGTGCTGCGCGCCGACCTCCCTGGCGGCGTCAGCATCGTTTGTTAAGCTGACGACACGTTGGTTTTGGCGCAGGGGATGTCGTACCAGGCGGCGGCCGACTTAGCGACACGCGGGGTTGCGATAATCGTTGATAGGATCCGGCAGCTGGGACTCGAGGTGGCCCTGCACAAGTCCATCTGTGGGTTTTCATGGTCCTCGGAATGCGCCACCGTCGAGTTCCCAGGTAATGGCGGGAGGGGTTCACATCGATGTCGAGTCAACGATGAAGTATCTGGGACTCGTCCTCGACAGCCGGTGGAATTTCGTCGAACATTTCCGACATTTGGCTCTCAGACTGGAGCGGGCGGGGCTGCCTTGAAGCGGCTCCTGCCCAATCTAGGGGATCCAAACGCCTCCTACCGGAGGCTCTACGCGGGGATCGTGCAGTCCATAGCCCTCTACGGGGCGCCGGTGTGGGCGCGTTCATTGAAGCTGCGGCCAGCCCGCCGGTTGAACGCGTCCCAGAGGGTCATGGCCATTCGGCTGGCCCGAGGATACCGCACGGTCTCCTGCGAGGCGGCGAGCCTCCTTGCCGGATTACCGCCATGGGATCTGGAGGCAAAGGTCCTCGCGCACATCTGGGAGTGGCGCGAGGAGGCGAAACGCCGGGGCTTAACTCAGATGCCGCAAGAAATCGCGGCACAGCGGACAGAGCTCCGGCGGGATCTTATGGCGTCATGGAGGGTGCGATTGTCGCAACCCCGCGCTGGGCACGCCACAATTGCGGCGATAAGACTCCTCTTTGAGGAGTGGCTTGAGAGGCGCCACGGCGTCCTCACCTTCCGCCTGACGCAGGTCCTCACCGGACACGGCTGCTTCGGGAGGTTCCTGTTTAGGATAAGGTGGGAGGAAACACCCGGGTGTCACCATTGTGTGGATCGGCCTGAGGACACGGTGGAGCACACGGTGGAGGTCTGCCCGGCTTGGGCGGAGCAACGCCGTGTCCTCGTAGAGGCGATCGGCGGCGGTGATCTCTCGCGTCCGGCCCTGATTCAGGCCATACGGAGCGAGAGGAAATGGCAGGCCGTCGCCTCCTTCTGCGAAGCGGTAATGTTCGCGAAGGAGGAGGCGGAACGCGTGAGGGAGAGGCAAATTTCGCGTCCTCACGCCCCTAACCGCCGCAGGAGGAGACGCCCGGGGCGGGAATCGCGAGCCGATTTCCGGCCACCGTAGGCGCGGGGTTGCGGACGGTGAGCAATGGGTAGCTCGCCGTCCGATAAGGACCAAGCCCGGGTCGACGGCGCGTTGTGTTCCACGCGCGCCTCATAGAGATGTCAGCAGAATTGACGGGGTCCGCTAGGGCCAATGCCTGCCGGCGGTTCGAAGAAAACCGATAGGGTAATCGTGGCCCCCGGCAACAGGGCAACCGAAGGAACACGGGTGGGTTTTAGTCAGTAAGAGTCTGACACGCCCTCCCGCTCCACCCAGAGCGGGAGAAGATAATATCCAACCCGAAAAAAAAAAAGGTACTTTGCTGACTTCTGCTTGCCCTGCCGTCAGTTATGGATGGATTTATACAAAATTATTTGAAAGCGAAAAATATCTAGCTCTAGGTAACTCTTATGACTATAACAGGATAATGACACTGTCAAATTCATTGAAAGAGGACTTACATTGGTGGAGAAATAATATTAAAAATTAATTATGTCCTATTCGTAATAGTGATTATTGTCTCGAAATATATAGCGATGCATCAACCACTGGTTGGGGTATAGCTTGCGGTAATGAAAGTACACACGGAAATTGGACAGAATCAGAACTTAGTATGCACATTAATATTTTAGAACTGAAGGCCGCATTTTATGGATTAAGATTATTCGCTTCTAAACTTCGAAATTGCAATATACTGTTGAGAATCGATAACACAACGGCGATCAGCTACATAAATCGAATGGGGGGTATACAATATACACAGTTAAATGAAATAGCCTGGAATATTTATTTTGGCAGTGGTGTGAACTTAGGAACATTCACGTATTTGCTTCATACGTTAAATCTTCGGATAATATTATTGCTGATAGGGAATCACGTAAAATTAATGTGGACACGGAATGGGAGCTAGCTGAGTATGCATTCTTGGAAATCACAAATAAACTGGGTGTACCCAACTTTGATCTTTTTGCTAGTTCACAAAATTACAAATGTCCAAGATACGCTTCATGGAAGCTCGATCCCCATTCTGAAATAGTAAATGCCTTCACCTTCAACTGTAAAGACCTTTCCTTTTATGCTTTTCCCCCGTTTAGAATCAAATAATTTTTTGCAAAACTTTGGTTATAACCAAAGTTTAGCAAAAAATTATTAGAGATACCTAAAGTAGAGGGTATACTAATTGTACCATATTGGCGTTCAAAACCTTGGTATCCACTATGGACCAAATTAATAAAATCAGAAAAAAATATTTTTTGGGCCTGATCAAGATTTATTGTATTCTCCTTTCAGAACACACCATCCACTGTATCGTATTGGCTTCTTTTGCTCCGAAATCAATATAACTGTACCCTTAAATCTTGGGTAACTTATTGTCAAGACAATAATTATGACATTTTTAAATCCATTAGTACTCAAGTGATTTCCTTTTTAACAGTAAAATTTAACGAAGGGGCTAGTTATAGTACGATAAATACACACAGATCTGCACTGTCAATTATTTTAGGTCAACCCAAAGGTTGACTGGTAGAAAATGCCTATGGCATTAAGTCCGCCTCTGTACATGTACGTGCTTAAAGTATTAAATAAATAAATAAATAAATAAATTACATTAAATAGTGTTAAATTACATTAAAAATGGGAGTCGGGCCTCTGGCTTCAGGCACTACCGTCACCCAACATAGGCACTATGCTGGGTGACACCACTTTCCGGCTCGCTACAAGTCTGCGTTTGGGCGCTCCTTGCGGGGCTCCGCATCGCTGTCAATGCGGCGAAGCAGTCGACCGCCTCGGACACCATGGCCTTTCCTGCAGCAAGAGCGCTGGTCGGTTGGCACGACACGCAAGCATTAATGATATAATCCGTCGGGCTCTTGTCACCGCCGGGGTGCCAGCTGTTTTAGAACCCAATGGCTTGGCACGCGACGATGGGAAGAGGCCAGACGGAATTACCATAATGCCTTGGAAGTTGGGTAGGCCTTTGGTGTGGGACGCAACCTGTGTCGACACCCTCGCGCCATCCCATCTTCCTAGCACGGCGAGTTGTGCTGGGGCGGCTGCTGCAGGTGCAGAAAACCTCAAGCGGCGCAAATATAACAACCTTACCGGTAGCTATATTTTTGAACCGTTTGGGGTTGAAACACTAGGGCCATGGGGTCCGAGTGCTCATCGATTATTCCGGGACATCGCCAAGCGGTTGGTCGACTCTTCACGTGACCAAAGGGTTGGCCAATTTTTAGGCCAAAGAATTAGCATTGCCATACAACGTGGCAATGCTGCCAGCCTTTTGGGCACCTTTCCCACTGACAGCGATGCGGATGAATTTTTTGATGCCCAATGATTTGTTCCTACATTTTATTTTATTTTTTCCTCTGTATATAGTTAGTTCTAATATTAATGTTCACAACTAAAATAAATTTAAAACATTAAATAGTTGTATTAATAGGTTCCTGAAGGGTGTATATAGGTTACGATCTCCCAATTCTAAGTACACAGCCACTTGGGACACTAATAAAGTATTGAGCTATGTGTCCAATTGGTATCCTTATACGGATATAACACTTGAATGTTTGTCAAGAAAAACAATTGCTTTATTAGCAATAGCTTCTGCGCAAAGAATGCAGACACTAAGTTTAATCAAATTAAAAAATATCACCATAGAAGATCATATGATTGTAATTAAAATACCTGACTTAATTAAAACCTCGAGACCTGGGACCTTCCAACCTCTTATCAGATTACCCTTTATTTGCGAAAATGTATCCATATGTCCAGCTACCGTTGTTACGGCTTCGGTCACTTGACACACAGCTTCTCGAACGTGTTCGACTGTTGTGTCTTCCACAGAAGCGGGCTTCGTATTCATCTATGAAGAATAATTATTAATGATAGCTTCCCAACTGCTCAAATCCACGGCTATCCTCTCGTGATAGCTCTAGAGATGCAGCAGGGACGTGTTTTAAATACTTAACGTATGGACCATCGACTAATCTCTCCTAGAAGCTTGTGTGGTGTCATTCTTTGTAAGTTCCGGCACAGTTAATTTTCTTATGGTTATCCTCTCATGAAAACTTTTAGACACTGCTAGGGATCTGGCAAGGATGTGTTTTTAACATTGAACGTATAGCGGGTAGTCTCTTGTGGAAGCTCGTGTGCTCAACGCCATAAATTCTTATTTCCATAATAGATTCCAATGTGTAGATGTGAATGGTGTAAATCTTCGGGGCTACCAGTTCAGTTAGACTCATTGGTTCGAACCTTGGCGTAATTACCCCGCGGGGGTAAATCAGCTATTCTGTGGGAGTAACAAAGAACCTAATAATAACCCAACTAGCAAAATACCCTTACAAACAAAAGCTTGTAAGAGCTATGGTTTCATATAAGGTTTATATGTGTTTTGATTAAGCCAGAAACTCTAATAGTGTTATTTTATAAGTCTATTTTAGTTTCAAGAACATTCATACTTGTAACATTATTCTTATAGACGTATATAAGAAAACGTTTTATAATACTAGCTTTTGCCCGCGGCTGCACCCGCGTGGATGTCGGAAAATATACCACGGGAACGTACTACCGGGCAGTACCGGGATTATATACCTAATAGTCCGGAAAAAGGATATTGACTCCTACCGCTGCGCTCCAACCATAATTATTTTGTTACGCGTAATTTTGAATCTGTGATATCTTTTAAACCATTCATTTAAATTATATGATGTGAAGGCATATTTTAATCTCAATTAAATGCCCAATTTAAATAACATATTTTATTGGATAAGGATGAATGTGATACCGGTCAATATAGCTTCGGAAATAACAATGGATTTTTTATCAAATTCTGAAAGATAAAAATAGTTACTGTGGGTCATCCTTAGAATATAGACATAATATGCCATCAAAGTTCAAAATGCAAAGTTTTTATTAATGCGATTTTTGGTGATACAACAGGGTCTTAAAAGTATTTTATAGTAGCTCAAAAATCTACCCTATAAAGGCATGCATTGTTAAATTAAAATGTTAGAAATTAAGTTAAAAATTACATGAAACAATTAACAATCAATTAAATCAATAATCAATAGAAATTAAAAACAAGATATATTCGAGGCTTTTTCGTTGAACTTTTTAAGATCTTCAATCCTGTAGAACATAAAGGATGGTGGGCGATAGTGGTCCTAGTTCCGCCAGCCACTAAGTGTGAATTACGTAAAAGAGCAAATATTACTGAATCTTTTTTATTATGACACCATCAAAATTTATCCCGGAGGAACCAAGCTACGTGTATTTAAAGTATTTTTCTCTTTCTGCAGCTTAGCTCAGAGACTCTTAGTACTATAAAGCTGCAATATGGCATAGGTATACATATTTATCACGCCGACTAAGTGGTAAAATAAAGCCAAGAAAAAAAAAACTCGCCAACCTGCAAGGTGGAGTTTTTTTTTCTCATCTATCTCATAGTATGGGGTGTCGTTGGAAAGGGCGTTTAAAAATATTGTGAGTGTGTGCGAACCATTTTTGGATTCAGGGATCCGTTTGCGAAATAAGCTTTAAAGTGGTAATGTTTGTTAGAGTCATGTGCCCCCCCCTGGCAGCTAAATGGTTGTTTTTGGATATGTAAAAAAATTCACGGCAATAGTATATACTGAGAAAACTACCACTGCTAAGTATGCTCTACAAGTTAACGAGTAATTATCGACCAACATATATTTGCAGTTGCAAAAACATGTTCTCCCTTACATTCCGTATGGAAGAACATGTTTTTCAACTACAATGTTAAGTTTGTTCTTAAGATAAATTTATCCCAACTACGGAACCCTTCATTGTGCGTGGTCAGACTTGTACTTGCCCGGTTTTTTATCGAATGATTTAACAATAACAAACCTAACCTAACATTGTCAGAACTGAATAACCTTGGCCTGAGTAAAGAGAGAAGTAATGTCTTCAAAACTACAGTGGTTTTAACTGTGGCGGTAGTGGGACCAGCTGTTGAAACTCCCCCATTAAATCCTAACCTAACCTCACATTGTTGGAACTGAATAGTCCTGGGACAGATTTTGATGCGCCTTGGCTTGAGTAAAGAGAGAAGTAATGTCTTCAAAACTACAGTGGTTTTCACTGTGGCGGTAGTAGGACCAGCTGTTGAAACTCCCCCCCATTAAATCCTAACCTAACCTAACATTGTCGGAGCTGAATAACCCTGGGACAGATTTTGAAGCACCTTGGTCTGAGTAAAGGGAGAAGTAATGTCTTCAAAACTACAGTGGTTTTAAGTGTGGCAGTAGTGGGACCAGCTCCCTTATACTTTTATATACCGTTTTACCAAAGAAGGTGGTGCGCTACATCCGGTCGCCACTCTTGTTGGTTGCCGGCGTAGCGCGTTAACTCTTGGATCAGTCTGGAAGGGGTCTGTCAGACTCGTACTGATTAAAAACCACCCCGGTGTTCCCTTCCCACACTTGGACCGAGGGTCATGAGATCTTGTGCTCCGTCCATTATACCCGACTGGTCCGCTTTTGCGGGCCACTTCATGCCCGCGGGGGAGTGAGGTGGGAGTCCCCCTGCTACGACAAACAGAGTGCGCGTGGAACACTACCTCGGAAACCTAACATTACCTTTTTATTTGTCGGGGTTGAAATCCTCATGGATGTCCTCCGCCCTGGGGTGGGCAAAGGGGTCGGTCAGACTTTTACTGACTAAAACAAACTCGGTGTTCCCTCTCACACTTGCGTCGGGGGCTGCGAGTGCAAATGCGACTTCCGCTGCCCCGGACTGGTGTCAGCCCGCGCTTTGCGGGCCCCGATCCGTAGGGGGAGTGAAACTCTCCCCATTATGTCTTGTAGAGGCGCGCGTGGAACACTACGCGCGGCCATCTCGAGTACTGTGTGATGGGGGGCGACGGATGTCCCCGAGTCCGCCACCCCTGGACCCATTTAGGGGTCTGGAAGAGGGCGTTATCTGCCCTCCGCCGACGCCCAGTGCGCCTGCTGCGGGATGGGAGAGTACTTGTGATCTCCCTTTCTGCAGCCTCCTTCTGCGAGATAACTGATTCGCAGAAGGATACCACCGCATCCCAGGACTCTGCACTGCCAACCATTGAACGAACTACGGTCGGCAGCGATAGGTCGTTCCCACTTCTGAAACGAGGCCACGGCGTGGCTCCTTCCATGCGACACATTCGGCCAGCGTATGCCGCGCCGTGTCCTCTAGACAGTGGACGCAGTGATGGCACCGAGCGTCCAACTCCCTGCTTATGCGACACAAGTACTTGCCGAAGCAACCGTGCCACGAGAGCACCTGCGTCACCCGAAACGTCAGGGAGCCGTGCCTCCTCCCGAGCCAGTCGTCGAGCACTGGCCGGATCGCCTCGAAACCTAACGTAACCTTTTTTTTTTTTTGTCGCTGAGCAATGCATTACGCATCCCCGCTCGTGGGGGACGAGTCGGGGTATGTGGGACTCCTGTCGTAATGACAGTATACCCACTAAAACTCAGCGGTGTTCCCACATCGCCGTGATGGGAGGGCCATGGGAAACCGGCTCAGCCTTTACTTCCACAACCCTCCCGGCGCATGCCCGCCTAGCTAGCGGGCCCCACATGCCCCCAGCCTTAGCCGGGAACACCTGGTCATTCCCGTCCAACACTGGTGGATGCCTGTGCAATACAGGCGAGGGTGCCCCCGCACCCGTTGCCTGCTGGCCTCCACCTGGGAGGAGTCGGAGATGACTGTCAAACTGACGTCTTCTTCGACCCCTCCTCCGCCTTCGGAGCGGCGCCGCGTCAGGATCATCCTCCCGCGTGTGCTCCCGCCTCCTTCTGGGACATGTGTTCGCAGAAGGAGGCGACTGCCGCCCAGGACCTCTCATCCCTCAGCATGGCGTTAACCAAGCCGGGGAGTGAGAGGTCCGGTCCGATCACCGCGATGAGACTGCGGCGCGGCTCGGACCAAGATGGGCACACCTCGAGGGTGTGCTGGGCCGCGTCCTCCGCCGCGCCACAGTGGTGGCACGACGGCGTCTCCTCCCGTCCGAAACAACCGTGTTTGGACAGCACCTGCACCAGACGGAAGGAGAGGAACCCATGCGAGCGCTCGAGCCAGTCTCGCAGGACTGGTCCAATCGCATCGAGGGTTCGGCGGCCGAAGGCTGCGATGCCGAGGTCCTCCGTCCAATGGACGACGATGGCGTCCCTCGCCTCCCGTCGGACTGCTTCCCGTTCTTCTGGGCGTTCTCCTTGTCTTCCTTGCACACTTGCCACTTTATACATTTCCCGAATATACTTGAACTTGTTTGTGCAGGGTAGAGATAATCCTTTTGGCACTTGTCCTGATATGATGTTCAACTGTTTTTCGAAAGCATCAGGTTTCAGTAAGTGAGTGTCGACTTTGCCGTTGGGGCTAATTTTGTTTTAGCTACTACTAGCTTGATCGACGGTTGGCCATTTTTATCCGAGGACTTGCAATATATGACGCATCCGTAGGCTGTTTCAGACGCATCACAGAAACCATGAAGTTCGAAGGGCTGTTAAGTATTACCAATCCAGCGTGGTATGGTTATGTCGTGAATGTGTACGAGCTGATTGCGAAATTGCTCCCATTCTTGTTGCATATTTGTTGCTCATTTTTGTACACCAAGCTTGATGAAAAATCAGCTTGGCTCTTACTGTAATCGGTGATAGCCAACCAAGTGGGTCGTATAGTTTGGATATATCCGACAGTAGCGTGCGCTTTGTGTTGACATTACGTTTGTTGCTGAGTAGTGTTTGTTTGTATGTAAACTGATCGGTGCGCGGGTTCCAAGTGATGCCTAGCGTTTTATTTGTTTCTGCGTCCTTGAAGTCTATCATTTTTTGACTTCTCAACTCCTCAGGCAAGCCTTGGAGTAGGCATGTTTTGTTGCTAGCCCACTTTCGTAAGTTGAATTCACCGCCCTTTACCATTGCTATAAGTTCACCTTGAGCTTTCTAAGCTGTTGTGAAGTCTTGACATCCGCCTAGTAAATCGTCCATGTAGAGTTGGTTGGAGAGGATAGTCGCCGCCAATGGGTACTGTGCGCCGTCATCCTTGATCAATTGCTTTATGGTTCGCATAGAGATATCGTTAGTGTCGACCACGACATGACAGTTAAACGTATTTGTGTTTCCAACTAATACCCAACCGAGCTTAGTTTGTTATGCTATAGGTGCGTAAATGTTGCCTCGAATGATGTTGCTCATGACTATGTCGCCATATACTCCAGCATCCAGTAGAATGTCAATCGGTCTTGATAAGTTGAAATGTGGGTCGGCCAGGTTGATGTTTTCTATGTGAGGCCAATCTTGTTCTTCGAAGGAGTAATTAGGTAGATTGTTGAGTAGTTTCGTCATTACTAGTGCTGGTGTCGAAAATTGGTAATCTCCGTAAAGGGACTCACAGTCCAACTGAACTGTTCCGTTGCTCTGGCTGGCAAATGTTCCGATTCCCGACACCATTGAGTTTTGGTTACGTTGTGGAAGGCCAAGTCGTTGCACAGCAGATTCTGTTATGAGGTTCAGTTGGGACCCTTGGTTTAAAAGACATCTTAGTATGGTGTATGTTTCATCTGCAGCCTTTACTTTTAGCTGTACAGTTGATAGTAAAACTTCGTTAAAGTTTCCGGATACATGATTCGCTTTTCGCTGCGACTTGTTGTTACCCACGTTGTAGGTCAGTTGACTTGACGACAGAGTCGCTGAAAAGGTATCACGTATTACGTCATGTAGCATGGTGTGGTGTGCGCCGTTGCACACTTTGTATCTTTTTTGTGAGTTGCATTTCTTTGCGTTGTGCGAAAACATGCAGTTCTTGCCCGAAACGGTTTTAGAAGACCTTAAATGGTGGCGTAACCACATTTTCACAGCTATATGTCCTATTAGAAATCAAAGTTATAAGAAATACATATATTCAGATGCTTCTAGAACGGGTTGGGGTGCTGTTTGTAGCGGCGCAAAAGCCCATGGCAAATGGAAAGCCATAAAAACAACACACCATATAAATTACTTAGAACTTCTGGCCGTATTTCTAGGATTAAAAAGTTTTGCCAGTAATGACTATAATTGTGCAATATTGTTGAGGGTAGACAATACTACAGCAATTAGTTACATAAATCGCCTAGGAATTCAGTTCCCGCATCTAAACGATCTGACGAAACACATTTGGCAATGGTGCGAGAAGCGTAATATTTGGATGTTCGCATCTTACGTGAACACGAAAGATAATAATGCTGACGAAGAATCTAGAAAGATTAACCCTGATACAGAGTGGGAATTATCAGATCACGCTTATAAAATTATTAAAAGACACTTTGGTTATCCTGATATTGACCTCTTTGCTTCTCACGACAATGCCAAATGCGACTTGTTTGTTTCTTGGAAACAAGAACCAGATGCTTTCACTTTGAACTGGCAATCCAAATACTTTTACGCTTTCCCGCGGGTTTCCTTAATTTTAAAATGTTTACACTAGATTATTGAAGATGATGTCAAGGGAATTTTAGTTTTCCCATTGGCCTTCGCAGCCATGGTACCCACTCCTACAAAGTTTACTTGACTCTCACATACTTTATCTGAACCCTAGTAAATTTCTTCTTCAATCTCATTTCAGGGAACACTGCACACCAAGCTTACCCTGGGTGTCGCGAGGCTTTGCGGACGGCATTCATACGCCGTGGGACCCCGCTCGACTCATTAAATCTAATGATGGCTTCGCTAGCCGACAATACTACCAAACAATATAATATCACATTAAAACTTTGGTGGCAGTATTGTTCTTTGCATAACATTGACGTTTTTAGTGGTTCAAAAACATCTGTTCTTTCCTTCTGAACGGAGCAATTTAATAAGGGTTGTTCATATGGCTCCCTTAATAGCCACCGCTCCTCGTTGTCGTTGATTCTAAACTTTAATGTAGGTTCCGATGATTGTATAAAACGATTATTGAAAGGAGCTTACAAACTAAAGCCCAATAAGCCCAGGTATACTTCTACTTGGGACCCACAATTGGTGCTCAATCATGTGTCCAATTGGTACCCTAATTTAGAACTAAGTATCGAAAAGATTACCAAAAAGTTAGTTATTTTATTAGCACTCTGCACAGCCCATAGGGTACAAACATTTTCTTTTATTAAGTTAGATAATATATCAATTACTCCAAGCGAAGTTAAGATAGCCATAACAGATATAATTAAGACGTCTGCTCCCGGACGAGATCAGCCGGTATTGTTTCTACCATTCTTTCGAAACAATATAAATATATGTCCTGCTTCAGTCCTCAAAGATTATATTTTTGTTACAAAAAATATGAGGACAACGAATGTAGGAAATCTCTTACTAACTTATAAAAAACCACACAAAGCCGCTACAGCTCAGTCCATCAGTCGATGGATTAAGCACGTACTGTCAGAAAGCGGTGTGGACGTGAGTACATTCAGTGCACACAGCACGCGACATGCCGCCACGTCTGCCGCTCACGTCTCTGGACTCAGTGTCGATACGATTAGAAAGACAGCTGGTTGGACCAGCACGTCTTAGCTTTTGCCCAATTTTATGACCGACCTATCCTAAGCGATGATGATCTCGCAAACGCAGTCGTGTTTCCTATAGTTCATTGATTGTAGTTGATTTTTATCACAATAATTAAGAGTTCCCCATGTGGTCTACGGGCAGTAGAATAGAACCATCCCATATCATCCCGTGGGTGTCGTAAAAAGCGACTAACTCATCATCTGTTACGACGCCTTATTAAGGCGGATAACAATTAAAATTCTATTGTGTCTCGTTAATGACAGTTGAAGGGAGGGAACAGCTGGGGAATTTTATTGTTTTCCTCTGTGTGGTACGAACAATACACACCCAAGCTAAGGTTGCCGTGCCGAGAGCCGCATGGCTAGGGGGGAGCCTAGTCGCGAGCGTACCTGTTGTCTGGGATCGGGCGACCCCAGGCACTAACAAGCCTTACCTCTACATGCGGAGCTCTGTGGAGTGTTGACAGATTTTTTCCTCTGCTTTTCGTGGGAAATATATTAATATCTGAATTACTCATTAAGTTCAACTCGGAGGCGGCGGTGATGCTCGCCACACACCACGTCAGTTGTTTCCACGGGGCTAAAAGCGAGCGATGGAATGTCGCTTAGCTACGCTGAATGTGCAGGGAGGTATAAAAGATAAGATGGATGAGGTGTGTGAGTTGGTGAAGGATAAAAGGATAGATGTGTAGGTGTGTAAGTTGGTGAAGGATAAAAGGATAGATGTGTTATGTGTGAATGAGACGAAAAGAAAGGGAGTGGACATATCTAAACACGGTACTCTGACCGCCATTTGGTCCGGTGTTCAAGAGACACATAGGACCAGTCAGGGTGTGGGGGTTGTCTTGTCCGAGTGGATGATGAAATGTGTGAAAGATTATGTTTGTGTGAGTCCCAGGATTCTATGGGTAAGAACCAAGGTGGGCCTAAACTCTATTTTTATTTTGTGCGTTTATGCACTCGATATGGGAAGCCTTCGGAGAGGGACGAATTTTGGGGCAGTATAAGAGATTTAGTGAATGGATGTAGGTTAAACGAGAAGATTGTTATGCTTGGAGACTTTAATGGTTGGGTTGATGTGAAGAGGAATGGGTACGAAAAAGTGTTAGGTGCATTTGGGGATGAAAGAGTGAATGAGAATGGGATCAATTTACTAGAGATATTCGTCTGTTATGAACACTATGTTTAATCATAGAAAGGTTCACAGGTAAACGTGGAAAAGGCAAGACAGTAGAAGTATGATCGACTTTGTGATTGTGGATGGAAGATTAAAGAGTAAAGTCACAGATACTAGAGTATATCGGGGCGTTAATGTAGGGACTGATCATTATCTGGTTATGTGTTGGGTGGATGGTCTGCTACTCAGCTACTTAGGTCAGACGGCGGCTTACGGCGTCCGGTATGCCGCTGCTCACTCTGCTTATTCGTCAGGCTTCGGCGCGAGCGATGCTCATCCTCGCCTCGACTTCGCCGACGCCGCCCATCAGTCCGTGTTCGAGATCGACTCCTCTCGTCCTGGTCACTTGAATCGCTAGGCGTACTTATATGGCGCCTGCAACGTTTCTTTTTACTCAGGCTATTCTCACTGGCTTCATTATCGCGGCAACGCTTACGTTCCATGCTCACAATGGCTGGAGTAAAACGGGACCGGCTCCTATGCGATTGGTTACTGTCACGGTCCATATTTACTTATATTTTCCAAAATTTGTGGGTGTGTTGTGACATCTCAGAAGTGGGATAAATCCCACTTCTGAGATGTAGGTTCTTGACCTAAACTCAGAAATTAAACAACGATTGTATGGATATTCTTTGATTTAATTCTCACAGCTAAAATATCAACGCTCTGTTCAATTGATTCTCTGTCTGTGCCAAAATCGAAACGGTCACACTTTTAAAATAAAAAAAATGAATGAAAATTTTCCCGCAGCTTAAATTGTGTTTTACTGAAAACTACAGTTAGTTATTTTCATCGTAACTCACCTATTATAAATTAAAATTAACCTTACGCATTTTATAAATTGTGGCGCTTGTTAAACTATTGTGACATTATAAAAATACTTTTCTAGGTGATTCCATAGATATTCTTAAGAAATATTAAAATGTGCTTGTAATCAATATCATTAATTACTCACACCTACTTATCTGCGACTCTAATCAATTAATGTATACCTAGGGAAAGGTATTTGTTTGTATAAAATATAACGAGTTGAGTGCGTAAATAAAAGTAAACCAGTATATTATGAAATATTTTATTACTTATTGAAAAATTTGCCGTGCCCCGAAACGGACCTACGCGCAGTTGTTTTTTAATTATTTGTTTTTATTTTATTAATTTTAGTGAGAAGTTTTATTTTTATTTAAAAACTTGTCATGCTCTCACCGCGAGGTGAGGCAAGGCGTGGATGGCGTGGGGATGAAATGTTTGTTTTGCGTGTACACCCTACTTATGTAAAATGCATGCCAATAAATTTTATAGTTTTGGAATGTGCTCATCAAGGCCTTCAATTGGATACCCATATATTGTAATACATCTTAGTTTCTGTGTTCTTCATTACTTCCTTTAGCCACCAGTAACATTTCCATGCATTCCCAATTATAGTATCTATTTCCTTTGACAAAGTATACTCTTTCACATACTCAATCGGCTCACCATTCATGATGATAGTGTCTTCGGATACGTTTGTCATGGCTTTTGTTTTGGAAGTGTGACTTTCTCTTTCTAGGTCTACGAGCATGTTTTGTAGATGCTCTTTTGCTGTGGCAAATATTATGATATCGTCGGCGAAGCGTAGGTGAGATAGTTTTTCTCCAAATATGTTTAATCCATACTGGTCCCATTTTAGTTTGCGAAAGATTTCTTCTAGAACAGCTGTAAATCATTTAGGGGATAGCGGATCTCCTTGACGTACGCCTCTGTTTATTTTTATTTCTTTTCCCAACTTTATCCTAGCTGTACTATTCGTGTTTAAATTTTTTTAAATTCTAATGTACTTATGCTCGACTCCTTGATTCTTTAGGAGTGCCAGATGTTGTCGTGCTCTATTGAGTCGAATGCCTTGTTATAATCAATAAAACAGCAGTAGAATGGTACATTGAATTCTTTGTTCTTCTGAAAGATTTGTCTTACAGCATGTATATGATCCAACGTTGAGTACCCTGTCCTGAAACCGGCTTGCTCCCTGGGTTGATTTTCGTCCAGAGTTCTAGTTATTCGGCATAAGATTACTTTTGCAAAAACTTTATAAATGTTGGACATTAGACTAATGGGTCTATAGTTATTCATTTCATCCTTGTCACCCTTTTTGTGGAGCAAGATGATTGTCGATGCAGTCTATTGTGTTGGGATTTTTTCAGTGTATAGTATATCGTTGAAAATGTATTTTAGTAATGGTGCAATGTAGTCTCTGCAGTCTAAAAGCAATTCGTTGTTGATCTCGTCGGGACCAGGAGCTTTATCTTTTTTCTGTGTCTCGATTGCCTTGTTTATTTCTTCTACCAGTATGGATGGTACACTGTCGTTGTTATTTAAATCAGTATTATCTGTTTTATCTGTTTGTCTCTTGCTCGAATATAGGTTTTCGTAGAACTTTGTAGCTATTGATAAAATGTCTGTTCTTTTAGTCTTTGTCTTACAGTGACGATCTTTCATGTTGGGTATCCAGTTTGTTTTGTCTGATAAGTATTTAAGAGCCTTTTTTGTACCTCCAGTCTTGTTGATGTGTTTTTCGAAAGTCTCGAGTCTACAATGTTCTCTATCTTTTCTCATTTGTCTTTTTATTTCTTTACTTAACTTGCCTATTTGTTCCCTGATAGTTTTCGTTTTGTATAATGTATTAATTAATTTGGACCTTATCTCTAGGAGTTCGATCGTTTTTTTCTGATATGTGTCTTTTATCCTTTGGTTTGCCCTCAGTGCCGATTTCCGGTCTTGCTGTTAGTATTTCATGTAGTATGTTGTATTTCTGTTGAGTATTTAAGTGCTGAAGATATGATTCTGTCACTGAGTTTAGGTGATGGTGACTATTCTTGCTTTATTGTTTGATATTGTTGCTTTAACTTTGAAGGGCCGACTTAACTTTAGAGTAGAGGATGTGTTCAGACATGCTCTAAGCATTCTATGGTTACTATTAAAATTGAGGTTTGAGATGGTTCCACAATCGTCAAATGATTTAGGCCTATTCGTTAGAAAGTAGTCTATTTCGTTTCTTTACCGGCCATCTGGCGATACCCATGTCCATCGCCTAGAAGCTCTTTTTTTGAATTGACTGTTCAGTATTTTCATATTATTTTCAAAAGCCATTTCCATAAGCTTTTGTCCGTTTCTTGTTCTTTTGCCGCTAATGTAAGGGCCCAATACGATATCTTCTCCATTCCTTGGTGTTCCGACTTGTGCATTGAAATCGCCCATTACAATGCAGTTCTTATGTGCGTGTTCTTTAATGGCGGTATTAAGTGAGGAGTAAAATGACTCAATTTCTAAAGTAGTAGATTGTTCGGTTGGTGAATATATTTGCACAATAGACCATATCTCATTATCTGGAGGGATTTTTACATTCAATATAGCAATTCTTTCTGATATACCAATTATTTCTACAATAAAGTTCTTGAGTTATTTTTTAACTAGGAATCCCACTCCATGTCTTCCTGGTGTTTCGCCTTTATAATACAACGAGGACATGGCGGTGCCCCGTCTAGGCCGGGCAGACCTCCACCGTATGCCCCACCGTGTCCTCCGGGCGATCCACACAATGGTCACACCCGGGCGTTTCCTCCCGCCTTATCTGGAACAGAAACCTCCCGAAACAACCGTGTCCGGTGAGAAACTGCGTCAGGTGGAAGGTGAGGACGCCGTGGCGCCTCTCTACCACTCCTCAATGAGGGAACTTATCGCCACAGTTGTGGCGTGCCCATTATTGCGTTGACTTGGAAGTTTAATTTTCGTTACACTTCCAAGAGACCGTAGATCTAAGTTTTTGATATCTATTTCAAATTGATGCCTCCACGCGTTCCTGAGAAAAGGGTCTTGACAGACAATGAAGTCATCCTTTAAGGGTTTTAATGTTTCAATTTGAGGTACGGAACCCTAAAACAGATTTAATATCAGCCTGTTACCTTTTCATGACGTAACGACTGAACGGATTTCTAGATGAAAGGCATAGGATAGGCCATGACCTGGGTTAGGACATAGGATACCTACTCTGAATCCCGATAGCACGTTCCTGTGGGATATTTTCCGACATCCACGCGGGCGAAGCCGCGGGTAATTTATAGTTCTATAATGAACGGCAAAGCTAAGTTTTTTCTGCAATCTGGGATTAAAAATTCATAGGCCGAGTCTTGGAGTAACAAACCTCAGTTGGCCCAATATAGTTTTTTGGTTCTAGTAATAAAATAAATAGGATAATTAAAGATAAATAGGATCGACCGGCGTCAAAAAAGTTTTTGTGAAAATTGGCCATTTTCTTGCTGACTGTACAATTTTTTCAAAATCTGTGAATGCAGATCAAAATGTTTCAAAAAGTTAAGGAGAGTCTCCTAAGACTGTTTTCTTGTAGCGACAACGGTTAAGGTACCTGCCCTTGTTGCCCCATCTCAAAATCCACCCTGTATATGCTATGATTGACTGCTTAGTTCCATAAAGGTATAGCGTGATGGTATCACATGTGTGGGCATTGTGACCACGTACATTCCATAAAGCTACCATTACCTGGGTACGTCTTTCATTGACTTGAATGTGCCCTGGCGGCTGAGAGTGTCATGCTCACTCAAATGTCTCGCTGATGGTGGCGTGTGTGTTGGATCATTAAGTTCCCTTCAAAATGGTTGAGCTAAATGGTGCTGATCCATGCGTCATGTTCGTGAACGGGCGCCGTCAGTAGGGACTGGTCATCTCTTAACTGCCACGGTTTATTTTAATTTTTGAATTGTTTTTATTTTTGTTTTTTGTTACGGACGCTTTTAACGTGCACGTCTTTCTACATTGTTCTCACATGTATAATTTCAACATGAATAATGTAACCAATATTTTGTAACAATTTTTTTATTTAAAAGAGTGTCCGTGGAGTTTCTTGCCCGTTCTTCTCCATAGGTACCTACTACGCTTTGGAATGGGCAACTAGCTTCATCTTTCTGACTGACCGACCCCTTGACAATTCAAAAGTACCTGTAATTGGTTTATTTGAAATAAATGCTTTGAGTTTGAGTATTCTTTTAAAAGGTTAAATCCGTAACTATCTGCAATATTCTAACCTATTGGCTAGCCTTTTTACAATTTGCGGTAAACTATAGAAGAATACAAACATAATGCTATATTGCTCATCCCCCATAGCAAATAGCGTGATAATAGTTTTTGAAAAATCTATTGTGACGTTTCCATTATTTGACTTGTAGATTATTTATACCAATTTTCAAAGCCACACAGTAAAATCCTCCACTGTAAAAATTAATACCCCGTTTTACCCCGTTAAAGGTAGATTTTCAAAAAAACCTGATATACGTTTTTATTTATTTTCAGTTTTAATTATAAATACTGAGTTTCGAGTTAATCAGACCGCTCGTTAAAATTCTTCCATACAAACTTTGACACCCCCAATCCTCCTTTAGGGGGTATTTTAGAAAAACTAAAAATGAAAAACTTTATAATTTACATAGATAGTAAGTATTCGTGCCAAGTTTCAAGTTTATTAACTCAAGGAATAAGATTTTTCATACAAACAAAATCCCCCCTTTTCACCCTTTTAAAGGTCGAATTTCCAAAAATCCGTTCTTAGCGGACGTCTACTAACTATAAACTACCTTCCTACCAAGTTTCATCTTCATACGTCAAGCGGTTTTCGATATTTCGTGATGAATGAGTGAGTGAGTGAGTGACCTTTCGCTTTTATATATTTAGATATGAACTGACTGTACTCCGCAATAGCTTCACCAATCCTTCTTACTTCCAATAATGTCCCACTTAATATCTTCTATAGAGTATAAAAGTTCTTGTAGGCTATCTTCTGATCTTAGAGAGAGTGTATTGTATGTTGCTATACGTATGTATTTGGTATTTTGCTGTTTCTTGATTTTAAAAACATTTGTTTGAGGTAGGGGGTAGTATTTGGAGGGTAGTGGTCGCCTTGCCTCGCGGTGACCAACCGTCTTGGGGTTAGTGTTTTGGTTGTTTCGTTGGGTAGATAATTTTCGATGGTTAGTTTTCCTGCTGCCGGTGTCTATTGGTCGTTTTTTGTGGTTGTGGGTAGTGACAATGACGCGGATCTACCCCGTGACACGTAGTCTAGTATGTTCGTTTTATTGACCTTCTTTGGGGCCGACGTGGATGGTTGATTTGGCGATTTGTCCAGGGAATCGATGCAGTCTCTTTTTCTCTTATCTCTTTGGGCTTCTTTCGGCTCTTTAGTGACTATTTTATCTTTGAAAAAGTAACAGATTTTACGCTTTGCCCTTTCTTCCTTTAGTTGGGGCAGAAGCTGCTTCCTCTTCTCCAGGATTTCTTTACTGAGGTCCTCCTTAATGTAGATTCCCGAGTCTAGTTTCTTTTTGTTCTTGAGGACTTCATTCCTTCTCCAGTTTGTTGTAAAGGTTGCAAGAATAGGACGTGATTTATTATCTTTCTTTTCTCCTAGTCGACACATTACTCTGGCAACACTGGCAGCCGGCCGTCAAAAGTTTTCGTATTAAAATTAAATTGTTTATTTTCGTGTTTAGTTATTGATAAAAGTGCTTAAATTCGATAGATATAGTTATAAATATTAAGGATTTGTGTTTGTGAGTAATTTCATTGCAAAATCATTGAAAAATCAATGAACTATAATACCAGCTGTCATCCAGCGGACTGATTTGAAAATCACCACTTAACCCGGGGAGTATTTGTTTTAATTCTAAGCTTATAAATCAATTTAGTTAGTTCTCAATACGCCTTTTCCCCTCTTACGTTTATAATCCTCGTTCCTGTGAGCTGCGTCTTAATAACCCTTGAATTATCTTTACTGCACTAGACATTATGTTCATGCATACTTAGAATAAAATTACAGTAAATTCGTCAGAGACCCCATTGAAATCACTGCACATTATTACTAAACATACCTCTGATTAGTTAAATTACTGTGTTAGTGCCAATTCATGAAATTAATGTTAAAAACTGGATTTACAATCACTTTAAAATAGTAGGTAGTACCTACCCCCAACCTTTTTGCAAACTTAATATTGTTGTTTTTCCCTTTTTTTTTTAAAGATATTAATATCTCAAATAAGACTTACCTGTGAATAATTAAATTATCATCCCATAATTGAGATAACACACTCTTCATAAATTTATTTCCTTTGATTTCTTTCTTTCAATTCTAAATAATATTTTTATACTCCCAATAGTCCCTTCATTCTAGTAGGTACTTACTATCCACATCCTATCCCACTCTCTTATTCCTTTTACTCACTTAGCTTTCTCTTCTCTCATTCCAGGGTGCCTCTAGGGTTGGCTTGTCAATATGTTGACCCGTAGAGCTGCATCCTTGGAGGAAAAACTGAAGGCTACAGTAAAAGAGTTGGAATCTAGCAAAAACCAGTGTGATCAGCTGCTACAGGAAAGGGATGACAGCGAGGTGGAAGTTCAATATATAAATAACAAGAACACTGAGCTTAAGAACCAGTTGGCCGAATTACATATTCAGCATATGGACATAATTGACCAGCATCAACACCTCCGTCAACTTGTGTCAAATTTCCAGCAATGTAGTGACACCCATGACCTGGCTTTGAGACGGATATCTGAATTGGAACTGGAATTAAGCAGGGCCCACAACACAATAACCCGTTTGGAATCGCTCAAAGCCAGTGAAGAGTCTGCGATCACCTGCAGTCTTTATGATGAGTTGGTTGGTAGCGGGTCTGGACCCACATGTGTTGAGCCAGTTGTAACAATAGACTTAACTGATGAAACTATCTCTAAATGCAATTTATTTACTAGCCATAATAAGTTAAAAAAATATATTAAAATTAATAGAATAATTAGAAAAATTCAAAAATCATTAAAACGCCAAAAAGTTAACAAATTAAATACAAAACTTACGCAAAAAAATCTGAATTTAATTCAAAAATTAAAGAAGTGTAATAATGAATTACAATTATGTAATACTATGTATGATACCGACACTCAGCACCTACAGGATGAATTGTTTGTTAAGGAATATGCTCTAAAGGATATCTTTAGTAAATATGAGGCTTCTCAACAAGACCTGAGTAAGCGCTTGCAAGAGGCCAATGAGTTGGCTGACCTGGTCAAGTACAATGCAGAGAGGTATGAGTTATTGACAAATAACCTCTCTTTTAGCTGTGCCTGCACCCATGAGCCCCAGCCTCAACTGGTTACACCTATACCCTCAGTGGCTCAGCCAGTAGGTAGCTGTATGGATGTCAATAAAATTAATAATTTTACTAACACAACTTATGTATTTTCTGACAAATTTGGTCAAGGTTTTGGTAGTCTAATTAATCAGTGTTCGCAACAATATGTAATTAATAATTGTTTACCCGGTGCCCGTTTTAGCCAATTAATTAACCATATTAAATTGACAAAAATGAACCCCAGTTCTACTGTTATATTATTATATGGGGATAGTTTAACTGTAAGGAAAAAGGACTTAATGGAATGTGTCCATTTGATGTTACATCTCAATGAGACCAATAGTTGTAAATTTGTTTTCTGTGCCTTGCCTTATTCGAAATATTTGTCTGATGAGCAAAATAGGCACATTTATAATTTAAATATGTTAATTTATAATAGGACATGTCGTCACAGTGACGCTATTTTATATTTTGATTGTAATCAATTTATTACTGATTACAAACTGACAAATTATACAATGTATTTGGCACCTAGTTGTAGGAGACAAATTGCTAATCTTTTAGCATACAATATACACAGTGACACTGGTACTTGTAGTGTACCTTCGATTACTGTTAGTAGTGGTGATAACACTACTTTTGATACCCCTTGTAGTTTAAACTATTAGGAGCGACAACTGATAAGCCGCATATGTTGAATGTTGTACATTAAAATATGCAGGGTCTGTCCGGCAAAGAGCTAGAGTTAAGTTTATTTATGGAGAACTATTATGTTCAGGTGCTATGTTTGACTGAACACTGGTTGAAAGAACATGAAGTAGTTTTTATCAATGATGATTTTTTTACTGTACAGTGCTTTTGTAAGAAAAAAAAAAAAAAAAAAAAAAGTGCTATCCGCGGTGGGTCTTTAGTTCTTGTTTCAAATAAGTTGAAATGTAAACAACGTTTAGATTTAGTTAATCTTTCCATCGAGCGCACTATTGAGTTGTCTTGTGTTGAACTAGAGCGATATGTTATAATTTGCGTTTATCGACCCCCGTCTGGGGATTTTATTCGTTTCGAATCGGTAATGGAGGATTCACTCAATAGGTTAAAATCTAGTAATAAAAGTATAATTTTATGTGGAGATTTCAATATTAATATTTTAGATGATACTCCTTTGAGTATTAGACTTCTCAATTTGTTCAAATCATATAATTTAATTAACTTGTTTTTTGAACCCACTAGGATCACGGCATCTTCGTCGACTTGTCTCGATAATATATTTAGTGATTGTGATGCCAAAAATAAATTAGTTTTAAGTGACTTAACGTCTGACCACTGTGGTTTACTAGCTAGCTTCCCTATGCCATTACGTAAAAAGCCACATAAAATAGAATGCAGGCCTTATACAGCTAGTCGTTGCAACAAGTTTAAAAATAATGTAGCTCATAGAATTACACCATCTATAGTAGAACACGAGAATCCTAATGAAATCTATGGAGCCCTTTCTGATGTTGTGCAAAAAGAGTACCAATCTACTTTCAAGACCAAAACTATTAACATTAATGGCACCTCCGTTGGCTTTAACCAATGGGCTACTCCTGGTATTTATAAAAGTAGAGCGACACTATACGAGTTATATGGTTTGAAAAAATACAGGTTTGATACTCCTTTCTTGGAGTATGTCAAAAAATATTCAAAATTATTTAAAAATATTTGTGTTTTTGCAAAATCTAAATTTTTAGGCGATACAATTAAAAGTTCAAATAATAAAGTAAGAACCACTTGGAAAATTTATTATTAACAATGAAACGGGTAAGTCAGTTAAACAAGAAAAACAACTCGAGATTATGGTCGACAATAAATTAGTTAATATAGCAGCCGACGTAGCTGAGGCATTTAATGAATTTTTTGCCAACATACCTATAACTACGACTCGCTCCTTAAATTCGTCCCTGTCTAAAGCTGAAAACCTTTTGCATAGCAGTGTGCCTAAATGTAGTAGCTTATTTAGCTTCGAGCATGTAACACCTCGTGATGTAGTTAATGTTTTTAATACACTTAAGTCTAAAAACACTGGTGATTATTGGGGAATCTCATTAAAACTATTAAGTAATATAATAGACATAGTAGCTCCATATTTAGCTGTAACTTTTAATAAATGTGTTGATTTAGGAACTTTTCCTGACCTCATGAATAGTAGTAAAGTCATACCATTATTTAAATCGGGTAACAAAAATGACGTTGGCAATTTCAGGCCTATCTCTATCTTACCTGCATTCAGTAAAATATTTGAAAAGTTAATACTCAAGCAGTTGCTAAGACATTTTAATTTAAACAGACTTCTTCATGATGGTTTTACAAAAGGTCGTTCGACCACAGATGCGGGTGTTGCTCTGCTGAAACACATATTTAACGCATGGGAGAACTCGCTAAATGCTATTGGAGTTTTCTGTGATCTCTCCAAAGCCTTTGATTGCGTGCACCATGACACACTTTTGCGTAAACTACGTCATTACGGTGTCCAAAACGAAGCTCTTAAAGTAATAAATTCTTATTTACATAATAGGTTCCAATGTGTAGATGTTAATGGTGTGAAATCTTCCGGGCTACCAGTTCAGTTAGGTGTACCTCAAGGCTCAATACTGGGTCCATTCTTATTCTTAGTATATATTAATGACTTACCTTTTTATTTAAAGGATATCTGTAACGTTGTACTGTTTGCAGATGATACCTCTCTTATTTTTAAAGTAGACAGGAATAGACAAGATTTTGACGACGTAAACAGTGCTCTCTCAATGGTTACGGATTGGTTTACGACAAATAACCTAGTTCTCAATGCCAAGAAAACGAAATGTGTAAAATTCGCTCTACCAAATGTTAGAAATCTAGGACCCAACGTCGTCTTAGATAAAGAGGTGCTTGAAACTGTGAACTCGGCAGTTTTTCTGGGCATAACAGTAGATGCCAAACTTCAGTGGGGCCCACATATATCAAGCCTAGCGGGAAGGCTCAGTTCGGCCGCCTATGCTGTCAGGAAAGTAAGACAATACACTGACGTTGATACAGCTCGGTTAGTCTATTTTAGTTATTTTCATAGCGTTATGTCCTATGGTATTCTGCTGTGGGGTAAAGCCGCTGACATTCAAAATATATTTGTTCTTCAAAAACGAGCAGTTCGAGCGATTTACCAGCTAGGTGCCAGAGTTTCTCTAAGAGATTTTTTTAAAGATGTTGGTATTCTCACGGTGGCATCACAATTCATTTTCGCCAACATCTTATATATTAGTCAAAATATACACTTATACACTAAAAACAGTGATATTCACAATGTTAACACTCGAAATAAGGACAAACTACGAGCTCCCTTTTACCGGCTTCATAAGGTTCATAACTCATTTGTTGGGCTTGGTATAACCTTTTATAACAAGCTACCCTCTTCTTTGCTAGATTTGCCATTTAATGCGTTTAAAACTAAAGTAAAATCCAACCTCTGTTCAAAGGCATACTATTGTATCAACGACTACTTAAATGATAAGAATAGTTGGTCGCTGTGATTAACTCAAGACAATGTTTATGTTCTTTCTCCAGAATTAGCTTACCTACTGACAGTTAATATGAGTTTATATAATTGTTTATTTTATTTGAATTTATGATTCAATTTTTTATTTATTTTTTACGAGTCAATTTATTTTTATTTTATTTTATTGTTGACATAATCTACTCATTACAATGTTTTTGTTATGAGTTGTATTGCAATTTGTGGTTAGCTAGCGACCTCGACAATTGATCATATTATTTTTTGCCTGAGCAACCGGCAGCAAGTTCGTCATGCTCCCTTAGATGTCACTGCTTGCGGTAGCGTCGGGGGTCGGGTTGCCTCCTTCCCTCAAATATGGCGAGGGGGGTAGTGGCTGATCTTTGCGTTATACTCGTGAACGGGTGCTGCTTGTGGTGACTGGTCGTCTTGCTGATCATGGTTTTGTTATTGTTACTAGTAATTAACTGTTCATTTTTTTTTTTACTCGATGGTCCTAGTTTATCATTTATAACTGCCAATTACAGCTTTATGTAAGCGGGCACGCCCTTTATGTCTGGAGGCTTTTATTTAGATATTTAGTTCTGTTTACGTTTAGTTTTATTTTCTTTTTTTTTTAATAATGCTTGAGTATAGTCCTCGATGTTTTTGGTTGATATATTGGCGTGTGCTAGCTGACATATGGCCTATAGTTTATCATTTGAATTATGTTTTGTGTTGCATAATGTAGGTTATTTTGTATACTATTGTATAGAATCATTCTGTGTTGTGCTGCTGGGGAGTTTGTTGCGCCACTTCTTCTTCCCAGCTAAAGGCACTAGGAAGTGGTGAAGGGTGGGCGTTTTTGGGGGACTGTCTTATGTAATTTTGACGTTCGAAAAGTGCTGATTCTCAGCCTAGTTTGAATAAATGACTTTTGAATTTTTTTTTTTTTTTTTTTTGATCAGCGTTATTTATTTCCTGTGGGTTGATGTAGATATTCATGTCCTTTTCAAGCAGTTTTATAGTGGATTCGATTGCAGACTCGCTGCGTTGTTCCTCTTTTACCCCAAAGAAAATGATGTTGTTTTTCCTTCTGTGCTCTTCCAATAGCTTGATTTTGTCATGTAGGATCTTGACATCGGTCTTCAGGCTTTTATTGTCTTCTACAAAAGCAGTTAATTTTTCGTTTATACTTTCTGATACGTTTTTAGTGACCGCTTTAGTTATCTCCCTTGTTTGTGCTGCCATTTCCTCCTTCATTATTCACCAGAAATTTTCCATTTGTTTATCCATTTTTGGGATAGTTTCTCCGCTCAGTCGCCGTGGGTAGTCCGCGCCGTGACAGTTTTACGACCGCACTTAAATAAACAAACACTCGGATTTCTTTACAACGTCTCAAGTAGTATTGTTAATGTTTTTTGCTACTCGAATAGATTAGGAATACGTTTCAAATGGTTACAGTCTTTGTAAACAACGTTCACTTATCTTTATTACCCGCTTTTGTTATTATTTCTTTTGTTATTATTATTATTTATTTATTTGGCACCTCAACGACTGGCTCACTTAAACATACACATACAAAAATCACATATAGTTATATAGGTATTGTGAACTCGTCACTCACAGAAGTGCACAGCACTTGTTCTTTGTGATAACGATTTCTGATAAAACTACCGCACCAATTCACACGAAATTTTGCAGGGTACATTATGGACAGATAAGTTATCTAACAAAAGCGTTTTTAGAGACAAACATTCAAAACAAAAAATTCAAAAAATCTAGATTTTAGATGATCTAGAATTTCTAATGCTTACGTAACTTTCTCCGTCCCAAAAAAATATGTTTTTGTATTATTTTGTTCTAAATGTTGTCTAATACGATGATACATGTAATATAAAAAAGAAATAAAACACTTACGGATCAAATCCATACAGAAAAACCACAAAATATCACAACTTTCACTTTGACGGGAACTTTCTCTTTTTGGTTGGGTCAAAATAGGTATAATATGATGTTATTTAGTGCGAATATTATCTAAAACGATGTAATATTTACTTCAAAATGAAAATATCACCACTTTCCGACGATTTACACACAAAAAACGAATTATTACAGCGAACGCGCGCGTCCCGGGAGTGACGTTTGACTGACATTTTACCGCGCGGGAATGTCATTTTCAACATTTTTTTAAAATGTTGCCTATTCATATTTTTGCTTTTAGTCGATTTATTTGACAAGAATATTTATCCGACCATAGACAGAAAAATCCACAGATGAAAATAGCCATTACAGCTACTACAAATAGAGATGTAAGCCGCGTGGGTGATTTGTATCCGCTCGGATACAACGGTCCTTTACCGTTAATTTTGCATGGAAATATTGTACTAAAATTACAATGCAATAACTAAACGTTTAGTAGATGGATGCGAGAAATGGAATGTGTTTTCTTTATTTCTCTGTTAGGTTGTCTACGCTGCCATTCTGTCAGTTTATTTTTATTTTTTATTTCCGCCTTGCAACACTGGATTATCAAGTTGGTAGAAGTTGGTAGCTTGGTCTACATCTATTGCTATTTATTTATTGGAGTTGATAGTCTATGACACTTTGACACTTTTAGGTTATGTTTACTGGAATTGGTTATTTTCACTGTAAATTATTAAAGTTTAGCACAGAACACTGAGTTTATGATGTGATTGCACTTATTTAGTCCGTATAAGCTAGATCCTACACTTTCTAGTTAGTTTTGTGTACTTTAAACTGAGGTTTGTATTTTTCTTTCCGAGAGCACTTATAAACGTATTTACTGTTCGATTACCGGAACCGGAATTTCCGTCAAATCAAAACTGTACAACACCTGCGTACTACCGGTCCTTACATATGGCTGCTAAACCTGGGCACTCACTAAAGCGCAAAACAAGAAACTGGAAACCTGTCAGACAGCAATGGAGAGGAGCATGCTGAACATAAAGAAATTGGATAGAATAAGCAACAAAACTACAAGAAAACGTACGAAACTAGAAGACGTAACAACGAAAATAAGAAAACTTAAGTGGAAATGGACAGGCCATATAATAAGAGGCATTGAGAAATGGAACAAAAATATTGTATTTTGGTATCCAAGAAATAGGAAAAGGAAACGAGAGAAACAGTTCCGAAGGTGGGAAGACGAAATAAAGGCCACAGCAGGGAAAACATGGACTAGGAAAGCGATAAACAGAACAGACTGGAAAGAAATGGAGGAGGCCTTTGCCAAAGTCGGGCAAACAGACCAAGTTGTCGGTGTCATCGACTCACCAGAGTAGTCGATAGGTTAAGATAAAATTTTGTAAAAAAAATGTGTCTGAATAAAGGCTTATATTATTATTCGTTTATTCATTCTAATTCTTATTAGATTACATTTTTAAATGTTTCTTAAAATAAAAAGGATAAAAACATTTAAAAATATAAAAAATAGAGTTCCGCCGGTGTCGGGAGCAGGGTCCAAGCTACCGGTGGTTAGGGTTGCAGAGACAGGAACCTCCTCACAATGCGAGCCGTATCGAGGAGTACTGCTTTCTGAATCAGGCGTTTGATCCAGCCATCTAACGAGAGCCTCGAGAGATGTTGGTCGATGCTTTCGGCCATCAGGCCATTTGCCGTTATGACAATCGGCACAATGATAGCCGAACTCACATTCCACATGTCAACAACCTCGTGTGCTAAGTCGAGATATTTTATTTGTTTCTCTTTCTCAGCTTTCACGAGGTTCTCGTCATGTGGAATGGTAACATCGACTATCATTGCGCGGCGCACTAATCGATCTATCACTACTACATCAGGCTTATTTGCTATAATAGTCCCGTCAGTAATGATAGATCGATCCCAATACAACTTAACATGGTCCTTTTCGAGAACTGGGTCGGGTACCTACTTGTAATACGGAACCTCAGAGTCCACGAGTTTATATTTCAAAGCAAGTTGCTGGTGAATAATCCTAGCCAATTGGTTTTGTCTGTGCAGGTACTCGCCGTTAGCTAGACGCGAACAACCGGAGATAATATGTCTGATGGACTCACCCGGTCGATGGCATGCCCGACACACGTCAACTGTACCGTCCTTCATAATATGTCTCCGGTAGTTATTCGTCAAGATAACTTCATCCATAATTGCACAGACGAAACCTTCGGTTTCCCCGAAAAGGTAACCGAAACGTAGCCAGGATACGAACGCTAAGAAATCTACACCGGGCTCATGAAGAGCCCGATAGAAGCGCCCGTGAAGCGCCTTGCTTTGCCATACTTCCTTGCGGTCATCTGTAGTAAGTATTACAGGTTTGCGCCAGTTCTCTTTAGCCATGGAGAGCGGGGTGAGCCCGTTGTCCACTGCACCACATCCTGGTGCATACCCACATCGGTTTTAAGAAAATATTCCCTGAGGCTGCACACCTCGCGGTTGTGGAGGGTCTTTGCATTTAGAAAGCCTCGACCCCCGCACTTCCGCGGGATGTACAGTCTCATCACCGATGAACGTGGGTGATGCATCCGGTTTGCGGTCAGGAGTGTACGGACCCTCCTGTCCAGGGCGTCCAGTTCGGTCTGAGTCCATTTGAGTATACCGAAAGAGTACATCAAAACCGGCATGACCCAACCATTGAAGGCGCGCACCTTGTTTCCGCCTGAAAGAAGACTAATTAATACCTTCTTCAGGCGACCAAAGAAGCGCTCCTTCAACGATTGCTTCATGTCAGCAACGTTGATGCCTAACGCTTCCGACATACCCAAATACTTATAGCTTTCAGCTGAGGAGAGGGATCTGAGGTGTATGGAGTCCGAGAGTTGGGTTCTCTCGGATTCCATAATCTCCCCTCGCTTTACATGCATGACTGCACATTTGTCCACACCAAATTCCATCCTGATGGCGCTACTGAATGTTTCAGTTATCTTCAGTAGCTCCATCAGTCGCAATCTGTTGGGGGCAAAGAGTTTCAAGTCATCCATGTAGAGGAGGTGAGATATGACCTGACCACCTCTCCTCAACCTACAGCCTAGGCCTGAATTCTCCAGCAGTGTGCTCAGAGGATTCAGGGCTAAGCAAAACCAAAGTGGACTTAAAGTGTCGCCCTGAAATATTCCCCGTTTAATCCATACAGGCTCGTCATTCCCCTGGATCTGTAGGCATCCTGGGTAGCGAAGGACCGTCCTCCATTGCCCCATACACGACATCAGGAAGGCGCGCAGAGTTGCATCTATCTTGTACAACTCCAGCACCCTCATGAGCCATGTATGTGGCACCGAGTCGTAGGCCTTCTTATAGTCTATCCAGCATGTCGACAGATCCTTGCGGGATCGACGAACCTGTTGGCTTATGGCCATGTCGATGAGGAGAAGCTCCTTAGTACCACGGGACCCGTTCCTACATCCATTTTGGGAGGGTGACATAATTGAATTACTGTCAATGTGTGTGTTCATTTTCGCTCTCAAAATGGCTGTAAGAAGTTTATAGACCGTCGACAAACATGTGATCGGTCTATAATTCTTGGGTTTCGCGGGACTACCTGACTTATGGCGCAGGTGGGTAACACCTGTTGTTAGAAACTGTGGTAGCGACCCAGACTCTAGGGCTGACTGGAATTGAGATGCCAGGCGAGTGTGTGAACTACTCAGCCATTTTAACCAAAAGTTGTGCAGTCCGTCCGGCCCCGGTGATTTCCAGTTCGGTAACGGACGGACTGCTCTGGCTACGTCTAATGGCGTAATTAGCACAGTATTCATTTCTGGTATAGTTTCACACACTCGCTCGACATCCTGCATCCAACCAGCCTCAGTGTGACAAACGGTCACCGACCAGATGCTGCGCCAGAATGCACTCGTGGTGGCATCATCCGGGCGGTGCACGTCCGTCACATTTTGTTCTGGTCGCTCCCAAGCTCTATATACCCACCTCTCATCGCTCTGGAACATGCGATTCTGCAAATATTGGTCAACCCGCCGCTTATACCGCCGAATACGGCTCGCCCATGCACAAACTTTCTGCTTCAGAAAGTCGATGCGCTCTGTGACACGGGACATGTATTCTTGAGGACTGATTCCAGTCCCCGAGAATGCCCGCCTCACAAAGCGCATCACTCGTGGTCGTGTATTTCCCTCCCTGAAGCAGTATAGTTTGCCGATGAGTACCCTGGCCCCATCGACACGTCGCTCGATTCTGTGCTGCCAGGCTGGTACGGCTGGTTTAGGTCGAGTAGCTCCGTCGCTGTTTGGAAACTTGACGTTAGCCAAACGACATGCCGCAACAGCTGCGCAATACAAGATCGAGTGAGTGTCAATGAGATCCTCGTTGCTCTCGAAAAAATTCGTAAGCTGCGAGTCCAAGGCACACACCAGCGCCCTATTTTTTTTGTGCATGGGTAGGCGTAGTAATCGGGGTCTAAGTTCGGTCGGAGTGTACCTATACTCGCGGAACGCATCCGCCAGTGCATTCCTCAATCGTTCGTTACACTGGCTATTTACTGTGGCAACCCTATCATCCTCCTCTTCAACACCATGATTGAACCGCAGCGGGATTGCATCAATATTTGACGCTTGTGCCGCGGTTTGTGCTCGAGTTGAGACGATGTGGTTGCTCAGTACCTCTGAGCGCAGCCTATCAAGTGCAGCATCGTCCAGCCTATGATTGCGCTGGATGACACGCACCTGATTCGACAGTCGTTGGGCCGAGACGTTGACGGTTGGCTCTAGTTCCTGGAACAGAGACAGCATCCTAACACGGTACGCAGTGAGGTTAGTTCCTCCCTCTGTAGACCCGTAATATGCGCGCATGACGTTCTCGTTCATAGACTGAGTCCATCTCATGCGCTGCACACAACCACATATTGTTATTATTTTTGTTGTTTTACACTTCTCGGGACCCTGGGGTCCCGGACCTTTGGAAGGCGTACGAGGGGCCGAAGCCAACTCGCAGGGGCCCCTTAGACAATTTTATATGGAATGAGGCACCAACCGACGATTATCCCTGTTTGCACTATGCAAGTGCACCCAAGGACAACCCCCGGTTGGTGTAGGAATATCGCAGAATATGGAAACAAATCTATTGGACTGTGGGTTTGGGTGGCTTAAGTTGACTAGTAACCTGGAACTATGGAAGGACTATGGCCCCTGCCTAATCAATGTTTTATATGTACACGGATAAAATGGCAGGGGGTGACTTGCACACTCAATAATGGGCCCCCGAAAACGGTCGCTAGCACAAAGTGTCGTAGCAACAAGAGGGCAACATGTCCTGAGGTGCTTAAGAGGAGTGGAGAGGTATTCCACAGCTATCAGGACAATCCCGGAAGTACGGTCAAGATCCCTACCAGCATTTTACTGGAATACTTCCTTCCTCCGAGCACGTTTGCTCTTGGGAATCTCCACTCAAGCCGGCCAACTAAGGCAAGAATGAGGTGGGAGCTCCGTTCTTCGTCAGTGTTCACTCCAGCCGGCCAATAAAGGCAAGCCAGAGGTGAGGAATACCTCTCCACTCCTCGGAGAGGTATTCCACAGCTATCAGGACAATCCCGGAAGTACGGTCAAGATCCCTACCAGCATTTTACTGGAATACTTCCTTCCTCCGAGCACGTTTGCTCTTGGGAATCTCCACTCAAGCCGGCCAACTAAGGCAAGAATGAGGTGGGAGCTCCGTTCTTCGTCAGTGTTCACTCCAGCCGGCCAATAAAGGCAAGCCAGAGGTGAGGAACAAGACTTCTCCCGAGAGATAGGGTCCGTGGGGTCGCTACTGCCCAACCGCTCGCTACATGCTGCCCTGCGGGTTTCTGTATCTCTCTTGGTCTGGCTCTTCATCCTAGACCTGTTCCGGCAAAGTAAACTCTACCGGCACAGACCTAGAATTCGGAGCGCGCAAGCCCCACCACGACGTCAACGTAGAGATACGGCGGTGGGGTTATTATTATTATATATTGTAATAAATGAAGAAATTATTTTATTTACACATTTGAATATTATGGAGCCACACGCCGCCATTTTCAAATTCAAATTAAAATTATTTATTTCAGACATGAGTGTTAGTACCAACAAAATAACGTAATAACTAGAGTTAGTAATAAGGAGATAAAACAAACAAAAATGAAATTAACTTGTATGGATTCCTACCCAGTGGCGCAGCAGAGGGGAGTCCCACCGATCTGAGAACACGCTCAGGAGACCATTGCACAGAGGTCTTTTTTCTCAATCTAGACGTTCAAAAATATTTCGAAAAAAAAAAAATTAAGTACATGTTATACTCACACCTGTGTCTCAAACGGTTAGATAGAGACTAGAAATCTATGTCTTTTACGATCCTGACACACCTGTTGTGCATCTTTCACATGAAGAAAATAAAATAAAAGAGAAAAATTATTACGAGCATGAATTTTGTAATTAGGCAAGAGATTTTTTTGCTTGCAACAGAGCACAGGTAATTATGACATGTTTTTGATGAATTACAGTAAAAAACAACAAATATAGGAAGCAAACATATAAAATCGCGAACATATAAAAAGCGTATCGTTTTACAAATAGACGTATGTGATGGTTCATCATATTCATTAAAATCACTATTGTCTGACAAGTACTTGAATACTGCATCGACTTTTCTTGAACCTTCTGTGTTTCGCCAGACGGTGAACAATTTTCGTCGTTTTACTCCGCCCGTGAGCTCTAAAAAAATAATAATAATTAAATGTGTGAATTTGCGCGGACAAAAACAAAAAGTTTGTTGACCTGGATAAGTTTACTAAACAAAAATGAGAATTTAAAGACCAATCATCATCAATCCCGAAATTCCGGATCGAATATCCAAACTAAATAAACATATTTTCCGTACAAAAAGTGGATTTTTCCGTCAAATAACTTAAAAATTAATATTCAAAAATTAAATTGACATGTTTTAATTACACATACCTGAACGTGTCGACTACATATCAAGCAGATTATAATTTCATACACTGTATCAAGTTGCACACGCTTTGAAGTTGGAGCGCGACTGACTGATACACGATACACAGCACGCGTAATAAAACACGTTGCAACTTGTCGCTCTGTCTTTTAGTAGACGAGTAGATAAATTAAAAAGCTATTGTCACTATGTTAACACCTCTATTAGGTGTTGTTTAATGTTTGTTTTATTCAAAAATGTTTCCGACGTTTTCATGCTTTTTGAACGTCTAGATAGGGAAAAAAGACCTTTGTGCGTTGGTAGTGGCGCGTAGCCGGCCGGCTATGGAGGCGGTCCTTTTCCTTATAATGGCGTAAAAATCGTCTGTACGCGCCTCCGCAAACATTGTGGACGCACTACAACGCCACGACATTCCCAACAGTATCCTAAACGCGTTATTATATTGGACACGCAGATCGCTGTATGCCCTCTGCGTATAACTGGTCCAAAGATAGCACGTGTAGAAAGATTGACAGAAAGCTTTGAAAAGAGTGACTTTAACTTGATTTGTACAACGTGCAAATCTTTGAACCAGCATGTTACATCGAACAGCCAACTACCTGCGCTCCCTTTCTATATCCATATTGTCCTTAAGACCATCAGTGACCCAATGACCCAAGTACTTAAACTTAGTTACCCATGGTAAAGGAGTGCCACAGAGCGAGACACCGGGAACATCACAATAGTTCGCTCTTCTTAACATTGTACTTGAGCCCATGGGACACTGCATAGGACTCACAAATAGCCACCAGTTTCCTCAAAGCGCCGATCGATGGGCTTAGCAGCACCATGTCATCCGCATAACTAATATTATACAAACAAACGTTGTCAATATGACATCCAACTTTGGTGCTGCTAAGCTCACCGATTAGCCGGTTTATGTACAAATTGAAGAGGCGTGGTGAACTTAACCCCCCCTGCCACACCCCGCACTCCAGGTCGTACACATCCGACTGAGCCTCCACCCATCTGACACTATTCCTCTGGTGGTAGTACCAGTAATGACACAAGGATGTAATTTCATTCGGTAGTGTTGTATCACTCCGCAACTTATCCCATAGTACGACACTAGGTCGAACGCTTTTGACAGGTCCAAAAAACAAGCAAAAACAGGTGTTTTTCGGGAAGTATAATATTGAACAGTTTGCTTGAGACACAGAATGGCACTTTCCGTGGATAAACCAGATTTAAAGCCAAATTGCGCGTTATGGAGTTTATCAGCCAACTGTTGATCAAGCAAACTGTCCAAGACCTTGGCGACTATCGTGGCCAACGAAATAGGCCTGTAATTGGACACGTCAGAAACGTCTCCTGTCCTGTCCTTAATAATCGGAACTACCACTGTACGCATAAGATCCTGTGGCAAGTAACGGTGACTGAGACATAAATTAAAAAGAAGAGCAAGAACCCTATACAGGTGAGGCCCCGCATACTTCAGGTGCTCGACGTTAAGGCCGTCGTGGCCGGGCGATTTACCTTTTGTCATTTTCTTCGTCCGTCCGTTCATTAGTTTTTTCGTTTTTGTTTTTTTTTTTAATATAGCCTAAGTCACTCGGAATGATGTAAGGATTCTAACGATACCACATACATCCTTTGTTCAGACATTTAAAAGTTATGGTGGAACAAAGAAACTCACATACCCTACTTACATACATACAAGAACCCTGAAAACATTATACTCCTTTTTGGGCAGTCGTGTAATAATTAAGCTGGTTTCTATAGAGCTTAAGAAAACGATTATTTTAGCAGAATATATGTTTTCGGAAACTTTGTATTTTTTCGGGAGTTTGGTTTTATTTTGGAAATTTAGTTTTTTATATTTCGTAGAATTGTAATTTGAATAAGCTCATGTTTATTTGATAAATTCAACATTTTTTGTCGGTTAACTTTGTATTAATTTTTCGGTAATTCATTTTAACACAGCTTAGTTAGTATTACAGTCAACCTCAGATAGTTGGAAGTTAATTTGTTTTTCGGAAGCTATTTTAATAATACCTTTAGGATATCGAGAACACAGGTGGCGTTCTGTAGTTTCTGCCAACCCCCAGAGGGCGTGAGTTTATGTATGTTTATGTTAAAAATATATTGATTATTTGCTAATACGCCACATATTTATTTCAGGCTGGAAAATGGCGTATAGAGGGCAGTGTTCCAATGCATTTGCTCCATATAACCCCGAATTAAGTCCCGAGAGAGTGAAAACGTTTATCAAGCAATTTCACCCATCGTGATCGTGATCGGTTAAACTGAATTCAAAGTTAAAAATTCAAAAGTAATTTATTCAAACTAGGCTGACAATCAGCACTTTTCGAACGTCAGAATTATATAAGACAGTCCCTCAAAAACGCCCACCCTTCACCACTTCCTAGTGCTTTAGCTGGGAAGAAGTGGCGCAACAAACTCTCCAGCAGCACAGCTGATTTAATTATGATCTAAATATTTATTTTTATAGACATAAATTAGATTTAATCATGATTTGTTTGGTTGCTTGTGCGTGCATCCTGATTAAATGTATTATGTCTATAAAATATCTTTGCTGGGTTATTTCATTTAACCACCACAAAAAATCCACCCTAAAGTGGATACTCGGAAACGTTTGTCCGAGAATTCACCCTAGGCCTAGTTGGATAAACAGAATTAATAGGCTTCATAGGTGGGTAAACGAAATGACCCGCTTTGCTAAACAGTGTTTATAAATTCAAGTCGTTCAAGAATTCAAAATAGTTTTTTAAATAATGTGTGCTTCAGGGCTGCTTAAAAAAAAAAAAACAAATTCAAAATCATTTAATTGCTAATATGGGTAATGACATAAAGTTGTTAAAAAAAATAGAGCATAGTTCAACCATATTACGCCTTAAGGCATGCAAAATCAGAAGCTTTAACTGTATCAAAATCCATTTAGTTATAAACCAATCCATGATAAACGCAAACAGTAAAAAAAATTTGATAATACTTAATTGAATTACTTACTAAGAACTTACTAACTTATGAAGAATGACTTATATCTATATGAAGACAAATCACTTAATTCGTTCCTAATTCTGACTTACTTTAAATTGTCTTTACTCGTACTTAGTTCAGATATGGATTTACCGCCATTTTTAACTTTAATATGAATAAATTTATAACGATTAATTTTGTTTTTCATAATTTTAAGCTCTTGTCCGATAAAAGGTTGATAAAAGGACACAGCGGATCGCTAGGTAACGACGCAGCTGACGAACTTGCTAGACGAGGATCTAGCTCGGCAGTCTGTGGACCTCAGCCTATCGTACCAATCCCCTTCAACCAAATACGCAGGTGGCTACAGGAGTTCACCCACACACAAGCGGAGAACTGGTGGACCTCGACACTGGACTGCAGGCAGTCCAAGGAAGCCTTGCCATCCTTGGATAGCAGGCTAACCAGGCGTTTATTACGCCTGGACAGGAATGGCCTGCGCCTGGTGACAGGGACCATCACGGGACACTGCTCGCTAAACAAACGCTTCCACACAATAGGCATAACGGACAGCCCTCTGTGCAGGGCGTGCAAAGAGGCTGACGAAACCGTAGCGCACGTGACACGCACACGTGGCACGTGTTTTTGAAAGCTCAGGTGTCACCCAGATTAGAACAGAAACCCTCGGGTCACCCAGATCTTACACAGATGTTCTGAACAGACCAGGAGATTTTATTAGCTTCTGGAGGGGTGGGTTGGTTGGAATAACCACCTAATGGCCGCCATGGCACACGCAAAATAGGCCTTCTTACGGACTAAGTGCGGAAACCAAACCCTATAACATAGAACTTAGCTCTTGTCCGTCCGTCAGTCTATCTGTCAGCGGGCTCTATCTCATGAAGCGTAATAGGTAGTACCGTAACAGATGAAATTTTCACAGATTGTGCATTTCTATTGCCGCTATAATAACAAATAATAAAAACCGGCCAAGTGTATGTCGGACCACGCACAATGTAGGGTTCCGTAGTTGGGATGAATTTATCCAAAGAACAAACTCAACTTTGTAATTGAAAGACATGTTCTCCCATACGGAATATATGGGAGAACATGTTTTTGCAACCGCAAATGTAAGTTGGTCGATTTTACTCGTTAACTTGTAAAGCCTACTTAGCTATGATAGTTTTCTTATTAATTTCTTTATATACACCGTGAAATTTGAATCACAGTTTTGCTAGAACAAACGTTGTTCAGAACATGGTCTACTAGCATTCTACAGCATTTAATAAAAAAATAAAAAATAATTGGTTTATTAAAAAACACAAAGACAAAGTTTAAAATGTTGAGATTATCATTACTCCCTACAACACAGATACTGCGATGCTCGCGTATCAAAGTATTTTCATATTAAGCCCACGGTAGGTACGAAAATTTTATGAGTTATGAGTTAACTAAAAGTGAGGCGTTATTAGAACAAACATTCTAACTACATTCTTCTACTCCTACTCCTTCAGTGTGCACGCGGTTCGGTTGTGAAATTCACTTCCGCCTGACATTAGGGACTGCCAAACTGTTGCGGTTTTTAAAAGAAGACTGAAAGAACACTATCTTTCCATTTCGTCATAGTTGCATAATTATGTATTTATTATTTTATAAAGTAGTTTTATCTATTTTAGTGATATGTATTTAAGAAGTATGTATATTCTCATGTTGTATGTTTATATTTAAATTAGTGTATAGTTAAGTTTTTTATTTTATGTATTCTGTTTTCTCTTCTACTCTTACACACGTTGTCTACATCTCTTTAACTACTTTCCTATCGCAGGTATGCTGGAAGAGATTTCTATAGAAATAAGCATCACCTTTGTACGTATTTTTCTGTTCCTTTCTTCTTATCTGTTTATATGTGTGTACATAAATTGTTAAATAAGTAAACATTTACAAATAATTAATTAAACAAAATTTCCATACATAAAAATGACCGAATCTTTTTGTTTCGCGGGCCGATTTTCATGAACTAAACGTGACAAATGGTTTTAAGTTTAGACCTTTCATTTAAGACTAAAACTAAAGATACATCTTTACAAACAAAAAAGTGAGTTTAAAAGTTACGTAATTATGAAAATTTCCTTCTAAAGGACCATGGGGGATTTTGTATGGACCCCGTCCCCACCTCCAACAGTCATAGGATACGTGTCAATATGTTTATAAGGATCCAGAAAAAGACTTACTGTCTTTTTCAATTGCAAAACCAATGGGTTTTTTTTTTTTTTACCAAAAATCTTTTCGTTTAGTCTAACCTAACCTAACAGTGATAAACTGGTCTTGGATTTTGAAGGTCACATGGAACTCCTCAATGATGAACAGCATTTGTGTATTGTTGTGATTGGGTAATTGTATAAAAGAAAAAAAAAAACAGCTAGTTAGGTTAGGTTAGATTCGGCTGCGGTGTCGCAGGTGTTGGGTCGCATACGACGCCTGGGCCTGGAGGTGGCTCTCAATAAGTCGGAGGCCGTGGTCTATCATGGCCCTCGGCGAGCGCCACCGCCGGGATCACACGTCGTGGTCGGAGGGGTCCAAATTGATGTCGAGTCCACCATGAAGTACCTGGGACTGGTGGGACTTCGGCCCCCACTTTCGGCAACTGACGCCCAAGTTGATGGGCGCCGCAGGTGCGTTGTCGACGCTGCTTCCCAATCTGGGGGGCCCGAGCACCGCCTGTAGGCGATTGTACTTGGGGATCGTGCGATCCATGGCCCTGTACGGGGCCCCGGTGTGGGCTTCTGACTTGACGGCCGGCAGCATCGTTATACTGCGAAAATCGCAGAGGGCGATGGCCGTTAGAGCTATCAGGGGGTATCGCACGATCTCCTACGAGGCGGCTTGTGCACTGGTTGGATCCCCGCCCTGGGACCCAGAAGCGAGAGCCCTCGCTTCACTGCACCGGTGGCGCGAGGAGGCGCGAACGCGGGGAGGTGGCCCGATGCAGCGTGAGATTGAGCTTCGTCGGTCTCAGCTCCGCGAGGTCCTGGTGACGGAATGGCGGGACAGGCTTCTGCGCCCTACCGCCGGCCTCGCTACCGTCGACGCGATCCGACCAGTGCTCGACGAATGGCTCGGGAGGAGGCACGGTTCCCTGTCGTTTCGGGCGCCGCAGGTGCTCTCGGGGCATGGCTGCTTCGGGAAGTACCTGTGTCGCATAAACAGGGAGCCGGACGCTCGGTGCCATCACTGCACCCACTGTCGGGAGGACACGGCACAGCATACACTGGCAGAGTGTACCGCATGGGAGGAGCCGTGCCGTGCCCTCGTATCTGAAGTCGGAGCTGACCTGGCGCTGCCGGCTGTCGCTTGTTCGATGGTCGGGAGTGCCGAGTCGTGGGATGCGGTGATCTCCTTCTGCGAAACTACGGTTTCACTGCTGCGGAAAGGGAGAGGGAGATTGAGACCACTCTCCTGATCCGTAGCAGGCGGACTGAGCGTCGGCGGAGGGCGGACAACGCCCTCTTCCGGCCCCCGTAAAGAGATCCGGAGGGACGGCGGACTCGGGGACGTCCGCCGCCCCCCATCCAGCAGGACCCGAGGTGGCGGCGCGTAGTGTTCCACGTGCGCTCCTATTTGACGTCGCGGGGGGAGTCTCACACCTCACTCCCTCCGCGGGTATGAAGTGGCCCGCAAGAGCGGGCGCCGCACCAGTCGGAGATCATAGAAGGTACACTAGATCTCATGATCTCCGGCCCAAGTGTTGGAAGGGAACACCGGTGTGGTTTTTAGTCATTAGGAGTCTGATAGACTCCTTCGCCCGCCCCAGGTGTTCCCTTCCCACACTTGGACACGTGTAGAACACTACGCGCCACCACCTCGAGTCCTGCTGGACGGGGGGCGGCGGACGTTCCCAAGTCCGCCGTCCTTCCAGACCTGTTTACGGGGGCTGGAAGAGGGCCTCCGCCGACGCCCGGTCCACCTGCTATGGATCAGGAGAGTGGTCTCAATCTGCCTCTCTCTTTCCGTGGCCTCCTTCTGCGAAATTACTGTTTCATAGAAGGAGATTATCGCATCCCACGACTCGGCGCTCCCGACCATCGTACGTACGATAGCCGGCAGCGACAGGTCGGCTCCGACTTCTGATACGAGGGCACGGCTTGGCTCCTCCCATGCGGTACACTCTGCCAGTGTATGCCATGCCGTGTCCTCCCGGCAGTGGGTGGAGTAATGGCATCGGCATCCGGCTCCCTGTTTATGTGACACAGGTACTTCTCGAAGCAGCCATGACCTGAGAGCACCTGGGTCGCCCGAAACGAAGCTCGATCTCACGCTAGATCGGCTCACTGCCTTGCGTTCGCGCCTCCTCGCGTCACCAGTGCAGTGAAGCGAGGGCTCTTGCTTCTAGGTCCCAGGGCGGGGATCCGGCCAGTGCACAAGCCGCCTCGTAGGAGATCGTGCGATACCCCCTGATAGCTCTGACGGCCATCGCCCTTTGCGGTTTTCGCAGTATTGCGGGCCCCGTCGCCCAATCCCCAAGTACAACCGCCTACAGACGGTCCTCAAGCCCCCTACATTGGGAAGCAGCGTCGACAATGCACCCGCGGCGCCTATCAACTTAGGCGTCAGTTGCCAAAAGTGAGGGCCGAAGTGAACCGGCTGTCGAGCACCAGTCTCAGGTACTTCATGTGGACTCGACAGTAATTCGGGCCCCCCCGACCACGACGTGTGATCCCGGCGGTGGCGCTCGCCGAGGGCCATGAAAGACCACGGCCTCCGACTTATTGAGAGCCACCTCCAGGCCCAGGCGTCTTATGCGACCCAACACCTGCGACACCGCAGCCGAATCCAACCTAACCTAACTAGCTGTTTTTTTTTTTCTTTTATCCAATTACCCAATCACAACGCCGGGGCTGCGAAAGACCACGGCCTCCGACTTATTGAGAGCCACGTCCAGGCCCGGGCATCGTATGTGATCCACCAACTGTGAGATTGCAGCTGTCGCCAGCAACGCTGCCTCCCATTGTGAACTCTCCCGGGCCGTGACTAGCGTTTCGTCCGCGTAACACGTCAGTACCCAGTCATAACCGATTTTCCACAAGAGCAGGCCCAGGACCAAGCCCTGTGGAACACCGCACGACTTATCGCGCTGGCTCCCATAGTTGCGTCCCCTGTAAATGACACACCTTTCCACCAAAACCTAACCTAAGCTAACCTAACCTTACCTAACAGTGATCAATTGATCTTGGATTTTCAAGTAAAGTACATGGAACTGCTCAACGATGAACAGCATCACCGTATTCTTGTGATTGGGTAATTATCCAAAAAATATCAAATAAAAAAAATATCAAAGAAAACAGCTGGTTAGGTTAGGCTAACCTAACCTAACAAAGGCATCAGAGAAAAAAAATGGTCTCTGGTAAAAAAAGGCCTTATTGAATGAGAACCATAGTTAGGTTGCTGGCTTTTGGCTATACCAAATATTTAAATGTAAAAAAATGCTAATATTGAATAAAAAAGTAATATTCCAGGTAAACCCTACATATTCGAAGAATGTCGCCGTAGTAAAAAAAAATCTAACCCATCAGACGCTTCGAATGACACTAGTTTCAAACTTGTTGGAGGGTGGAACGTTTCTTCTCATTGAATGCTAATATTGAATGCTAATAATATTGAATAAAAAAGTTATATTCCCGGTAAACCCCACATATTCGAAGAATGTCGCCAAAGTAAAAAAAAATCTAACCCATCGGACGCTTCGAATGACACTAGTTTCAAACTTGTTGGAGGGTGGGACGTTTCTTCTAATTGAATGCTAATATTGAATAAAAAAGTAATATTTCCGGTAAACCCCACATATTCGAAGAATGTCGCCGTAGTAAAAAAAAATCTAACCCATCAGACGCTTCGAATGACACTAGTTTCAACGGGACGTTTCTTCCCATTGTCCTTTACTTTTAAAACTGTTAATGGATCAAAATAAGTATTTTAACACGAACCTAATAAGAATCTAGGTAATATGAATCTAACTAAGATCACAACATAATAACAGTTATCTGTGCACCAAGACAACTTTGACTCCAATTTCCCTTCATTCTTATCGGGCTTATGACCCGCCAAAAATTCAAGCTGAAGTTAATTATTAGTTTTGGTAAGTAAAGTAGGTACCTACCTAATTAGTTACTTTCTTACATCACAGTTCAGAATATAGGTACAAAATTGCACACAAAACGCATCATATCCAACACCACTCCACATTAAAATAATTAGAACACTTAGAACTGATTTTCACAAAAAAACGCGCGATACGTGCCTGTGACGTAAGTACATCGGATGCGCACGTGTGTCCCGCTCAAGAGATTTCGGTAGACTGGCTACCGCTCGGGCAGCGGGGGCGGCCGGCGTCAGTCAACAAAAGAAATGGGCGAGACGATGTTTCGCGCGATTGCATGTCATTGGCTAATGATTTATTTGTATTTCGGCCCGCATTGGCTGGACATCCTTGTAGTCCACGTGGACCTTTCATAACTCTTTTGAATGCCATATCATGATATCACTACCGCGATGAGTAATTTGATGTTACGGTTAATGAAAGAAAAAGAAAAGAAAGAAAGAAAATACATTTATTTAGCACAGACAAAAAGGCACACAACACAACATAATTATAACACAAGTAAAAGATAGAAATAAAAAAGGAAATAAAAAACAGTGTGTAAAATAATAATTTAACATGAAAGTTAGTGTGCGCGGCTGCGCCAAATAAGCCCAGTTCAGCAAAAATGCCAGACTAGTGCCTGACGCTGGTTTTCAACTGGACCTGAAATGTGAGGTGACGGATGTAAATCAATTTTATACTACAAAGTGTGTGTGTGTGTGTATGTATATATATAATATATAAAATAAATTAGTGTAATAATAATAACGAATATTCCAATACATTTTGTGAAATAAAATAAAATTGTAAAATAACAAAACAAAAAGAAACTGACAAATAAATGAGACGGACGCATGTTATATCTTTCGAAACAAACAAAAACCTGTTTTGAACGTTACCAGACTTCCACGTTCCAACAAATGTAACTTATTAAGCACTTAGATACATATACATATAAATATTATATAATTGACACATTTAGTGTGACCATATCCAACTTCCACTGCGTATCTATGAAGTACTGCCGTAAACGTCGTCTAAAAGCGCCTATTGTGTAAATAACTCTAATCGGTGGTGGCAGGTTGTTCCATATTTTGAAGGCCGCATAACGAAAGCTGCCTCTAAAAGCGGCTGTACCCTGAGACTGAGTCGAGAGTTGTTGTGAGCATTGCCTTCTTCCGCATTCCCGTCTACTCGTAACCCAGCTTAGCTTGTTATACAAGTAGTCTGGTTTCTGATATTTAACCACACCAAACAGAAGGCAAGCCAAGTGCAGTTTGCGTCTGGACTTAATTTTCAGATAAAATGCTTGTTCAGGAAGGGTGTTACATGACTTCTGCGAGGAATACTGTAACAAAACCGAGCACAAGCGTTTTGTACCCTTTGGATGAGGCGGTCTGTACAAGCTAATAGGCTCGGACCGTACACTGTGTCAGCGTAGTTCAACCTAGATAGAATCAGAGTTTCCGCAAGCTGTTCCCGTAGTGTTTCGGATAAGTAAGGCCTAATCTTGTACAAAACTTTCAGGCGGTAAAAGCAGTTTCTTACCGAGTCGGCTACATGTTTTTCGAAATGAAGGTCTTTATTCAAAATAAGACCAAGATTCCGCGCCTCATATACTCTGTCAATTGGTTCGCCCATTAGCTCCAGGTGTAACGTTGCGGGTAATTTAGCTAATTGCTGTCTCGTGCCAAATACCATGTATTTGGTTTTGGTTGGGTTTAGCGATAAGCAATTCTCTTCAGACCAGTCGGCGATTCTACGTAGGTCATCGTTTAGGTCTTTAATGGCACTATCGTACTCATCTGGTCTAAATAAATCTCTGATATGTAAAGTTGGACGTCATCGGCGTTTATGTGGTAATTGCACCTCTGGAGGCATTTAATTAGATCTGCACAATAGATAATAAAGATGATTGGGCCCAATATAGATCCCTGGGGAACCCCTCTCTCAATGGAAGCAAGAGTCGATGTAAGAGCAGTACTGTCGTTCGTTTGTTCGTTATCGTTGTTTCTTATCGATAAAGTAGCTGCGGAACCATTGCGCTGTGTGCGTTACCCAGGCCAGATGTTGTCGAAAATGGTCATTTGAATCTAATAGATAATTAGTTTTGCGGCTTCTGTAATTGTTGCGCACATTTTTAAATTTGTTGCGCTTATAGTTTTTTAATTATTTCACAAAAACATTTCCTGCTGGGGTAACGTTATCCCAGCCAGACCTTTTTCTTTCTAATGGGAATATTTAAATAAATACTAGCTATAAAATTAGTTGTCTAGATGAAGTAAATGTTGTGCCTTATTTTGTATTTGTTCTTTCATCGGTTGCGAAGTTATTCGAGATTTTGCTGGGGTAACGTTTTTGGTTTTGCTAGATCTTTGAAACGGTTAAGCGGATTCTTATCATATTTTGTACATGACTTCTTAGGATTTACTTTACATTTGTTCTGCAATAAGAAAAACAAAATAATGCATACTTTAAAGGTTATTTCATTAAATAGAAAAACACTTCAATTGGTTCCAGCACTCTCAATAAGAGGTCTAAAGACTTACTTTAAACGTTATTTTAAAGCTTGTAAATGCCTTCAAATGTATGTGAAGTTTCATTAGTATCCTGTAAGTATTTAACAAGTTATGATGATATTCAGTTCTTCACGAGCACGGTATTGATGCGCGCGGTGTTATTTGGCCACTGGATTGGATATATGAACTGAATGTTATATCAATTATTGTTGTTTAGTTCAGTTGTATATCAGTAAAATTTCAGCGTAGTACATTGGATAATTAATGAGATAATACGATTAAAGTCATTAGGAAGTGAATGACCGAGGTAACCCGACCAAGTTTAGGTGGTTACGAAAAAGCGAAATCGCAGAACATTATGCTATCTTTAGAAATGTTTAGTATAATACACCTTACAATTTCGGTACAGACGCGTACACTGTTAAATACATAATAATATAATAATATCTGTACTATGAAAACATTATTATTATCTTCCAGTTGCACATACTTATCAAAAATCCCCGATATAACATGTCGTTCGGTGGGACGCGAAAGGGGTGGGGTGAAGGGGTAATTCATTGTTTGCATAACGCACTAAACATGCTCCATAATCACATAATTCATCTTGTAGAGTGCGCGTGCGCTTCGGTAGTTCCGTTTCCTGTTTTTGCAAATATTTATCGAGTGCGTGAGAGCTAAATGAGACAACAAAACAGTAGGACTAACTGTGAGCATTTTACTACATTGTGATATCATTTATATAAGTAGGTATTAGTAGACATACGTAAGTTTAGAGTTAACTGAAAAAAGTCATTATATATAATTTATTGTCTGTGATCATTACACATTCCAATATGTGTATATTTAAATAAAAACTGTAACTGTGTACCTACTGTGTATACTGAAATCTATAATTGAAATAAAAAGTATTAGAAAATTTCAAAATAGCAAAATTACTGTCTGTAATTTTAATCTGTGATTGTTTTTAAGTATAAGTTTATTAATACTTTAAAAGTTCAGTTGAAATGATTATTTTACCTGTTAATAAAAATTCTTTAATAAACATGTAGTTTTTTTTAAACTTGTGTACATGTCTGTACTAAATTTGTAACACTATCCTACATATTTTAGAAGGTGCCATAATGTTCTGCGATTTCGCTTTTTCGTAACCACCTAAACTTGGTCGGGTTACCTCGGTCATTCACTTCCTAATGACTTTAATCGTATTATCTCATTAATTATCCAATGTACTACGCTGAAATTTTACTGATATACAACTGAACTAAACAACTAATAATTGATATAACATTCAGTTCATATATCCAATCCAGTGGCCAAATAACACCGCGCGCATCAAGACCGTGCTCGTGAAGAACTGGATATCATCATAACTTGTTAAATACTTACAGGATACTAATGAAACTTCACATACATTTGAAGGCATTTACAAGCTTTAAAATAACGTTTAAAGTAAGTCTTTAGACCTCTTATTGAGAGTGCTGGAACCAATTGAAGTGTTTTTCTATTTAATGAAATAACCTTTAAACTATGCATTATTTTGTTTTTTTTATTGCAGAACAAATGTAAAGTAAATCCTAAGAAGTCATGTACAAAATATGATAAGAATCCGCTTAACCGTTTCAAAGATCTAGCAAAACCAAAAACGTTACCCCAGCAAAATCTCGAATAACTTCGCAACCGATGAAAGAACAAATACAAAATAAGGCACAACATTTACTTCATCTAGACAACTAATTTTATAGCTAGTATTTATTTAAATATTCCCATTAGAAAGAAAAAGGTCTGGCTGGGATAACGTTACCCCAGCAGGAAATGTTTTTGTGAAATAATTAAAAAACTATAAGCGCAACAAATTTAAAAATGTGCGCAACAATTACAGAAGCCGCAAAACTAATTATCTATTAGATTCAAATGACCATTTTCGACAACATCTGGCCTGGGTAACGCACACCATTGCGCTGGAGTCAAATCCGTATTAATAATAGCTTTGACAATAATAACGGGATATTGATTGCATCAAATGCCCGGGAAAAATCCAGCAAGACTAGCAACGAACACATTCCCTTATCTTGGGCTGATAAAAGATTATCAGTAACATCCAATAGGGCAGTGGCAGTACTGCGCTGTTTTCTAAAACCAGACTGTAAATCCAGTAACACGTTATTTTGTTCTAGAAAATGCGTTAATTGGTGGCTGACGACTTTCTCCAATACCTTAGACAAACACGGCAAAATGCTAATAGGGCGTAGGTCTTTTACTTCCATTGGATTGGCATTTTTTGGCAAGGGCCTAACGGAAACAATTTTCCATTGGTCAGGGAAAGTTGACGTCACTATTGAGCAGTTTACAATGTTGGAGATAATACGAGAAATGTCATTATGTTCCACTGGATTGATTTTGAAAATTGCTTCACCGTGTCTATGGTTCTCGAAATACGTCATAAGTATCATGCTTGCAACAAGGTTACCGGGGACTATCAAAAAAGTATCATTAATAAGATCTGGATCTGTAAAATGAGACGGAAAGTCTTGTCTGGGTGATATTGTGGATTTGAGATTTTTCCATAATAATTTAGGGTTTTAAGCTATTGCATAGCTTTTATCGCGGGCTTTGAGCGCGGCGACCGAATCAAGAAATTCCGTAACGCCTACCATGTAATGACGGTTCCCATGACAACGTGATTTTGTCATGGGAAACGTGATGTTGTCATGGAAATGTAATTTTTGTTTTATGTCATCACGTCATCATCCCAAGTGTAGCGTTGACAAATAGGAAGTATGGAGGTTACAAATGCTATGCAATAGCTTTACCGCGGCAGTCCCCGAGTGCCACACGTTTTTTATTTTATTTTATTGTTTATGTTATGCTTGAAGAACGCAACTTTTTCATTGTACAAAGAATTTAACACTAAGGACTTTAACTCTTTGTAGTATTCTTTTTTAGAATCTGACTTCGATTTCCTGGAGCAAGTTAAAGCATTGTCCCGTAAACGCATCATGAGTTTAATCGTATCAGTAATCCACGGATAAAACTTTTCCTTGACGGTAAATGTTTTGATCGGTGCGTGAACATCGAACAGTGAAAGTATGTGGGAGTTAAATACATGCACCATGTCATTTACATTGTCAAGCAAGGAAATTCTTTCAAGACATAAAAGCAACAAGTCCATATTAAAGCTATCCATGCATACATTTTTAAGTGGCCTAAATTTTACTACGTATGGTTTAAACTTATCACGTTTTACGTGAAATTCCCCAACTATTATAGAATGACCGTTTAATGAACCGAAAGATTCCACTGACGTGTATCTCGCTCTTAGGTCAGTACACAGGAGATCGATGAGAGTTTCACTGGAGGCTGTGAAGTGAGTAGGAGAAGTGACCAATTGAGTAAGACTGAGGCTATTCAGAAACTCGTTAGTTTTTTTTGTCTTTATGCAGCTTGTGTCCAGCATGTTAACATTAAAATTACCTTGTGTAAGAGCTCAGAAAAACAAGGTAAAATAAGTATAAAATATTTAATTAAAAATATACGTATGCAGTACAAGAAAATGTTAGGTAGGTGCTAAGCCGTTGGTGTCCGCCAGAAAAGAGAACGCAAGCCTCGGTGCAACATGCCAGCTAGGCGAACCGCCCGCGCGTTGCTATATTCACAGTTGTCAACTTCATGACGGGTCTCGAGCGCCATCTATCGCCTTACAGTCGGCCTTCCTGATACAGCTGCACGCCCCGCGTAGCTCTCGCCCCTTGGTGTTGATGACGGCACAGCTCGCTCACCAACTCACGATGCGGCGACGACACGGTGAGATTGGCATCTTAATGCCAGCCTGAACTGACTTCTGAATGTCAGTGCAATTGACGTCTTAATGTCAACATGAACTGACGTCTTAATGTCAACATGAACTGACGTCTTAATGTCAACATGAACTGACGTATGAATGTCAGTATTTGACGTCTTAATGTCAGTGTGATTGACGTCTTAATGTCAACTTGAACTGGCGTCTAAATGTCAGTGTGTGGGTTTCTGAATGCCAATTTCAACTGACTTCACTGTCAGTATGACTAACTTCTTAATGTTTACATAACCCAATCTAAATTAAAACCGATTGTGGTTATAATGATGGCTTACCCCCCAGGGTCCACATCATAAATGTCGTGTCACAGTAGCCTCCTAAGGCATTGTCTTCCTTCTAAAGGAACGACACACGACTAATTATCAAGAATACAACCTCTTAAGGCTAGATGTATTATTGAATTTATTTGTATAATAATTATACAACGCTTCTGAAGGCTAGCGCTATTGAAACAAAGATCGATCATAAATAATTTTTAATATCAACATTTACTAAAAATGGATCCATTTAACAATTTTTTTTTAATGAGCACTAATCAAATGAAATAAATCGTCCTGAACAACATTACTTTTATTTATTCTTTAGGTACTCAGAATTAGGATTATCTGACTCATCAGAACTATTTATTATATTGGAAAAGCTTTAACTTATCCCTGGCCAAGACATTTTCTTAAAGTCGACCACGGTTACGCGTACTCTTAATCACGTACCGATCGTGAGGCAGGACCTTAATAATTTTATATGGCCCGTCAAAACGCGGCATAAGTTTAACACTGCGTAAACCCTTACGAATGATCTTTCTTTCGGCAAAAACTAGATCACCTATCTTAAAAGGAGCTTCATAACGCCGTTTTTGATCATACTTGTCCTTTGCCTGCTGAGACAATTTAGCTGATCGTTTGGCAGCAACTTCCCTCAACTTGTCTAAATTCGGTGATCTATCGGGCACAACAATATCGCAGAGTACGAGTCTAGGTCGAAACCCATAAAGAAGTTCTAATAGAGTTACCCGTACTATTATTTTATGTTAGAGTTTAATCCTAACTACCTTAGGCAAGTATTTCTCCCAGTCATTTTGGTCATCACTAACGTATGCTACAAGGGCGTCAAATATAGTCCGATTAAAACGTTCTATCTGCCCATTCGCCCTGGGACTAGCGACCGCCGTCATGACATGCTTTATTTACCTTTGAGTGCATTACTCTTTGAAGTCTTTGCAGCTAAAAGCTTTGCCTCGGTCGCTTATTATACGACTTGGTGGTGTACCAAAAGTTTTAATTAATTGGTCAAACGTCTGCAACACATATTTACAACTGACGTCACGAATAGCTTCGATCCATAAAAACCTCGTGAAGGCATCTATTATTGCCAGAATGTGCATTTTGCCTAATGGGCTTTTACAGAATGGGCCAACATGGTCTACATGAACTGTGTGAAAAGGTACGGCCACCTTTTCAATATTGGATGTAACAAGCCCACACGACGGCCAGTTGATTTTTTTGCATATTGACATGATATACAACCACGAGTGTACTTTTGGATAAACCGACGCATTACGTGAAACCAGTACTTTGACCTTATGGCATTGTAAGTTTTATTAAAATTAACGTGACCGTTATTATCATGGAAACTTTGAACGAGAGACCAACGTGACATTCGCGGAATGACTACATTTTGACCATTTCCAAGTCCAACTTTCCTAAATATTTCATTCTGAAACAAGAAATCTTTAGCCAAGCCATTAGTTATGCCCTTCGCAACCTAATCCTTCAAGTGGTCCAGAGGCCACGCAACGAGTCGTCATCCTGCTGCACACATTCAATTAGGTCTTTTTCAATACAGCGCATTACTGAATTCACAGGATTACGACTCAGCGCATCCACGTGAGTCATGGATTTGCCGGCACGATACTCAACAGTAAAGTCAAAGCCTTGGACTTCAAGCCACCACCCGATACGGGGAGAGAAATCACGTTTGCGCGTAATGCGCTACAATTGGTTACTAAAACAAATTTTAAACCTGACAGGTATACCTTAAACTTTTTCAGGCTCATGACAACAGCCAACGTCTCTAGTTAGAAACTGTGATACTTTTGTTCGACAGGCGTAGCCTGTCTACTCGCATATACGACTGGTTTCCACGCACCGTTCGGCTGCTTCTGAAGCAATATTCCACCGAAGCCTATTTTGGATGCATCTGTATGAATTTGGGTTTCATAATCCGGATTAAACAACGCCAACACTGGTTGTTTTACTAAAATTGATTAAATGCAGTGGAATGCAAGAGACTGTTCGTCACCCCATATACCCATGGTTGGTCCTTTTTGGTGAGGATAGTGATAGGACGAGCGCGGCTAGAAAAATTAGACACTTACTTCCTAAAATAATTTGCCAGACCCATAAACTGACGTACTTGGTGTACACCAAGTACGTCAGTTTATGGGTCTTTCCAGGCACAGCAGAGTCATGAACTGCAGTGAACTTATACTTGGACGGCCTAACTTCGCCATTACACACCTCGTGCCCTAAATACTCTATACTTGAAACTAAGAAAGAGCACTTGTCTAACCTGAGCGTCACATTAGCATTGTTTTCTCCAAACGGATTTGAGACGGTACAATGTATCATCGTAATTTTCAGCGTAAACGAGCGTATTGGAAACCAACCAAAAATATTGTCCATTACGCGCTAAAACACTGACGGTGCATTCACCAATTCAGAACTCATACGCGTATACTGGTAGTGCCCATCCGGTGTTATGAACGCTGTATACTGTTTACTATCATCAGCAATTTGAATGCAATGATAGGCTGATTTAATTTATCAAGACAAGTGAAAACGCGTTGTTTGGATAACAGGTCTAACTGATCTTGTATTACGGGTAAAGGATACCGTTCCTTTTTAGTAATTTTATTATTCACCCGACTTTTTGGGGACCAGTATGACGGGACTAGCATATGAGGAATTTGATTCCTCCACAATTCCTTTTCTCAATAAGTCTGATACAATATCGTGGACTTTCTCCCGGTCTCCTAAAAACATTCGATATGGACGGTAATAAATAGGCTTAGTATCAGTTAATTCAATTTGCATTTGGACTGAACATTTTCCAATTTTATTGTCACTACCCGAAAACAATCAGAATAATCGTGTAGTAAAGATTCAAGGTCAGTCACGACATTTGGTTCCAGGTAATCCCCTATTTTGTATTTATTATTATCGTCCGTGACTGTAATCGTCGCTCGCGCCACGCATCGGTTGCGCGGTAGTTTTATGACCTCATTACTAATATTAATTACGTTTAAGACAACTTTGCCATCAATAGCCTCCGTGTCGCATTCGGGAATAATACACTCCGCCCTCGGAGCATTATATTCAGTAGCACGCAGTGTAATCGAACCAGAGACAAAATCCAAACAAGATAATAGTATTTTATTTACACTGGGTTGTAAAATTACCTACTTCCTCATCTGATATCAACTTGACTCACTCAACTTCACTACATGCATCATGCAGGTAGTTCGAGAAATTGATTTGCATTAAATATCTTTAAAGATGTCGGTGTTTTATACTGGTGTCGTATACGGTAGAATGCTCTGTCAAAGGCTGCTTATTATAGTGCCAATATCTTGAGCAGAGTTAGGTACTGTGTAAGCCGTACAATCACAAGTAGCCTCGTCAACTTGAATCTTAACAACTACCACACCAATCGGATTGGTTTTTGAGCCACCAAAACCGGACAAAACAATATTTTCGCAAGGACTCTAATTTTAATTGGCTTCCAAAATCAATAAAACCGTACACAGAATATTCATTAGTTTTTACGGTCATGTAATATTTCGAACTACCCGACGCATCAGTGATTACGCGCACCGTGTCATTGTTTGTCATTTTCATTATTAAAAATTGTATGACGATTTTTAAGTTTAAGAAATTCTTTTTTTAACCGACTTCCAAAAAGAAGGGTTTTTTTTTTTTTTTTTTTTTATGTATGTCCACCGATTTCTCCGTCATTTGAGGACCGATTTTGAAAATTCTTTTTTTCTGACACTGGTAGTAGGTAGTGGTATTCGAATGTATGTGGGGTAGGTACCACAACGAAAAAGTGAAAAATAAAAACTTTTTTTTTTTCAAAAAAAAAAACTACCGACTTCCAAAAAAAAACACAACAAAGTGAAAAATAACTTTAATTTCGGAAGTCGGTGGCAAAAAACGAAAACACAAAACCCAAGACACCGACTTCAAAATTAAAGTTATTTTTCACTTTGTAGTGTTTTTTTTTGGAAGTCGGTAGTTTTTTTTTTTGTAAAAAGTTTTTATATGACCGGTTTTGCCACAGTAACTACATTTTAATTTTTTTTATGTAACAATTAGTTTCGTCATGACCGCGCATGCTACAGAATCCACACACCGAAGTCGTTCTGTCTTGCTTCCGAGATATAATATTACACTTATTTGCAGTATGGCCTCGCCGTTTGCAAATATTACACTTTAATTGGTCGTCATAATGCCTATTGTAATTTTTATTGTAATCAACATTTACGCCTGCGGGGTGTCTAAACAATGACAAGCTAATTGGCTCGCGACATCCCGCGGAAATATTTTACTAAGTCATTTCCGATCGTACCTATATGATGGTGAACTTGCAGCGATAGCGTAAAACTTCTAATGATACGATGGGACTATCGCCGATGCCGATTGCATGGAATTTTCACCAAGACCTACACTTGTTGCAAGTAGCAGCATCTGTCGACGATAGAAACTTGCCACAGCCACCGCACTTAGCCATGGTGAACTTGTTGCTGTATTATCGATCTGCTCAAGTAGTACACCGATATGGCAACAGAAGGCGCTTTTTTGAGAAACGCTTTTATGGCAGTTTTCACGGTGTGTATGGTATGGATAGACACCATAAGCTGAACAAACTATCGGTATAAAGGTGCGCACACACTAAAGTTTGGTCACAGTTTGTTTCCCGTTCACGAACAAAACACTGTTTATTTCCCTTCGGGTGTCAGGTACTTTACTTTTTCCGGGGATCGATAAAACGTTTTTAGAATTTATTATATTTAACACTGCACATATACACTGGAGAATATTGTTACTTGTAAGTTTCACTTATACATGTATTTCCACAATAAAGTTTTGTAAAACAAACTTGTATTTTTATTTATTTCGCGAGAAGTAAACAGATATCTTATGACTGATTGACATCCGTAACGTCACTCAATGATGTGTTTAATGTTAGTGACTAATGTTTGAATACGTTTGAGTAACAGAAGACTTATTTGAGAACGCCTAGTTAAATTTGTTTTAATAACATATTTGATGCTTTAGAATGGTCTAAACAACGTTTGTTCTAGCAAAACTGTGATTCAAATTTCACGGTGTATACTACTGCTGTGAATTTTTTAATATTTCCGAAATCAACCATTTAGCTGGCAAGGGGGGGGGGACGCAGGGGGCGCTCTACGGTGGACGCCATAATGCGGGCGGGCCCTCACGACGGGGGATGCTGTGGCCCGGGGTGGGGTCGTCTTGGCGGTGTCTCTAGACATCGCCAATGCCTTCAACACCCTGCCCTGGAGTTGCATCAGGGAGGCACTCCGGTATCACCAGATGCCGACCTACCTCTGTCGTGTGGTCGAGGCCTATCTGACGGACAGGGCCGTCATCTATCCCGGTCACCAGGGAGAGTGGAACCGGCAAGAGATGTCGTGCGGTGTCCCACAGGGTACGGTCCTTGGGCCGCATCTGTGGGACATCGGATACGACTGGGTGCTGCGCGCCAACCTCCCTAGCGGCCTCAGCGTCGTTTGTTATGCTGACGATACGTTGGTCCTGGCGCAGGAGAGGTCGTACCAGGTGGCGTCCGACTTAGCGACACGCGGGGTTGCGACAATTGTTGATAGGAGCTGGGACTTAAGGTGGCCCTGCACAAGTCCGAGGCCATGGGTTTTCATGGTCCTCGAAATGCGCCACCGTCGGGTTCCCAGGTAATGGCGGGAGGGGTTCACATCAGTGTCGAGTCGACGATGAAGTATCTGGGACTCGTCCTCGACAGCCGGTGAAATTTCGTCGAACATTTCCGACGTTTGGCTCCCAGACTGGAGCGGGCCGGGGCTGCCTTGAAGCGGCTCCTGCCCAATCTAGGGGATCCAAACGCCTCCTACCAGAGGCTCTACGCGGAGATCGTGCGGTCCATGGCCCTCTACGGGGCGCCGGTGTGGGCCGCCATGGGATCTGAAGGAAAAGGTCCTCGCGCACATCTGGGAGTGGCACGAGGAGGCGAAACGCCGCCCTCACCTTCCACCTGACGCAGGTCCTCATCGGACACGGCTGCTTTGGGAGGTTCCTGTTCAGGATAAGGCGGGAGGAAACGCCCGGGTGTCACCATTGTGTGGATCGCCCGAAAGACACGGTGGAGCATACGGTGGAGGTCTGCCCGGCTTGGGCAAAGCATCGCCCTATCCTCGTGGAGGCGATCGGTGGCGGTGATCTCTCGCGTCCGGCCCTGGTTCAGGCCATGGTACGGAGCGAGTGGAAATGGCAGGCCGTCACCTCCTTCTGCGAAGCGGTAATGCTCGCGAAGAAGGAGGCGGAACGCGTGAGGGACAGGCAAATTTCGCGCCCTCACGCCCCTAACCGCCGCAGGAGGAGACGCCCGGCCCGGGAATTGCGAGCCGATTTCTGGCCACCGTAGGCGCGGTCTTGCGGACGGTGAGCAATGGGTAGCTCGCCGTCCGATAAGGACCAAGCCCGGATCGACGGCGCGTTGTGTTCCACGCGCGCCTCAAAGAGATGTCAGCAGAATTGACGGGGTCCGCTAGGGCCAATGCCTGCCGGGGCTGCAAGGGCCGAAAGGGACATCGTGGCCCCCGGCAACAGGGCAACCGAAGGAACACGGATGGGTTTTAGTCAGTAAGAGTCTGACACAACCTCCCGCTCCACCCAGAGCGGGAGAAGTAATTTGATAATTTCCAACCCAAAAGAAAAAAAAAAAGGGTGAGACGACGACACTTGACTCTAACGAAAATTAGCATTTTAAATGTCAGAACGCATTGGCGTTATCACATTTAGATTGCATTTTATTACAAGAGGAAAATGATCCGACCATAACACAATGACATTATATAAAACAACTAGCTGCCCGCCCCGGTTTCACACGGGTAGCACTTAGTACTTTTCTTAACTACCTACCCTACCTACCCTACCTACCCTACCTACCCTACCTACCCTACCTATCCTATCTCTCAAGTTGGATCGAACTGCACATGGTGTGCAAATTTTATTATAATCGGTTAAGTGGTTTAGGAGTCCATTGAGGACAAACATTGTGACACGAGATTTATATATATTAAGATAAAGAGTTGAAATTAAATTGTAGGTATATAATGTCAATTAATAGGATGACTATGTAAAAGCAGAATGTAAAAAAAAACGTGGTTATTTGGGAACAGTTAATAGACTCTTACATAATTATGCGGTTAATGAGGTACCAGGGAAGCCACATGTACAAAAGGATTTATTGCCAAACTCCCTTGTCTTCAACGTACTTTTTTTTATAATATGCTTTCTTGATAAGGACACGTTTGATGTGGATTTTGAACTTCCCATCGCTAAGTTCTGTAACCAACTTTGGCAACTTGTTACAAAAGCAGATACTGTTTATAAGAAATAACTTACTTATTTTAGTTAATCTCAATTTGGGTGTAACAATTTCATGTCTACTGCGTGTATTTATATTATGGAAATTATTTATATTTGAAAAGTCCTAAGTATTTGCGAACATACAAAATATTTTCAAAGTCTAAATTATAAAGAGAAGGCAGAGTTAGTGTATCAATTCCTTTAAATTTGTCTTTAAGGGACTCCCATTTTGTAGATCGCGCGGATTGCCCTCTTTTGTAAAATGAAAATTGAATCTACGTCAGCTGCCAATCCCCACAGCAGAACGCCATAAGACATAATACTGTGGAAATAAGCAAAGTATACTAACCTAGCTGTGGTTATATTAGTCAACTGCCTTATTTTTGTTACTGCATATACTGAACTTAATCTACCTGAAAGAGTTCTAATGTGGGGTACCCCATTCAAATTTTGAATCTGAAGTAATTCCTAGAAATATAGTTTCTTTAGGGACATCTACGGCGGCCCTTAAGACCATGTATTCACTCTTCTGTGCATTGTACAAAAGTCCATGTACATCATAGTCGGCATAGGCCTCACACACATTTAACAACTCTCTAAGACCCTCGCCGTCGGGCTCAGCAGCACCATATCGTCCGCGTAACTTATGTCATTGATACACGCCGTCTATCGAGCAACCGATGCGCTTACTACTGAGCTCGTCGATGAGATATTATTATGTGAAATCATTTTGCAAGGACTGTATGCTAATATTGACTGCTTTTGTTACTTGGTTTCGCTGTCGGGCCAATGTTGTTACATTTAAATTGTTTTTAAATTGTTTTAAGCCTTATTGATTTGCCAATTTGTTCACAATAAAGAAGGATTAGGACCCGTGTCGCAGAGAGCACGGACAGGTATCAATGATTCCGTAAAACCTTTTACTAAGACATTCATAGTAGATAGCAGTACATACGCCTCTTTCACATTATTTTGTATTAAAGTAGGTATTTACTGAAGCTTCTTCATTATGAAGAAGTGAGTTATGAGATTCTCTTACACAATTTACACTTCTTGAAGTGATATTTGCACTTGCTTTTATGCTTATTTAAACAAATGGAGCATATTCCTTTTGTTTAACGAAGTTCACTCTGTCATTGACAAACAAGAGTTTAAAGGATAGGTAGTGGGGAAAAATATATGGAAGCTGGTCCCACTGCCGCCACAGTTGAAACCACTGTAGTTTTGAAGACATTACTTCTCCCTTTACTCAGGCCAAGGCGCATCAAAATCTATCCCGGGGCTATTCAGTTCTGGCTACGTTGGTTATGTTAGGTAAGGATAGGTTAGGTTAGGTTATCTTGGGAGATCCCCCACAGCGCATACTTCCTCGTAGTTTCCCCCGGGCAACGCCGTGTCTGACCACCGTAACGGAGTGGCAGACCGGCGGCTAAAGTGCGCTGTGATTCGTAGATAAAAATGCGGTCGTCTGCGAATATGACGAGCAAACCACCCACGCGTGACGCCTCTGGGCGTTTTATTTCGAATCGCTCCTCCCAGGGCGATTCTAACGGCCTTTCTCAGGGCCAACCCAAAGGCCCTTCTCAGGGCCAATTCAACGGCCATTCTCAGGGCCACGCCGGCGGCACTTTGTCGTCGGAAACTGACCGCGCACCATTTGCGGCCAGCTTTTTCAGTAGGCCAGACGAGTTGTCGGACTCCGATGACTCCAACATGGACACGTCGGGGGCCGAAAGCGACCGCTTCAAGCGGAAGAGGTCCGAGGGCTCCTCGGAGTCGACCAGAGGTGGGGCGAAGAAGAAGTCGAAGTCTAAAAAGGTTTCGACTTCTACTGCGCCTTCTACCCACGATGTGGGCTTGGCGGACGCCGAGCGCCAGCTACACCTAGCAAAAAGGGCGCAACTCCAACTAGACCTGGAGGAGAGGGTCGCCGCCAAGAAGCATCAGGCGCAAGTTGCCAGATTGAAGGCCGGCTATGGTGCATCCAAGGTGCTGTATGCCGACCACTCCCTGGCGAAATTGGAGCGCATGGCGCAAGAAGATAAGGAGGAGCCTCAAAGTCTTCAAATTTGAAGGGGACCTTTCAGAAGGCCCTCAAATGCCGGGCCGCCAGCATGCACGGCATTGTTCTGGAGCTGGTAAAGCGAACGGCCACGGACGAGACACGGCAGCTGCAGGCCAAGGTGGATCGCCTTCAGGCGGAGGTCAGCCAGCTACACCAGAAGCTGGCTGAGGCCACGGCCACGCCTGCTCAATCTGCCCTAGGTCCGGTGGTAGGAGGCTGCTCCTCCTCCCCTGCCAGCCTTGAGGCAACAATCCGCCGGGTTGTCATGGAGGAGAGGGCCTTCATCAGAGCTTGCTTCGCAGGCATCGAGGACCGGCTCTTGCCGGAAAGGCGGCTCCGCCCGCCACTAGCGGCGGACAAGAGTCCACCACCGAGGGAGCCGGAACCTGCGCCTCTAGCAGGCCCAGTATTCAAGGGCAAAGGAAAGGGCAAGAAGACTAAGGCGGCTCCTCATACACCCACCACAAGCGCGGAGGGAGCATCTGGGTCGTCTGCTACTCCAGCTGCAGCTCCCCAGAACTCGCAAGAGGAAGACGCCCTTCTTCCCTCCACCACCCCGTCCAATCAGTCGTGGACGGAAGTGGCCAGGAGAGGAAAGGGAAAAAAGGGGAAAAAGTCGGCCCCAAGCCCGCTGCGACTGGTCCTGCAGCCAAAAGGGCCCCAGCCGGCGGGAGAAAACTGGTTCCTCCCAAAACCGCGGCCGTCGTGGTGACCATCACTCCGGAGGCCGTGGGGCGGGGCGAGACGTATGAGTCCGTCCTAAGACGGGCTCGTACCAATGCTGATCCCTCCCGGCTGGGGATCAGCAACATCACGTGCCGCCTTACCCTAACCGGGGCTCGAATTTTCGAGTTCTCGGGGGAACAGCGCAGCGAAAATACGGACCTCTTCGCAACAAAGTTGCAAGAGGTTATTGCGGATGCGGCAACGGTCGTCAGGCCCGTTAAGACCGCAGCCTTGGAGGTGGCCGATCTGGATGATTCTGTCACCAAAGAGGATGTGGTGGCGGCCGTCGCGGCGGCTGGAGGCTGCGACGCTGGCGCGGTGAAGGGTGGAGCCATCAGGCTCGGCCGCCGCGGCATGGGCGTCATCCGCGTTGAGTGCCCAGTCGCCGCGGCTGGGGCCGTCCTTGCTGCGACCAAGGGACGGCTGCTTGTGGGGTTCAGCACGGCTGTGGTCCGGCCGCTTGAAGAACAGCCTGTTCGCTGCTTCAAATGCTTCGCGTTCGGCCACACCCGAGCCACGTGTCCCTCCAAGTTCGACTGGGGAGACACTTGCTTCCAATGCGGACAGGAGGGACACAAGAGTGCCGCTTGCCACGCTGCCACCGCACCACACTGCGCAGCGTGTGCCACCAGTGGCCGCCCGGCGGACCACAGGATGATGGGCAGGAGCTGCAAGCCCCCTGTGAGGAAAGGCATAGTGCCAGCGCAGGTTCGCCCTGTTGCTGCCGCCGCTGCCGTCGTCGTCGCCGCTGTAGCTCCAGCGGCGGTAGCTGAGGGGACAAGTGCGATGTCGGAATAATGGTTTCCGACTACCGCATCCTCCAGGCGAACCCCAATCACTGCAGAGCGGCCCAGGACCTGGTGGTGCAGGTCATGGCCGAGTGGTTGGTGAACGTAGCGGTGGTCGCCGAGCCCTACTCAATCCCCGGCAGCTGGCTGGGTGACGAGGACGACTCGGTGGCACTAGCGGCGCGGTCTACCACAGACTCCCCTCCCCTCTCACTATTAGAGAGGGGACCGGGATACGTGGCCGCCGCGTGGGGAGACTTAGCTCTTGTAGGCGTCTATTTCTCCCCAAACCGCCCTCTTCAGGACTTCGAGAACTATCTCGGAGTCCTGGCCGCTGCGGTCGGCAGGGCGGCGCCGCGTCAGGTGTCCGTACTGGGAGACCAGAATGCCAAGTCGGTGACTTGGGGCAACCCGGCCACCGACGCACGCGGGCGGGCAGTGGAGATGTGGGCAGCCTCCTCTGGACTTTCCCTCTTGAACAGAGGAAGCGTCCAGACATGCGTGCGGCGGCAGGGTGGCTCAATAGTGGACGTCACTTTCGCCACCCCTGCGTTGGCCGCGCGCGTGTTGAACTGGCGGGTGGACCTGGTGGAGACTATGTCGGACCACCGCTACGTGCGGTTCGACATCTCCACCAGTGGCCCTGGAGAGACACAGCCCCTCTCGTTGCGATCACCGTTCCCACGGTGGGCTCTTGCCCGCCTGGACAGGGAGGCAGCGGCGGAGGCGGCGTTCGTCCAGGACTGGCTTTCGCCGCCTTCCACCGGCCTGGATGTGGATACAGTGGCGGGGCACCTGAGGGAGTCTCTGACCGAGGTATGCAACTCCAGCATGCCTCGGTCTCACCGACCACTACCCAAACGCACCGTGTACTGGTGGTTGGCGGAGCTGGCGGGGCTTTGTGCAGCGTGTGTGGAGGCAAGGAGGGCCTACACGCGGAGACGGCGGCGGCGTCGACGGGATCTGGCCGACGAGGACCACCTCTATGAGGTATACATGGAGGCAAAAATGGTCCTCAATCGGGCCATCGTCGCCGCCAGAGACTCGGCGAGAGCGGAGCTGCTGGAGGGTCTCGACAACGACCCCTACGGGAGACCTTATAAGGCGGCACGCAACAAACTGCGCCCCTTTGGTGCCCCGGTGGCCGGGACCCTGAAGCCCTCATTTCTGGATGGGGTGGTTCAGTCCCAGTTCCCGTGCAAGGACAACTTCACCCCGCCAGATATGGGCCCACCACGGGGGATAGCTCCGTCAGCTGAGGAAGAAGAGGAGGCCCCTCCTGTTACGGAGTCGGAACTTGACGCGGCGATTCACCATATCCGCGCCAAGAAGACAGCTCCGGGCCCCGACGGTGTTCCGGCAAGAGTGGTGGCGATCGCTGCCACTCAAATGGAGGAAAGGTTTCGGGACCTCTTCAGCGCATGCCTTGCGTCTGGAAGGTTCCCGAAACCGTGGAAGGAGGGGCAGTTGTGCCTCCTTCGCAAGGAGGGCCGCCCAGCAGACTCCCCCTCGGCATACCGGCCCATCGTTCTGCTCGATGAGGTCAGCAAAATGTTCGAGGGGATAATCGCTGCCCGCCTAAAGAGCCATCTGCGGAGTATCGGGCCGGACTTGTCGGACGCTCAGTTTGGTTTTCGGGCTGAGCGTTCCACGGTGGATACGCTGGCCTGCCTTAAGGGCTAGGTGAAGAAGGCGATGGAAGCGGGGGACGGATTGTTGGCTGTGTCATTCGACATAGCGAATGCCTTCAACTCCGTTCCCCACTCCACCATCCTAGAGGCACTCCGATTCCACGGAGTGCCTCGATACATGCGCAGGCTGCTGGCCGCCTACCTGGAGGATCGGGCGATCCTCCTGGTAAATAGGACTGGCCAAGTCCGGCGGTATGCCGTTGAGGCCGGCGTTCCACAGGGGTTAGTCTTAGGACCTCTCCTCTGGAACGTCGGCTATGATTGGCTCTTGCGGGGAACTCTCCTCCGAGGCACGAATGTCATTTGCTATGCGGATGACACCCTCCTCACCGCCCGGAGGGAGAGTTTCAGGGAGGCGGCCAACTTGGCCTCAGCGGGCGGCTCCTTGGTCGCAGGGAGGATCCACCGCCTAGGTCTAACGGTGGCGCTGCACAAGACCAAGGCCGTGTTCTTCCACGGCCCTCGGCAGCGTCCCCCACCTGATGCCCACATCTTCGTGGAGGGCGTCAGAATTGAGGTGAAGGCCCAGATGAAATATCTGGGCCTTGTACTCGACAGCAGGTGGCGCTTTGGTCCACATTTTAGCGGGCTGTCGTCGCGCCTGCTGAAGACCGCGGGCGCACTCTCATGGCTGCTTCCCAACTTGGGGGGGCCCAGCGCACGATGCTGGCAACTTTACGCCGGCATCTTGACGAGTATGACCCTCTACGGGGCTCCCATCTGGGAAGAATCACTCCAAAGGAGAGAAAACGCCGCCGCCTTGCGGGCACCTCAAAGGGCCATAGCCCAGCGGGTGGCGCGGGCCCACCGCACGATGGGCTTTGCGGCAGCATGTGCTTTGCGGCAGCATGTGCTCTGGCCAGCACCCCTCCTTGGGAACTTGAGGCGTGGGTGCTCGCCAGAGTATATGAATGGACGGCAGGGCGGCGGGCGAGAGGAGAACGCCCAGCCCCGGAAGAGCGGGAGGCAGTCCGACGGGAGGCGAGGGACGCCATCGTCGTCCATTGGACGGACGACCTCGCCATCGCAGCCTTCGGCCGCCGAACCCTCGACGCGATTAGGCTAGTCCTGCGAGACTGGCTCGAGCGCTCGCATGGGTTCCTCTCCTTCCGTCTGGTGCAGGTGCTGTCCGGACACGGTTGTTTCGGATCGTACCTGCACCGAATAGGACGGGAGGAGACGCCGTCGTGCCACCACTGTGGCGCGGCGGAGGACGCGGCCCAGCACACCCTCGAGGCGTGCCCGTCATGGTCTGAGCCGCGCCGCAGTCTCGTCGCGGTGATCGGACTGGACCTCTCACTCCCCGGCTTGGTTAACGCCATGCTGAGGGATGAGAGGTCCTGGGTGGCAGTCGCCTCCTTCTGCGAACACGTCATGTCTCAGAAGGAGGCAGCGGAGCGCGCGCGGGAGGACGATCCTAACGCGACGCCGCTCCGAAGGCGGAGAAGGGGTCGAAGAAGACGTCAGTTTGACAGTCATCTCTGACTCCTCCCAGGTGGAGGCCAGCAGGCAACGGGTGCGGGGGCACCCTTGCCTGTATTGCACAGGCATCCACCAGTGTCGGACGGGAATGGCCAGGTGTTCCCGGCCATTCCCATAGCCCCCCAGCCTGGGGGGCATGCGGGGCCCGCCAGCTAGGCGGGCATGCGCCGGGAGGGTTGTGGAAGTAAAGGCTGAGCCGGTTTCCCATGGCCCTCCCATCACGGCGATGTGGGAACACCGCTGAGTTTTAGTAGGTATACTGTCATTACCGACAGGAGTCCCACATACCCCGACTCGTCCCCCACGAGCGGGGATGCGTAACGCATTTCTCAGCGACAAAAAAAAAAAAAAAAAGTTTAGTTTATCTTAGGTTTCCGAGGTAGTGTTCCACGCGCACCCCTGTTTGACGTGGTGGGGGGACTCTCACACCTCACTCCCCCGCGGGCATGAAGTGGCCCGCAAAAGCGGACCGGCGGCACCAGTCGGGAATAATGGAAGGAGCACAAGATCTCATGATCCCCGGTCCAAGTGTGAGAAGGGAACACCGGGGTGGTTATTAGTCAGTACGAGTCTAACAGACCCCTTCCAGACTGACCCAAGAGTTAACGCGCTACGCTGGCAACCAACAAAAGTAGCGACCGGATGTAACGCACCACCTCGTTTGGTAAAACGGTATGCAAAAGTAAATCGGAGCTGGTCCCACTACCGCCACAGTGAAAACCACTGTAGTTTTGAAGACATTACTTCTCTCTTTGCTCAGGCCAAGGCACATCAAAATCTGTCCCAAGGGTTATTCAGTTCTGACAATGTTAGGTTAGGACTTAATGGGGGGAGTTTCATGATATCTAAAAAACCCCGATTTCGTCACTGATTCGTTCACAGATGAAGAATATTGATGAAATATTCTTAGGGCATTTCCTGAAGTCCTAGAAACTTCCCAGTTTCTAGGCATGAAGCATCATCATATAGTCCCCTATATGATGATGCTTCATGGGGTGGTTTCCCAGGCTTCGCGTTCATAATGACCTGAGCTGAGCAAATCTTCCATGGCTCAGGTACATGTTTTAGCATAAATGCAGCATTGATAAGTCTGGTCAGCTTTACTATGGCTTTCCGCGGGAGATGTTTTAGAATTTCTCCTGTTATGCGGTCGTAACCCGGGGATTTCTTTGAGCTAATGCTATTTTGAACTTCATTAAGAGTCACAAGTCGAATTCGTTGACTTTGTGATAACTTGTCACTCTCAAGTAAGTCTATGGCTCCTCTCATTGGGTTGAAAAGTGTAATGGTAAAGGTAAAGTAATGGGTTTTTGCTTTTTGTTCAATACTTATATTATGTCCATTTTCCATCGCTGTTTCTGATGGGCAGTATTTGCATAATCGGCCTTTTTAGTTTTCTTGTAAAGAGACACATACGAGTAGGTGTAAAGATAATATTATGCGTAATGATCATTATGCTGAATTTCGTTCTGCCATTGTAAATTATGTCAATGTATATATATTATGCTTATAATTAGTAAACCAAGTCCGTATTTTGAATTAACATAATTAGTCTTTATTTCATTAAAATCGGCCCACTCCATCAAAAGTTATTACAATTTAAAATCATAAACTAACCTTTCTAACATGTAGGTATTACGTGGTCAACGGCGACATTAGAGTAGGTACTACAAATTAAGGGTAATAATCATAGTAAAATTAATAATTTGTATTTTAAGGCATTTATAATCGTATAAACCAGTTTTTTTTTTACCGGACAAGTGCGAGTAGGACTTGCGCCCTGATAGTTCCGTCTCAATGCTGTGCTTGCTTGGCAGCCGAATTTCCAAATCCGGAGTGAAAGACCAACTTAACTTCAATTGAAAAACAACTTTTAATGGAGTGGAGAGTACCGTTTTGAATGAAATTTAGACTAAATGTTACTTCAAGACACGGCCTATGAAATTTTGATCCCAGATTGACGCACAAACTTAACTTTGCACTTCATTATTAATTATAAATTCCTAATTTTCGGATTTTCCTCTTTACTTGACCTTGTTTCTCGCCAAACTTCATGCTACTGGGCCAACGGGAAGTACCAAATAGGTTTTGGTTTATTTGCGTCAAAATATGTGGTATAAATGGCCGTATTTTTTTATTGCGTTGACTTGGAAATTTTATTTTCGTTACAGATCCAAAGGACCGTAGGTTAAGCGCGCACTACGAATTTTAATCATTGCGGATAATAATGTGCATAATACCGTTAACTAGAGTCTGCTCACTACGAAAAAAAATCGTTTGCGAGTACGCGTAGGAATAATTTTTCATACAAATACATAGAGATTCAAAGAAAATCTAAATTCGTAGAGCGCGTTCATCCCTAAGTTTTTGATATCTATATTTACTTGATGCCTCCATGCGTTCCTGAGAAAGAGGGTCTTGACAGACAACGAAGTCATCCTTTAAGGGTTTCAATGTTTAATTTTGAAGTACGAAACCCTAAAACAGATTTATTATCTGCCTGTTCCCTTTTCATGCCGTAACAGCTCAACAGATTTAGATGAATGGCATACAGATTGGGCATGACCTGGGTTAGGACATATGATACTCTGAATCCTGGTAGTAGATACGTTCCTCTGGGATATTTTCCGACCTTTACGTGGGTGAAGCCGCGGGCAAAAGCTAGTCAACACATATTTCTCATGTCATTGAACCAAGTAGTAAAAACTGGAATTTATAAAATATTAACCTAGATAAGTTTTGATTTACTTTCGAAAACCTCATCGGAGAAGATTTCTTTCTAATCTAAAAGTCTATGGTCTTTAAATAACATGGTAAATCTCTCAATATTGTGCGTAACATTTGATTTGCAGTTGGAATGTATGAGAGTACATGTATTTCAACTACAATGTTAAGTTTGTATTTGGGATAAAATTCATCCCAACTACGGTACCCTTCATTGTGCGTAGTCTGACACGCACTTGGCCGGTTTTTAGGGTTCCGTAGTAAACAAGGAACCCTTATAGTTTCGTCATGTCCGTCTGTCTGTCTGTCTGTCTGTCCGCGGTCTAGCTCCAAGACTGTTAGTACTAGAAAGTTGTAATTTGGTATGAGTATACATATTAATCATGCCGACAAAGTGGTAAAATAAAATTATGAAATTTTTTTTTTTTAGGGTACCTCCCCTACACGTAAAGCTGGTGTGGGGTATCGTTGCAAATCTTTCAAAAACATTGTGAGTGTGTTAAAACCATTTTTGAATTCAGAGATCTGTTTGCGAAATATTAATCTACAAAGTGCAAATTTTTGTTAGAGTCAAGTGTGTGTGTCCCCTGCCAGCTAAATGGTTGGTTTTAGATATGTGAAAAAATTCACGGCAGTAGCTTATATAACGAATTTAAAAGGAAAACTATTGCAGCTGAGTAGGCTTTACAATTTAACGAGTAATAATCGACCAACTTAGATTTGCGGTTGTAAAAACATGTTCTCCCATACATTCTGTATGAAAGATTTTTTTTTCAACCACAAAGTTAAGTTTGTTCTTGGGATAAATTCATCCCAACTACGGAACCCTACATTGTGCGTGGTCCGACATGCACTTGGCCGGTTTTTTCTTCTTGAGGTACTGAACACTAAAAAAATTATTAACACTACTCGATGAGTTCTAGACAGTTAAATGACACAATGACACCCCGCCACATGCCAGGGTAAGATTTTTTTTTCAATATAATTTTTTATTGTATGGGGCCTTTAATTTTTACTTTGTTTCGTTTTTAGGGTTCCGTAGTAAACAAGGAACCCTTCATCATCATCATCATCAGCCTATAGCAGTCCACTGCTGGACATAGGCCTCTCCAATTGCACGCCATTCAGCTCGATTCTCGGCAACTCTCATCCAGCTGCTACCAGCCACCCTGCGAAGATCGTCACTCCACCTTGCCTGAGGGCATCCTACCTTACGTTTGCCAATTCGCGGTCTCCACTCACGAACACGTGTACCCCAACGATCATCGGTTCTACGGCTGAAATGGCTGGCCCACTGCCACTTCAGCTTGCAAATTCTGTGAGCTATGTCAATAACTTTGGTTCTCTACCGGATCACTTCGTTCCGGATTCAATCCCTCAGAGAGACTCCAAGCATAGCCCGCTCCATGGCTCGCTGAGCAACCTTAAATTTATAGACCAGCCGTACCGTGAGTGTCCACGTTTCCGCTCCGTAGGTCATAACAGGCAGGACGCACTGATTGAAGACCTTCGTCTTTAGGCTCTGTGGAATACGTGACGAGAAGACTCAACGAAGTTTCCCAAACGCTGCCCAGCCTAGCTGAATTCTTCTGTTGGCCTCCCTCTCAAAGTTATTCTTACCAAACTGCAGAGTTTGCCCGAGGTAAACGTATCCTCGAACAACCTCGAGAGCACCACCATTGACAGCAATCGGCCCCGGAGTGACGTGTTCGTTGAACATAACCTGGGTTTTGTCCAAGTTCATCCGGAGACCAATGCGTATAGAATAGAATTAACTAGGCCGTCCAGCATCTGCTGTAAGTCATGCAGCGGTTCGGCCAGTATGACGATGTTATCTTCAAATCTCAAGTGTGAGATGTACTCGCCGTTGATGTTAATGCCACGCCCTTCCCAGTTCAGCGTCTTAAACACATCCTCCAATGCGTTAGAGAACAATTTCGGGGAAATTACATCCCCTTGTCTCACCCCTCAAAGGAACAAGGAACCCTTAAAGTTTCGCTTTACTTGAACAATAAAGTTTTTAAATTTATATTTATTTATGTCCGTCTGTCTGTCTGTCCGCGGGTTAGCTCAGAGACTATTAGTACAAGAAAGCTGTAATTTGGCATGGGTATACATAATTAATGTACCACGAAGCAAAGTTATATGGGGTGAGAGGAATTCTGAACAAATACGCGTGTACATCAGTACATGAAGGAATGTAATGATAAACTGAAATTAATTGATTTTCCATCAGAATTACATAGTTATTGTGATAACACCTGTAATATTGGTAGCCATAGTAAAGTTATAGATAAATTGTACGGTGATATTGTTCAAGCCTTGTGTGAGGCTGCGGTTGTTGAAACAAGTAGGCGTTTGTCGAGGAGAAGAGTGGTAGGCTGGAATAAACACGTGGCGGGGCGCACAGGGAGGCCCGGAGTAAAATTATGCTGTGGGTTTGGTATGGTAAACCTGCTTCCGGTTATGTCTACGACCAAAGTTTTAAAATCGTATTTGAGTTTTTTTTTTGGGTGGGTAATTATCAAATAATTTCTCCCGCTCTGGGCGGAGCAGGAGGGCGTGTCAGACTCTTACTGGCTAAAACCCTCCCGTGTTCCTTCGGTTGCTTTGTTGCCGGGGGGGCACGATTTCCCTTTCGGCCTTATTCGCAACCCCGGCAGGTATCGGTCCTAGAGGACCCCGTCAATTCTGCTGACATCTCTTTGAGGCGCGCGTAAAACACAACGCGCCGTCGACCCGGGCCTGGTCCTTATCGGACGGCGAGTTACCCATTGCTCACCGTCCGTAAGCCCGCGCCTACGGTGACCGGAAATCGGCTCACGATTCCCGACGCCCAGGGCGTCTCCTCCTGCGGCGGTTAGGGGCGTGAGGCCGCGAAATTTGCCTCTCCCTCACGCGTTCCGCCTCCTCCTTCGCGAGCACTACCGCTTCGCAGAAGGAGGTGACGGACTGCCATTTCCTCTCGCTCCGTACCATGGCCTGAAACCAGGGCCGGACGTGAAAGATCACCGCCGTCGATCGCCTCCACGAGGACACTGCGATGCTCCGCCCAAGCCACGCAGACCTCCACCGTATACTCCACAACACCTGAGGAGACTCTCGTTAGGAGGCTAGATCAAGGGCTTCATCTAGAAAGCGGTTCTTCTGGACACGGCGTGTATTGTTAGGAGGTTTCTCTCTCAGGAGCCCTGACCACCGGTAGTTTGGACCGTGTTCCCGATACCGGTGGGCTACAATTGTTTATATTTAAAATTTTGTTTCTCTAAGTATTTAAGTGTAACATACCTATATGTTTTTAATGTGGTAAAGGAAATAAAATGTAATAATTATTAACTTATATACGTTTACTCCGAAACTTGTTATTATCTTACATTAAGCCAACCTCTATTTCTCTGATACATGAATTAATATTATTAATTAATAACTTTCGTGTAGTTACACCAACTTAAATGAATAATGTATTCCTTAGAGAAATAAATGTCAAACTAGAAAATCCAAACTTATATTTGCGACCCGACGCAGTTGTAATGTGTGCTTACCTTAAAAGTGTTACACCCAATGTACCTACTATATTAGACCACTACTAGACCAAATACTTGGTGGTCCATGAAACAATATAATACTGTGTTCATGACCAGACAAACATGAGCTTAAAGGTACCTAATGGAAAGGTTAGGAAAACCCTGATCGAAGTGAACCTTTTGTGTCTTTGTCTCGTAGTAAATAAGCTTGTAGATTAGTTTTGCATGATTAATTGCAATAATGAAATGATTATATTTCTCTGATTTAATCAATACAGTACAATACCGAACCACGGTTTATTGCAGTTCACTTTAGAAATGGAGTCGTTTGGGCAAGTGGTAAAGATTACGTTTCTGTTATGTTAGTATTATTTCTCCTAGATATTATGTACATATAGGTGCTGTTTAATTTTACATTGCAAATGGGCTTGTAATGTTTGCCACCAATCCTCCTACATCCTGTTTGTACATTTTGTATATGTTACGGCTAAAACCCGAAGTACGGCTACATCTAGTTTTAGCCGGCTACAACTAGGTGCGGCCGGTAGCAGTTGGTTTAACTTGCCTAAATGGACCCTGGCACTCGCCGGCCGCTGCCGCGCTTGCATTACTCGCTTCGCTCGATTGGCTCGTGCGGTGTGTTATGTGGTCACAGTTCTAATCTAACCTAACCTACCGTTCAGCCATTTTCATTTGCTACAACTAAATTTAACGAACTGCTACCAGCCGCACCTAGTTGTAGCCGGCTAAAACTAGGTGAAGCTGCATTTCGGGTTTTAGCCGTGAAATATATACCATTGCATATTGCATGCAGGCGAGCCGCAACCAGTGGTGGTACCTTCATAGAAGCCAAAAAGCCCGGCTTGCCCTAATAAAATCATAATTCTCTAAAACAAACCTAAGCCTAACAATAAAAAATAAAAAAACTGTCTATGAACTCAAACTCAATCATGCATGTCATAGGAATAATCAAATTTCAAAATCCCCGCTTTTTCTGCCGCGCGCACTGGGCTAGGTTGCCAGATCTACGCACTCATTCAAAATCAAAATCAAAATCAAAATATTTTGTTTCACATAAACCTACATGGGCACTTATGAAACGTCAGAAGCTAGGTGCACGGTTCCAATTGGTCATTGAACTCAATCATTCATTCTCGGACTTGTGCAGGGCCACCTCGAGTCCCAACTGCCGGATTCTGTCAACAATTGTCGCAACGGATGCCGCGGCCGATTTAGCGACAGGCGGGGCTGTCGCTAAATCGGCCGCGGCATCCGGTGATACCGAAGTACCTCCCTAATGCAACTCCAGGGCAGGGTGTTGAAGGCATTGGCAATGTCTAGAGACACCGCCAAGACGACCCCACCCCGGGCCACAGTATCACCCGTCGTGAGGGCCCGCGCATGATGGCGTCCACCGTAGAGCGTCCCCTGCGGAAACCAAACTGGCTCTCCGCCAGATCTGGACCCACCCGCACCAGCTGCCCGACAAGGCGGTCTGTAATGGCATTTTCAAAGAGCTTGCCCACCTCGTCAAGCAGCACAATGGGCCGATAGGTGGACGGAGAGTCCGCTGGGCGCCCCGGCTTCCTGATGAGGACCAGTTTCCCAGTCTTCCAACGACGTGGAAACTGGCCCCTCTCCATGCATGCGCTTAGGAGCCCCCTTAGTCGAGGCCCGAGATCCCCCATGGCCAGGGCCCAGGCTTTTCCGGGTATGCCGTCGGGTCCTGGGGCGGTATTTTTCGCACTCATCTTGCGTACCGCCACTCTCATCTCTACCTCGGTTACCTCCATCTCGGTCACCTCCAGAGCATCGTCGTCGTCGTCGGTGGTGTGGTCCGCATCGGGCATCGCAGTAGGCGGAGCCATGGGCGGGGGCATATGCTCCCCTCTTGAAAGGAACAGAGCACTCACCACGTCCTCCACAAGCTGGGGCCGGAGACTCTGCGTCGGCGGGGGAGCCCATGAGCGGAGTTTCTCCCGCACCATCTTGTATGGTGGTTGCTGTACTGGTACAGCGTCTTAATTCTGAAAAAAATAATGAAAATAAATTTGTTTGCTGCACTGGTCGACGTCATTACGTCGGCGCCGGCTGTCGCTGAAAACCAGCGCTGGGGCTCTGTCTTGCATAGGGTAGCATAATGCTGAGCGATAGCCGATTTGCGTGGATGTGACGTATGCTTATCCCAACTAATAGTGTAGTTGAAAATTGTGTACCTAAAAAACAGCCAAAACGGGTAAATAGTAGGTATTGTTATCCAGAATGGTATACGAAAGAAGTAATTGCCGATATACAATTAAAGGCGAGACTTCATAAGCGGTATAAATCGACGGGATCGCGTGTTGATTACTATGCATTTTCTACATGCAGAACACGGATTAAAGAAAGTATTTACCGTGAGTACACAAATCATCAAGATCGAGTGCAGAGCAACTTAGCAAAGGATCCTAAGTCTTTTTGGGATTATATTAGGGCAAATAAGAGATCCACTAAATGTAGCAAAATTATGAAAGAGGGGGTAATTTTATCAGACCCAGAATGTGTGACAGAATTTGCAAATTATTTCTATTCTGTGTATAATGAGGAGCCCGCACGGCTTGACGTGAACGAAGCGGTGGAGGCGGGCGGCGCAAGCAGCGCGCGGGTGCACATCCCGCGACTGAAACTCGACCAAGTTCAATCTGCGCTTGCTCGGCTCAAACCCAAGCGCTCGGCAGGCCCGGATGGTATTCCAGTATTTGTTATGCGAGATTGCCGCTCGGTGTTGGCAGAGCCGCTCGTACACATGTTTAACTTATGCCTAGAAACATCATACTTCCCAGAACGTTGGAAGGTCACCCGCGTAATTCCCATACCAAAAGGGGGAGACGGGAAGGTAGTCGAATCTTTTAGACCGGTGGCGATTCTGTCGACACCAGCGAAGGTGTTTGAGTCTGCCATTCAGCGAGATGTCCAGGAGCAAGTAGCATCGCAACTGTCGGACGCCCAACACGGCTTCCGACCTGCGCGTAGCACGACCAGCAACCTATTGAATGCCATGACGTACTTAGTTCCTCATATTGATGCCGGAGTGCAGGTGGACGCCGCCTACTTTGATTTTAAGAAGGCGTTTGACCTGGTGGATAACGATGTCTTGTTATCAAAGTTAGCGAAAGTTGGCTGCACACCCAAATTGCTCCAATTCTTTGTGAGCTATATGAGGGACAGAAAACAGTATGTAGAGTACTGTGGCTTCAGGTCACAGCTTTATTACTCTAGATCTGGTGTGAGTCAAGGGAGCAATTTCGGGCCGTTAGAATTTATAATAATGGTCAATGACTTGCCTGACGTAATAAAAGATGCCAGGTATCTGCTATTTGCAGACGACCTCAAGTTGCTGCTGGCCATAGAAAACGAGGACGACTGTCACCGCCTTCAGCAAGACATTGATCGAGTAGTGGAGTGGAGTCGAAAGAACAAACTGCAATTCAATGTTACGAAATGTTTCATTCTAACATTCAGTCGGGCAAGAGTTCTACTCCACCACAGCTAACAAATGGACGGCGTGCCTATGAAAAGGGAGGAGGCAGTGCGAGACCTTGGTGTGCGCATGGATACTCAATTAAGATTCCGGGAGCATATTATCAATGTCTGTAAAAAGGCTTACAAGCGACTGGGATTTGTGCTTCGCAGAGCAGCAGGTTTCACAAATATTAAAGCCATTTCGGCATTGTATGACGCTCTAATAAGGAGTCAGTTGGAGGGTAATGCGGCAGTATGGGCTCCACATGAGACTAAATATAGTCTCATGTTGGAGCGCATACAGAACAAGTTCACGAGATACATATACCTAAGACGGTATGGAGTATATCCCTTTTACCCCTTGATGTATCCAACCTTGTTCGTGTTGGGCATGGTTGGATACAACAAGTTGGAAACAAGGAGGGATCTAGCACTGGCGTCGTATATTCTTGGAGTGTTCCGGGGTAACATAAATAATTCAGGTGTGCTACAGCGGGTAGGCTTGTGTGTGCCAGATGGGTACGTGCAGCGCCGACGACGGCCCAACTTGTTCGCGGTGCCGCGCGGTCGAACTAAACTGTTGGACAATGTCCCTCTGACGCGAACAATGCACACACTAAATTTAGTTGCCAACAAAATAGATCTTTTCTCATGTTCACTGGGCGAGTTCGCAAGGGTAACGTTACACGTGTTATGTTTTTAATTTTAATATTTTTATGTTGTATTATTTCATTAATTGATAATTAACACTACCGAATTGGGAGACTGTAATGGTAGCGTATGTTTGTAATAAATAAATAAATAAAATAAAAAACTTTTTCTCATTTTTGTTATCTATTATTATTCTTTTTTGCGTCAGGTTTACCGCAAATAAACGTTTTTTCTTTCTTTCCATATTCCGCCGCGTATGCCTCACAGATTGACACAAGCTTACGAACCGCCCCCACCGAACGGTCCCAGCAGTACCATGTCGTCCACATAACTGATGTTATTTACGCTCACTCCGTCTACAAAACAACCCACATGCATACCGCTGTGCTCGCCAATGAGGTCATTAACATACAGATTGAATAACAGAGGAGAGGTTATCCCCCCTGCCGCACGCCACACTCCATGCCATATGCATCAGATAGCACACCAGCCCATTTTACTTGGTTCCTCTGACACGTGTACCAATGGCGCAACACGGAGATGACTTCAGCCGGCACACCCGCTCCTTCCAATTTGGCCCACAGCTTATTATATAACACCTTATCAAAGGCCTTGGACAGGTCCAGGAAGCACACATACACAGGCGTCTTTCTTTCCGTGTAGTACCCGACAGCCTGCTTAAGACACAAGATTGCGTTCTCTGTTGGCAGGCCACTCCTGAAGTTGTTGTTAACAAAATTGTTGTTAACAAAAATGAACGATCACTAGGAAGGCTGATACTTGTACAGTATTAAAGTATGCGCAGTACCTATGGGAACAGTATAAAAACTGACGATATTGGTCGGACGGTTCAGGAGCTATTTCCAATTCAACATGTAAGAATATTAAGTACTAAATAATATATTTTGTGATTTACTTCCGTCGTAATACTTTTCCATCATTCTTATCATATCTAGCATAGACATTAGGTATCATTAGGTAGGTATATATTAAGGAAACATTAAAACTGATATACCTATACATACCTACTGTGTTGGCTTTTAATGGAAATATAAGATAGCATGGCATAATGCGACACAGGTACTTACTTCTGTATTGCCTTTGGTATAAAGATAATAATATAATCTTTAAGGGTAATAATGTGACGTTTCTTATTAGGAACTTAGAATGTTGTAACACACAAAATATGTACCTAATTCTGAAAAATCTAACATAAAATAAAATCAACATCAAACAAAATAACTAGAAACATGAAAGTGCTTATAAACATTCAAAATAACGAAAATATCAAAATATCGTCTTATAGATCGCCTAATTCAATCGAAAATAAAATCTGAAACAGGAAAATTAAAATAGTAAAGAGATACTTAAATACTACACACAAACACGAACATACTCGTAAATCAGGTAGGTAAGTACTTAAAATAAATTTGACATAATTATTTAAAAAGCAGTTTAGCCCTTGTGGGCGTCTATTTCTCCCCAAACCACCCTTGAGAACTATCTTGGAGTCCTGGCCGCCGTGGTTGGCAGGGTGGCGCCGCGTCAGGTCTCCGTACTGGGAGACCTGAATGCCAAGTCGGTGACCTGGGGCACTACCATGAACATTTAAAATACTTGCCAAATGCAGGACAGGTCAACTTGGCAAGTTAACCTGACAGGTTTTCTATTTGTACCTTGAGCATTTCCGTCTGACCTGCAAAGTATCAACTTCAGACCTGCTACGTTATCGTTGACCGGTACGCCATATTATAAACAAACGTTCGGAAATACTTTTTGGCAACATTACCGGTTTTACGGTTTTAAAGAACTAGATAAAATTAATTTAATAACAGTTTATAGTGATCAATATAATTCTAAAACCTTTAATTCGTAGCAAAAAATCTTATTTAAAACGATTATGACGTTGGAGACCCTTTTAGATGCTTAAGAAAGGTATAAGTACCTACTTGAAAACTTACCAAAGTTATTGCTATTTTCGAACGACGATATCTAAGTGTTAAGTATCAAATATATTGTAAACACCACAAATGTTTATGAGATCATTTTGAATATTGGAGATTCAATTGGGTTCCTTTTTTGTAAGTTTTTTTTTTAACAGAAGAAACTGTTTCTGTAAATAAATCAGAAAAACAAAGCACACATTTGTATCGTGTCCGTTGTTGAGAGTGGTAAGAAAGTGCAGTTATTTGGTGATAATGACTTAAGTTTTCTATGAACGATTGAAAACAGTGTGGAATTTTATAAATAATCACAAGGACATTGCAATGGGCTACAATAAAAGTGTTCAAGCTCGAGAAATGTCCCGCAGATTGTGGTCGGAAGTGACGGAACATTTGAATTCCATTGTTGGTGGTGCTATCAAAGATTTTAAACACTGGGCAGCTGTAAGTTGGTTTTATATTAAGACTACGAATATTCGAATTTCCCTTCGGGGAAACAAGGCGTGATGTTATGTTACTACGAATATTATATTTGCCTAAAACATCTATTAAAAATTAATGTATTGGTTTTTATTTTCTTCTATTCTCGTATTGTGTTAGATAAGATAAGATAAGATATATTTATTTGCTCAAACATGTGTTTACATACAGAAATAAAAACGTGCATGCAAGATAACATTAAAAAAGTAGAGGTTCAGACATGTTTGCCACATATTACGGCGTGCAAATATTAATAATTACGATTTGTTAATCATTTTGGTAATCAAGTCAATATAATTAATGTACCCTGAATTTAGCAAACAATAATAAATTATAAATGTCAACAGTAAATAAAATACAATCAAAAAAATAAAAATCTATGTCAAAATAAATGGTTCTGTCAGAAATTCCATAGTATTATAATATGTTTTGGCGGTTAGAAATGACTGTAGTTGTTTCTTCAATTGTATTTATTATTAAGCTCCCTCCAACTTTTTGGTAACTTATTATAAATGATGGGGGCCATGCAAAAAACACTCTTGCGCATAAGTGCAGTCCTACTACTATGCAGACAGAGCTGACTTTGATCACGCCTGTTTCTGGGAAATTTATCTGCCATACGCGAAAATAAATTACTATTACATCTAATAAACATTACTGATTCCAGAATATAAAGAGATGCCAATGTCAATATTTTATAGCGTATGAAATAGGGCTTACAACTATCGGTAGTTTTTAACTTGAACATGGCTCTGAGGCATCTCTTTTGTGCTTTAAACGCAACTTCTTTGTCAGTTGAGTTACCCCAAAAGATAACACCGTATCTGAGAACAGATTCAGTTAGCCCGTAGTAAGCAGTTAGTAACGCATCTATATTAACAGTACGTGACACAATGTACAAGGCGTACGCACTACTGCTTATTCTTTTAGTCAGGGTCTCTACATGCGCCTTCCAATTTAAATTTCGATCTATTGTAAGTCCTAGAAACTTGGTTGTATTAACTGTGTCAATTGTAATGTAATTGTATGTTATGTCAAGATTGGAAAGAGTCAATGCGCGCTGGCTAAAATGCATAATTACAGTCTTATTTAAATTTATTTTTAAATTATTATTGTCTAACCATTCTATCGTTTCTTTTAATGTATTATTTATGTCCTCTTTATAAAAATCCCTTTGATTACTGGGTATAGTTATTGTACTGTCATCCGCGAACAGTGACATAGGATTTTTGATTGCCATTGGAAAGTCATTTATGTAAAGTGTAAAAAGCGGTGGTCCTAGTATACTTCCTTGTGGAACTCCGTAGATAACGTTACGTTCCTCCGATAGAAAGATTTCTTCTCTTTTGGTGTTTATATTTATTCTGCTTGTTTCCGTCATTTGTTTTCTACCGTGTAAGTACGATTTTAAGAGCTCAAGGACATTTCCTCTAATACCGTAAGCATCAAGTTTTTTAAGTAAAATATTATGTTGCACATAATCAAATGCCTGGGTCATGTCACAAAATATGGCACACACTGGACTGTTTTTATCCATATTTGTCATAACAGTATGTAAAAAGTCATAAATAGCCATGTTTATTGTCTTGTTTTTCCTAAATCCTTTTTGTTCGTTGCAAAGAATATTATTCGCTTCTAAATATAAATTGAGTTCTTTATAAATATAGTTTTCAATAATTTTAGAAAATATTGGTATCAATGAAATCGGCCTGTAGTATTCCATTAATTCTCTATCTTGTTTTTTGAACAATGGTTTTATCACAGATTTTTTAAGGGCATCGGGAAAAATACCTTCGCTTATACACAAATTTATAATATAACTTAAAGGGCAACAAATTTCCTCAGCTACTGCTTTGAGTATTTTCGTACAAATGCCATCGTAACCTACACTATTTGTATTGTTAAGGGCTAAAGTAATTTTGAATACATCATTTGGCAAACTTGGAGCCATGAACATAGAATCCTTTCTGTTTAAAATGTGTTTTGTGACTCTGTCTCCCGAATTAATAATGGGCTGAATTTTATCAATAAAATAATTATTTAATACATTAGCAATACATTTTGGATCCGTGATAATTTCATTATTATTAATTCTAAGTTTATTAATATTATTCTTTGGAATATTTAATTTTGTTTGATTAATAATTTGCCATGTTGTTTTGGATTTATTTTTTGATGTCTTTATTTTATGGTTATTTTGAGCTCGCTGAGTTAAATTAATAATCTTTTTAAACAGTTTTGTGTAATTTTTAAATCGTGTTTTATTCTGATGAGTAGGTTTGAATCGGAATTGCCACAGTAATTGCCGTTTTTTCTCGCTGCATTTTTTGATACCACGTGATACCCATTTTTGTTTTTTATTAACATTTACCGAAACGATAGTTTCGGGGAAGCACTGTCTGTAAAGTAAAGAAAAAATCTCTGAAAACGCGTTAAATGCTACATTCGGGTCATGTGTTGCATACACTTCTAAAAACGTCAAACTCTGCAGATAGGCCTTACATTTAATAATGTCGCCGCCCCCGCAGAATAAACGCGTAAGTGCTGTTGCGGCGGTTTTGATGTTAATACATATTCGTAATCTATACGTCAAAATACATCACCTTAATTTTTTCCAGATTATTATATCAAGTATTTACGAAGTTACGAAAAGTTATTACTTTATTCTTTATTTATTTTAACCAAAATCAAAAAATCTGCAATATATGCATGCGTACCATAATGAAAGCCTTACATTGTGTAAAGTATATTACCATACTTATCAGGTGCAACTGAGAAATCACTTTAACGGCGTTATTCATTGCGGGTTTGTTCTGGTGCATATTTTAAAACTATAACTCCGCAACGTGCAATTGCAGAAAACTTTAAGAACTTAATAGTACATTATTATCCTTTACATTTCGTTTCCATCTTAATTGTTATTGTAAATGTAGTTGCAAACCAAATAATCGTATTTTATACTACGCAAGTGATCGTATTTAAACCAAATAATCGTATTTTATACTACGCATATCATTCTCTCTTTCTATTGTGGTACAAACTCTTTGGCCGTTAGCAATCGCGGCTGGTACGCGGGGTTTGTTGTGCTTTGGAGTTTTTGGTCAACGACAACAGCTATTGAGTGCATTTTGTAGTTACCTAATCATGTATTGTGATATAATTTTTAACAAGTACAATGGATAAACAACGAAAACTATGTTATCGCAACATAAACCCACGAACAAAAAGGATGGTGATAATGTCATGTGGACCAGAAGAGCAAGGTAAGATAAATTATTTACCTAAATCCGTATTCTTATATTCAGTAGGCTTTCTGTTTATTCTCACTTTTGTGCAATACCTATTTTTTATAAAACACGACAGACAAGTGAAGTAGGCACGGCACGTCCATCGCGGGAATTGCAATCTCGGATATTTGATCTCCTTTTTAATTTGTCTCTCAAAATCAGGCCTTGTAACGTATAAGTTGGAAGAAAATCATTTTAGGTATTTAAAAGAATGTACAAGAACCAGTTCACGTCACTCTGTATATCAACTAATTAAAGCCGTTCTTACCAATTTCCACATGTCAGTCATCACGTTTTACTGGATAAATATGGATTTGTTTGATTACTTTCTCTTGAATACCTAACAACATACATATTGACAAGAGCGAATCACACCTACTTCATAAAGCTGACCCGTGCGGCGCCGGCGCCGCCGTCGGCGTCGTCACGTGGGTCAGCTGTAGGAAGTGGTGATGATTGGGTACCTACTTGCCTGTGCGATCTACGACTTTAATGATTGAGCTTTTATATAGCTTTGCCGCAAAATATCAGACAAATATTTAATTTTCAGAAGACAATAATTTGCCTGAATCACGAATCAAGGAAAGGGATTACAAAATATTGGAACATAATAGCGAGAACACAATGCTGGCATCGGGTAAGTTTTTGAGGGTTCCGTACTCCTAAACCTAAAGGGTACTCGATTGCTAAGCCTTTGCCATCTGTCTGTCCGTCTGTTCATGCACTTAGCCTAGTTGTGTTTTAATAGTGGATAGTGAAATAAGTTTTTTAATAAATTTCTTTGTTTCAGTTTCACCTACATCACCGATAATAAACAAAAACGTCGTGCCAAATGACTTATCAAATGAAAGTAATTTATCAGTAATTTCAGAAAATCGGGACTATTCCATTAATACGTGTTCGAACAGCCACATCAGTGCTTCTCGTGAAGGTTATTCATCTTACTTAATAATACTATAAATGCGAAAGTAAATCGGTCTATCTCTTACGCTTTCACGGTTAAACCGCTTAACCGAATTAGAAGACATTGATTTTAAAAAAATCATAATAGTAAACCGTTAACTAACTCATCAATTATTTATTTGCCTCAGAACCTGGTTTACGGATTACGACGATTTAAAAAAATCGGCCTTCCAACATTTCGTGCCCAATTAGCAGCTATGTTAATGAGACAGACGAGTGCGATTCAATGAGAAAAAAATATTTGTTTCATGTTTTTTTTATTTTTTACGAATTTGGACACAATTTTTTTTTTCAGAGTCTAAGCAATGAGAGAGATAAGCAATGTTAAGTCTGGTCATTATCTACGTTCCCTCAAGAGTCAAAATCACACCGTAGAAGATTCGGATGACAGTATTGATGGAGACTTTTCACCAGATGTATCTGAATATCTACCTAGCCCTGAAAGAGCAGATTCTTTACTTGGTGAGCGAATTAATGAGAATATGCAAACTCATTTAGCAATTTCTAATATTTCTAATTTTTTTGATAAAATGGCTACTCCTCCTGCACTAAATAATGCAAATAGTAAAAATGGCACGCCGAGACAAGCTTTAAGTGTGTATGTAGAAACTCAGGAGTCCCCAATAATATTTTTAGACTTACATACACAAGAAACATCAGCGTTGCGAGCTGTCTCTAGTAAAAGAAGTTAGTGTATCGAGCACAACACCAGACCAGCTCATGTTCAAATACGATTTTACCGAAAACTATCGCACGGTCAACACCGAGATAGCTACTAGACCCTCGAGAGGCAGCGCAAGATTACCCCGAGGAAGAATAACTACAACTAATACCGGCAGCAGTTCAGCTGGTTTGGGTTCAGACACCGAAGCTACTGGTATCTTGCAAAATTTAAAACCAGCTTATAACCAGCTCCTTTCCGTGCCAATGGCCCTTTATAATGATTTACTGAGTTGTCGTACTGAGGCTATTCCTCGACACTATCAAGGATTTTATAAATCTTTAAATTGTGATATTAATACCGAAGAGGCTGATTCTGATGAAGAAGAGAGTTAAACCAATCTAGTCATTAGCGCAAATCATTCAATTGCGAGAGTTAAAGACTTTAATCATAGTAGAGTATATTTTAGTCATCTTTATTGTTTTAGAAATTTAAGTTAATTATGTATGTAAGAAAAGTGCATTTTACAAAAATGTATAATTCTGAATTAAAACGAAAAGTTCGTTTCAGATTATCGTAAAATATTGATCTCTTATAATAAAATTGATGTACCAATAAAGAACCAAAGTATCGTGTTATTATGTTTTTAAGTAGATTTAATATTACCTAATTGGTAAAGTTGTTCGTATTGTCATAATTAAGCTGTACATGCACAATAACTAGTTGAACTAAATATTAAGATACACAGATAAATAAGGCCAATAATTAATAAAAAAATGTTTGTTAAAAGTATTTTTTTTCAAATAGCGAGCTTTCTGAAGGCTGATTAATTAAGTGTTAGATATGTTTATGTTTGACTATCTGAAATTATTAAAGTAAAGATTTCTTTTTTTAAGATTTTTTATTCCTTTATTCATTAATAGATAAATTCCTACCGATATAAAAAAAAACCGAAAAACCTCATCACCTATTACATTATTAGAAACTTTTCGACTGCACCAGAATAAACGCGTAATAACTCATTAACGGTACCACTGTACTGGGAAAAACGCAAAGAAAATTCAAGTTATATTACATTGCAAAACAAAAAAAAATCAATAGTTGACAAGAAAAAAAAACTCAAAGTAACTTAACGATAAAAAATAACTAAAACATTTCTGTAAAATGTTTTTTTATCAATAACTCAAAAACGGTACCTGTCTAACATTTAATATTTATTAAACTATCTACAAAAAAAAATCTTTTAAACGACATAAAAAATAAGCTTCTATTCGGTGTAGTCATAAAGTTATGGATCAATTTAGGTTTTTTATTTTTCCTGTAAAATTGAATTTTTACACTTGCGCGTTTATTCTGCGGGGGCGGCGATGTTATCGTTATGATAGTCACGTCTTCTTCTACTCCACCGATTAAAAGTACATACTGAGCTAATTGGGCATTTCAGTAACTGGGCTGTGTGATCCGACAACGCTAACTCTAATACTGAAGCCTTACAGAATCTGTTAAAGTTATGCGCAAAATTGTCAATGCATGTTTTGCTCTGAAGACGAGTCGGTTGATAAATCGCCAGTTTCAAATTAAAGCTTAATAGCATATTTTCCAATTCTATTGATTGATTATTTCTTTTAAGTACATCTATATTAAAATCTCCCGCCAAAACAATATTTTTACAATCTATTTTCAGCAAAATATGTAATAACCGTTCTAGTTTACTAATACATTCATTGAAATTATTGGCATTCGGTACTCTATAAATGCAAACACATACAATTTTGTGGGTCATTAGTTCAATGGCGCAACATTCAAAGACACCACTTGTAGATATTTTTGCTATTTTTGGCAGCTCTCTCCACTGATGATCGGACCTTACTAATATGCATGCCCCACCTCTTTTGGTTTCTTTCCGACTGAAACAGGCCGCTAAGCAGTAATTGTTTAAATTTAGGTGTCTTTCATAAGTTTCCATCATAAAATGCTCCGTAACGCATAAAACATCCACGCCTATGTTTCTATCAATTAATTCATTGAGACAGACTGCAAGAGTATCACATTTAGCTAGCAGGCCGGCAATGTTTTGGTGCATGATGTATAGATGTTTAGTCAAGAAAAAAATTGTCCTCCGTTTTATCAATGTCATTCACATTGTGATGTATGTCAACGTTTTGCATAATGTCAGTAATTAAATTCAGTAAATCCTTAAATATAGTTTGCAGTCCAACTTTATTTATTGTGCCAGAGTATTTATTAAACATGCTGTAGTCATATTCCAGATTCAGATTACTGTCCAAAAGGAATGCGTGTCCATGCATCAGTATATCTAAGTATAAGAGATTATTAAATGTTTCCACACGACAGTTGAATAAACTAGTGTCAAATGGATACTTATATGTTGGCATACAAATAACTATGTTAGTGTGTTGCACAGCTTGAAGAACTTCTCGTATATGGAAAATAGTGTCATAATAATCATTAGTCTTCTTGAAGTCTTCTTCCCCAAAGAATATAATGCAGAAGTCGTTGGTGGTATAATTAACTAACTTTGTCTTCACACCGCTCAGAAGCTGTTTTGTATTTCCGTGGGGTTTTAAATAATGACCTAGATTATAGTTGTTTGGGAACTTACTTTCAGCTATTGACAATATGGCGTTTTTATTATCCGTACTGAGTAAACATATCTTACGTTTAGGTGTATATTTTGGTTTTGGTATGTCACTGTTTAAGACAGGATAGGGATCTCCTTGATTTACCATTTCATGCGATGTTGAGTATAATAATACCTCCTCCTGTTTCTCCAATGGATGTTCACTGTTCACAAGCAATTTGATTGGAGGTGTATTGCATGATTTTGGAGTCCTTGAAACACATTTATTTTTGGCTGATTTCGATTTTGGTGTGCGAATAGTTTTTTCGGCTGTACATACTTCTTTATAGTTATCTATTACTTGTTTACACATTTCTAATTCTCGCTTTAACGTCGTGTTTTCTAAGTTTAGGTTAGTAACTTCTTGGTTCGCAATTAATAATTGTTCTTGTAATTTATTAACTTTATCGTGAAGCTCTGTATTGTTTTGCGATTCGTTCATTGATGTATTTGGTAAACTTAACATTGTTGCGTCAAAGAGGGATGTATTTGATGACAAGTCACATAGCGAACTTGAACGTTGTGGTTTTCTGAATGTGATATTATCAGCTTGCTCTTTCTCCATTATAACCGTAATTGAACTGTGGAACGAGACACAAGTCGTAGTTGAGAATATTTAATTTTAACCGATTTTTAAATTTCCTAAAACTTTCGCACGATCCCAGGCGCGAACTCGTGCCCTCACACTTTCGAGATACACGTTAGCGCCTCTCGACCATTTCAATTGTTAAGAGTTACATTGAAATTAAGCGGCACTTTCTCATGTACTGATTTTTTAAATAAACGAAGCTGTTATGTCTCACGAGAAATAATAATTTTTCTTCTCTTGGTAGTTTAATTTTTGCACCAACTTTTATTAGGATGAAAATTTATTTTGATCACCACCACTATGCAATTGATTTAGTTTACTGCACTGAGTTTATAGTTATTTTTGTTGACACTTCGCTGTTTGAGTTTTTGTTTTGATTTTTTAATGATTCTTTAGTTTTTTTCAAAGATAACACTCACACTTCGTTATTGGACTAATAAATGTTGTTTTACATAAAAATTTGGATTATTAAAGTACTTTATACAAAAATTACATAAAATTATAGCGGAGCTGTATACTTTAGTTTTTGAGGAGTACCCTCATCTCTATTGAATGAGTGTTCTTGATTTGTATTTCTTTTACATCGAATTACTAGCACCATTTCTACAAGAATGTACCAGTTTATTGAACATAAAACTTTCCTTTGGATTTTAGCGATTTGTTTCACACTGTTTTTATCACCATCTTCCTCAAGAAACTCAATTATTTTCATCTTCGTCACACGTCCAAAATAAACGACAAAGAGATTGTTTGTTTTGTTATCTATAATTTTAAAGACCGCCTAAATAGTTTTATTTAAACAAATTAACATGTACTTATGTTTTTTTGATTTAAATGAAAGAAAACAGTTCAATAAAAGTTAGTTTTTCACACCTGCTTAATATGACTGCAGGGCAGTTCAGTTTTCAAGGTTATATACGTCAAAAAGGACGTGATGGTACAGCTTATCGCAGGTCAGACTAGTGAAATGCTGTCACGTGACCACTAACCAGTTTTAGTCACGTGATCGCTGGCTCGCCTGTTATTTAACGTGTTCATGGTCTAAAATAGCCCGACAGTTCACTTTCCGTCGGAAATTGACCTGCTATAAGAATGCATGGTAGGCCCCCTGGGGCAACCCGGCCTCTGACGCACGCGGGCGGGCAGTGGAGATGTGGGCAGCCTCCTTTGGGCTCTCTCTCTTGAACAGAGGAACCGTCCAGACATGCGTGCAGCGGCAGGGTGGCTCAATTATAGTGGACGTCACTTTCGCCACCCCTGCGTTGGCGGCGCGCGTATTGAACTGGCGGGTGGACCTGGTGGAAACTATGTCAGATCACCGCTACGTGCGGTTCGGCATTTCCACCAGTGGCCCCGGAGAAACGCAGCCCCTCTTGGTGTGATCACCGTTCCCACGGTGAACTGGACAGTAAGGCAGCGGCGGAGGCGGCGTTTGTCCAGGACTGGTTTTCGCCGCCTTCCGCCGGTCTTGATGTGGACACCGTGGCGGGGCACCTGAGGGAGTTTCTGACCGAGGTAAGCAACTCCAGCATGCCCAAACGCGCCGTGTACTGGTGGTCGGTGGAGCTAGCGGGGCTTCGAGTAGCGTGTGTGGAGGCAAGGAGGGCCTATACGCGGAGACGGCGGCGGCGTCGACGGGACCAGGCCGACGAGGACCACCTCTATGATAGAGGCAATATGGTCCACGATCGGGCTATCGCTGCTGCCAGAGACTCGGCGAGAGCGGAGCTGCTGTAGAGTCTCGACAACGACCCCTACGGGAGACAATATAAAGCGGCACGCAACAAACTGCGCCCCATTGGTCCCCCGGTGGCCGACAACCTTGAGCCCTCATTTCTGGATGGGGTGGTTCAGTCCCTGTTCCCGTGCAGGAACAATTTCACCCCACCAGTGATGGGCCCACCGCGGGGGATAGCTCCGTCAGCTGAGGAAAAAGAGGAGGCCCCTCCTGTCATGGAGTCGGAACTTGATGCGGCGATTCTCCATATCCGTGCTACATAGCTAATGCTTTCAACTCCGTTCCCCACTCCACCATCCCAGAGGCGCTACGATTCCACGGAGTGCCTCAATACATGCGCAGGCTACTGGCCGACTAAATAGGACTGGCCAAGTCCGGCGGTACGCCATTAAGGCCGGCGTTCCACAGGGGTCAGTCTTAGGACCTCTCCTCTGGAACGTCAGCTATTATTGGCTCCTGCGGGGAACTCTCCTCCGAGGCATGAGTATCGTTTGCTATGCGGATGACACTCTCCTCACCACCCGGGGAGGGGGGGGGGGGGGGAGTTTCAGGGAGGCGGCCAACTTGGCCTCAGCGGGCGGATCCGTGGTAGCAGGGAGGATCCGCCGCCTAAGTTTAACGGTGGCGCTGTACAAGACCGAGGCCGTGTTCATCCAAGGCGTCGGTGGCGCCCCCCACCTGACGCCCACATCTTCGTGGAGGGCGTCAGAATTGAGGTCGATAGCAGGTGGCGCTTTGGTCCACATTTTAGCGGGCTGTCGTCGCACCTGCTGATGGCCGCGGGCGCGCTCTCGTGGGTGCTTCCCAACTTGGAGGGGCCCAGCGCGCGGTGCCGGCAACTTGAGGAGTATGGCCCTCTACGGGGCAGGAGCCCCGTAGAGGGCCACCGAGGAACGCCGCCGCCTTGCGGGCACCCCAAAGGGCCATAGCCCAGCAGGTGGCGCGGGCCCACCGCACGGTGGACTTTGTGGCAGCATGCGCTCTGGCCGGCACCCTTCCTTGGAAACTCAAGGCGTGGGTGCTCGCCAGAGTATATGAATGGACGGCGGGGCGGAGGGCGAGAGGAGAAAGCTCAGCCCCGGAAGAGTGGGAGGCCGTCCAGCGGGAGGCGAGGGACGCCATCGTCGTCCATTGGACGGAGCCACCGCAGCCTTCGGCCGCCGAACCCTCGACGCGATTAGGCCAGTCATGCGAGAGTAGAACTCTAGACAATGACACCCCATGGGTTAGAGTTTATAGTTTTTCAAAATCAAAAGTTTACTGTAGGTATGTAGTTAATTTTAACTTTATTAAATTTTAATTATTTGTTGTTATAGCGGCAATACAAATACATCATCTGTACAAGTTTCAACTGTCTACCTATTATAGTTCGTGAGGTGCAGCTCGCTGACAGACTGACGGACTGACGGATTCGAACAGACGGACAGCGGAGGCTTAGTAATAGGGTACCGTTTGGCCTTCGGTTACGGAACCCTAAAAGCTATCTCCTTTACTAGACAAAATGTAAAATGTGTACATAAGGTATGTAGGTAAATATTTATGTAATTTCGGCAAATAGTTACTCCTTCAATATCTTTATAACAACGTTGCAAAGTTAACACCATAAAACAAGAGTTTACGTTAAAAACTATTTCAATATTGTATATCCGTAACATTGAAGGCACCTAGTGTACATAAATTACTTCTGTAATGACGATGTCTGGTAACATTCTATTGCCAATGTCAGCGACTTTGCCCCACAGCAGAATACCGTAGTACACAATCTTAATTTTGCTGACGGCGTGGCCGAACTGAGCCTTCTCACTAGGCTTGATATATGTGGGCCCCACTGAAGTTTGGCATCTACTGTTATGTGGGCAAAACTGTCGAGTCTACAGTCTATCTCTTTATCTAAGACGATGTTGGGTCCTAGATTTCTAACATTCGGTAAGGCTCAGCGCAGACAGAACGGAGCGCAGCGGAGAGGATTTTATTAACGCACTTGAAAATAAACTTTAAAATGATTACAATAAAGTGCATAAATGCTTGAAACTGACAAAAAATGCTCGCGCGTCCTCGAAGATACGCGGGAATCCCCGCGCGGCGTCGAGTCGGCGCCCGCGTCGTACGCGTACTTTCAGTGTTGTCACTCTCGTATCTTAAAAATGTGCTGATAACCTTTCAACTGTAATTAACGAGACAATAGAATTTTAATTGTTATCCACCTCAATGAGGCGTCGTAACAGATGATGAGATAGTTAAATAATTCAATAAATAAAAAACAAATTACCTTATAATTTGATATTTTACTTACCTATTTTTTTTTATTTATATTTTTTTGTGTGGGAATTTATCAAATAACTTCTCCCGCTCTGGGTGGAGCGGGAGGGCGTGTCAGACTCTTACTGACTAAAACCCACCCGTGTTCCTTCGGTTGCCATGTTGCCGGGGGGCCACGATATCCCTTGAAACATTATGGTTAAGCGTTCCTCAACAGAAATGGTTGAACGATAATTAGTGGTCTTCTTTTCGTATTCGAAATTTTTCATAATCCATTTTATAGTAATCGTAAAACAAAACTCCTTTCGATGGTAAAGTCGTACACAGTGTATTAAATTCACCAAAACTACACCATTCTTGCCAACATTCCTCGACCCATATTCTTCGTCTGACTTTCTCTTCTGTTCTGTTCTTCCATTTCTTCTTCTTCTGCCAAAAGCACAATTATAATCATATCCCAGTCCACCATCGTTGACGAACTTTCGCGATAAACTAGCATGTTTACTGTAGAGTGGTAACCCAGAACGGTTTACTCGCGCAGGCTCGCGAGGTCGCGCGCAACCTCGAGCATACGCGATCCGTAAAGAAAATGCCCGAGACTGCGTGGGGATTATTCCTCTCTGTATGCGCTGACCCTAAGGCGAACTTCAGACATTTTATTTTGTTTTTGTTCACTTAAGAACTAAGTTATTTTGTCGTTAACCAATCCGTAACCATTGAGAGTGTACTGGTTAAGTCGTCAAAATCTTGTCTATTCCTGTCTACTTTAAAAAAACTATTTAGATTTTCTAGTTTCTTTGTAGTTTTATTTTAGTTTCTTTAAAAGTAACGTAAAGTAAAGAACAGTAGGTACAACGTCACAAATACCGTATACCTATATAGAATGGAAATGTGTATGGAATGACTTATGTCATTGATAAAAATAAATAAATTATTATAAATTATTCTTACTGTAAGAATAATTTATTTACCACTTAAACATTTTCTACCATCAAAGTTACCATTTTGTAACGTTCCTGAAAGCCAAACGCACATTTCAGCCACAACGGGCCGCAGCGCAACGCGTTTTCATACATAAAAATTGCGGTGCGGCCCGCCTGTTATGTGCGTTGCTTCTTAGAAAATGTACGAAAGTGCCAGATGTAGGAGGATTTTAGCAATGCATTGCGTTGCGGAGCGGCCCGCGCAATGTGCGCAAGCTTAAAACGAACCTTAACAATCGAATCCAATTGCGAATCGAACGGTTGTGAATAGCTGTGCTGGTTCATTCCGGATGCATGCCAGCCAAGTCACTACTCTAATAATATTAATAATTATGTTTCTTATGTTTCAGTACTATGGTGCACTGTTCACTGTAATCGTGATGACTTCGAAGAACGATCGAAGTACTGTGTTAAATGTTATAACAAAATACCTTATGATTTGTTGCAATTAAATGAAAGAATTTAAAACTTATATTTTAAGTACATTTTGTGAACAAGTATACACCGTGAAATTTGAATCACAGTTTTGCTAGAACAAATTTTGTTCAGACCATGGTCTACTACCATTCTACAGCATCCAATAAATAAAAAACATAATTGGTTTTTGAAAAAACACAAAAAAGACAAATTTTGAAATGTCGAGATTATCGTTACTCCCTACAACACAGACACACGGCACTCGCGTATCAAGGGCTAAATTTTCATACCTACCGCGGGCTTATGAAAATAAAGCCCGCGGTAGGTATGAAAATTTTATGAGTAAAATCATAGTATATATAGATTCAAAGGATAGTGGGCAAAAATATATGGGAGCCACTGCCGCCACAGTTAAAACCACTGTAGTTTTGAATTACTTCTCCCTTTACTCAGGCCAAGGCGCATCAAAATCTATCCCGGGGTTATTCGGTTCCGGCTATGTTAGTTAGGTTAGGTTATGTTAGGTAAGTATGTCGGGAGGACACGGCGCAGCATACACTAGCAGAGTGTACCGCATGGGAGGAGCCGTGCCGTGCCCTCGTATCTGAAGTCGGAGCCGACCTGGCGCTGCCGGCTGTCGCTCGTTCGATGGTCGGGAGCGCCGAGTCGTGGGATGCGGTGATCTCCTTTTGTGAAACCGTGGTTTCATAGAGGTGGTCCTCGTGGGCCAAGTCCCGTCGACGCCGCCGCCGTCTCCGCGTGTAGGCCCTCCTTGCCTCCACACACGCTGCTCGAAGCCCCGCCAGCTCCACCGACCACCAGTACACGGTGCGTTTGGGTAGTGGTCGGTGAGACCGAGGCATGCTGGAGTTGCAAACCTCGGTCAGAGACTCCCTCAGGTGCCCCGCCACTGTGTCCACATCCAGGCCGGTGGAAGGCGGCGAAAGCCAGTCCTGGACGAACGCCGACTCCGCCGCTGCCTCCCTGTCCAGGCGGGCAAGAGCCCACCGTGGGAACGGTGATCGCTCCGAGAGGGGCTGCGTCTCTCCGGGGCCACTGGTGGAGATGTCGAACCGCACGTAGCGGTGGTCCGACATAGTCTCCACCAGATCCACCCGCCAGTTCAACACGCGCCCGGCCAACGCAGGGGTGGCGAAAGTGACGTCCACTATTGAGCCACCCAGCCGCCGCACGCATGTCTGGACGCTTCCTCTGTTCAAGAGGGAAAGTCTAGAGGAGGCTGCCCACATCTCCACTGCCCACCCGCGTGCGTCCTACCACCGGACCTGGGGCAGATTGGGCAGGCGTGGCCGTGGCCTCTGCCAGCTTCTGGTGTAGCTGGCTGACCTCCACCTGAAGGCGATCCACCTTGGCCTGCAGCTGCCGTGTCTCGTCCGTGGCCGTCCGCTTCACCAGCTCCAGAACAATGCCGTGCATGCTGGCGGCCCGGCATTTGAGGGCCTTCTGAAAGGTCCCCTTTAAATTCGAAGACTTTGAGGCGACCTCCAGGACCTCCTCTCTATCCTCTAGCGCCATTCGCTCTAGTTCTGCCAGGGAGTGGTCAGCATACAGTACCTTGGATGCACCATAGCCGGCCCTCGATCTGGCAACTTGCGCTTGCTGCTCCTTGGCGGCGACCCTCTCCTCCAGGTCTAGTTGGAGTTGCGCCCTTTTTGCTAGGTGTAGCTGGCGCTCGGCATCCACCAAGCCCACATCGTGGGTAGAAGGCGCAGTAGAAGTCGAAGCCTTTTTAGACATCGACTTCTTCTTCGCTCCACCTCTGGTCGACTCCGAGGAGCCCTTGGACCTCTTCCGCTTGAAGCGGTCGCTTTCGGCCTCCGACGTGTGCATGTTGGAGTCGTCGGAGTCCAACAACTCGTATGGCCTACTGAAAAAGCTGGCCGCAGATGGTGCGCGGTCAGCTTCCGACGCCAAAGCGCCGCCGGCGTGGCCCTGAGAAGGGCTGTTGGATTGGCCCTGAGAAGGGCCGTTGGGTTGGCCCTGAGAAGGGCGAATCACAGCGCACTTTAGTTACGGTGGTCAGTCACGGGGAACTCTCCTCCGAGGCACGAGTGTCGTCTGCTATGCGGATGACACTCTCCTCACCGCCCGGGGGGGGAGTTTCAGGGAGGCGGCCAACTTGGCCTCGGCGGGCGGCTCTTTGGTCGCAGGGAGGATCCGCCTAGGTTTAACGGTGGCGCTGCACAAGACCGAGGCCGTGTTCTTCCATGGCCTTCGGCAGCACCCCCCACATGACGCCCACATCTTCGTGGAGGGCGTCAGAATTGAGGTGAAGGAATTGTACTCGACAGCAGGTGGCGCTTCCGTCCACATTTTAGCGGGCTGTCGTCGCGAATGCTGAAGACCGCGGGCGCACTCTCGTGGCTGCTTCCCAACTTGGCCAACTGACCCAGCGCGCGATGCCGGCAACTTTACGCCGGCATCTTGAGGAGTATGGCCCTCTACGGGGCTCCCATCTGGGAGGAATCACTCCAAAGGAGAGAGAACGCCGCTGTCTTGCGGGCACCCCAAAGGGCCATAGCCCAGCGGGTGGCGCGGGCTCATCGCACGGTGGGCTTTGCGGCGGCATGTGCCCCTCCTTGGGAACTTGAAGCGTGGGTGCTCGCCAGAGTATATGAATGGACGGCAGGGCGGAGGGCAAGAGGAGAACGCCCAGCCCCAGCGGAGGTCAGCCAGCTACACCAGAAGCTGGCGGAGGCTACGGCCACGCCTGCCCAATCTGCCCCAGGTCCGGTGGTAGGAAGCTGCTCCTCCTCCCCTGCCAGCCTTGAGGCAACAATCCACGGGGTTGTCATAGAGGAGAGAGCCTTCATCAGAGCCTGCTTTGCAGGCATCGAGTACCGGCTCTTGCCGGAAAGGCGGCTCCGCCCGCCACTAGCGGCGGACAAGAGTCCACCGCTGAGGGAGCCGGAACCGGCGCCTCTAGCAGGCCCGGTACCTAAGGGCAAAGGCAAGGGCAAGAAGACCAAGGCGGCTCCTCATACCGCCACCACAAGCGCGGAGGAAGCGTCTGCGTCGTCTGCTACTCCAGCAGAACTCGCAGGAGGAAGACGCCCTTCTTCCCTCCACCACACCGTCCAACCAGTCGTGGACGGAAGTAGCCAGGAGAGAAAAGGGAAAAAAGGGGAAAAAGTTGGCCCCCAAGCCCGCTGCGACTGGTCCTGCAGCCAAAAGGGCCCCAGCCGGTGGGAGAAAACTGGTTCCTCCCAAAACCGCGGCCGTAGTGGTGACAGTCACCCCGGAGGCCGTGGGGCGGGGCGAGACGTATGAGTCCATCCTAAGGCGGGCTCGTACCAATGCTGATCCCTCCCGGCTGGGGATCAGCAACATCACGTGCCGCCTTACCCTAACCGGGGTTCGAATTTTCGAGTTCTCGGGGGAACAGAGTGGCGCAAATGCGGACCTCTTCGCAACAAAGTTGCAAGAGGTCATTGCGGATACGGCAACCGTCGTCAGGCCCGTTAAGACCGCAGCCTTGGAGGTGGCCGATCTGGATGATTCGGTCACCAAAGAGGATGTGGTGGCGGCCGTCGCGCCAGCTGGAGGCTGCGACGCTGGCGCGGTGAAGGGTGGAGCCATCAGGCTCGGCCGCCGCGGCATGGGCGTCATTCGCGTTGAGTGCCCAGTCGCCGCGGCTGGGGCCGTCCTTGCTGCGACCAAGGGACGGCTGCTTGTGGGGTTCAGCACGGCTGTGGTCCGGCCGCTTGAAGACCAGCCTGTTCGCTGCTTCAAGTGCTTTGCGTTCGGCCACACCCGAGCCACGTGTCTCTCCAAGTTCGACTGGGAGATACATGCTTCTAATGCGGACAGGAGGGACACAAGAGTGCCGCTTGCCACGCTGCCACCGCACCACATTGCGCGGCGTGTGCCACCAGTGGCCGCCCCGCGGACCACAGGATGATGGGCAGGAGCTGCAAGCCCCCCGTGAGAAAAGGCATAGTGTGAGGGACAGAGCGACGAGGAAGGAGCGACGCCAGGAGCGTCGCCAGGCTCGCATAATGGCGGGAAAGGGCTCGGGGAACAGACAGGTCACAAGCGGCCAGCTCAACTTCTCCGCCGGAAAGCGATCGCAGGTAGAAGCCGGCACTAGCCGACCAGCGCCCAGTCAACCGCCAACCGGTACTCTTGAGAGGCCGGCTGTAGAGACCATCACGACACAGCGACCCGATTGGAAGGATCAGGCTGCGGCCAAGCGAGCTCTCAACGAGACTTTGACACCTCGGGGAGAGCATAAGCGGCCGCGTCTTGATCAATCCAAACGGGTCGCCCAAAGAAGCTACGCCCAAGCTGCCAGCGCTACCCTCGACGTCGCGATCACCTGCGACCGCACGGGTTTCCTCAGCAAGGACGTATCGGACCAGGTACTCGCTGCTATCCAGAAGCAGATCATTCTCGAGGCCTGCTCCCCCAAGCAAGACACTCCAGGGCCGACCTTTAATGCAAAGCCGCTGTTTGCCGGGGGTGTTTTAAAACTGTGGTGCGGTAACGACCACACTTTAGCCTGGCTAAAAAAGACAGTCTCCGATCTTTCTCTCCCAGCTAGCATCTCGTTAGTCGTCAAGAGTCAGTCGGAGATTCAGAAACGAGCACGATGTGGGATCGTGATCCCAGACGAGCAGGGGGTCTTTCCAGAGCCGACCAATATTGGGCGCGTTCTGTCTTACCAGAACCCCTGGGTCGACATAAAGAGGTGGGTACTTCTGCATGCCGACCAACAAGCAGCGGCATGGTTCGTGGTAGTCGGTGTTCCTGTGGACCAAATCCCGACCCTGATGGAGGCCGGGTGCCGTCTCTCAATAGGTTTGGGAGCGGTGTACGTGAAGTTTCAGGGTCGGAACGGCAGGTTCACCGATGTTCCCCAAGGATGGGACCCAGCCACGGGATCCATTTGCGAGACACTGACGCAGTTACCGCCGACACCAGCAGGGGAGTCTACTCCCCCACCAAACAACCCGGAAACGTTTGCGGCTGAGCCTGCTGTAGCAGAGTCGGCCGCCTATGCTGCCGCCATCGTGGACGCTGTCCCCTCATCGGGCGGGGAGCTGGACGACATGATTTTGTCTCCGGCTTCGGGCCAGGAAGGGGACGGTTTCGACGAGGGCGACCTGTTTGCCGGGCTTAGGCTTGAGGGGGACGAGGGTTCGACCAGCGATGGCGTCCCTTTCGTCAGCCTATAAAGTTCTGCAAGCAAACCTCCACCACAGTCAGACCGCGACGGCTCAGCTTCGCAAGTGGCTGGAGGTTCAACACACGGCCATTGCCCTGATCCAGGAGCCGTGGATTAGGGCGGGCCACATACAAGGACTCTCCAATCTTGGCGGTAAGCTCCTGGTCACCACAGACCATGATCATCCCAGATCGTGTATCTATGTCACAGGTAACCTTAAAACACAGCTCTTAACTGAATTCTGTTGCAGAGATGTCTCTGCAGCAAAGCTGATAATACAGCGTGACAACGCCACGGAGATGGTGATCGTTTTTGCCTCGGTCTACATGCCCGAGGCGGAGGCACCGCCTCCCCACGGACTCTCCCGCCTCGTGAGCCATTGCGAGAGATGCGGGTTTGAGGTCGTTGTCGGGGCCGACGCCAATGCTCACCATCAGCTGTGGGGTATGGACACGCAAAACGAGAGGGGTAAGGCCTTGGTTGACTACTTATTCTCAACTAACCTATCCCTACTAAACACTGGCTCCGAACCAACTTTCGTAACCAGGCGAAGCCGCACAATCATAGATCTTACTCTGGTAACAGAGGGCGTGGCGGAAATTACCACTGGGTGGCAGGTTTCTACGGAGGCCTCCTGCTCCGATCACAGGTGGATCCGCTTCGACATTCAGGTCTGTGTCCCACCGATACCACCACGGCGGTATCCGCGTAAAACGGATCGTGCCACCTACACACGCAGTCTTGAATCCAGGCTTGCGACGCTAAGCGATCCGATGACATTTGCGGACACGACACAGATTGAGGTACAAGTAAGCCACCTTACTGAGTCAATCATAGACAGCTACAAAACTGCCTGCCCAGAGATCACGCCGCGCAACATACCGGGGAAACAACCCTGGTGGGGCGCTGATCTGGAGCGCAAACGCAGTAAGGTAAGAACAGCTCTGAATAGAGCCATGAACACATGTGCGGATGTGGACTGGGATAACTACTACCCGGCCAAATCCAGCTACAAAAAATGCATCAGATTCAGGAGCACTTCGGGATGGCGCAAATTCTGTGGTAGCATTGAATCATGTCAGCAAGCAAACAGGGTAAGGAAAGTTCTGGCGCAACAGAATACATCTGGGCCCGCCACCCTCCGCAAACCTGATAACACACTCACGTCGACGCCTGAAGAAACAAGACGCTTCCTAATTGAAACTCACTTCCCGGGATGTGTCTTCGCGCAGGTAATCGACTGGCAAGATGTAACCCAAACACCATCAGATGATGATTGGAGTTACGCACGCAGGATGATCACGTTGGAGAAACTCCAATGGGCCATCCGGAGCTTCCATCCTTTTAAGGCAGCTGGTCCTGATGGAGTGTTCCCCGCTTTACTACAGTGGGGGGGTGCTTCTGTCGCAATAAGACTGGTGCCTTTAATGAGAGCGTGCCTGGCCTTTAGATACGTTCCTAAAGGATGGAGGGAAGTGAAAGTAATATTCATCCCCAAGCCAGGTAAGGGTGACTACACAAACGCCAAATCCCACCGACCAATCAGCCTGACCTCCTTTCTCCTAAAAACTATGGAAAGGCTATGTGATAGAGAGCTGAGGGATGGCGCTCTGAAAACCATACCGCTACACGGTAATCAGCACGCATACAGCTCAGGTAAGTCGACCGAATCTGCCATCTGGTGGTCAGCCAGATTGAGGATGCGATTCATCAAAAAGGCACCTGCCTGGGCACTTTCATAGACATCGAAGGAGCCTTCGACAAAACCAACTTCTCCAGCATCAGCAGCGCCCTCTCCAGACACGGAGTAGAACAGGTACTGACGGACTGGATTACAAACATGTTAAGCAAACGAGTGGTTCGCCTAGAGGATGAGCGGCAGTTAGCCATGATAGCCAGAGGCTGCCCCCAGGGAGGGGTGCTTTCCCCCCTTCTATGGAATCTGGTAATTAATGACCTCATCACCAAACTCAACGCCAACCGCTACTACACAATAGGGTATGCAGATGACCTTGCAATCCTTGTCTCGGGCAAGGTGACGGGAACGATCTGCAACCTCACCCAGCAAGCACTACGTATCGTAGAAAATTGGTGCAGGGAATTTGAACTATCAGTGAACCCCACTAAAACTGAACTAGTTATGTTTACCCAAAAACGAGCATTAGGCCCTTACCGCCTACCCAAACTGTTCGATACAGAACTTCAGTTGACTAACGAGGTCAAATACCTCGGGGTCATTCTAGACAGTAAGTTAAACTGGAGTAGTCATGTAGACAACAAGCTAAACAGGGAGTGCATAACCTTTTGGCAGTGCAGGAGAATGATAGGTAAGAAGTGGGGCCTATCCCCCAAAATTATTCTGTGGTTGTACACTGCAGTGATCCGCCCCATGATCGCTTATGGGGCTGTGGTCTGGTGGCCCCGAACTCAGCTGGTTACAGCTTCTAACAAACTACAACGCATGCAAAGACTAGCCTGCGTGGCGACCACGGGCTGCATGAGGACTACTCAGCTGGTTACAGCTTCTAACAAACTACAACGCATGCAAAGACTAGCCTGCGTGGCGACCACGGGCTGCATGAGGACTACTCCGACTGCAGCCATCGAAGCCATGCTGGGACTACCTCCGCTCCACCTGTTCATACAGCAAGAAGCGACAATGGCAGCGGTACGTCTTAATGCAATTAATCTCTGGGGTAAGAGAGAGACACAACACACCGCGCTGCTTGAGGGACTCAACAATGAGTTCCCTATTACGAAAGCCATAAACGACCGGGTACCCAAACAATTTATCTTCGATAAAAAATACAGGATTCAACTTCACGAGGATCGCCGATGCGAGGGTTTGCGCCCCGCAGAGCTACGTATCTTTACTGACGGATCCAAAACAGGTAGTGGCACAGGTGCTGGAATCTTCTCGGAGGACTTCAACATACACATAGCCACACCATTGGGAGTCCATAACACAGTGTTCCAGGCCGAATGCATGGGTGTATCTCTTGCCGCTTCAGCCATCTTGGCCAGGGAAGTTAAGGACCACTCGATACGTATACTCTCAGACAGTATGGCTGTTCTGCAAGCACTAAGCAGTCAAACTGTTGACTCTGGGTTAATATGCGAGTGCCACCAGCGCCTTAACCAGGTGGGTAGCCTCAATAATATAACCATTCAATGGATCAAGGGACACAGCGGTTCGCGGGGCAATGACGCAGCCGACGAACTTGCCAGAAGGGGGTCGAGCATGGCACCGGTGGGGCCTGAACCCATTGTGCCACTCCCCTTCGGGTACCTACGCACTCTGGTAAGGAAAAGAACCAGGGATCAACATCACAAACTTTGGTTGGACCACGGTGAATGCAGGCAGGCCAAGGAGGCACTCCCTATAATTAATAGCCGCCTCACGAAACAGGTTCTCCGACTAACGAAACAGCAGCTGCGTACAGTTACAGCAGCTATAACTGGCCATGGGTCATTTAATAAACACCTCTTTGTCATAGGAGTCACAGACAGTCCGCTGTGCAGAGCCTGCATGGAGGACGACGAGACAGCAGCTCATGTGCTACTAAACTGCCCGGTGGTCGCCACGGTCGCCACGGTCGCCACGGTGGCCAAGTACTTCGGTAACCCAGGTACCCTACGTGAGATTGTCAGTGACACCAAGGCGTTGCTGGTCTTCTTTGAGGAGCTGGGGTGGATCGAATAATCGATTTTCCCACCCGTACGCAAAATACGCGCTTTGACGTGGAGTTGCGGATACCAGCCCGTATTACCTATTACCTATTAAAGGCATAGTGCCAGCGCAGGTTCGCCCTGTTGCTACCGCCGCCGCCGTCGTTGTCGCCGCTGTAGCTCCAGCGGTGGTAGCTGAGGGGACAAGTGCGATGTCGGAATAATGCTTTTCGACTACCGCATCCTCCAGGCGAACACCAGCTGCAGAGCGGCCCAGGACCTGGTGGTGCAGGTCATGGCCGAGTGGTTGGTGAACGTAGCGGTGGTCGCCGAGCCCTACTCAATCCCCCGCAGCTGGCTGGGTGACGAGGACGACTCGGTGGCACTAGCGGCGCGGTCTACCACAGACTCCCCTCCCCTCTCACTATTAGAGAGGGGACCGGCATACGTTGCCGCCGCGTGGGGAGACTTAACCCTTGTAGGCGTCTATTTCTCCCCAAACCGCCCTCTTCAGGACATCGAGAACTATCTCGGAGTCCTGGCCGCCGTGGTCGGCAGAGCGGCGCCGCGTCAGGTCTCCGTGCTGGGAGACCTGAATGCCAAGTCGGTGACTTGGGGCAACACGGCCACCGACGCACGCGGGCGTGCAGTGGAGATGTGGGCAGCCTCCTCTGGACTTTCCCTCTTGAACAGAGGAAGCGTCCAGACATGCGTGCGGCGGCAGGGTGGCTCAATAGTGGACGTCACTTTCGCCACCCCTGCGTTGGCCGCGCGCGTGTTGAACTGGCGGGTGGACCTGGTGGAGACTGTCGGACCACGTGCTACATGCGGTTCGATATCTCCACCAGTGGCCCCGGAGAGCCACAGCCCCTCTCGGTGCGATCACCGTTCCCACGGTGGGCTCTTGCCCGCCTGGACGGCTGGAGGCGGCGTTCGTCCAGGACTGGCTTTCGCTGCCTTCCGCCTGCCTGGATGTGGACACAGTGGCAGGGCACCTGAGGGAGTCTCTGACCGAGGTATGCAACTCCAGCATGCCTGGAGCCCTCATTGAGGAGGGATGAGAGGTCCTGGACGGCAATCGCCTCCTTTTGCGAACACGTCATGTCCCAGAAGGAGGCGGCGGAGCGCGCGCGGGAGGACGATCCTGACGCGGCGCCCCTCCGAGAAGGGGTCGAAGAAGACGAGTTTGACAGTCATCTCCGACTCCTCCCAGGTGGAGGCCAGCAGGCAACGGGTCCGGGGGCACGGGAATGGCCAGGTGTTCCCAGCCATTCCCGTAGCCCTCCAGCCTGGGGAGCATGAGGGGCCCGCCAGCTAGGCGAGCATGCGCCGGGAGGGTTGTGGAAGTAAAGGCTGAGCCGGTTTCCCATGGCCCTCCCATCACGGCGATGTGGGAACACCGCTGTGTTTTAGTGGGTATACTGTCATTACGAAAGGAGTCCCACATACCCCGACTCGTCCCCCACGAGCCCATGCGTAATGCATTTCTCAGCGACAAAAATAAAAATAAAAAGTTTTGGTTATTTTATGTTAGGTTTCCGAGGTAGTATTCCACGCGCACCCCTGTTTGCCTGTTTGACGTCGCGGGGGGACTCTCACACCTCACTCCCAGCACCAGTCAGGGATAATGGAAGGAGCACAAGATCTCATGATCCCCGGTCCAAGTGTGGGAAGGGAACACCGGGGTGGCTTTTATTCAGTACGAGTCTAACAGACCCTTCCAGACTGGCCCAAGAGTTAACGCGCTACGCCGGCAACCAACAAGAGTGGTGACCGGATGTAGTGCACTACCTCGTTTGGTAAAGCAGTATGCAAAAGTATATGGGAGGTGGTCCCACTACCACCACAGTTAAAACCACTGTAGTTTTGAAGACATTACTTCTTCACTCAGGCCAAGGTGCATCAAAATTTGTCCCAGGGTTATTCAGCTCCGACAATGTTAGGTTAGATTAGGACTTAATGGGGGGAGTTTCAACAGTTGGTCCCACTACCACCACAGTGAAAACCACTGTAGTTCTGAAGACATTACTTCTCTCTTTACTCAGGCCAAGGCGCATCAAAATCTGTCCCAGGGTTATTCAGTTCTGACAATGTTAGTTTAGAACTTCACGGGGGGAATTTCAACAGCTGGTCCTACTACCGCCACATTGAAAACCGCTGTAGTTTTGAAGACATTACTTCTATATTTTATAATTGCAAAAAAAACGGTATAATTTCGCTTTATTTTTCACATTTTCTTGAAAAACACATTCATCGCTAGTTTTACCATTTTTTTTAATTTTTCGTCTTTATATAAATGTAGGAACGGAACGTTATGACAGGATGGTAAAGGAGACGTGAAGATGAACGAGTGACAAAGATGAATGTGCGAGATAGTCAAGGAGTGAAAGAGATAGTGAATATATGATTAAGATATAGAATAATTAGAATAATGAACTGGGGTGTGGACTATGAAGCAAAAGGTGTAAGACGTTAGAGTTGAAGACGGAAAATAAAATACAATATTTAAGAAGCAATCAGCGTTTTTATTTGAGTTATATTGAGCCCATCCCACATAAATAAAATTTTATTTAAGAAAAAACATATTTTTGTATTATTCTGAAGTCTAGTCTGATAAATGGGCTTTATAAAATATATCCATGTTGCATGTTATTTGTAACAAATTTTGAGTAAATTGAGAAAATCTGAAATATCCCTAGACGGTGTTGATGTCTGTACTTTAACCACTTAGACGGCGTGATTAATATGTATACCTATGCCAAATTATAGCTTTATAGAACTAAGAGTCTCTGAGCTAAGCTGCAGACAGGGAAAAATACTTTAGAGACACGTAGCTCGGTTCCTCCGGGATAAATTTGATGGTGTCATAATAAAAAAGATTCAGTACCTACCTGTTAATTGCTCTTTTAAATAATTCACACTTAGTGGCTGGCGGGACTGGGACCACTATCGCCCACTATCCTTTCACGGTGTATTACAAATTAGAAGATTATATCCAAGATAAGAATGCTTGCAAGCATGCTGGTCCTGCTCCATAGGATAATCTAGAATCTAGACAAAATCAAACTGGATGCTAATCCCCTCACTGGTGAGTCACCTGACTCACCAGTGTGTTAATGGGGCTTGACGATACGGGTGCGTGAATCAGGTGACTCACGCGGTTCACTCTATGGCCTGATGGATATACTCGTCAACTAATGAGCTATATCATTCAAAACATAATATGCAACATAGTTTTTTTTTATGTCAAAAGTTACGTGGAGCGCGCGTCAATGTCAAACCGCGGGGCTTAACAGTTAAAACGTTACAAATAGGCGGGCCTAGATCGGTTTAGAGACACCTATTTACATAATTTTCGCTGGACCCACCTAACCTAACCTTTTTTTTTTGTAACGTGGTGGAAATCCTCATGGATGTCCTCCATCCTAGGGCGGACAGAGGGGTCTGTCAGACTCTAACTGTAGTCAGTTAGAGTCTGACATATCTTTTTAGGGAACACCGGGGTGGATTTAGTAATCCACCCCGGTGTTCCCTCGCACACTTGCGTCGGGGGCTGCGAGTGCAAATACGACTTCCGCTGCCCCGGCGGCCCGCGCTCTGCGGGCCCCGCCCCATAGGTGCAGTGAGTTGTTGAAACTTCACCTGTTACGTCCTAAAGAGGCGCGCGTGGAACCCTACACGCTGCTATCTCGGGTCGTGTGTGATGGGGGGCGACGGATGTCCCCGAGTCCGTCGCCCCTGGACCCATTTAAGGGGCTGGAATAGGGCGATTTCTGCCCTCCGTCGAAGGTGTCCGTATGGATTGAGGAGCCATGTCTCATGTCTATGCCACTACCAATATTTAGTAGTAAATTAGTCGATTTTTTAGGCCGTATCCTGGAATTTGTAGTAAAACCATTAAAAAGTTACAGAACGTTTAAGGTGGCTCCTCAATTCAGACTTCTGAATTGACGAGCCACCTTAGAACTCTAAAACTAGCTGCTGGATATTTTTTTTTTAATTTGGTAGGATTTAGTAGTACTTATGCGTAATCCCAACTGAAAAAGCACCAAAGGAAGAAATTGATAAGTTTTATGATACCCTACAAGAAGCGCAAACTCAGGCTGGGGAGAACGTACTTGTCATTGGAGATTTTAATGCCAAAGTGGGCATAGCTAAAACAAACGAAGACACGATTGTAGGTAAATTTGGTTACGGAAAAAGGAATGAACGCGGAGAAAAACTCGTAGAATTTGCTTTCGAACACAAACTTTCTGTTATGAATACACACTTCAAAATGAGACATAACCGCAAATGGACATGGATTTCACCAAACGAAAAAACAAAGAATGAAGTGGACTACATCCTGTCAACTCAGCCTAAAAAAATAAGAAAGTTAGAAGTACTGCACGAATTAGAGCATAGCTCTGATCACAGACTGGTTAGAGCCACTTATCTCCTACAAAACAGTAAAAAAAGCAGGAAGTCGTTTAAACCATCTTCAAATACATTTAAAACAGAAGAGCAAAGAACAGTATATACTAGAAGTTTAGAAAGTAATATAAATGAATTACAAACTTCAGACGACGAGGATGTTCAGACCTAATATAATAAAATCGACCACATAATTAAGAAGAGTATGTCAATGACACAAAAACAAGAAAATAAAACCCATGCAAACAAAATCCTCACAAAATCTACATTGGAACTAATGTCAAGACGCTCAGAATTATTGAAAACAAAACAAAAAACTAAGGAAATGAAGGAAGAGCTAAGTACGCTATTTAAAAGAACTAACAAGGCTATAAAACAAGACTATGCAGACTACAGAAAACATATAATAGAAAAAAACCTAAAACAATACAGGAGCAGAAAAAGAGCATATAAACAACTAAATACACACAAAACCTGGATACAAAATTTAAAAACAAGAAGCACAGAAACTAACACAAGGAAAGATATTATAGATTGTGCCACAGAGTTCTACAAAGATTTATATAAAAACAATGTTGAAACTTGTGCAAGCGATAACAAATATATTAGAAATAATAGTGACACTGAAGACGAGCCCGCAGAAGTGGATTCGATGGAGGTAGTACGGTATATTAAAAAACTTAAATCGGAAAAAAGTCCAGGGCCAGACGGTATACCTAATGAGGCTTTAAAAATTGGAATTGCTCTGCTAACGCGTCCTCTATTATATTTGTTCAGAAAAATTATAAACACGGGACAAATACCTGAACAATGGAAGAAATCTGATATCATTCTGCTGTATAAAAAAGGTAACCCTCAAGATGTAGGCAACTATCGTTCAATTAGCCTTCTCCCTAGCACTTACAAACTTTTTACCTCCTTATTGCTTGGCAGAATCAGTGGAAAAATTGAAAATCTTCAACCATTGGAACAGGCGGGTTTTCGGTCAGGTTTCTCAACTATAGACCATTCACATGTAATGCAACAAATAATAGAAAAATACAAGGAGTTTAACAGATCATTATATGTAGCTTTCATCGACTACGCTAAAGCATTTGATACGATATCACACGAGGCGATCTGGGAAGCACTGAACAAATGTCACGTCCACGAAAAATACAAAAACGTTTTGAAAAATATATACGACAACAGCACAAGTTGTGTGAAACTAGAGAAACGAGGACCGGAAATACCAATTCTGCGAGGAGTGAGGCAAGGAGACCCCCTGTCCCCCAAAATTTTTATAGCAGTGCTGCAAAACATCTTTGAGGATCTGGAATGGGAAAACGAAGGAATCAAAATGGGTAATCGGTAATTAAGTCACCTCAGATTCGCAGATGACATTGTCCTCTTTGCTGAAAGCAGCAGGAAAATGGAAAAAATGATAAACCTGTTAAGTGAACAGAGTAAAAAAGTAGGTCTTTTGATGAATAAAGATAAAACAAAACTCATGACAAATAGCTATACATACACAATACAACTCGAAGAAAAGGCACTCGAATACGTAAATAAATACATATATCTAGGAAAAGAAATATCATTCGAAGACAGAAACGAAGAAGAAGAGGTAGAACGCCGAATTAATATGAGTTGGAAGAAATACTGGTCACTCAAAGAGATTATGAAAGGGGACTTTCCGCTCCACCTAAAGAAAACAATAATGGATACATGCATTCTACCTACTTTAACGCACGGTTGTCAAACGAGGACCTACAACACTAAAATAAAAACTAAACTAGTTAGCTGCCAGAAAGCAATGGAGAGGAGTATTCTGAAAATAAGAAAAATAAGTAAAATAAGAAGTGATTTTATACGGAATAAGACAAAGCTAATTGACGTCCTATACTATAGTCTAAGTTTAAAGTGGCGATGGACGGGCCATGTATCACGATATAGTGACAAGCGATGGACAGTAGAACCCACGAGATGGAAAGGACCTTGTGGAAAAAGACGAAAGGGACGACCTATAAAACGATGGAATGACGACATCATAGCTACAGCGGGAAAAGAGTGGATTGAACAAGCTAAAGACAGAGAAAACTGGATTAAACTGAAGGAGGCCTACACCCAAATAGGGGTTCCTATCCAAGAAAGTAGCGTATGTAAATGACACAAACAACGGCATAGAAAAACATTACGATAAAATCGTGTAAAAGTGTAAACAGTTAATTATAAGTGAAAAATTTAAATAACGGAGTGTAGTTGAGATCGTTTATTACTATGGCTTTATGTATATTACTGGTGCGGGCTTTTGTGTGAAAGAATGTTTTAAGTCGACTGACTTGTTTAAGGCAAAGGTGCTGAATGTCGATTAGGCCTCTCCCTCCATACTGTCGTTTAATAGTTAATCTTTCTATGGCAGATTTAGGGTGTAAATTGTTGTTTCGTAAGTGTTGTTCGTGTAGTTCGCTCTAGATTTTCTGTGTCTGTTTTGGTCCATTTTATAACTCCGAATGAGTACGTTAATACAGGGATGGCGAAGGTATTGAGGGCTTTAATGAGATATTTACTTGAAAGTTGGGTCTTACAGATGGCGTTTAGTCTCCTTTTGTACTCTGTAGTTAGTGTATTTTTAATTCTTGCGTGATCGAGTCCCTTTAGCTGCCCGTACCCTAAATATTTATATAAGTCAGTCGGTTCCATTGCTGTTATAGTGTCCGTGTCATTCACAGCATAGTTGCCTGGCCGCACCTTTCCTCTTATAATGTGAAGTGTTTTACATTTGTCTAAACAAATTGCATGTTAATATCCTTACTGAACTCTGCAGTAACTTCTACTAATTTTTTCATATCTTTTTCTGTTTTGGCATATAATTTGATGTCGTCCATGTAAATAAGATGTGATATTGTTGTTTCCTCTGTAGCGTGTTTGAGGCAATATCCAGCCCTACTGGCCTGTAGTAAATGAGACAGAGGATTTAGGGCGAGACAAAACCACAGGGGGCTTAGGGAGTCTTGGTAGATACCTTTTTTTATAGATATCTGTCGCGTTACGACAGTGCCTTGGTTGGTATTTATTTGTAGAGTAGTTTTCCACTGTAGCATTATATGGCGCATGAAATCAATTATTTTTGGGTTTATTCTATAAATCTCTAATATTTGTATTAACCAAGAGTGAGAAACACTGTCAAAAGCTTTTTATTATTATTTCGTTTATTCATCTAGTTTCTTATTAATTTACATTTTTAAATATTTCTTAAAATAAACAGGACAAAAAAAAACATTTAAAAATATAAAAAATAGAGGTCCGCCGGTGTCGGGAGCAGGGTCCAAGCTACCGGTGGTTAGGGCTGCAGAGATAGGAACCTCCTCACAATGCGAGCCGTATCGAGGAGTACTGCTTTCTGGATCAGGCCTTTGATCCAACCGCCTAACGAGAGCCTCAAGAGATGTTGGTCGAGGCTTTTGGCCATCAGGCCGTTGGCCGTTACGACAATCGGCACAATGGTAGCCGAGTTCACACTCCACATGTTGACAACCTCGTGTGCTAAGTCGAGATATTTTATTTGTTTCTCTTTCTCAGCTTTCACGAGGTTCTCGTCATGTGGAATGGTAACATCGACTATCATTGCGTGGCGCGCTAATCGATCTATCACCACTATATCAGGCTTATTGGCAACAATAGTCCTGTCAGTAATGATAGAACGATCCCAGTACAACGTGACATGGTCATTTTCGAGAACTGGGTCGGGCACATACTTGTAATACGGTACCTCAGAATATACAAGTTTATATTTCAAAGCAAGCTGTTGGTGGATAATCCTGGCCACTTGGATATGTCTGTGCAAGTACTCGCCGTTAGCCAGACGAGAACAACCCGAGATGATATGTCTGATGGGCTCACCCGGCCGGTGGCATGCCCGACACACGTCAACCGTCCCGTCCTTCATAATATGTCTCCGGTAGTTATTCGTCAAGATAACTTCGTCCATAATTGCACAGATGAAACCTTCAGTTTCCCCGAAAAGGTCACCAAAACGTAGCCAGGATACGGACGCTAGAAAAGTCTACACTGGGCTCATGAAGAGGCCTATAGAAGCGCCCGTGAAGTTCCTTGCTTTGCCATACCTCCTTGCGGTCATCTGTAGTAAGTACCACAGGTTTGTGCCAGTTCTCTTTAGCCATGGAGAGCGGTGTAAGCCCCTTGTCCACTGCTACCACATCACGGTGCATACCCACTTCGGTTTTAAGAAAATATTCTCTGAGATTGCACACCTCGCGGTTGTGGAGGGTTTTCGCATTTAAGAAGCCTCGAACCCCGCACTTCCACGGGATGTACAATCTCATCACCGATGATCGTGGGTGATGCATCCGGTTTGCGGTCAACAGTGTACGGACCCTTCTATCCAGGGCATCGAGTTCGGTCTGAGTCCATTTGAGTATACCGAAAGAGTACATCAATACCGGCATGACCCAACCGTTGAAGGCACGCACCTTGTTTCCGCCTGAAAGAATACTAATTAATACCTTCTTCAGGCGACCAAAGAAGCGTTCCTTCAGCGATTGCTTCATGTCAGCAACGTTGATGCCTAACGCTTCCGACATACCTAAATACTTATAGCTTTCGATTGAAGAGAGGGATCTTAGGTGTATGGAGTCCGAGAGTTGAGTTCCCTCGGATTCCATAATCTCCCCTCGCTTTACATGCATGACTGCACATTTGTCCGCACCAAATTCCATCCTGATGGCGCTACTGAATGTTTCAGTTACCTTCAGTAGCTCCATTAGTCGCAATTTGTTGGGGGCAAAGAGTTTCAAGTCATCCATGTAGAGGAGGTGAGATATGACCTGACCACCTCTCCTCAACCGATAGCCTAGACCTGAATCCTCCAGCAGTGTGCTTAGAGGATTCAGGGCTAAGCAGAACCAAAGTGGACTCAAACTGTCGCCCTGGAATATTCCCCGTTTAATCCATACAGGCTCATCAATTCCCCTGGATCTGTCGACATCCTGGATAGCGAAGGACCATCCTCCATTGCCCCATACACGACATCAGGAAGGTGCGTAGAGTTGTATCTATCTTGTACAATTCTAGCACCCTCATGAGCCATGTATGTGACACCGAGTCGTAAGCCTTCTTATAGTCTATCCAGCATGTCGACAGATCCTTGCGGGATCGACGAACCTGTTGACTTATGGCCATGTCGATGAGGAGTAGCTCCTTAGTACCGCGGGACCCATTCCTACATCCATTTTGAGAGGCAGACATAATTGAGTTATTTTCAATGTGTGTGTTAATTTTCACTCTCAAAATGGATGTAAGAAGTTTATAAACCGTCGACAAACATGTGATCGGTCTATAATTCTTGGGTTTCGCGGGACTACCTGATTTATGGAGCAGGTGGGTAATGTCTGTTCTTAGGAACTGTGGTAGCGACCCAGAATCTAAGGATGTCTGGAACTGAGATGCCAGGCAAGTGTGTGAACTAATTAGCCATTTTAGCCAGAAGTTGTGCAGCCCGTCCGGTCCTGGTGACTTCCAATTCAGTAACGGACGGACTGCTCTGGCTACATCTAATGGCGTGATTTAAACTTTTTCCATTTCTGGTATAGTTTCACACACTCGCTCGAAATCCTGCATCCAGTCAGCCTCAGTGTGACAGACGGGCACCGACCATATGCTGCGCCAGAATGCACTTGTGGCGGCATCATCCGGGCGGCGCACGTCTGTCACATTTTGTTCAGGTCGCTCCCAAGCTCTATATACCCACCTCTCATCGCTCTGGAACATGCGATTCTGCGTGTATCGATCAACCCGCCGCTTATACCTCCGAATACGGCTCGCCCATGCACAAACTTTCTGCTTCAGGAAGTCGATGCGCTCTGTGACACGGGACATGTATTCTCGAGGACTGATTCCAGTCCCCGAGAATGCCCACCTTACAAAGCGCATCACTCGTGGTCGTGTATTGCCCTCCCTGAAGCAGTATAGTTTGCCGATGAGTACCCTGGCCCCATCGATGCGTCGCTCGATCCTGCACTGCCAGGCTGGTACGGCTGGTTTTGGTCGAGTAGCGTCACAGTTTGGGAACTTAACGTTAGCTAAACGACATGCCGCAATAGCCGCGCAATACAGGATTGAGTGTGTATCAATGAGATCCTCGCTGCTCTCGAAAAAATTCGTAAGCTGCAAGTCCAAGGCACAAACCAGCGCCCTATTTTTTTTGTGCATGGGTAGGCGTGGTATATCAGGGTCTAAGTTCGGTCGGAGTGTACCTATACTCGTGAAAGGCATCCTCCAGTGCGCTCCTCAATCGGTCGTTACACTGGCTACTTACTGTGGCAACCCTATCATCCTCCTCTTCAACACCATGATTGAACCGCGGCGGAATTGCATCAATATTTGACGCTTGTGCTGCGGTTTGTGTTTGAGTTGAGACGATATGGCTGCTCAGTACCTCTGAGCGCAGCCTATCAAGTGCGGCATCGTCCAACCTATGATTGCGTTGAATGACACGCACCTGATCCGACAGTCGTTGGGCCGAGACGTTGACGGTTGGCTCTAGTTCCTGAAATAGAGACAGCATCCTAACACGGTACGCAGTGAGGTTAGTTCCTCCCTCTGTAGAGCCATAATATGCGCGCATGACGTTCTCGTTCATGAACTGAGTCCATCTCATGCGCTGCACACAACCACCGGCAGCGGGGACCCGACTCGGGGCCGGTTGGCTCCTAGGTCCCAAGCTTTTCGGTGGCCGGCCTCTCCTGAAAAATACTCGTCGCTCGAGCTCGACGCAACTATCGCGGCCGGTGTCGTCACAGCGCTCACGGTGGGGCTGGGTACCGGCGCGCGGCGGCGGCGAGGCGGAGCTGAGCGACGGGTCCGGAGGTGATGGGCGTGCTCTTTGTCTTGCTGATCTCGTTAACATAACGACAATTTCATTTTCATCATTCTGTCTGTTTTGTCGGAGGTGACATGACAGATGTCACCTCAGATTCGGTATTTTTTTATTGCAGTCTTTTGGTTTTCGTTCATTGTGGTCGTTTTTTTATATAAAGTGATTTTTAGGCTTTCAGGTTTGTTTTGGTATTATTTTGTATTGAAAACTTGCGTCTAAAATTAATAAAATGTGGAAATTGTGAAAACAAATTTTTGACGTTGTCTTTACGTTGGTGTTGCCAGCTATTATTATTATTATGCGTAATCTCTATAAATAAAAAAACCGGCCAAGTGCATGTCGGATCACGCACAATGTCGGGTTCCGTAGTTGGGATGGATTTATCCCAAGAACAAACTTAACTTTGTAGTTGAAAAAAAAATCTTTCATACGTAATGTATGGGAGAACATGTTTTGACAACCACAAATCTAAGTTGGTTGATTATTACTCGTTAACTTGTAAAGCCTACCCAACTTTGATAGTTTTCCTTCTAAATTCGTTATATAAGCTACTGCCGTGAATTTTTTCACATTTCTAAAACCAACCATTTAGCTGGCAGGGGGGGGGACAATTGACTCTAACAAAAATTTTAACTTTAAAGCTTAATATTTCCCAAACGGATCTCTGAATTCAAAAATGGTTTTAACACACTCACAATGTTTTTGATTTGAACGACCTTTCCAACGACACCCACACCTAGGGCTAGAAAAAAAAAATCCCCACTTTACGTGTAGGGGAGGTACCCTAAAAAAATATTTTTCATAATTTTATTTTACCACTTTGTCGTGATTAATATGTATACCTATGCCAAATTACAACTTTCTAGTACTAACAGTCTTGGAGCTAGACTGCGGACAGACAGACTGACAGACAGACGGACATGACGAAACTACAAGGCCAAATTTGAGATAGTTACAATGTTTAGATTTTTCATAAAAATCCATAATTTCACCGCGCTGTTTTTCGGAAAGTTATCAACCAAATACAATATATTTTTAGTATAGTTTAGTAGTAAACGTGTTCTAATTTGTAGTATAAAAATAAAATAGAAAAACTATATAAGTAAAACAAACATTCTTTAACAATTTAGTGTGGTACGAGAGCCTACTACCAAAACCATATTATCATATCGTTTTACGGCCAAAACCATATAAAATCGTTAGTTTAGATGATTCTGAACCCAACTCCATGGGAAATACCGGTCAGAAACGTTACAGTTTTACGGGAGCCCATGTCCGCTATGTCAAAAAAAATTGGCTGACGGTTTTATCACAGTATGTCTGATATTAAAAATGTACAGTAAGCGCTCAAAAGTGCATGAGCACGCTAAGAGTCGTATTGCTGTGAACACGCGGTATAGCTCGTACATTTGTATGTGTAAGCAACACGATACACACACCACAGATAACGCAGTTACACGAAACAACAATATATTTCCGTCGCTTTAAACATGCTAGCACACACGCACTATGCGCGTGAACTTGACCAGTTAATGGCATTGCTAAAATTCGATAGTAACTTAACAAGCGCAGATAGCAGAAAGCGTTAAGCGTTGGTATGGAATTCAATCTGCCTCAGGTTCTAATCTCGTGAAACACAGTGCGGTTTTTTGCAAATATTATTATTTTTGTTTTCGATAATAATATTTTTTAAATATTACTGCTTTTTTATGTTGTTATTGCAATAAAGGTTTTAGAATAAAAAATGCGTGATATATGATAACAAAATTAAAAAATATATGTTTATTCGTTATATTTATTTTACATAAGTTAATAAACTGCTACAATTATTTATCATTACTTCAGCTGAATAAGATGTGAAATAGATGTCAAGAAACTTTGAAGCAGTTTGTATTATTTAGACATATTTAAATTATGAAATATTTTAAATTTTTAATGGATTTTTTCACCATAAATATTAAGCTTTGATCATGGTCGAAGTAATTAAGTAATAAATAAGAATATTAGACTACTTAAAATGTAAAAAACTACTTACAGAATAGGTAATTTTAAGGTTAAATATGGGCAGTTTGTTTATATTTTATTTGTATTAATTATTTTACATTTTATTTGACTTTAGTAAATATTGGTTGTTATTGAGGTTAAAGCTTAAGTATTCATTTTCTTTACGAAAAGAAGATTGAAACTAAACCTCAAATTTTTATCCTAAAATAATACTATTACTAAAATAATATTAAACAATTTCGGTATATCTGCAAGAAATACGACAAACACCCTATTGAAACGTGCTTAAAAAATTCGTTACCATAAATTCATGCAATAACGAATCTGTTGTTTATTAAGTTGGTACGGTCAATATTTTAAGGTCAAAAACGGTTTTCTAGCTGGTCTTCAGTGATGCAAGCCTTCAGAGTGCACGGCGAACGGTTCATAATGACGTGTTTTTAATAATTCAGCAAAATGTCTCGTTGGTATGAAACCATTTGTTTCATTCACCATTTGACGTCGCTGCTACTCGATAATAAGCCCCTTCCTCATATCTCTTAACCCTCACAGTATTTCTCTAGAACAAAGAAAAACATTGTTTTTATTACACATAATACCTTATTATTTATTATTCACTAATCGAATTAAACCTCACAATGAATTTAAAACTTCAAAGGCATCTTCTGTCTCAACAATACCTCTGTTCTATCAACAATACCCTTGATTAAGATTTATGTTTAGTAAAATATGAAATATATTAATGATAACACTCACACTTAGTCCGGTTTCATTAGATATTCACTTCACTTTTACGCAGCGCAATAATATTCTCTGATCTGATCTGATCTCTTCAATATATTTTATGCCTGCTTTTTGATAATAATAACCACAACACTGCGCTAAATACTCGTCACCAATATTATCCACGAACCAAAAAAGTTCTATTAATTGAATACTCGTAACAAACTGCATCTACCCCACAGAAATCGAAATAATTTACTTAGTTTTTTGTGGTCTACCTGCTAAACTTTAATATTTATGTGAACAAGACGAATGAAACTAAAAACGAATGATGATTATTGAACTAGTCATTGGTTGCAGACAAAGTGAGTGTGTGTGTGTAATGTGCGTGTCTACAGTATTGTAACAACTTATAGAAGAAGGTCGTAAGTCAAACCGAAGCGTCAGTCTATTGCTTTGTGAGATTGCTCATGGACTTTTGGTCGGCACTGTACATAGGTTTCTTAATTTTATTACGAAGTGTATGTCGGACCACGCACAATATAGGGTTCCGTAGTTGGGATGAATTTATCTCAAGAACAAACTTAACTTTGTAGTTGAAAAATATGTTTTCCCATACGGAATGTATAATCCATAATGGGAGAACATGTTTTTGCAACCGCAAATCTAAGTTGGTCGATTATTACTCGTTAACTTGTAAAGCCTACCTAGCTGTGATACTTTTTCTTTTAATTTCGTTATACAAGCTGAAATTTTAATGGTTGTTTTTCCACAGCAAAATGATTTTGTCTTGGTAGTACAATAGACTTATAAAAAGATTTTTTTTAAATATTCAAAAATTGCGGATTTAGAATTGTGAAAAACAAAACTTGAAAGCAACCTAGAACCCATAGTATCTCTACAGCGCGATCGACGGACTGTACCTACGAAACAGGCGTGAGCGACGCGCGGTCGCTCCCGCTACAGCTGATAACTCCTTTACCTAAGTTATTAAAATTTTCCCTTCATACTTTTACGGGCTTAGAACCGCCATAAATACAACTTACTGAACACGAAACTAAAAAAGCAAGTTTATTTTCTTACATAAAATTATTTTCTGAATTTAAATAAAATGGATCGAAATAACAATTATTCCAATTTGGAGTACGTCGCTGTGGTACAACAAAAATTAAGTATTTAAGGCGTATTAAAAAATTTGAATCAACTTATTTACAAGGATTTTAATAACTAACCTACTTTTTCGCTGTTAGCTATTTACAAAGGTACGAGTAGGTACTTACACTTCTCGGTAACAATTTTCTATCAGTCACTGACAAAAAGCAATTGTGGCCGGCGCGGCGCGGCGCATTCGCTTTTGCATTTGTTTTCGTGGAGTGCATGAACTCAATGAAAATGATAGGGATGCATGCACTGTTCACAGTCGTCTTCCCAGGTTCAGAACCCCGTGAAGACGGACGACTCCCAAGATTTACGGCTCCGCGTAAAGTTATAACTAGCCCTAGCGTACAGATTGTTGACTAGTTTATGCCGTATTACTACGCGTGACAGCTTATTTTGGCCTGAACATTTACGAACCGCTCTTCGCTTTGTCGGAAGCGCGCCGCCACACATGCGGTTCGAAAAGTACCTACGTTATGTCTAGTGGATACTATTGTTTCTCACGCTTTCAAGTTGATGCATATTTTTTTGAAATATTTGAAAACAAAAACATTTAAATTTTTTGAGTTTAACTCAAACTCAAAGCATTTATTTCAATTAAACCATTTGCAGGCACTTTTGAACTGTCAAAGAATCGGTCAGTTAGTCAGAAAGTTGAAGCTAGTTGCCCATTTCAAAACGTAGATCTATATGGAGAAGAACGAGCAAGAAACTCCAAGGACACTCTTTTGAATGTAGATATTACAAAATCCTGGGTACATTATTCTTGTTGCTTCTATATTTATTTATTTATTAGACCAGAAATAGTAAACATGTAACACAATTTATTTTAGCTACTTAAAATTATTATGCTTAAATTAATTTAGTAACAATTGTGTCCAATTATTAGCATCTGCTGCCGAACTAGGTTTATAGCCTGTGTTTCAGCATGCAGTGCCTCAAGCCCTTGAACTGGGTATGTGAGTATGAGCTTACGAACAAAAGGAAACAGTTTCTTTTAAAATATGAACTTAATTTACTTAAAAAAAGAAAAATGAAAGGGTTGCTATCCTCTGAGTGTGTAAGGTGAAGGTGAGTGTATGTGTGTGAGGCCTATAATTTATCATTTGAATTATGTTTTGTGTTGCATAATGTAAGTTATTTTGTATACTATTGTATAGAATCATTCTCTAACTTGAACAGACAGCTGTGCTGTTGGGGAGTTTGTTGCGCCACTTCTTCTTTCCAGCTAAAGGCACTAGGAAATGGTGAAGGGTGGGTGTTTTTGGGGGACTGTCTTATGTAATTTTGACGTTCGAAAAGTGCTGATTCTCAGCCTAGTTTGAATAAATGACTTTTGAATTTTTTGAGATATTGATTGGAAGACGTACTCAGATTCTCGGATATTATGTCTATGTTTAGATCTCCTATTTTTGCGATATTTCACCAAAGTTTCATCTAGCGAGGTCAAAAAAGGGTCGATGTTAGAATAAGAGGGAGACCGATAGAGAGCTAGTAACACCGTGTCATTGTTACCTATCTTAATCAAGAGGCAATTGCAGTTTCGTATATTCGTATAGTATATGTGAGAACAATGTACAAAAAATAATCAAAGCAATTCAAAATATAAGATTAAAAATAAGCCCTGGCAGATAAGAGATGACCAGTCTCAACTGACGGCACCCGTTCATGAACATGACGCGTGAATAATTCTATGATTCTATAGCACTACTAAGTTCAACCGTTCTGCCGCGGGAAAACAACCATTAAAATTTCAGCTTGTATATACTACTGCTGTGAATTTTTTACATATACATACTACTCACGATACTACTAATCTAAGAACAAATCTCTTATGGAAAAGTTGTTTTTGATCAAGATACAACCTGACACTGACCTGCAAATTGCAAAAAACATAAGAATTTAAATTTCGCGGGCTACAACTGTAAATTCACATTAAGTATTTTAACAGTTTTTAATAGAGTGTATCAATCTGCCTAGCCTTTTCCCAACTGTATTGGGGTCGGCTTCCAGTCTAACCGGGTGCAGCTGAATACCAGTATTTTACATGGAGCGGCATGGAGTATTTTACAACCGGGATGTACGTATACCTAATAGCGTTTCTACCTGTGTGACCGCTTAAATTTGATAAAATACAGATGTAATTTGATGTGGTTTCCACCATTATTTAGAGCAAATTTATTGAAATATTAATTTATTAAATTCAGAATCAAAATGATAATTATGTACAACTTAACCTAATTAATTAATACAAATAATAAATAAGATCCTAACTTACTAACACTGTCTAACCTTACTCATACCTATCTTTGAAAACTTGTAATTGGCCATACTCATGTTATAAACAAATGCACTATTGTACATGCTACATCTTAAACATTTCCAGTTTAAGCTGATCTTGCATTTTATAGGATTTCCATACAATGAGAGGTTAGCTTATACTGAAAATGTATAGCTTGAGATGTAGCCGTGTGTACATTCCTAGCTGTAAGTTTTCAAAAAAATATAAAATAAAATAAATAAAATATCTTCGGGAGTAACAATTATTTTTTTAAATTCTGAAAGATAAAAGTGGTTAGCGTGGGTTATCCTTAGAAAGTAGACATATTATGCTATCGCGGACTTTTCTTTTGATGTTTTTAAAATGTACAATCCTGTAGAACATTAATTTAATGTATTTTTTACAGTTTAGTCAGTATACGCCATGTAAGCGCTCAAAAAAGCATCCTTTTTATGACTTGGTCATCAAGACTTCTGTATGCGTTTACATTTAATGTAACAACATAAAAAACCTTCCGGAATAAATCTTTACATATTATAAACCAAAGTCCCCCGCCGCGTCTGTCTGTCTGTCTGAACGGGATAAACTCAAAAACTACCAAACGGATTTTCAAACGGTTTTCACCAATGGACGGAATATTTCATGTGGAAGGTTTTAGTGTATAATTCATTACGGTTTTGTGTAAATTGGCTGAAGTATGACGATTATTGTTGAAGAAGTCGGAAAAATCATGCCGACTGGAAACTTTACTGGCGTGCGCTGCGTTAACCGAAAAAAATACATCAAATTTATGTTCTACGGTACATCTTAAAAGTTCAACCAATAACTCCGCGATGGCATAATAATATGTCTATCTTGTAAAGATGACCCACAATAACCATTTTTATCTTTTAGAATTTGATAAAAAAATTAATTGTTATTTCCGAAGCTTTTTTGACCGATATAGTATTAATCCTTATCCAAAAAAATATGTTATTTAAATTAGGCATTTAATTTAGATTGAAATATGCCTTGACATCATATCATTTAAATGAATAGTTTAAAATATATCACAGTTTCAAAATTACGCGTAGCAACGTAGCGCGTAGGAGTCAATGACCTTTTTCTATGTTATTAGGTATAAAATCTCAGTACGTTCCCGTGGGATATTTTCCGACATCCACGCGGGCGAAGCCGCGGGCAAAAGCTAGTTCTACATAGTTATGATAGTGAAAACCGCATCAAAATCCGTTGCGTATTTTAGAAGAATAACGCGGTCACACAGACAAACACAAAAAGCGACTTTGTTTTATAAAATTTAGAGATTAGAGATAGAGATAAGATAATATAGTGATAGAAATAATGTCTGGAGATTATAGATTTAGAAAAGGCCCCTTGGGATAATTCATTTTCAGATTATTTTTCTTTTTTTGTTTAATATAATATACATTCAGTCAAAAAAGTATCGGGAATAGGTGATTTTTTATGGTTCCAAATTCTATTTTTGTTGTTAGATTGGCGTTACGTTTTCCATTTTGGCGCGGAGTTTGAGTTGCATCTGTCATTTAGATTAAATACAGTGCTGTTTTTAGTTAGATCATATCTAGTGTGTATTCTGAATTTCATAATGGACAAAAACATCGAACAAAGAGTTTGTCTTAAATCTTGCATCGCCAATGGAACTTCGTGTTCGAAGTCACTGAAAATGTTACAGAAGGCTTAGGGTAAATCGACTTTATCAAAAAGACTTTTACAAAGCGTTCAAAAGCGGTCGAGATATGCTGGAACATTTGCCTCGCCCTGGTAGGCCACCAACGTCTTCAACTGAAGTTAATATCGCAAAAGTAAAGGAAATAGTAAATAAAAATCCGCATTCAAGTTTGAGAGAGATAGCCGCTGAACTTTCTGTCGCACGAGTCGATCCGTATCATTTTAAATAATCACTTGGGTATGAAACATGTTGCCGGTCGGCTAGTCCCAAAAGACCTGAATTTCCTCCAAAAACTCAATCGCATAAGAGTCGCTAAAGACATGCTAGAGCGAGTCAATTCCGATTCAACATTCATGAAACGCATTGTTACTGGTGACGAGACGTAAGTTTACGAGTTTGACATGCAAACTAGTCAACAAGCTTCGTAGTGGCGCCTTCCAACTGAACCGGAACCGAAAAAACCACGCCAAAGTCGATCAAAAGTCAAAGTCATGTTGACTGTTTTCTTTGACTATCGCGGTGTTGTGCACTCGGAATTCTTACCGGAAGGTCAAACGGTAAATAAAGTATATTATTTGAGCGTTATGCGGCGTATAAGAGAGCAAATTCGACGAAAAAGGCCAGATTTGTGGAAAGAAAATTCTTGGATTTTGCACTACGATAATGCGCCTTCGCACAAGGCCATCATTGTAAACAAATTTTTGACCAAAACCTCAACAAATACCATCGAGCAACCACTATATTCACCAGATATGGCTCCAACCAACTTCTTTCTTTTTCCTGAACTCAAATTACCACTTTGTGGCACCCGTTTTCATTCGGTAGAAGACATAAAAGAGAATTTGCGGCGAGAACTAAACTCAATTCCGGAAAAAGCGTTTAATAAATGTTTTAATGATTGGATTATTCGTTGGCGTAAGTGTATCGTTTCTGTAGGAGCATACTTTGAAGGCGATAAAATAAATTTAGATGAATAACTAACATTTTGTGTATTATTGATCTTTTCCTGGTACTTTTTGACAGAGTAGTAGTGTTCATTATTTAAGTACTAATTGGTGAAAAATAGGAATGATAACTGGGAAAAAAAAACTATTAAGAGAAGAGAGTGACGTCATGCCACATTTTAACTCAATGTGTTCAAAATTCAAAATATTTATTTCACATAAACCTGCATGGGCACTAATGAAATGTCAGAAGCTAGGTTCACGGTTCCAATTGGTCGTTTCCGTATTCTTGCCGTAACCTTTTGATTACGTAAAAAAGAAAAAAATTAGTTACTAAATTAGACAACTTTTCGATAATCTGAAATAATTAATAAATCGTATTGCGCGTTTTTACTTACGATTAACAAAGAGGTTACCTACCCAAATTGAACTGAAATTAAAAGGTTTTTTTTTAAATAAGTTTTACTAAAGAAAACTGGGATAGTGTTTTAAATACTACTTTAGATTCAATTTATTTATTATTATTTATTATATTATTCACCGGCCTAGCTACCAGCTATTGTATAAAAAAAACATTTTCCTCAATCTTTTTCTCGTTATTTTTTTTAATATACCTTATTATACCTAACGCTCAATGCTCATGTCCATTTCTACCATGGGCAATAAATTTTTGCGTCTTTAAACGTATGTTCAAAATATTGTTACTTTCAAACTCAAATAGCAGCCAGGAGATCAATTGTAGACCTTCGTTGTCATTTATTAAAAATGTTCAAGATGTTATTTCCCATAAGAAAACAGCATTTCTTTTTTTCTGGCCGGCTCTTTAATTTTTGGGTACGAAATAAATGATGTCCTTTGTATCCTATATACATATTATGTATCATTATAATCATCATTAAGATATACCTGACCCGTGAGGCGGTAAACTGGTAATGTGCGAGGTCCTCGAGTGAAAAATAATAATATAAACATAATGCAGGTATATTATGTATGTATATGTATCATAAGTTTATAACCTATTTATGTACTTGTGAAGGTGCGTATTTTATTTATAGTGTATTTTGTCATATTTTTAATTATTTTTATTATGTCTTTGAAATTTCTCGGGACCCTAGGGTTCCGGACCTTTGGAAGGCGTACGAGGGGCCGAAGCCAAGTTGCAGAGGCCCCTTAGACGTTTTTAATGAAATGAGGTACCAACCGACGGTAATCCCCGTTCGCACTATGCAAGTACAGCCAAGGACAACCCCCGGTTGGTGTAGGACTATTGTAAGATATGGAAACAAAGATATCGGACTATGGGTTTGGGTTGCTAAAGTGGACTGGTCACCTGGAACTATGGAAGGACTATGGCCCCTGCCTGATCTATGTTTTATATGCACACGGATATAATGGCAGAGGGTAACTTGCACACTCAATAATGGGCCCCCGAAAATAGTCACTAGCACATAGTGTCGTAGCGACAAGGGGGCAATACGTCCTGAGATGCTTATGAGGAGTGGAGAGGTATTCCACGGCTATCAGGATAATCCTGGAAGTACGGTCAAGATCCCTACCAGCATCTTACTGGAATACTTCCTTCCTCCGAGCACGTTTGCTCTTGCGAATCTCCACTCAAGCCGACCAATTAAGGCAAGAATGAGGTGGGAGCTCTGTTCCTCGTCAGTGTTCACTCCAGCCAGCCAATAAAGGCAAGCCAGAGGTGAGGAACAAGACTTCTCCCGGGAGATAGGGTCCGTGGGGTCACTACTGCCCAACAGCTCGCCACATGCTGCCCTGCGGGTTTTTGTATCTCTCTTGGTCTGGCTCCTCATTCCAGATCCGTTCCGGCAAAGAAAACTCTACTGACTCAGGCCTAGAGTTCGGAACGCACAAGCCCCACCATGACGTCAACGTAGAGATACGGCGACGAGGAAATTATTTTTATTTTTTTACGTCTTTGACATTTCTCGGGAGGTGCTTGAGGAGTGGAGAGGTATTCCACGGCTTTCAGAACACTCCCAGAGCCCGGAAGATGGTCAAGATCCCTACGAGCACTTACTGGAATACTTCCTTCCTCCGAGCACGTTTGCTCTTGCGAAATCTCCACTCAAGCCGGCCAATTAAGGCAAGAATGAGGTGGGAGCTCCGTTCCTCGTCAGTGTTCACTCCAGCCGGCCAATCAAGGCAAGCCAGAGGTGAGGAACAAGCCTTCTCCCGGGAGATAGGGTCCGTGGGGTCGCTACTGCCCAACAGCTCGCCACATGCTGCCCTGCGAGTTTTTGTATCTTTCTTGGTCTTGCTCCTAATCCCAGACCTGTTCCGGCAAAGTAAACTCTACCGGCACAGACCTAGAGTTTGGAGCGCGCAAGCCCCACGACGACGTCAACGTAGAGATACGGCGGTGGGGTTATTTTTATAATTATTATCTCCTCCCAATCAGAGCACCTGCCATCTTATCTCTTCACCATCTTTGGTTGACTGGTAGAGAATACCTAACGCATTAATTCCGCCTTTGTACAGTCAGCGTCATTATGTGCTAGTCCCTCAAGTTTTAAAATGTTACACTGCTAAAACATTAAATTCATCACGAATAATCCAAAGAATACTTCAAAAAGGGTTCTTTGTTTCGACTTGGATTCGAACCATCGCATCACCGAACGTCGTCATACTCATACCAGCCGTTTGACGAACTAGCCAGCGAGTCCATGTGAATTTCGATGAAATTGTTATCTACTATCGTCCGAGTCACTTAATCTTTAGGTCTCTGTCTAGTCGGTAGATGTTATATTTTCGTTTTCTGTATAAAATTAATACATACCTGAGGGTATGTATTAATTTTATACAGAAAACTTTAATTAACTTTAATTTATAACTACAACGTATGATGTATACGTTCACTTAAAACTATTATTTATTTTGCGCTTCCTATTTTATATGTCATTTGTCTAGGGACCCGTTTGTGTCAGTTGGCAAAATATGTATACATATTAAGATAACTGTAAAATATCAAATTAAATTGTAAAATATGCTCTATATCTTTGTAGTAAAATTAGATCAAAGTTTTGTTAAATAATAGCAGTAATAAATATTATTATTAAAGTATTTTATTTTTGTGGATTTTTAATTATTCATAAATATAATATAATATAACAAACTAATAATATAAATATAATAAACTAAACCAAAATAGAAAAATACAATTAAAAAAATATAATGAATGACAATATGCACATTTCATGCCTAGGATTTGAACTGCCTGCCTTAAGCACGGTAAGCGGTCTTAAAACCTCCGGTCTATATAGACGTTAAATAAATTGTTGTAAATGTTAACACTATTCACTAAAACAATACATTCATTATAACAAAATGTTTTTGCAAAATACAAAAAGTAACTTGGGCCTATCATGGATTTGAACGCATATGTCTTTTGGGGGGGCAACTACCTTACCGGGGGCGTCTGTACCTTATTGTGTGCGAGAAGTTTAAATAAATAAATAACAAACTATCTTGTTCGAAACGGAAATAAAATTATAACGCGTATTCGTTCGTAGTTTAATTTTTTTGTTTATTTTCAGCTAGTCTGTCCATCACAAAAAGTAAGTTGGAGTTTTTTTCATAACTTAAGTATGGAAAAAGTTTTTTGAGATTTTTGACTTTTCTAGTACTCAAACCTCAATAGGTCCTATAGAGTTTTAAGATCCATATAATATATATTAGATTGATTGGCATCACACATTTTTGTGAAACTGTCTATTTTCCTGCTAACTACTATATATATTTTTTTTTTCAAAATCTGTGAGTGCAGATCAAAATGTCTCAAAAATTTTAGGTCAGGCTCCTAAGATCGTTTTCCTCTAGTTAAAACGGTAGCTGTCTGCGGCGAGGTATCAATTTTTATGAGAGGGAAGCCAAAGCGGAACCGTTCTTAACTTATTTACTTGTGAAAAAAGTAAACATAAATATGTTTACTTTATTCATATGTTTAATATAAACATAAAAGTCAATCCTTATCTGAATTTAACACCATCTATCGCCAAGTAGTAGAACAATAAAAAGACTCGTAACTATCAAGTAAACTCAACTATGTATATTAGGTACTATCATTCTAAAATTATTAAAGGAATCTCAATAATCGAATAAAATACACTTGCACAGGTGAAAACTAGATAAAATGAGCCCCGGCAGGCATTGGCCCTAGCGGACCTCGTCAATTCTGCTGACATCTCTATGAGGCGCGCGTGGAATACAACGCGCCGTCGACCGCTGTTTAATGTAAGCGTTCCTACACATCAAAATAATAAAATTGTGTGACTAATAAACTATCGATGTTTATCAATAGTTGATGTCCCTCTCTAACTATCACTACAACCGTGAGTGCGCAATGTGGTATACTATGGGTGAACTTCGTATGTGTGATCTTCATAAACTGATCGAATTCGTAATCTACACAGAATGCCTCGTCAATTCGCATGAAAATACCATCTTAGAATTGATTCTAGTCACCCCTTCCAAAAGGCATTTTTCGTATGGAGAATAATCATAATGAGCAAGAAACTCCACCGTTAGTCTTTTAAAATGTTTTACAATATTTTGCATAGGTAAGTTAATTATTATTATGGAAAGATGATGCACCTACAATAAAATTACTATACCACAATTTTACAGATAAAAACCGGCCAAGTGCATATCGGACCACGCACAATGTAGGGTTCCGTAGTTGGGATGAATTAATCCCAAGAACAAACTTAACTTTACAGTTGAAAAAAAAAATGTTTCATACAGAATGTATGGATGAACATATTTTTACAACCGCAAATTTAAGTTGGTCGATTATTACTCGTTAATTTGTAAAGCCTACTCAGCTGTGATAGTTTTTCTTTTAAATTCGTTATATAAGCTACTGCCGTGAATTTTTTCACATATCTAAAACCAACCATTTAGCTGGCAGGGGGAGGGACACTTTGGGCACGCCACAATTGCGGCGATAAGACCCCTCTTTGAGGAGTGGCTAGAGAGGCGCCACGGCGTCCTCACCTTCCGCCTGACGCAGGTACTCACCGGACACGGCTGTTTCGGGAGGTACCTGTTCAGGATAAAGCGGGAGGAAACGCCCGGGTGTCGTCACTGTGTGGATCGCCCGGAGGACACGGTGGAGCATACGGTGGAGGTCTGCCCGGCTTGGGCAGGGCATCGCCGTGTCCTCGTGGATGCGATCGGCGGCGGTGATCTCTCGCGTCCGGCCCTGATTCGGGCCATGCTACGGAGCGAGAGGAAATGGGAGGCCGTCACCTCTTTCTGCGAAGCAGTAATGCTTGCGAAGGAGGAGACGGAGCGCGTGAGGGAGAGGCAAATTTCGCGCCCTCACGCCCCTAACCGCCGCAGCAGGAGACGCCCTGGGCGTCGGGAATCGCAGGAAGATTTCCGGCCACCGTAGGCGCGGGCTTGCGGACGGTGAGCAATGGGTAGCTCGCCGTCCGATAAGGACCAAGCCCGGGTCGACGGCGCGTTGTGTTCCACGCGCGCCTCAAAGAGATGTCAGCAGAATTGACGGGGTCCACTAGGGCCAATGCCTGCCGGGGGTTCGAAGAAAACGGATGGGGAAATCGTGGCCCCCGGCAACATGGCATAGGAAGGAACACGGGTGGGTTTTAGTCAGTAAGAGTCTGACACGCCCTCCCGCTCCACCCAGAGCGGGAGAAGTTATTTAATAATTTCCCACCCAAAAAAAAAAAAAAAAAACAAAAAAAAAAAAAAAAAAAAAAAAAAAAGGGGGAGGGACACTTGACTCTAACAACAATTTGCACTTTAAAGCTTAATATTTCGCAAACGGATCTCTGAATTCAAAAATGGTTTTACGATACCCCACAACAAGGGATAGAAAAAAAAAAAACATCCCCACTTTACGTGCAGGGGAGGCTAAACCCTAAAAAAAAATTTTTTTCATAATTTTATTTTACCACTTTGTCGGCATAATTAATATGTATATCCATGCCAAATTACAACTTTCTAGTACTAACAGTCTTGGTGCTAGACTGCGGACAGACAGACAGACGGACGGACATGACGAAACTATAAGGGTTCCTTGTTTACTACGGAACCCTAAAAAGGATTAAAAATGAAGCAACGACAGATAAATTAATTATGACATGTGAAAGATACATAGTGCTCACATATTTTTAGAAACATTGTAAAAGTAGCCGATTTTACTAAAATTTTACAATTAATTAGTCAGTGTAAGTCATAAGTCAAAAGTCATAAGTCATTTATTCATTTGTTTAAAAAACATAGGTGTACAATAGTAATAGTATATAAAGATAAAGAGTTCGCTATGTTATACCAGAGGGCGTACAAATGTTTGTATTTGAGTAATTATTGAAATAAATAAGCCTGAACAATAAAAAAAACAAATATAAAAAATCACACATTTCATAATACAAATTAATTAATAATAAATAGCAATAGAAATCAATGTCAATATAAAAAAAAAATATATATATCTATAAATGTCAATACAGTGCATGACAACACACATACTGAAAACAAATAATAAGGCTATGTCATTAAACAATACTAAAGTTAATATAAAAAAACTGATGTCAATAATACTAATGTCAATAAATAAAATTTATGTCAAGGATCACAATACATTTTATTTTCTTAGCATGTCATCATTCTGTCATTAAATTTTTGTCTGTTATAAATTCCGAAATACTGTAATATGCTTTGTTCACCAGTAAGGACTTTAGGCGTTTCTTAAATAAGCTCACGTGCAATTCTTTGATTGACCGTGGGATGTGGTTAAATATGACTGGCGCCATGCAGAATACACTTTTATACATTAATGCTGTGTGGGACCTTCTTACGCATAAGCTATTGATATCCCGTCGACTTCGGTTATTAATGTCTGACATTTTTTTAAATAACTTTGGATTGGTCTTAACAAATACAGCAACCTCAAAAATATATAAGGCTGGAAGAGTCAATATTTTAAATTTAATAAACAATGGTTTACATGTATCTATCACCTGTAATCCAAAAATTGTCCTGATACACTTTTTCTGAGCTTTGAAGACTATTTCCCTATTGGTTGAATTCCCCCAAAAAATTACACCATATCTCAGAACTGAACCCAGCAAGCGATGATATGCTGTGACTAAGGCGTCCACATTCATAACTGAGGTAAGTTTATTTAGGGCATAGGTAGACTTACTAATTCGTTTGGTTAAAATGGTGACACCCGGGTGTTTCCTCCCGCCTTATCCTGAACAGGAACCTCCCAAAGCAGCCGTGTCCGGTGAGGACCTGCGTCAGGCGGAAGGTGAGGACGCCGTGGCGCCTCTCAAGCCACTCCTCAAAGAGGGGTCTTATTGCCGCAATTGTGGCGTGCCCAGCGCGGGGTTGCGACAATCGCACTCTCCATGACGCCATGAGATCCCGCCGGAGCTCTGTCCGCTGTGCCGCGATTTCTTGTGGCATCGGAGTTAAGCCCCGGCGTTTCGCCTCCTCGCGCCACTCCCAGATGTGCGCGAGGACCTTTGCCTCCAGATCCCATGGCGTCATCTGTACGCCTCTATTACTAATTGGTTTTATTTTGTCAACAAAAAAGTTGTTAAAGGCTTTCGCTATCTCGTACGGGTGTGTTACATTTTTATTTCCAATTGAGTTTTTGTTAGGCATATTCATCTTTGTTCGATTAATAATTTCCCATGTCGCTTTTGACTTGTTAGATGCTGATTTGATTTTATAGCTGTTCTGAGCACGTTGTGTTAATTTAATTATTTTTTTATATATTGCTGTATATTTTTAAAAATTTTGTTTGTTTTGTTCATTGCGTTCCAGTCGGTAACGCCACAGAAGTGTTCTTTTATTTTTACTGCACGTTTTAATTCCTCGCGACATCCATTGTGGTCTCTTGTGTATGCTTAATTTGATACGTTTTAATGGAAAACATAAATTATACATTAAGGTGAATGTCTCCAGAAAGAGATCATAGGCTGTATTCGGATCGTCAAGTTTATATATTTCCGATAGAGAAACATTTTGTAAACATTCCCTGAACTTATTCATATTTTCTTAATTGTAGTCGCGGTGTTTAATAAACCAATGCTTTACAACACAAATCTTTTTCACCGGACACTTAAGAATTTGACATGAGATTCTGTATGAGATCATAGAATGTAAAATCAATGTCATTTTCATTATAATCATCAATGTAATCATAGAATGTATTACCTTATTTAGTTTATTTCTGTAAAAAATTGAAAGTTATGTTATGCGTCTTTTTTTTTTTGGTTCTGCTATTTGGCGATAGATATTGGATATAGATGGTGTTAAATTCAGAAAATTAAATTAAGAAAGACTTTTATTTTCAAGTTAATAAATATGTGTACTTTATTCAAAAGTAAATAAGAAAGGTTCCGCTTCAGCTTCCCTTTCATAAAAATTTACACCTCGCCGCAGACAACTACCTGTTGTAACTACAGGAAAACGGTCTTAGTAGACTGACCTTAATTTTTTTTAACTTTTTGATTTGCATTCACAGATTATGAAAAATTTTATAGTCAGCAAGAAAATAGACAGTTTTCACAAAAATAAATTTTGATGCCAAATTCAAATTCATTTATTAATTTTGTGAACATAGGGTACAAAATTATACAGATGTTACAAATAAATATCGGTCCATACTACATCCCGCTAGAAGGCATACAAAATTATTTAGGTAAATATATAATTAAATGTATTATTAACAAAATGAAAATAAAAATATAAAGTCAAGGTACATGTCACAATTTCATGCCAAACACTAATAGTTTCTAATAATAACAAAATGTCAATAAATTAAGACGGCACATAAACAAATAGGTATATAATCACGTTCTCGTCTTAAATAATAAATTAAATAAGAAGAATAAAATGTCAATATGAAATAATTATAAGAATAAGGGTGCAACATTTCTGCAAAAAAAAAATTCAGATAAAAACTCAGTTACACAGTAGTACGTTTTATCCTTTAAAAAATTACGTAGTCTTCTCTTAAACAGCACTGTTGTCAAGTCTTTCCAACCACTTGGTAATTTATTGTAAATAATTGGAGCCATACAGTATACACTAATCAATCCTATTTCTTATATAAAACTTTTTCCATACTTAACTTAGGAAAAAAACTCTAACTTACTTTTTGTGATGGACAGACTAGCTGAAAATAAACAAAAAAATTAAACTTTTAACGATACGCGTTATAATTTTATTTCCTTTGAGACCAAGAAGAGATTTCTATAGAAATAAGCATCACCTTTGTACGTATTTTTCTGTTCCTTTCTTCTTATCTGTTTATATGTGTGTACATAAATTGTTAAATAAATAGGTAAATAAATAAATAAATAAGATAGTTTGTTGCTTGTGATTTCCGAAGTTCTGAGAGAAAGATTAAATCAAATTATTTTGAACTTTCAGACTTGCATGGGAAACGTTAAAAAGACTGTCCGCTTCAAAAGTCAGAAATTGCAAAAAAACCTTTGTATGGAAAAAGTTTATTCAAAAGCAACAAACTACCTAAGTTTTGTTCAAACTCAAACTCAAAGCATTTATTTCAATTAAACCATTTACAGGCACTTTTGAATTGTCAAAGAATCGGTCAGTTAGTCAGAAAGTTGAAGCTAGTTGCCCATTTCAAAGCGTAGATCTCTATGGAGAAGAACGGGCAAGAAACTCCAAGGCCACTCTTTTAAATATAGATATTACACAATTCTGGGTACATTATTCTTGTTGCTTCTATATGTGAGAACAATGTACAAAAAATAATCAAAGCAATTGAAAATATAAGATTAAAAATAAGCCCGCAGATAAGAGATGACCAGTCTCAACTGACGGCGCCCGTTCACGAACATGACGCGTGGATCAGCACCATCCAGCTCAACCATTTTGTAGGGAACCGAATGATCCAACACACTCGCCACCGTCAGCGAGACATTTAAGTATTCTCAAATAAAATAAAATTATAACGCGTATTGGTTCGAAATTTTGGCCAGTCTATCGATCGTAAAAAGTAGGTTGGTTGGAGTCTCACTTTCCACGAAATGTATGAGAAAAGTTTTTATGTGATTTCTGAGACTTCTAGTAGGTACTCAAACCTCAGTTGGTCCGATAGAATTTTTTGTTTTTTTTTAAGAAAAAGGATAGATTGGCATCAAAAACTGTTGTTGTGAAAAAAGACAATGGGCGGAAATGGTCCAAATGGCGTCGGCTGATGAAACCTAGTCCATTCAGTAGTTCATGAATGTAGGATATTTTTTTACAATGGGCACCATAAAATTGGCCCACGAAGGAAAAAAATATACAGTCCAGCAAAATATTAGGTTAGGTTTCGCCCGGAGGACACGGCGACTCATTCAGACTCAGTTGTTCAGTTGAGTAATTTAATTTAATTTCAACAAATTTTGTCTACTTTTATGTCATTTAATCTAATATTATGATTGTATTTGTAATTAATTATAATTACTAATAAATATTGACCTATAAATTGTGTGTGGTGCAAACTATTAGTTTAAGTCGGTTTTTTAATAAATAAATAATAAACATTCACTGGCAGAGTGTACCGCATGGGAGGAGTCGCGTCGTGATACGAGGGCATATCAGAAGTCGGAGCCGACCTGTCGCTGCCAGCTGTCGCTCATTCGATGGTCGGGAGCGCCGAGTCATGGGATGCGCTGATCTCCTTCTGTGAAACTGACATTTCGCAGAAGGAGGCTGCGGATAGGGAGAGAGAGATTAAAACCACTCTCCTGATCCATAGCAGGTGGACTGGCACCAGTCGGGGATCATGGAAGGCGCACAAGATCTCATGATCCTTTCCAAGTGCTGGAAGGGAACACCGGGGTGGTTTTTAGTCAGTAAGAGTCTGACAAACCCCTTCGCCCGCCCAAGGTCGAAGGACATCTTTAGACATCATGAAAGTTTTCCAACCGGGAACAAAAAAGGTTAGGTTTTGCCCTTGAAATTGCATTTTTTTCGTTTATTTTTTGGAAGATTTTTGGCCAGTCTGTTCTTAGTTAAAAGTAGGTTATTTGGAGTCTCATTTTCCACGAAATGTATGAGAAAAGTTTTTTGCGATTTCTGACTTTTCTAATACTCAAACCTCAGTTGGTCCGTTAGAGTTTTTTGATTTTTTTAAGAAACAGGATCGATTGGCATCAAAAAAAGTTTTTGTGAAAACTGCCCATTTTCTGACTGTATTTACTTTATTTACCTTACTGGCTGACTGTATTTTTTTTTTCAAAATCTGTGAACGCAGATCAAAATATCTCAAAAAGTTAAATACAGTCTCTTAAAACCGCTTTCTTGTAGTGACAACGGTTAAGGTACCTGTCCTTACTGCCCCATCTCAAAAATCCAACATGTATTTCTAATAATATTATTACATCAGTCTTGTTCAGCATATTTATTCTGTAATATGTTTATTAAGATTTACTACCTCAACGTCGATTCCCGCTAAGTCGAAAGCAAAGTAAACTTAAAACAAAAAGTGAAACGCATTCAGTTATAAAACAAATCATATTACCATAATCGCCTCTTTGGTGAATATCCTTGAAAAAGACTCTACTGCTAAGCTAGAATTTGTAGTGTAGATACCTAATTAGCCAACTTCTACTTTTACTATAGTTAAAATTTTCAGCAAAATAAAACAAAAAAAAAAAACTCTTAAAGCCCACGTTATCATTATTTAGAACTTCTAGCTTTATTAGTTTCACATTTTGTCCATGATGTTTGAAATAAAATGAAATGAAATGAAATTGTTTATTCTGTAAATAGGATATCGAAATCACTTTTACACGTCATATAAAAATACATATTAAAAATAAGCTAAATGAGTTCGGCGTTTCCTATTTGACTACTCTGAGAAGAAAGGCCGAAACAAACTCAGAGGTCGCAGTCTCTTTTAAAGTCCAGACATAATCTTGGTCAGGCCATATGAGGACCATTTAGATTAGTGTCTGAAAAAGTCTTTTGAGGAAAGAACCACACATATTTGAGTGGACCTGTCCAGTGAGTGCAAGCATTTGTCAGTAATCGTGGAGCTCAACTCAGAACTTAAGGAGCTCAACTCGACGAACAATACCAAAGAAAGGACATTTGGGTAGGCCGCATAAACTACTCAAACTGCCAGACCATCACTAAAACTAGCAGAGAAATAAAATATCCACATAGTCCTCACATTCACAATAGTTTGTTTGAACATACTTAGTCTTTGGTGGCGTACTTGTATAGACTGTATTACTTTGACTGTATTTCTAGTTCAAATGACCAATTTAGCACTCGCACGTTTGGTGATACCTACGTGAGAGCGGTAAATTGGTAATTTGAACTAGTAGTGGTGACTACAGCTCACACTTTATTTCTTCTAGGCGTATACCAAAAAGGTTACTGACCACTTTGAACTTCGATGATTATCAGAAGGATAAGAAAGCGAGATTATTTCATTTTTCATATAATCCTAATTACGGTTACGAGCCGTACTGGATCGACGGCGAGTGGAGGCTGAGTACAAACACACCTAGTGCGGGTATCACAACAAGATCGTACAGAATATGTGGCGAGACCTGTAGCTATCTTCTTCAAAGGTACGTGAATTATCTCTATAGATTTTTATTTTTAGGGTTCTGTACCAAAACGGTAAAAAAAGAACTCTTTAGGTGCGACTTCATCTGTCTGTCTTAACTGCGACTTCGTCTGTCTATGCCAGCTGCGCCTTCGTCTGTCTATCCTGTTAGAATTTAGTTTAATTAAGATAGAATATTTATTTTTGAAGTATAATTTGTTAGTGTTGTGTGAGTATGATGACAGTCATTTTTACGTTGGATGTGACTGTCATCTTATACCACTAGATGGCGTTACTTTTGGTATGATTACGATCCATTTATTTTGTTAAACATTGATTTTACCATTTAAAGTTATGCATTATTAAATTCCTGTATTTTAAAATATGTTGTTACGTTAAATCGAATATTTCAAAGAATTTTAGAATTGTTTTAGTTTGTATTCAAGATGTCAATTAATTATACTGTTTTATCAAACGAGGTGGCGCGCTACATCCGGTCCCCACTCCTGTTGCTTACCGGCGTAGCGCGTTAGCTCTTGAGTCAGTCGGTTACCAACTGTGTTGCAAGCAAGGCAAATAATAAAAGAAATAAGTGTGTCTAAAAGTGAGTTTTATTGGAGCAGACTACATTTCAGAATTGGGATAAAATTGATTAGTCATACTAGCCTTATCCAGGCCTACGTAAGTAAGTTTGGTCGTTCTGATTGCAACTGTTGAAAGGTAAGAGCTTGATTTTAATTCTTTTACTGGAACACTTGTGATATTTATTTAATGTAAGCTGTGGTTGTGGCATAATGAGTATCTTACCAGACTGTGATGTAAATAATATAGTATTTTTGTCTTCGTCACGCAAACATTGTGTTTTTTACGTATTTTTTTCTTTTAATGTCCTACTTAACTTTTTTTTTTAATACGTGCGATGAACGCTGCTTGAGCGTCCGCGAGCAACTTCCTGAATTGATAGAGCGGCAAACAGTCAGCCATAAGACAAGACGTAGTCGCAGCCGACAATGTCACAGCCCGCTCACTCACAGCAGAGGCAGCTGCAGCGACGCAGCCGCCGATCGGTGAACTGAAATCCTGAAGGGCGCGGTGAGTAAAACCCAATTTATTCTGTTCCTGCCCCGTATGATGCGATTTCAGTTTCATAGCTTGTCCAAGCATAGCAGGCCGCAAACAATAAAAATAAAAGTTTAGAAAAACTCTTCAATCATAATATTATTCCTAAATTTGACCCGAAACGCAAACAACAGACGATTGACATATGGTTGCGTTGTGTTTATGCATTAATATATGGTTGGTTAGACCAACAAATGGCTTATTTTGCTCTCCAAAAACTACAGGGAATTGCACAAGAATGGTAAGAGGGTTTGCCAAATATTTTATTTAGTTACGAATGGCAAGAGAAACTGCGGTTAGCGTTCGATAGTAACGAAAAAAACTATGCTTGCTTACTTCAAACAATGCTCTCCAAACGCGCTAGATTTAACGATTCTCTAGAAGATTGTTTTTATGGAAAAGTTATATTGTTAAACCGATGTAGTTTCGAAGGCAAACGCGTGGTGGATTGCAATGTTCACGGGATAGACGACTGTAGTGTCAGATTGGGAGCTGAAGCCGCTAGAGTTATGGCACTCCAGATCAGCTTTTACCATATTTAAAAACTGTTACAGCTAACATTCATCAGAGTGATGATAAAAAGAAAACTAGAAATTTTAACAATGAGACGGACAGTACAGTCAAAGAGGACAATAAAAGTTGATTACAAGGACGCTATTAGTCACAATGCACTAAACCCCCGGTAAAGTGCACACGTTATTTCAAGTTTGGTCATGGCGTAGACAAATGCACTCTGCCCATAAATGTGTGAACTCAGTTCAGACAGTGACTCCACTATTTCATACAAGGTTTCATTAAGAGGCATCAAATTAACTGTTTTATTAATTTCGGTAGCTCTGCTACTATGAATAGCCTAGCATTCGCTAAAAATGTATCTGTTGATTGGGTTCCTTGTCAGAAGTTGAGAGGTTTTGTGAGGACGTTGCATATAACTAAAGCATTCAGGGGGGTGATCTCCCACCACCAATGTGACGTCTGAAAACAATACAATCCTTTAATGATAAATGATTTTATTTATGTAAGTGGATTTATACGTCAATCATATTTACTAGATAACTTTAAATCCCAGGATGTCGGAGTGTCCCACGGGAAAGTACTACTGAGGTTAAAGGGAAGCGAAGCAGTGATCGCATACCTAATAGCCGAGGAAAAGGTCATTGACTCTTGTCCTGGGTCTGCACCCGCGTTGCCGTCAACCATAATATAAGCTAAGCTTTTTTTTTTTTTTCGCGGGTTGGTGTTAAAAAAGTATAGTCGTTTTATAAATTTAGAATTTTATTTAAAATATAATTAATTGAAAATACTGATTAAGTTACATCAGTACTTAGTCTACAATAGTCATTTAGCAAGAACTTACGTTTGTGGCATATTTATGTGACATACACATACATTATAAACACCACCTGCCAGCTGATCAACTGCACTGTCACACAACGTTTCTCAGCACTTCACTACACAAAATGTCTCAATTTGCCGAAGTCCTTGCTGCACAGAAGACCCTCGAGGATAACTTTTTAAGGAAAATGGGTGAGCTGGAAGCACAAATCCAGTGCGCAGGTCCTGCCAAGGACACGGTCGCTAAGATAGCGGATGAGTTTCGCAGCTTCCGTGAGCTCATATTTTCCATGCTTGGTCTGCTCCGAAGCCAGATCAGTGAGTGTGCCAAGCAAATTGATGGCTTAGAGACCAGGCATCGGCGGAAAGCATTGATTTTCCAAGGCCTTGCTGAAGCGGATAATGAAGACGGTACAGCGATAATATTGGATGTTCTCAGTACTAAGCTTGCCCTCAAGAATCTGTCAGCATCCGCCATTAAAGTCTGTCACAGGCTTGGAGCCCCCAGCAAGGTGCATCACAGGCCTATCCTCGTTAGGTTCGCTAGCGAGGACATCAAGGCCTCAGTCTGGAAGGCAAAGACAGGTTTGAAAGGCTCCAAAATATCAGTGAAGGAATTCTTGACTAGGGCCAGGCAAGCTGTCTTCGGAAAGGCGCGTGAGCATTTCAGTATGCGGTCGTGTTGGACTCAAGACGGTGTCATATTCATTAAAGCCCCTGATGGAAGTCGGCACAAGGTTACTTCCATCGACGAGCTGAAGCCCTTGACAACCAAGTACCCAAAGGCGCCGGGCGCGACTCCATCAGCGAGATGAAGAAGTGTCGATGCTGCCGGGAGCCTGAAAAAAACAATTTGTTATTAGGTATTTAAGTGAATGTTTACTTTGATGTCTTGTTGTTGCTTGTAAGTTGTATTTGTTTCATAACATTCGTAATCTTTACTTACCGTAGTGTACTTGTCCCGTCCCAAAATTATCTTGCTTTTATTTTGTGCCCGAATTGTTTTTCTCTGTAATCTTTGTTTTAATTTGTAAAATTGAGGGGCGTATTGGTTTTTTTATACTCTCGACAGTGTATATTTTATTTTTATTTTATTGTTTGACGTTGACGTTCAAAGTATACGTTCGTTCACAGATAGTATTTGCTAACGTTTCGTTCCAGGTTGCAACTCATTTATGTTTGCACTCACTCAGTTTGCAGTTGGGTGTTCAATTTTTTATTTTTTTTTCCTTTTTCTTTACTTTTATTTTCATAGTTTTGTGTATTTGTCTTTTATATTTTTTGGGAACTACGGTTTTTCACTTTGTTTCCAATAGAGTAAACAAAAAAATGTTAACTCGGGTTTTGTTATTGTGTATGATTGTTGAATGCTTTGTTTTGTTTTTGCTTATTGTTAGCTGGCGGGTGGTGCAGTGCTTTGCACCAGTTTGTTGCTGTATTTTTGGAATAGCATAATTTATTATATATATTATATGTTTATATTAACTTAAAACTACAATTTATGTCAGACAATGAGTCTTATTTTTCTGCCATCGAATCTACTGCCTCTTCAAGCGATGTAAGCTTTTGTTCATTCAACTCCACCCTTGGTGACTTTGTGCAATAAAATTTCAATGATAAGTCTAATCGTGTGGTGAATGTGTGTCACATTAACGCCCAAAGTGTTCCAAGCCACTACAGTGAGCTGTACGACGCGTTTAATAATAGCAACGTTTACGCCATCCTGATCTCTGAAACTTGGCTCAAACCGCATCTTCTATCCACCACTTACCCTCTTACTGGTTTCGTTCTTATACGGAATGATCGGATTGGTAAAGGAGGGGGTGGTGTGGCCATATACCTTCGCAGTGATTTTCCTTACAAAATACTTGCTACTTCCTCTTCGCATTATTCTGCTTCTGCCGAGTTTATTTTCCTTGAAGTGTGTGTCAAAGGAGCCAAAACCATTATTGGTGTTGTCTATTGTCCTCCTTCTGTTGATTACTTCACTGAATTCGAATCAGTACTTGAATCTTTGGGTTCGGAGTATGCACATCACATCATTATGGGTGATTTCAATACAAATCTCCTTGTCCACAACTCTCCCCGATCCCGTAAGCTCCTCCATCTTATTGGGTCAGCTAGTCTGCACGTATTGCCGCTGCAATCTACTCATCATAACACGGTCGGCGATGACACCTGGCTCGATCTGATTCTCACCTCGAATCCTTCCCTCGTTTCCTCTCATGGTCAACATGACGCTCCTGGCTTTTCTCATCACGACGTGATTTTCCTTTCCTATATCCTGAAACCTCCTAAACCTAAACCCAAGGTTCTGTACAGGCGTTGTTTTGCGCGGATGAATGTTGAGAAACTCAATGAAGATGCATCTGTGGTTGATTGGGAGCTTATGATGGAAGCCACTTCAGTTGACGACAAGGTTGCCACTTTCAATGATGTTGTAGTAAGTCTTTATAACATCCATGCTCCTGTCAAAAAGGTAAAGTTGAAGGGCCCACCTGCACCATGGATGACAAGAGGAATAAAAATGGTAATGCGACGTAGGGACCGTGCGTTCCGTAAATTTAAAAGGGATCGTACTGACGAGAATTGGACAACGTTCAAGGCTGCAAGGAACAGATGCAATCAGATGATACGCAATGCTAAACACCGCCACATTCTGGATACTATCAATTCTTCATCTTCTGCCGATATTTGGAAATTTCTTAGAACTCTTGGTATCGGCAAACCGCGACATTTAGACCTTCCTAATTCAATTGATTTAGACGATCTCAACCGTCATTTCTCCTCTGTTTCTACTATGGATCGTTTAACTAAGCAACAAACTCTGTCTTTAATAACTGGTCTAACGCGTCCTAGTATTAATCCTTTCAGTTTCATTCCAGTTGAGCCGGGAGAGATTAGAAAGATCATTCTCTCGATTAAATCAAAAGCTGTGGGATGTGACAATATCACCCGTAGTATGATCATAACTATTCTGGATCATCTCTTACCTGCTATTACCCACATTGTTAATTTTTCTCTGTACACTGGAGTATTCCCTTCCCTGTGGCGCAAAGCCTATGTTCGCCCACTACCTAAGGTATCTAATCCCTTTCTTCCTACAGACTTCCGTCCAATTTCTATACTTCCCTTCCTATCCAAAGTGCTCGAGGCCTGTGTCCACAAACAATTCTCCAATTTTGTTTATCGAAACTCACTAATTAGCCCTCTTCAATCTGGGTTCAGGCCAGGGCACAGCACTGTTTCCGCCCTCCTTAAAGTGACTGGCGATATAAGGGCAGGACTGGAAGACACCAAAGTAACTGTTCTAGTGTTGGTTGATTTCTCGAATGCATTTAATACCGTCAGTCACGACATTCTGTTAGCTATTCTGTCCTATATTATGGTCTCTCCCGAAGCACTGGAATGGTTCTCCTCTTACCTTCAGGAACGTCAGCAGTCCATTCATGTTGGGGATTCTTCATCATGCTGGTGTGATTTGGAAGCTGGCGTTCCTCAAGGCGGCATTTTTTCTCCTCTTCTGTTCTCTATTTTTATTAATCTTATAACTTTCGAGCTTCAGTGTACGTATCATCTGTATGCGGATGACTTGCAGTTGTACTGTCAAGGGAGGGTTGATGAAATACCTGACGCTATAGAAAAGTTAAATAGGGACTTAGCAGCCATAAAAACCTGGTCTGATAAGTTTGGTGTTGCAGTAAACCCTAAAAAGTGTCAAGCGATCATAATTGGGAGTCCTCGCAGTATTGGTAAGGTGGATGGTTCGACCTTGCCACCAGTTCTCTTTAATGATACGATCGTTCCACTTAGCACCGACGTGAAGGACGTAGGCTTGCACATTGATGGTACCTTGAACTGGCGTACTCAAGTCGCCAGGGTCAGCCAGAAGGTTACTGGAACGCTGCGGGCTCTGTACCGACTGAAAAATTTATTACCGTCAAGTACCAAGACAATGCTTGTGCAGTCCTTAATTTTCCCTATCATCGATTATGGTGATGTGTGCTAACTATGACCTGAATGCAGATCTCTTCGACAAACTTGACCGTCTTCTCAATAACTGCATTCGATTCGTTTTCAATCTGCGTAAATATGATCATGTTTCTGTGCATCGGTCGCTTCTAAAGTGGTTGCCCATACGCCAGCGCAGGGAGCAAAGGGCACTGACCACCTTGTTTTCATTTCTTGACTCTCCCTCTTCCCCTAGTTATCTAGCCCCCCACTTTCAGTACATTTGCGCAAACCACAATAAAACTCTACGTTCATCACACAATCGTCTTCTTCTATGTCCCACTCACCGCACTGATTTCATTCACTCTTCCTTCTTCGTTCAGTCTATCTCTCTGTGGAATGCGCTCCCCCAAGAAATCAGGATGGCAACTAACAGATTATCCTTTAAAGTTAAAGTTCGCGAGCATATTCGTAAGAAGCTGGCAGTATCATCACAGCGGTAATGTTTTCCCATTGTTTGTCTTATTTGTTTTATAAATATATTCGTGTATTTATGTGTATTTATTTGTTCTTATATTTATATATATAGTTATATTATATATTTTGTTATGATAGGTATATAAATATACTTATATTTAAATAAATATTTATTCCACAATTTTCAATATTGCACCTACCACTGTTTGTCTCTGCATCACCCAAAGGTTGACTGGTAGAAAATGCCTATGGCATTAAGTCCGCCTCTGTACTTGTATGTGCTTAAAGTGTTAAATAAATAAATAAATAAACCATAAATTATTTCGTTACGCATAATTTTGGGTCTGTGATATCTTTTAAACTATTAATTATGTTGTTTCATTATATGCTGCCCTGGTTGACGTCATCACGTCAGCGCCGGCTGTCGCTGGAGACCGGATGGCGGTGACGATCGTTCGGGACTGAGGTCGGTTGCGACCTCAACCTTTGAATAATGTTGTCGAGGTGGTTTCCGGGTAGTAGCGACTTGTACCACTAGTAAAAAAATAAAATAAAATAAAAAACAGACAGTTCTTTGACATTAAGTACCCTGATGAATATCGCCGACCATGCAATTCCTTCAGTTTACGCCGAGCGCATAGAAACTGCATCGATGACCTCAATCCAGCCACGAGCCGCCGACGCAGCGAAGTTCGACATTAGCTTTAGTTATTTTAATACGTATTTTTGGCATTCCATATTCTAGCATCGAATAGGTTTCACCACTATTAATTGTTATAATTTACCTTTTAAAATAAATTAGTTTAAAGTAACTTTGGTTTTTTTTCGATCCATCGTCTGCAGTTTACATAATTGGCGCAGTCGGTAGGATACTCGCGGGCCAGTTCGCGAAGCGCGTTAGGGTCATCTCACATCGATAACTACGATCGCGAGTCACCCGAGCGGCTATCAAGTCACGTCACGAGTATCCTGAATCTACAGTAGGTAAAGCTGCGGAGCCGGTGGAGAATCCAGACATCGATTCACGGAGAAGAACCAGAGATGAAATATATGTAAGTACACCAGAATCTTTCTCGTGTTGCTTCCTTTCTATTCCTAGTTACTTTTATGTCCAAGATTTTTCCCAAGCATCTTCCCCCGGAACCTGCATCGCGACAGGCGCACCGACATATATACTAGATATTAATAGAGATTTAGACAGTGAATTAGATTTTAATTTGAATAGTTTATTTGAACCTAAAATGCCATACGATCCCGACGTAATTTTTAAGGGTTTACGCCTTCTTCCCGATTTTGATGGAATATATTGACCAGGTTTATTAACATCTGTGATCGGATAGTATCTCAGTATGCAAGCCCCGAGCCAGGCAGTGAGCTAGGAAATCTGTGCCTTCTAAATGGCATTTTAAACAAGATCACAGGGCCTGCCGCATCTACTATCAATTCGAATGGCATTCCTGAAACTTGGGCAGGTATTAGATCAGCTCTAATTAATAACTTCTCGGACCAGAGAGACGAAACAGCTTTATACAATGACCTCTCGTTGGCTACGCAGGGTAATAGAACCCCTCAGGAATTTTATGATCAATGCCAAACGTTGTTTAGTACAATAATGACTCATGTGACATTACACGAGAGTTTACAAACGACTATTGAAGCGAAGCGGACGCTTTATAAGAAAGTTACCATGCAAGCTTTTGTACGGGGACTAAAAGAACCCTTAAGTTCACGTATACGGTGCATGCGTCCGGAAACCATAGAGAAAGCATTGGAGTGCGTTCAGGAAGAATTAAATATTATATACCTGCAGCAACGTAATGATGTCCCAAGGGCTCAGTCAGCTCAAAGTGCACCTAAAATATTTAAACTTTATAATATGCCTGCTACGCCGTTTTACGCATTACATGGTCCGCGACCCCCAGTACCTAACTGGCCTACTCCACCAACGTGGCTAACAACCTCAACCTCAGGCCTTTAAATTCAATATGCCTAACCAGTATCAAAATTGCATGCCTACTCGAACGCAACAAATGTTCCGTGCACCTTTGCCAAACTACCATCCCCAAAGTAATGTTTTTAGGTTACCATACAGGAATAATCCACCACAAAATTTGGGACCGAAACCCATGAGCGGTGTTCAGCATTTCGTTTAAAATAGTTTCAGAAGTCAATAACCATATCAACCTTAGTAAAGAATGGATGTCCCAACATAGTACTATCTTAGACGAAATAACAAAAAATCAGGAAAAAGTTAATGCAACGATAGAACTACTTCTAGAGAAATGTGCTTATAGAGATTACAGCTTAATAAAATTTGCAAAGTTTGCCCAAATCTTAGAAATCATAACTAATAATGTAGAAGATTTAATTTTAGAGATAATTAGGTTAGAAAATATAATGGCTTTTATACGCGCGTCCAGTACCCATCATTCCATGATTGATATAGAAGTGTTAAGGTCTATGATAGATAGGTTAAAATCAATATATAATAAAGAAAAAATCTTAAATTTAGAGTTACGAGAATACTATGATCTAATAAAACCAGGTTCCTACTTTATTGAGAAGAGAATAGTAATAGTCTACAGTTTTCCCATAGTCTCTAAAGATTTTTACGAATTATACAAACTATCCATTGTTACTAATAAGAAACAACTCGCCCTTATTCCTCCCACTCCTTCTATAGCAACAAACGAGAAATCATTCTTGTAAATAGAGGCTGAATGCCCGAAGTATAGTAGCATCCATCTCTGTGAAAAGAAGACGAATTACCAGATCCGGACGAAACCCGATTGTATCCAAGAGCTCATCATCAACCAAGGTCTAGAAGAAACCTGCCAATTCACCAAGATTTCACTCTCCAAAGAAGCAGTAGAACAACTGGATGATCAACACTATGTTCTCTCATTGCCCCAATCGACAAAAGTACAATTATCCTGCGTTAGAAAAGACTTTAACATTCTACAAGGAAGTTACCTCGTCACCATCCCCATGGATTGCTACTTGCAAACGACAGAATTCACAATTATTAACGGCAGCAACGAGATAAAAGGACAGCCACTAAAATGATCAAAGATCCCTTATAATGAGATGAACCAAACAGTTGATTCCACGCACATCATTGGATTCAATTCAGTCAACTTGGAAGAACTTCACAGCATCCAGAACAAGACATTAATGGAAAGCCCTTGTCATTTCGACAAGACTCAGCCGGTTGTCCTATATCATACAACCATACCATTCTACATCATTGTACTGTGCGCAACCATACTTATCATTTTGGTAATAAGCCGCAGATATAAATGCTGGAATCTCAGAATAGACAAGGAAAAGCAGCAAACTTCTAAGACACATACATATGAAGATTTGACCAGAGATACCAGGAAACGAGATGTCCTAGCAACATTTTCTCTCAACATGATCAAAAATAATTGCTTATCATCGGGTGGAGGTGTTAAGTACGGATCCCTGATGAATATCGCCGACCATGCAATTCCTTCAGTTTACGCCGAGCGCATAGAAACTGCATCGATGACCTCAATCCAGCCACGAGCCGCCGACGTAGCGAAATTCGTCATTAGCTTTAGTTATTTTAATACGAATTTTTGGCATTTTATATTCTAGCATCGAATAGGTTTCACCACTATTAATTGTTATAATTTACCTTTTAAAATAAATTATTTGTTTTTTTTCGATCCATCGTCTGCAGTTTACATAATTCATAATTATATTTGAATACTCGTATCGTGACTATAAATATAAGATTACTTTATTAATATTAGTAATTCTGTGGACAATTTGATTTATTATTTTTTATTTTCTTATCAGTAACTTATTGACATGATTGCATTTTGTTATATATTTTCATTACATACCCGACTTTACCTTAACATTTGCATTTTATTAAACTACATAAAAAAAATACATTGATACTACTGAATGATAATAATTTAATTTACTGCGCGCGCGCCCTCTGTGTCGACTGGACGTGTTTTTTTGTGCTCGCGAACATTTTATTTCGCCAAAATAGTCTAAAGTGCAGTAATCTATTCTAAAGTTACGTTAATACTTGCTCAACAAAACTATAACAAACAGTGAAAAAAAACTAAATCTGTGTACAAACTATTACCGGAGATACAAGCAGAAACATTTCCAAGTTTTTAAAAGTGAACGTTAAAAATTTCTTTGTCTCGGTGTCGAAGTGAATTGACCTTCGAACGGGTCAATGACACGTTTAGGTTCCTTAAAATATTAGCAACAGAGCGTTAATTTCACGTTGTATGTCATAGCTTCGGTGGTCTAAAGGCGTAAGCCGCCCGCTACCCGATAGCGCGCGATACGTCTCGAGTTCGAGCCCCGCAACTGCAAATAGCACTTTTTGGAAGTTTGAATTCTTTCAATTTTAACCGTACCGTGTCACCCGTAAATAAAGACAATAATTTACTAGTGTTTATTCTAACTGAATTGAATAATTGAATTAATGATCAGTAAAAAAGTAAATGGTTACTCCATTTAACCAGTATTAGAGTTGCCAACAAACTGAACGAACTGATTCGGGGAATTAATTACAATTTATGACCAATCGAGAAAGATACATAACATGACTTCGAAAATAAAGTGCACCAACAGTGGCCGAAAAGAGCAGCCACTAGTTACTTGTTATAAATGCAAGAAACAAGCGGAACACAGAAATACGCTAGTTTGCACTTCTTGTAAAAACTATTTTGAATTTGATTGTGCTGGTTATCCGGAGAAAGTGTATCGCTTGAAGAACTTAGAGGAGAGGAAAAAATTTAGGTGGGTGTGCAAATCATGCTCTCAAAAAGCAAAAGAGCAGAATATACCTAGCCCTGGAGTATCCCATGTGACATTGAGGAAACAAAACTCATCACATAAAGCAGAACCAAGCAGATGTGTTACACCGAACGTATCGGCAGAAACCACACCTTGGTCCACCCCAAAAAGCACAATTTCTGAAGCTTATGACTCACATTTACTAACAATGGAACATATGCACGATGAATCAACTGGTATATCCGATAAAACACTATCAAGAAGTATGGACTATACAATAAGTGATTCTATGCAATACCATGAGCTCAAGGAGTCAATTGAACACCTTCAGATGGAACTTAGAAGTTCGCAGAACGAACTTGATAATGTCATACTAGACAATAATGAGCTCCGTAAACAGAACGAAAAACTCCTTAAAGATAATATCACTTTAAAAGGATTCTTAGGCCAATCCCCACAAAAAGTATTTTATAGCAATGAAGGCACAAACAAAGCAAATGCGTACTCTTTATTACATTCGGACATGCATGCATTCTTTACACCGCCTAGAAATTTGCCTAGAACTACAAATAACACATCAGATGAAAAGAAACACCTAAGCGGGAATTTCTTTAGCCTACAAAAAAATATCGCCGACCTGGAGGATCAGTTGAAACAGGCTGGAAACGATATACTACACCTCAAGGATCAAATTTTAAAACTACAGAAGCTATTAGAATTGAAAGAAAGTGATAAAAAATTAAATGATAAGAAAACTTTTAATGAAACAAAAGAAGAACGTACCAACAAGATATTCATCTTTGGCACACAACAATGTGTTGGACTTTCTTCTGCATTGATGAAGTCAAGAGCGGCTACACCGTATATAAAATATACTGTGATGGCGGAAACAAAACCACACGCGCTTACTAGTGACATCGTTAAGAGTTGTCAAAATATTGCAACATCAAGTGGCGACAAACTTATCATTTGTGTGGGTGAAAATGACTATGATACAAAAATTTTGTCTGCGCAATTACGCCGACTCCTTGACGTATTCAGTAATCATTATGTAATTGTTTTGAGTCCATTAAAGAATCTGTATATAAATATAAATGATTTGAAACAAACTATACGTAATATTTGCAGTGAATACAAATGTTGTATTTATATTGATTCTGAATACAAATTGTATAATGCATGTAAATCTATAAACTATGCTATTGACTGTTACGATTACGAAAAAAAGTATTTAAATGTTAAAGAATTGAAGAAAATAATAGTGCGTAATCAAACTAACTATAAAAAATCTGAGAGCAATCATGTAATAGCTTCGAAAGGTACAATCCCTTATTATTTTGCACGTCATCAACCGAAATGCCATGCTACAAATGGTTCTGATATTGAAAATTCTACTCATACAAAAATAGGTACTATCCCATACTATTTTAAAGTTATAGATCATAAACCGCTTTTTCGTGAACAACAACAGTGTAACAAGTAAACCTAAAGCTTTTAAAATATTGCACCAAAATATCGCTAGTATTCTATCAAAAAAGGAAATTTTGGAACTAACGTTGCTGGAGTTACGAGACATAAATAAGGAACCAGACATATTATGTTTGTCTGAAACCTTTATGCGTGCCGGAAATGAGAAATATTTAAAATTAAATAACTACGCCGTAGCAGCTGCATTTAGTAGAGACACACAGAGAGGGGGGACTTGTATACTCGCTAAACAGGGTATTATTTATAACGAGCTATCCCACATTAAAAAGTACTCAACCCAAAAAGCATTTGAAGCCTGTGGTATTGAAGTTCCATTGCACAAATTACTAATCGTGTGTCTTTATAGAACGCCTAAGTCTGATCCTAACATATTTTTGAATAAACTTGATCAATTTATGTGCGAAACTGTTAAAAAATATGGGTCAAGTACAAAAATAGTTATTGCCGGTGATTTCAATATAAACACCTTTAAACAAGGAAAAGTCACCAACTACTTAAACGATCTATGCAATAACTATAACTTGCAGATACACGTTAAAGTTCCCACACGTAAAGACTCTTGTATAGACCACATATTAAGTAACATAAAAAAATCTTCTACCGAGGTGTTACCCCTATACTTATCAGACCACGACACAGCACAACTCTTAGATTTCCCAGTAAAAGAGCAAAATTTAAAGACCAAATCATATTTTATTTATAAAAAAGACTATGACAGTGATAATATAACGAAATTCAAAAAATGCCTTGCAAATTTAACGTGGTCAGAGGTACATCTCGAAACTGACTTAAATAATGCATTCAATAAATTTCACGAGTTTTTATGTTTATTGTATAATTTATGCTTCCCAAAAATTAAGATTAAAATAAACAACTCTAATGCAAATAAACAAAAATGGATAAGCAAGGGTCTCAGAAATAGTTGCAAAACTAAACGATGTTTACGGTATCTCTATTATAAAAATAAAACTCTGACATTCAAACGTAGATATAAAAAATATTCATCAATACTGAAAAAATGTATCTTTAAATCCAAAATAAATACAAACATTAATTACATAAATAAAAGTCAAAACAAATGCAGAGCAACGTGGTCAGTTATTAACCGTGAAATTGGAAATACAAAATTTGACAATACTATTTCTCAACTAGAATTAGATAAGAGAATACTGACTAATCCCTGTGACATAGCAAATGCTTTTAATAATTACTTTATTGATTCGACTAGCTCTGTGACATTTAATAATTTACACGATAATGACAAGCCTAATAAAACCATGACAATACTTAATTCCATGTTTCTAAGCTCTATGACTGAAGACGAGATAAAAAAAGAAATAATAGCTTTAAATAACACTAACTCAGAAGGTTACGATGGAATTAGTACAAAAGTAATTAAAACATGCAGTACAGAATTAATTCCTATATTGACTTATTTAATTAATCTCTCATTTTCATCTGGAACTTTTCCTGATGCCCTAAAATTATCAGTCGTTAAACCTCTGTACAAAAAAAACGATAAAAATGATGTTAAAAATTATCGCCCGATAACCCTTATACCCATATTATCTAAATTATTTGAAAAATGTATGCACAAGAGACTTTCCGACTATTGTAGCAAATACAATATCATAACAAAAGAACAGTATGGGTTCCAAAAGCACAAGTCAACAACACTAGCAATTGCTAATCTATTAGAGCATATTCATAATTTCCTAAATAAAAATTATTTAACTACAGGACTATTCTTCGACCTGTCACAAGCCTTCGACTTTGTGGCACATGATATCTTGTTGAGAAAATTAGAAAAAAGTGGAATAAGAGGTTTGGCACTGCAGTGGATCGCGTCCTATCTAAGCAACCGAAATCAATACGTTGTTATTAACAAGGTAAATGAAAATTTATTAACGTCGTATTCATCTGACTATAGAGTCAATAATTGCGGCGTCCCCCAAGGGAGTGTATTGGGACCTTTATTGTTTCTATTATACATAAACGACTTACCGCTAGTGATTAATCATAAATGTGTACTATTTGCGGATGACATTTCTATTATTGTGACATCTGACAAAAAGTATAAAACTAAATCTGATCATGAGATGGACATTAACAATACTATTGACGACATTATAAAATGGTTACAGACAAATAAATTAAAAATTAATTTAGATAAATCTAATTATATACAGTTTAATAAATCAAAACATACTAAATACAATTTCAAACTTAATATTGACAGGTTAAAAGAAGTTCCACAAACTAAATTCTTAGGTGTACTCATAGATCAAGATCTGAATTGGAAAGTACATCTGGATAATTTGTGCAGTAGGATTAATAAGTTTGTTTATGCTCTCAGACAAATAAGGAATATAACTAACAAAAAAACAGCAATTACAACTTATCACGCCTATATACAATCTATCTTACGATACGGGCTTATTTTTTGGGGTAACAGCACGGATAGACACAGAGCATTTATTGCACAAAAGAAATGCATCAGAGCCATTTGTGGTATCCGTCCTGACGAGTCATGTAAAATTTTCTTTAAAAAGCTAGGTATATTGCCACTTCCGTCACTCTACATTTACGAAATCTGTAATTATGTTTATAATAATAAGGGATTGTTCAAAAAAGCTTATCAATTGAACTCTCGAAATAGAGATCCATGCAGACTTAAATTGCAGGATACTCCCAAATCAGCCAAGTATGCGAAAAGTTTCCTAGTCATGTGTATACGCATTTATAATAAAATTCCAAAAGAAATAAAATTAGTATATAATATTAACTCATTTAAAAATTTTTTATTGAAATGGCTGAAAGAATGTATGTTTTATGATATTAAAGATTTTTTTAACAATAAATTATAAATTTCTGGACATTTGTCATTATGGATACTAAAACTATTAAATTATTGTATTGACTTTATATCTGTGACATTGAACAACAATTAACTAATAATTACAATTTTGCATGCAATTGATACATATCCTGTATAGCTAAACATGCGGACTTTAGATTAATACCTGACTGTAACAACTTTATACCATGTTTAAGGCAAATAAAGACTTATCTTATCTGGGCAAAAGCCTCCCATAAATGTATATTTGTACGCCAAATGGCAAATCATAGAGAACCCATAATATAATTATTGTAACATCTTGCACACTTGTAACCTATGTTTACAAATAAAGAAAATGATTGATTGATTGACCACGTTGCAGAATAAAGATTTTGGTGGTTTCGTACCGCCCTAGTGGTTTCATGGTAGTAGCGACTTGTACCACTATTAGAACAAACATGTTTATTTCATTATTTATAAAGTATACATGCACAACATTACAGAATAAAGATGTTGGTGGTTTCGTACCGCCCTAGTGGTTTCATGGTAGTAGCGACTTGTACCACTAGTAGAACAAACATGTTTATTTCATTATTTATAAAGTGTACATGCACAACATTACAGAATAAAGATGTTGGTGGTTTCAAGGTAGCAGTGACTTGTACCACTAGTAGAACAAACATGTTTATTTCATTATTTATAAAGTGTACATGCACAACATTACAGAATAAAGATGTTGGTGGTTTCAAGGTAGCAGTGACTTGTACCACTAGTAGAACAAACATGTTTATTTCATTATTTATAAAGTGTACATGCACAACATTACAGAATAAAGATGTTGGTGGTTTCAAGGTAGCAGTGACTTGTACCACTAGTAGAACAAACATGTTTATTTCATTATTTATAAAGTGTACATGCACAACATTACAGAATAAAGATGTTGGTGGTTTCAAGGTAGCAGTGACTTGTACCACTAGTAGAACAAACATGTTTATTTCATTATTTATAAAGTGTACATGCACAACATTACAGAATAAAGATGTTGGTGGTTTCAAGGTAGCAGTGACTTGTACCACTAGTAGAACAAACATGTTTATTTCATTATTTATAAAGTGTACATGCACAACATTACAGAATAAAGATGTTGGTGGTTTCAAGGTAGCAGTGACTTGTACCACTAGTAGAACAAACATGTTTCTTATTTCATTATTTATAAAGTGTACATGCACAACATTACAGAATATAGATGTTGGTGGTTTCAAGGTAGCAGTGACTTGTACCACTAGTAGAACAAACATGTTTATTTCATTATTTATAAAGTGTACATGCACAACATTACAGAATAAAGATGTTGGTGGTTTCAAGGTAGCAGTGACTTGTACCACTAGTAGAACAAACATATTTATTTACGAGTATGTGTACAACGTTACAGAAGGCGACGATAATTTTATACTGAAGATTATGTCTGGACGAGTGGTGTTAATGATGAGAAAAGAAAAATATGTTAAATTAGAGCATTTTCTTGGTGGCTTAGTTAATATATGATAATGTTTTAGATTATGTTTATATTACGTAATAAAATTGATTTTTAAAGTTATGTCTAACACAGATAAAGAACTGAGAATCGCGCAAAGTCTATCAGGCGTGTTTTTCTGAAACCTTCACCATTTTGAGGATAATTTGACTATTGATCTTTTAGTATACGTGTTTTGTAATACCTTTTGTTTTATGCATTATGGATTGATAACAATGCGTCTAATTTGGGACGGCGATGCTTGATGGGTGAGTCCTATTGCTGGCTGGACGTACAATGCGTTGCGTGGGCTCGGTGCAGAGCACGCGGGCTGGCCACTCAAGGTCACTGGCATATAACTGCGTCTTAAGATATTGGTGGTTTCAAGGTAGTAGCAACTTGTACCACTACTAAAAAAAAAAAAAAAAACGAGCGTGCCCGCCTGCTAGCTGTGGGAAAATGGGAGTCGGGCCTCAGGCTTCAGGCGCTACCGTCAGGTGACACCACTTTCCGGCTCGCTACAAGTCTGCGTCTGGGTGCTCCTTGCGGGGCTCCACATCGCTGTCAGTGCGCTGAAGCTGTCGACCGCCTCGCACACCATGGCCTTTCTTGCAGCAAGAGCGCTGGTCGGTTAGCACGGCACGCCAAGCGCGGTCCGAGGGGGGAGGTCCTGGTGGTCCAAAATCTTTCACGCTGTCGGGAGCCTGAATGATTTACATTTATTACTAACTTTTAAAACTGTCAAACTCAAAACTCAAACTCAAAGCATTTATTTCAATTAAACCATTTACAGGCACTTTTGAATTGTCAAAGAATCGGTCAGTTAGTCAGAAAGTTGAAGCTAGTTGCCCATTCCAAAACGTAGATCTCTATGGAGAAGAACGGGCAAGAAACTCCAAGGCCACTCTTTTGAATATAGATATTACAAAATTCTGGGTACATTATTCTTGTTGCTTCTATATGTGAGAACAATGTACAAAAAATAATTAAAGCAGTTGAAAATATATTATGATTAAAAATAAGCCCTGGCAGATAAGAGATGACCAGTCTCAACTGACGGCGCCCGTTCACGAACATGACGCGTGGATCAGCACCATCCAGCTCAACCATTTTGTAGGGAACCGAATGATCCAACACACTCGCCACCATCAGCGAGACATTTAAGTGAGCTTGACATTCTCTCAACTGCCATGCTCTTTCAAGTCAACATACATCTTAATAACATAATAAATGGCTCCATGGTACTCACATTTACAAAAATCTAAAAATGCTTCTAAATTATACAAAACTATAGTTTGCAATGTATTTAAGAAATTAATAGAATTTTACTACCAAAAAGTAAGAAAATCATTATTATCTAATTGGAGCATTAAACAATTTACTTGGTAAAATAAAAAAATAAACATTAAGTTTGTAATGTCCAAAAACAGAATTTAAAAAGGGAAAGCAACTCTTCCAAATATTAAAATTTTAACTAGTGAGCCGAAGTGGCTGTGGAGCAGGACCAGCATTAAGCCAAGCATTTTTATCTACGATATAATCATCCAACTTATAATATGCTTGTCTACATAGTGTGCGTTTAATGCATGTTTTAAATTTCTTCTCATTTAGTTGAAGAATATCGAGTGGTATTTTATTATAACATTTTACACAGTACCCCATAAAAGAAGTGTGAACTTTAGACAATCTAAAACGTGGTTGATCTAATTTGTTCCTATTTCTAGTGTTAAAATTATGCCTGTCACTTATCTTACTAAAAAGGTGTAGATTTTTTCGAACATACATAATGTTTTCATATATATACTGACAAGGTACCGTCATGATGTTAATTTTCTTGAACAGTTCCCTTAGAGATTCGCGTCTGCGGAGGTTGTAGATGGCTCTGACGGCCCTCTTTTGCAGAATAAAGACAGAATCAATATCTGCAGCCCGTCCCCACAGCAAAATACCGTAAGACATGATGCTATGAAAATAACTAAAATAGACCAGTCTCGCGGTATCCACGTCTGTTAGTTGGCGGATTTTCCAAACAGCGTAAGCGGCTGAACTTAGCCGCCCTGCAAGTGATGTTATGTGAGGACCCCACTGTAGTTTGGAGTCAAGCGTTATCCCCAGGAAAACCGTCTTTTCGACGAATTCTAGTATCTCCTTATTCAATACAACGTGACATTCACTACTTCTAACATTCGGTAACGCGAATCTTATGCATTTAGTTTTCTTCTCATTTAATACCAAATTATTTACAGTAAACCAATTATGGACCGTAAGCATAGCGTTATTTACATCGTCAAGCTCCTGTGCATGTCTGTCTACTTTAAAAATCAGTGATGTGTCATCAGCAAATAACACTATTTGTGGTCGATTTTTCAGTAAATTTGGTAAATCATTTATATATACTAAAAAGAGGAATGGACCCAATATCGAGCCCTGAGGTACACCCATTTTGACTTTTAAACCCAATGAATTTACACCGTTTATTTGAACTTGCTGCAGTCTATCATTCAAATATGATTTTACTAAGCTCAGCGCAAGTTTATCCAGACCGTAATGCTCAAGTTTCAAGAGCAGTGTTTCGTGATCCACGCAATCAAATGCCTTGGATAGGTCGCAAAAGATGCCTATTGCATCTCGTGCCTCTTCCCATGCATTAAAGATGTGTTTTAATAAGGTGACACCGGCGTCGGTTGTGCAACGTCCTTTGGTGAAACCATACTGTTGATCGTGTAGGATGTTATTACGATTAAAATGATTGAGCATTTGATTTAACATTACTTTTTCAAATACCTTGCTGAAAACCGGCAAAACTGATACGGGTCTATAATTATTAGTGTCTTTTCTGTCCCCGGATTTGAAAAGTGGAATAACTTTACTGTATTTCATTAAATCCGGGAATATCCCTTGATCTACACACAAATTAAATATTAAAGCTAAATAGGGTGCAATTGTCTCAATAATTGATTGACAAACTTTAGTAGACATGCCCCACAGATCTTCGGTAATTTTGATCTTAAGTTGCTTAAAAGCCTTTATAACGACCACAGGGTTTATATGTTTAAATTTAAATTCCACTGGGCAGGCTGACACATTCGCTTTTAATAAATCAATCGCAAGAGAGGGGGAGGAATTTAAAGTTTCTGTAGTTTTAATTGGAATATTGGTAAAGAAAGTTGCAAATTCCTGAGCAACATTGATGTTATCGCTAATAAGACCGCCGGAAGTGTCTAGTGTGTAATCTGTATTATGTCTTTTGTTCTTGTTTGTTTCATTGTTGATAATTTTCCAAACTGTCTTTATTTTATTGTCTGCCGATTTAACCTTGTTGCTAATGAAAGAAGCTTTAGCTGCTTTGCAGATATTTTTAAAAGTTTTAGAGTAAGTAGCAACATACTTATTAAAAGTTTCCGTGTTAATATACGGCTTAAGGCCATACAGTTCAAATAATGTTTCCCTACTTTTCCTGATGCCTTTAGTTGCCCAGTCACTGAATAAAAACTTAGGGCAAATAGTTTTAGTTTTTTTCTTAAAAGACTTATTGAACTCTGTTTGCACTAATGAAAAGAATTGTTCATACAAAATATTGCCATTGGACATATTTAGACCCTGAGCACTTAACTTACTAATTAAAGTGCTATTAAACTTATTTAAATTACCCGATGTTATTGGTCTAGTTTGTATCTGCACTTTTAGTATTGGTGTGTTGGACTCAAAAATAACGGTTTGACCGCTGTGATCAGAAGGGAGATAATTTACAATGGCTTTATCTAAATAATCGCAGCAACAAAAGACATTATCAATACATGTAGCAGTAGTCGAAGTTATTCGCGTTGGTTCTAAAAACACATTTAACAGATTGAATGATTTGAAGAGACTTAATAATCTACTGCTATTTGAATTATTTTCCAAAATATTAATATTAAAGTCACCACAAATAATTACTGATTTATTACCAGTAGTAAGTTTTGCCAAAACATCTTCCATTACTGATTCAAATATAGAGTAGTTCTGATAATTTGGAGGTCTGTATACGCACACTATAAAATGCTTATCTAGCTCAACACAGGACAGTTCAATGCTATGTTCCACCGATAGTTCAACTATGTCATTACGAGTCTTAGATTTTATACAATTTTTAATTAAGATTAGTGAACCTCCACGTAGCATTGATTTTCGGTTAAAACAACTGCCCACACTATAATTCTCAAAATTAATTAACATTTCATAATCTTTCAACCAATGTTCAGTTATACAAATAATATCAAACATTGTTTTTTCTAAAAGCAATTCAACTTCTAAATATTTGGAAGAAAAACCTTGAATATTTTGATGAAACAATTTCAAGGAATTCTGCTTAGCCCCTTTTTTACAATTAACTAATTGAGTGCTAGAAGATACCTTGTTGATGGTGAGATTAAAAACATTGTTACTGGTACCTTCTGTTGTCTTACTGACTAGTTTAAATTACTAACCACCTTAATATTAGTATTATTACTAATTTTTGTGGTGCTAATTACATAAGACTTCGACATACTGCTTATGTCTGAGGTTATATTAAAAGCTAATAGCCATGCTATTTGACGTCTAAAACTAATAGGCAGATACGCAGTATCTCTAGTCGACTTTAATTTCTCAACAAAAGTGTTGGTGTCAAAAAATATAAGTTTGTTACTATAGTGATTAACTAAAAAATGCATATGGTTATTTAGCATATGTATATTATGATTTTGCCTACTTGACAAGTGCTCAAAGTATGGAAAAGCACACAATATTATTTTCTGACAATTAATCTTCAAGATTTCAGTGACACTGTCAGTGATGTCATCTTTTTTTACATTAGTACTATTGCCTACAAATACAGAAATAATGGCTTTCGGATCATGTTTACACCCTGTTATTGATGAAATTATCTCTTGGTAGGATTTCCCTGGCATACAATAATTAACTGAAGATTGCCTCAGGTCGTTACTTAATAATTTACCTAACCCTCTCCCTAAACTATCTGAAAACATAATAGAACAATAACAATCTTTACTAGAACAAGTATCTGTCTGTGCTACTTGAGATGAAGCTTGTATAACATGTGGTGTATCTTGATCAGGGACACAGTCCTGAGGCTCTCCAGACAGGGACGGGTCCTCCGTTGCCTCAGGTTGAAGAGCCTCACTACTGTACTACAGCCACGGGTTACCGTGGCTCAAGTACGTGCAGTTAAGATGGGTATTTTAACCAAAACCATTACGAAAATAGGCCGACAGAAGTGAAAACTTAAAACTATTAAATATCAGTGTTTTTTTTTTATTTTCCAATTATTTGTAGGATCAAAAAAGAAAATTTCACAATTTTTTAATTAATATTATTAACATTAGTCGGGTTTTTACATATATCGGCACTCCCGAGCAACAACAAGCGTAACACGTCATACCCATACATAGGTTCTATTAATACATGTCGGTGACGCGAACCCATAAGATTTTCTCCTACCAAAAATCGTTCAATTATAAAGAGTATCTTGGCATGCAAGAGCGAGCGACGCAAACTCGGAAATTTGGGCATCCCACTTATAGGTACGTAAGGTATGAAAGTCTAAGGTTAAGGCCAGGGGGCCTACCATCAGCTCTTATAGCAGTATTATTATAATCTTACTTTGACTTTTTGTCCATAAAACAATCTTATTGTAATGTTGAAACAATCTTATTTTCTTAGCGGTTTTGGTGACGTCACCTTTAAAAGTTCATTCAATTCGTACCACGACGTGACTTTTGACAACTAGCAGTATTGTTTTAATGTCAAATTTAGCAATCTTAAAAAAGTTCGTCGTACTCGATGGGAATATTGTTATTGAATATCGTTTTGCAAAGAATATGGACAAAAAAGTACATTCCATATACACGAACAAAGTAAATAAATTGTATAGTAAAAATAGGAAAATGAATTACTACGTAGTTTTTAACCTCTCTGAACTTGTCAGTTTTTAAATCAAATTAATAAGTAATGTAAGATGAATTCAAAGTACCATTTGTCAACGTCAGCCATAATGGACCATAGAGAAGGACAAATATAATAATTGACGTTCCACACCATGCATAATACTACTTGTGGACATGTAATATGGATGACAGAATGCTCTTATTAGGAACATTTTATTCATTCGAAACTGTCTTCATTGGTATTTTTTGCTTGAATTAAATTATCTTTTCCTAAGTTGATGGGTAAGATAGTATTTTTATATTACACCCAAAAAAAATCCTGAAACGAAACGCGTTTACTTGTTTGACAATGTGTCATTGTCTATGTCAATTGTCAATGTATTTTTATTGTTACTGCAGATTCTTCGTTCCGTACTGTGTTTTGTTTTTGCGATTATTTTCTAATGTTTTGGCCCCCGATTATCTCTAAGGACTTGTTCCACTCGATTATCTTGCTATTAACACTGGACTTTGATTTGCATTGCGTTTCGGATTTGTTTTGTGAATCAATATGAGATGCATCCACTGCGGAATAGCCATGCAAAGGTTGCAGAGGCATCTGATATCCTCGTTTTCTGCACACCATCAAACAAGAATTTCGCGTTGGATAACCAATGCGCAAACTCAGGTATGAAGTTGAAGTAGAAAAAACTTAATCGTATTTATTTTTATATACCTACTTCTGGTATATTTTATGGTTTGCGATATTAACTTAGTGTATCTTATTTTCAGATGCCTCTGGATACATTTATTTGCCACCCATGCTTCTTATTATTAAGTACCAAAGCTGGTGAACACGACCGACTATTGGGGCATAACATGGTTTGCCTTGGTTGTGAGAAAAATAAGACATCATAATGTCAGTATGGACTGTCTATTGCTGGCTGTCCTATTATTACAAAATACTAATTATGTGGTAAGCATCTTGTTTTTTATTATTATAAATAACTAGGTAGTTGTATTAATTAATCTATAAAAAATGAGATTTCATATTGTGTGTATGATTGTAATATCTGTTTTAGATATTTTCCATCTTTAAATACTTGCCTAAAGTAGGCATGTTGTAACATAGTCCTAACATTAAAATGACAAATACAACAAAATACCTTGGTGTTATAATAGATGAAACACTTTCGTTCAAACAACATATACAAGCTTTAAATAATAGGATGCGCAAGTTGGCATGTTGTAACATTGTCCTAACATTAAAATGACAAATACAACAAAATACCTTGGTGTTATAATAGATGAAACACTTTCGTTCAAACAACATATACAAGCTTTAAATAATAGGATGCGCAAGTTAATATTTGTTTTTAAAAAGTTACGCTATATTGCTGACCCAAAAATCGTTAGACAAGTTTATTTTGCTCTATGTCAATCAATATTAACTTACTGTATTACCACATGGGGTGGAGCGGGTAAAACAATGTTACTAACCATCGAGAGAGCTCAAAGGGCGATTCTCAAAGTGTCTACTTTCCGCCCTTTCCTTTTTCCTACTTACCTCCTATACAAATCTTGTGAAGTATTAACAGTTCGACAGCTATTTATAATGGGTATTGTATTAAAACAACACACAGCTTTACCTTACAGCACTGCATATACTAATAAAAGGCGTAAAGATATCGTTTGTCCACAAAATACATCTAAACATGCTTTTGTATCCAAATTTTACCTGTACCTCGGTCCTCTTCTCTATAATAGACTAAACTCGAAAGCAAACATTTATTCCCTGAACAACACAAATTGTAAGAGTATTCTCAAGGATGCTCTCCAAAGTATGTCTTACGAAGATACAGAGAATTTACTAACTGTGTTAAAGTGAATATGTACAAATTTCACCTACTTTAAGTATTTATCAAATTTAGAAACTAAGTTTTAAGCTACTCAACGTATAATTAGTGATCTATTGTCAACCTGCAGATTATTTAATTATTTATAAGTTTATTTTAGCGCTTCTCGCCTGAAACACAGGATTACCTAGTTCAGGCACGTAAGTCTTAGGAATATAATTTACATTTAAGCAAATCTGTAATAATTTTTATGCCTTGTAATTTTTGGAATAAATATTATTATTATTTATACGTCTTTCACATTTCTCGGGACCCAGGGGTCCCGGACCTTTGGAAGGCTTACGAGGGGCCGAAGCCAACTCGCAGAGGCCCCTTAGACGTTTTTAATGAAATGAGGTACCAACCGACGATTATCCCTGTTCGCACTATGCAAGTGCAGCCAAGGACAACCCCCGGTTGGTGTAGGACTATTGTAAGATATGGAAACAAAGATATCGGACTATGGGTTTGGGTTGCTAAAGTGGACTGGTCACCTGGAACTATGGAAGGACTATGGCCCCTGCCTGATCTATGTTTTATATGCACACGGATAAAGTGGCAGGGGGTGACTTGCACACTCAATAATGGGCCCCCGAAAACGGTCGCTAGCACATAGTGTCGTAGCGACAAGGGGGCAACATGTCCTGAGGTGCTTATGAGGAGTGGAGAGGTATTCCACGGCTATCAGGACAATCCCGGAAGTACGGTCAAGATCCCTACCAGCATCTTACTGGAATACTTCCTTCCTCCGAGCATGTTTGCTCTTGCGAATCTCCACTCAAGCCAGCCAATAAAGGCAAGAATGAGGTGGGAGCTCTATTCCTCGTCAGTGTTCACTCTAGCCGGCCAATAAAGGCAAGCCAGAGGTGAGGAACAAGACTTCTCCCGGAAGATAGGGTCCGTGGGAGTCGCTACTGCCCAACAGCTCGCCACATGCTGCCCTGCGGGTTTTTGTATCTCTCTTGGTCTGGCTCCTCACCCTAGACCTGTTTCGGCAAAGTAAACTTTACCTGCACAGACCCAGAGTTCGGAGCGCACAAGCCCCACCACGACGTCAACGTAGAGATACGGCGGTGGGGTTATTATTATTATTATCATTTATTCATTTTTTTACATATTAAATACATTTTTAAATATTTTTATAAAAATTTATTATTATGACCTTTATTTAATTATTTACATATAAATTATATTTTTAAATATTAGAACAAAATTATATAAAAACATTTAAAAATATAAAAAATAGTAGCCCACCGGTATCGGGAACAGGGTCCAAGCTACCGGCGGTCAGGGCTCCAGAGAGAGGAACCTCCTGACAATGCGAGCCGTGTCCAGGAGTACCGCCTTCTGAATCAAGCCCTTGATCCAGCTGCCCAACGCGAGCCTCCTTAGGTGTTGGTCGAGGCTCTTGGCAATTAAGCCATTGGCTGATACGACTATCGGCACAATGATCGCTGAGTCCACATCCCACATGTCGACAATCTCGCGAGCCAAGTCAAGATACTTGATTTGTTTGTCTTTCTCGGCTTTCACGAGGTTCCCGTCATGCGGGACTGTTATGTCAATAATCATTGTGCGCCGTTCTACTCGATCCACCACCACTATATCAGGTTTATTGGCAACAATAGTCCTGTCAGTGATGATGGATCGATCCCAGTACAATATGATATTTCCATTTTCGAGAACTGGATCGGGCACATACCTGTAGTACGGCACTTCCGATTCCACAAGGCCGTATTTCAGAGCAAGTTGCTGATGGATAATCCTGGCTACAAGGTTATGTCTATGCAAGTACTCTTCGTTAGCTAGACGAGAACACCCGGAGATAATGTGTCGGATTGATTCTCCCGGCCGGTGGCATGCCCGACAGATGTCAACCGTGCCATCCTTCACAATAAATCTCCGGTAATTGTTCGTCATGATAACTTCATCCATAATTGCACAGATAAAACCTTCGGTCTCCCCGAAGAGGTCACCAAAACGTAGCCAGGTCACGGACGCTAGTAGATCTACATCGGGTCCATGTAGGGCCCGGAAAAAGCGTCCGTGAAGCTCCTTACTCTGCCATACCTCCTTGCGATCGTTAGTGTCAAGCACTACGGGCTTGCACCAGTTCTCTTTAGCCAAGGAGAGCGGGGTGAGACCCTTGTCCACCGCGACCACATCTCGATGCATCCTCACGTCGGCATCTAGGAAATATTCCCTAAGACTGCATATCTCGCGATTGTGGAGGGTCTTAGCGTTTAAAAAGCCTCGACCTCCACACTTTCGCGGGATATACAGTCTCATTACCGATGACCGTGGGTGATGCATTCGATATGCAGTCAGCAGCGTACGGACCCTCCTATCCAGGGCGTCGAGTTCGGTCTGAGTCCATTTGAGTATGCCGAAAGAGTACATCAAAACCGGCATGACCCAACCGTTGAAGGCGCGCACCTTGTTTCCGCCTGATAGGAGACTATTAAATACTTTCTTCAGGCGGCCAAAGAAGCGCTCCTTCAACGATTGCTTCATGTCAGTAACATTGATGCCCAACGCTTCCGACATACCCAAATACTTATAGGTTTCGGATGCGGAGAGGGCTCTAAGGTTTATGGAATCCGAGAGTTGGGCTCCCACGGATTCCACAATCTCCCCTCGCTTTACATGCATGACCGCACATTTGTCCACACCAAATTCCATCCTGATGGCGCTACTGAAAGTTTCAGTTACTTTCAGTAGCTTATTATTATTATTATTATTTATTATTATTATTATTATTATTTTTCTTTTTATACTTTTGCGTATCTCAGCGTTGCGCCGGGTTTATGGGATAGTACGGGCCGAAGCCAAGTGCTACCCCTGGAGATTGGTTAAATTATGATGAGATGATGGTGTGTTCTGATTTTGTGATGGTGAGTGTGTCTGTCCATGAGGCTGTGTTCGTGCGGTGGTTGTTGCACTCGTGTATGAGGTGACGATTGATGTATCTTTGTCATTTTGCAGAAATTTTCTGACAATCCTGCAGGTATTCAAAATTGCAGCTTTCTGAAGAGTCTGATATGTGTAGGGTGGTAAATCGAGTGTTTTTAAAGACTGGTGGAGCTGTTTAGGTATTACACCTGTTGTTGATAATACTATAGGAACTATGGTGACATTGCTAAGCCGCCACATTCTGCTGATTTCTATTTTCAGGTCTATATATTTTGAGAGTTTTACCGCTATAGTATTCTGCAAATTGTGTGTATTAGGAACGGCTATGTCTATGATTTGTGCAGTTTTGTTATTTTTATCTAACAACGTGATGTCTGGTCTATTGTAGTGTGTTGTTTTGTCGGTGAGGATAGCTCGGTCAAAGTACAGCTTGTGGGTGGAGTTTTCGAGAACAGTTTCAGGTTGATATTTATAATAAGCTACCGGTGGTGTGGGAATTAATTTATATTTTATTGCTAATTTTTGGTGGATTATATTCGCTATCTGGTCATGTCTGTGTTTGTAATCAGTTTGGACTATTGCTTTACATGCACCCGTGATGTGTTGAATGGTTTCGGTGCAACTATTGCATCGCCTACATCTGTCTATTGTTTGAGGAACTCGCATTATGTGTTTCTGGTAATTACGAGTTTCTATTACTTGGTCCTGTATGGCTATCATGAATCCTTCTGTCTCAGGGAACAGTTCTCCACGCCTTAACCATTCGTTCGACGCTAACTTGTCTCCCATGCAGTGACTTTTGGGTCCATTCTGCGATTTTAGTTTGTCGGTCTGTCTGTTGTTCATTACTCTGGGCTATCTTCTCAAACATGTTTAAAGGGGTAATTTTTTTATCATTGAACGCTATGGCTTTATGTAGAGTTGAAGTAGTACCTTTAGCACTGAAGTATGTTCTTAAAATAGTTATTTGCTTGTTATGTAGGTTAGTGATGTCTATTATTCCCCTACCACCGTCGTTCCTTGGCAGTGTGAGTCTCTGAACACATGACCTAGGGTGATGCCTTCTATGTTTAGTCAAAGTGGTATTTATAATCCGTTGCAAACATTTGAGTTCAGTCTTGTTCCAGTTTATGATACCAAAAGAATAGGTTAGAATAGGGATGGCATAAGTGTTTATGGCTTTTATAGTATTTCGAGCGTTTATTTGTGTATGACATATTGTTTTTAACCTGTGTTTAAATTGTTTTGTGAGTGTAGCTTTAATTTCCTTATGAAGAATCTGTTTAGCCTGTATGTAACCTAAATATTTGTAAGTACCGTTTTCGTCTAATGATTCTATCATGTCACCTGTCTGCATGGGGTATGAATGTGAATAACTTTTGCCTGCTATGATTGAATTAATTTTACATTTGTCAATCCCAAACTCCATAGCGATATCATTTGAAAATTGTTCAGTAGCATTAGCTAGTTCATATAAGTCGTCTGGTGATGATGCATACAATTTGATATCGTCCATATAGAGCAAGTGGTTTATTTTACAATTTTGCTGGTCAGTCAGTATGTCAGTCGTTGTATCACTGTATTGAAGTTGGTACCCGGAATTTAAGGCATTGAGTTTATTTGAAAGCGGATTTAGTGCGAGACAGAACCACAGTGGGCTGAGTGAGTCTCCTTGGAATATCCCTCGCTGGATCTTAATGTGTTCTGTGTGTCCGGAACTGGAACACTCCCAAGAAATGATAATACGGGTTGGTGGAAATAATCCTTATTTATTAAGAGGATGTATTAAGTCTCGTCATGTTTCCCAGATAATTTACTTTTCCTATGTTTTATTTGACACTGAACATGATAGTGATTCTGTCTTGGAAGCTATTTTAGGGTACTATTGTAATTGCTTTGTAGGGAACAGAACCGCTGGTTGTTGTTGTCACGTTATGACAATAATCTGGTACCTTGGTTGGGTAAGACACCAAAATAATATTCAAGCTTCAGCAGGATTTTTAGTCAACATATTATTAACAATTCAAGAATATTAAAATAATCTAACAAAAGGCTAATCTTTGTTAAAAACCACAATTACAATTGTAAAATAATATATGCATCAACGCTTGTATTTGTTTTACATGTCTGGTTATATTTAAAGCAGTTATTTATGTAATTACTGCAGCACTACAATACTTATATATTACACTTAATCCAGGTTAGTGTATATGTGAAATAAAAAATGCTCTTGGTTGACCTCGGTTTCTTTAACACTAGCGCTGCTTCCTTGTATTCAGTATGGCGGGCTAGTATATATTGTAATTCCTTGTATTATAATTTATGTATGTCGGCACACGATACGCGTGCGCGCGTCGGGCGTGGAGCGGGACGGTTGCGGAGCGGGTCGGGCGTGGAGCGGGTTTGGAGCGGGAGCCGCACACGTATTTCGTGTGCTGACATGTATATTATAATACTTAGAAGGAATTACAATATATACAAGCCCGCCGTACTGCCGTCCCGACCAGCGCCCGACACGCACCCGCCTTGTGCGTGTTGAGCTTTAGGCATTTAAAAAAAGTAATGGCCACCTGAATTAAGGATTTTTAACTGTGTCAAAAAATGTGACAATAATTACAAAGTATATTTGAAACTAATAATTCAAGATGTAAAGTATAAAAGATTATCGATATTAGTTCTAATTACATTGTTATCCATCTTTATATTAATTATTATTGTCTAGTGAGATCTAAAATAAAATGCTGTGCTTACCTTTAATTTAGATGCATGCAATGCTATTGTATTTGTAAATGTTATATACTTTGAATATCTGTGTGTGTATTTAGTTGGTTTGCCTAAATAAATAGTGTTTTTCTTAAATTACAGTTTACCCTTATTTTTTTTAGTTTAATTACCAATAAACAAGGGAAACACAAAATGAAACAAAAAAGTAAAAACATTTATTTATTTATTATAGAAAATAAAAAGAAACATTTTGTTAGATTATAATATATCTTAAATGCCTACCTAGATAACTCAATAATATACATTAGGTAGAGCAATGCAGCGCTAGTGTTAAAGAAACCGAGGTCAACCAAGAGCATTTTTATTTCACATATACACTAACCTGGATTAAGTGTAATATATAAGTATTGTAGTGCTGCAGTAATTACATAAATAACTGCTTTAAATATAAACAGACATGTAAAACAAAAACAAGCGTTGATGCATATATTATTTTACAATTGTAATTGTGGTTTTTAACAAAGATTAGCCTTTTGTTAGATTATTTTAATATTCTTGAATTGTTAATAATATGTTGACTAAAAATCCTGCTGAAACTTGAATATTGTTTTGGTATCTTACCCAACCAAGGTACCAGATTATTGTCATAACGTGACAACAACAACCAGCGGTTCTGTTCCCTAAAAGCAATTACAATAGTACCCTAAAATAGCTTCCAAGACAGAATCACTATCATGTTCAGTGTCAAATAAAACATAAGAAAAGTAAATTATCTGGGAAACATGACGAGACTTAATACGTCCTCTTAATAAATAAGGATTATTTCCACCAACCCGTATTATCATTTCTTGGGAGTGTTCCAGTTCCGGACACACTTCAACAACATAGATACCATTATCCCTAACATGTTCACCGAAGTGGCTGGTGGATTGATGTCCGAAGCCAATTCCGTTTCTCGTGATGAGTCATGCACTGCCTGTCTATTTGTTTGCATCCAACACATATGACAAACGTAGTTGTTTCTTGAGGGCTGAAAATAAACCAATTAGATTAAACACAGATATTGCAGCTTATGTTAATATTATTTTTAGCAACAAGGGTACCTTTTGTGTACTGTATCTGTTTATGTTTTCAAGTATAATGTTATTGTGTTTACTATGTTACAACATGCCTACTTTAGGCAAGTATTTAAAGATGGAAAATATCTAAAACAGATATTACAATCATACACACAATATGAAAACTCATTTTTTATAGATTAATTAATACAACTACCTAGTTATTTATAATAATAAAAAACAAGATGCTTACCACATAATTAGTATTTTGTAATAATAGGACAGCCAGCAATAGTTAGTCCATACTGACATTATGATGTCTTATTTTTCTCACAACCAAGGCAAACCATGTTATGCCCCAATAGTCGGTCGTGTTCACCAGCTTCGGTACTTAATAATAAGAAGAATGGGTGGCAAATAAATGTATCCAGGGGCATCTGAAAATAAGATACACTAAGTTAATATCGCAAACCATAAAATATACCAGAAGTAGGTATATAAAAATAAATACGATTAAGTTTTTTCTACTCCAACTTCATACCTGAGTTTGCGCATTGGTTATCCAACGCGAAAGTCTTGTTTGATGGTGTGCAGAAAGCGAGGATATCCGATGCCTCTGCAACCTTTGCATAGCTATTCCGCAGTGGATGCATCTCATATTGATTCACAAAACAAATCCGAAACGCAATGCAAATCAAAGTCCAGTGTTAATAGCAAGGTAATCGAGTGGTACAAGTCCTTAGAGATAATCGGGGGCCAAAACATTAGAAAATAATCGCAAAAACAAAACACAGTATGGAACGAAGAATCTGCAGTAACAATAAAAATACATTGACAATTGACATAGACAATGACACATTGTCAAACAAGTAAACGCGTTTCGTTTCAGGATTTTTTTTTGGGTGTAATATAAAAATACTATCTTACCCATCAACTTAGGAAAAGATAATTTAATTCAAGCAAAAAATACCAATGAAGACAGTTTCGTATGAATAAAATGTTCCTAATAAGAGCATTCTGTCGTCCATATTACATGTCCACAAGTAGTATTATGCATGGTGTGGAACGTCAATTTTTTTATTGGTAATTAAACTAAAAAAATAAGGGTAAACTGTAATTTAAGAAAAACATTATTTATTTAGGCAAACCAACTAAATACACACAGATATTCAAAGTATATAACATTTACAAATACAATAGCATTGCATGCATCTAAATTAATGGTAAGCACAGCATTTTATTTTAGATCTCACTAGACAATAATAATTAATATAAAGATGGATAACAATGTAATTAGAACTAATATCGATAATCTTTAATACTATTATGAGTTTCAAATATTCTTTGTAATTATTGTCACATTTTTTGAGACAGTTAAAAATCCTTAATTCAGGTGGCCATTACTTTTTTTAAATGCCTAAAGCTCAACACGCACAAGGTGGGTGCGTGTCGGGCGCTGGTCGGGACGGCAGTACGGCGGGCTTGTATATATTGTAATTCCTTCTAAGTATTATAATATACATGTCAGTACACGAAATACGTGTGCGGCTCCCGCTCCAAACCCGCTCCACGCCCGACCCGCTCCGCAACCGTCCCGCTCCGCGTCCGATGCGCGCACGCGTATCGTGTGCCGACATACATAAATTATAATACAAGGAATTACAATATATACTAGCCCGCCATACTGAATACAAGGAATTACAATGTACAAGCCCGCCGTACTGCCGTCCCGCGCCCACACGCAGCCGCCTTGTGTGTGTGTTGAGCTTAATAATACTAAAACCATATCAGTTAACCGTAATAATTCACAACTGTTCGCTATTTTAAAGCACCATAAGTTTTTTAATAGCGAAATTATAATCTATACACTTATTGCCAGCGATCTGATTAAAAGGTTTTATTAAACTGTTTACGTCTAGTCTGTTGTAATGACAAGTTCTATCAGTTTTTTATTTATACCAATTTAATGTGTCAATATTCACAAATATGAAACACAACTATGCCGACGTCCATACAAAAACTGGCCATGTTCTTTATATTATGAAAAACATTTTCGTGTTAGTAAAATGATGATGATTTACGTAAACTTGCCGAATGAATTGTCTAACTAGAGATTTTAGTACATGTGTAATTAATTTCTTGTTTGATGGCGAATGCATACGAAACATTTGAGTTTTTGGAAGCGGGTAACGCAGAAAAATAAAAATTCCCAGAGTACCTCTAGCTGCCGCCCGGAAACCCGACTGTAAACACTAAACACTGAGTCTGACCACAATATATTGTTTTGAACTATCTTCGTCAAAACATTACACATTTCTTTGTTTTAAAACTTATTCTTATTTTTTAAAGCCAAATATTTTAATATTTTGTGTCAATTTCATGGAAATTAGATTCTAATGCAAAGTAATATTTTCTAAGTAAATGATAATAATATTTTCCTTCAAAAACACTCTTCGTAGTAGCGATTCGGACCAACGTGTGAAAAATGGACAGCGCTATACAGTTCATATAGCGCGTTGTTTCTTTTCTACTATAGCAGGCAATAGACTATAGTTCGTTCTTTCCCAGCACTAAGCAGGAATAAAACAATAATGAACGATGAAGGTCATGGTACCAATATGAGTAATGTTATTATAACCTTGAAACAAAACTCTCTTGAAATAAGATTGTTTCGTTAAAGATTGTGGTTGGCCCCCAGATTCCAAAACCCATGGCATATTGGGCGACAGGGTACGAAAATCAGCCTGCGCCCCTTTAGTGGTATGAGGAACAGGGTGTAAAGTTCACTCATCCTCATTTTGATCTCATTACTTGTCCATGTCATTGTGGTTGATATTTATTTTTATAATCATCTATTTACAATCTAATTTCAAATTAAATTCAAATAATCATAAATTATTTACTTAATTTGTGTTGTTCTATCTTGTGTTTCTATTCGTGACTCGGACTTCCATTTTTCATATCTGCCTGTTTTTGAGGCCGCATATCTCTTTAATAAGTGTTTGGCATGTCGGTTCACCCACTAGTTTTCCAAGGTTTTGTCTTTTATTGGGTCCATCTAGGAGGATGAAGGTAGATCGCAAAGCAAACAGTTCGACTTCTTGACAGTTCTTGCAAATTTATCGTAAATAAATACAAATTCGAGGTAATTCTTAAATAAACTACATAATTAATATCTTATACATTTGATAGTCCAGTGTTATCATTTGCAAAGCGAATGACTAACTCAGTGATACTCAATAACTTTGTTAAGTGGGTGACTCAGTGATTTTGTCTAGAACCATGTTAAAACAATAATATGGCTCAAACTCTATTAAGAAGGTCATTACTTTAAACAAGCAAGATTGCTACGAACATTAAACCTAATAAACATTCCAAGCAAATGTAAAAACAGTGCCAAACCTAAAAGTACAAAAAATACAAATACAATACAAAATGTTTTATTTGAGTACCAACTAGTATACATTAGTTTTGATTGGAATCTCCTTTTAAGCATGATGACGCCTGTGTTAGGAGACTCCGCACTTCCTTAAGCTTTGGCTGTTTGTACAATTAACAAAATTAGTTTCTAGAGTTACACATTTCAGTTATAGCTAGTTTACTATACTTACATATTTTACTCGAGCGCGCTATGCGTGCTTTATTGCCAATTACATAAATAAAGTGTAATTAATATAAATTCAAGCACACGCTCGCTAATTTAAGAAAATGTATACATTAATGTGGGTGTGTTGGGTATGCGGAGTGTGTGATGTGTGAGGGGTGTGTGAGGTGTGACGAGTGTGTGGTGTATGAAGAGTGAGGGGTGTGTGAGGTGTGTCAAGTGTGTGGTATGTGATTTGTGCGGGGTGCGTGAGGTGTGCGAGGTGTGTGGTTGGTGTTGATGTGAGTATCAGGGAAGATGTGCGTGTGGGTGTGGCGGTGCCAGTATAACCAATTTCCACTTATTGTAACAATAATTCAACATCGGAATAGGTGCGTGATTTTAACCATTCTATTAGTGTTTTCTTACATTTATGAAGATGTTCAGTGTAAATGTATATGTCTTTGTTTATTTTATTATATAACCGTGCAGATTGATTGTTATATTGAGTAGCAGCAAAATTGGTTTTAGATTGTGGAACTTGCGCAATAATATCCTTTCTCCTTTTTAATATTATGTTTTTATCATATGTAAGTGTCTTATGCTTTTTTAAGATCGAGGCACATATATATAATTTCCTAACAGATAGCAGGCCGCTGATCTCATACAGACTTTCAGTAGGGAATCTCCGTTTCTTAAAATACATTATTTTTATCAGACCTCTTTGTGCTCGTTCAACACTCATAAATTTTGATTTCGCTGCCCCACCCCATACAGGTATACAGTAGACTATCACAGATTGTGCAAGGGCTGTGTAGATTTCATTTAACAGATTTCTCTTAGCACCCACTTTTGTGGCTATACTTGCAGGGACCACGTATCTCAATGATTTAAATATCCATCCCAATTTTCGTATCCTATCGGCAACGTGCTCGAGGTGGGAGTACCAACTCATGTGTTGGTCAATTATGACACCTAAATATTTTGTTTGTGTTACTTTATTAATTATAGGACATGTACAGGCATAATTCATGGCTCGTTTACAGGAATGTATTTTGATATTTAAATCTTGATCTGGTTGTGAGCGATTTCTAATTGTAAAACATATATAATTGGTTTTGGTTGCGTTTAGCGTGAGGAGATTTTCATTAAGCCAGTTAGCAATTTGAGCCATACCTATTTCAGCTCTGAGCTTTACTTCAGACCAGTTATTCCCATAGAAGACAATGGAAGTATCATCGGCGTATGAGAAGATTTTTGCGTTATCTACTTTTAAGTTACATAGGTCATTAATGTACAGTAAGAAAAGCGTTGGTCCTAATACGCTTCCTTGAGGCACGTCGAACGATACCTCCTCATCATTACTGATGTATGTCCCTATCTTAACCCTCTGCCTTCTGTTTGATAGATAATCTTTGAAAAACATAAGGGGGGTTCCCCTTATTCCATTTCTTTCTAGCTTGGACAAAAGGGTTGGAACAGCAACGGTGTCAAAAGCTTTTTTTATATCAAGGAATACAGCCAGACACTTTTTCCCCGAGTCGACATAATCAGTTACCAGCGAGCTGAGCGCTGTAACTGCATCCTCAGTTGATATTCCCTGTCTGAAACCAAATTGTGTGGATGATAATATTTTAAACTTTTTGAGAAAATGTAAGTCTTATATTAATAATTTTTTCTAAAACCTTGGATAAACCTGGTAAGACAGAAATAGGTCTGTAGTTATTGACATCGTCGCTGCTCCCTCCCTTGTGAACCGATGTAATGATGGATTGCTTCAGTAGTGTCGGAAAGATACCTTTTCTAAAACAGAGATTTACCAGATGAGTAATGACAGGAACAATGTCCTTGCTAACATATTTTAGGAATTTAGTTGGAATATTATCCCATCCTGGGGCACTGTCGGATTTCAAACTCATCAAAACAGTTTCTACTTCCATAGGATCAGTGTCCAAGAGCACAAAAGAATTAGTTTGTGTAGGTGGTATGTTAGTTCGGCCAGACGTATTATTAATCGGAATTTTCTGGGTTAATTGCTTTCCAATATTAGCAAAAAAGTTATTTACAGAATTCACTGATGCATTGGGAGAGGGCAGGATATTTAACAATTCAGTGCTTTGATTTTTAGGTTTATTTGAGTAGGTGATTGATTTTATATTTTTCCATAATAGTTTCGTATTTGTAACCGATTTAGCAAGTAATTCTCTCTCGTATTTTCTTTTCAATTTTTTTAAGAGATTATTACAGTAATTTCTGTACCGACTGTAGGTTATTTTTAAAATATCATTATACGGGTCTGATCGATAGCTTTTTTGTAATTTATTACGATTTTTTATACATTTTAATAATCCAGAGGTGATCCAAGGCTTAATTATACGTTTGCTGCTAGCGATAACCTTCGTATTAGTATTGTAATTAATAGAATCAATCAGTTTTTGAATGAGTTTTTCTGTTAGCAAATTCGGGTCGTCACAAAAAAGCAAATCTGCAAGATTTTTTTCTTGTAAATATTTTAGTGCATTTTCAAAGTTTATGGTCGTGGTGATTTTACTAGCGGATTCCTTACTTTTTATTTTGGAAAGTGATAAAAATGTGGTACAGTGATCGGTAATTGTAGTTTTTAAGACTGCAATTGAAGCTGATGACTTTTTTTTATGAATCCTCAACATGAAGTGGTCCAGGCAGTTCCGTTCTCTGGTCGGTAATGTATGACCAGGTAAAATACCATACGTCGACAACATGTTAAGATAGTTCACACGGTTTTTTTTATCATGAGACATTTCTATATCTTTCGCTCTTATGTTAATATTTATGTCTCCCGCTATTATTATGTTTCCTTGTGTAGTCAAAGTATCTAAGTGATGACTGAGTGACTCCATAAAAATATCAAGGTTGGTATTGCATGGAGACCGGTAAATACACAAAAGAGTGTTACCTAGTATTTCTAATTGTAAACAGGTTGCCTGGTCAAGCTGGATTTCATGAATTTTTGATTTTAAAGTTTTTTTAACGAATACAACCACTCCATCATTTTGATTCATCTGGCGTGTTGATACAAAAGACTGATAATTGCTGAGTTGAGGTATATGTTTGTTTTTATTTAATCTACATTCTGTTAATACTATCACATCTGTTTCGAATTTAAAAGTAGACATCATAACGACGAAATCATCAAAGTTGCAGTATATACTTCTTATGTTCTGAGATATGATAGTGAAATCATTTGTTTTTACGTTTATATGATCAGAAAGATTTGAAGGATCACATTCAACTGTCCTCGAAATTTCAATGTTGTCTATGTCATTGATTGTTTGCAGTGTGTTACTCATAAATGATACCAGATATTATTGAGGTCATCACAAGGCTGTCGTAATAATACCACATTGATATATGTTCATAATAAAGGTAAACCATGAGAGAAGGTAACGAGCAAATTGTGTGAATATTTATAGTGGTGTAGGTTTTTTTATGAGACAATGATTTCGAATATTTATATTTAATTATAAGTTCTATTGTACGAGTATAATTGATATATTTATGAAACGGGTCCAATATTTGAGTGTATAGTTCCAAATCCATATGTGTGATGTGAAAATTAGGTGCACGCTTGTTAAATTGTTTTTGTGTGATGGTGTAGATGACTAGCTTATGTTTTGTTTGTTTGTGTGAGTTTGTAGTATTGAAAAGTAAGTTAAGTTCGTATAGACTGAATGTAGGTGTGTGTATAGTGAGCTTAACGTGTTTGTGTAAGTTAGGATTACAAAAAGTTTTAAAAAATATAGAAAAAATATTAGAAAAGTACCTTAATGCTACGCAGATACAGCTATGGTAGACTGACAAGAGATAACGCGTGATGAATAATGCATGACTACAAAAGTACTCTGCAGATAGTCATGTTTTCACTATAAGTTGATGAATTTGTTCTTCACTTCTTATAGTTATTTTTTGCGATTGGTCATCCCTTTTTACATAAACTTTGCCATATGCAGTCCAGCAATATTTATACTCTCCAGTTTTTATTAGATCTCTGGCAAGGAAATACAGACGAGATCCCTTAGCCGTTAGATGTTCAGACAGAAAGATAGGGGTGTCTTCTTGGGACTTAAAACCAAGATGTTTGCAGCATAGCTTGGCCTGATTCTTTTTATTGAATGCCTTTCCCTTCATTAGTAACTCATTTTTTAAAAGAGTGGATCCAGTTTCTACAACAATGGGAGTATTTTGGATGTCATTTTTTCCCCGCACTCTATAAATGTCCTTAATGTCAGATTTGGTTAGGGAACAGTCTATACCCTTGGAAAGGTTCATAACTAAGCCAAGAAGTTCTTCTTTAGTTTCTCCAGTTAATTTCGGCACATTTTTTATTACAAAGTTGGCCTTACGGCTTCCTGTTTCCATTTCTTCTACTTTATTTTCCAAAAGCATAATATATTTTTTGTCTTCTTTCGACTGCTGTTCCAACAGAGATATTTTGTTTTCCAAGTCTTGATTTTGTGACGCAAGGTGTGAGATCGTATTTTCTATGTTTAGATTAGTTTGTTGTATTTCTTTTAAAGTTGAGGTGACTTCTTGTGTCTGCTGAGTCAACATAAAAGCCAACATTTCCTTCACTTCTTGTTTAAAGTTATCCAACTGTTCACTAATGAATAAGTCCTCCCGGCTCCTCTTAGACCTCTGGGACACAAAATTAGGTGGCGTTCGATTTCCAACCGTTTCCATTTGGTCAATCCCCGTCTCTGAGAAAGATTTATTCATCTGCGAGGCCATCTTGTTAATTGGAGTTTCGTATACTTAACAGAGATGCAATCCAAGTCCGTACGATTACAAAAATATTCTATAATTTGAATGTGTAAGCGGCGTAGCCGATCCCCTCCAAGCCCCTGTGTGAGGTATCGCGTAGCAGATAAGTGTCGGACGCTGTAGCACCGTAGCAGCGTAGCACATAATGTGGAACCGTAGCAGCGTGCGTGACGTAGATCAGTCGTAGGCAGGAGACTAATTTCGCGCTATGACGCACACGTTGACTCGGTGCAGTGGCTACGTACTTGATGCGACGCACGCCGCGGCCCGGGTTCAAATCTCACCAGTTGGCTACGAGACTTTTCAAAGTTTCGAAGTGATAATTTATCCAGTCTTATAAATCTCTTCGTTGCCACGATGGCGCCCCCGTCGACAGTGCAGATCGTGAGAGAGACTTCCGACTCAGTCCAATATGGCCGCCGCACTCAATGGACGCTACCGCAAGATAGACAAGGAGGGCCCGAGTTTACATGTGAAAACGCTCGGTTTAAAAAAATAATTAAATAAAATTTAAATTCGAGAAACACACTACTAAAAACACATCCGATCCGAACCGCCGCCAGAAGGAAGAGGCAAAGTGATCGTTGTAATTAATTATTTTTCAAAAAAATAACGGTGCGTTCCATTTAAAACACTGTCCTTAACGCTATTCTAAGCATATTGTGGGCGCGTTCCAATTTCACCTTAAAAACATCTTAAGCATTATAGTTTACATATTTTTGGTATATTTGAAGCCAAAAAATGCATCACACATGCTGTGGATGTTACGAAACACTATCTGAATCTCAAACAATTAAGTGTACTGGGTGCGGTGGTGAATTCCATCTGCAATGTGTGAACATACTGCAAAATGATTACCAACAGATTTTTCGTAAATGGACATGCCCCACTTGCAGACCAAAAACTCCCAGAGGTGACAACACAAATACGCCTGTGTGACCAACAAATACTATGCTAGTCGACACTATGAATGTTAACACGCTGCCGCGTTCCCGAGGTGCGAATTCAGAATTACCCATTCTTACTCCTGATAGTGATTCAAACGCCTTGAACTCACTGACCCGTGAGATACGCATGATGAGACAGGATAATTATGTCACAGATCAAATCTCAGCTGAATGAGTTAACTATAAGCATAAAAACATGTAACAATAGACTTGATAGCTTTGACGACAGAATCACCCAGTCCGAACAAAAAATTTCCGTTCTAGAGGCTCAAACCAATAAGCATATACTAGAATTAAACGATACCATCTCTCAGCTTCAAGACCAGTTAAATACTCAGGTGCAGGTAGCAATGTGCAATGAGGGTATAGGCTTAAGCGAATCCGATAACGAAAACCTAAAACATACAGTCCTACTGACTGCGTCTAAAATAGGAGTGAACTTAAAAGAAGATGACGTTGACTGGGTTGCTCGGACCGGAATCGCTCAAAAACGTGCTTCAGGGGATCACGACGCGAAAATGCCACGGCCGATCACTGTACGACTTTTGCGACGTTCTAAAAGAGATGAACTTATTAAGGCCGCAAAAACTAGAAAGAATTTAGTTTGCAGGGATATTGTCTCAGAAGGTCCGCCAGGACGAGTTTTCATCAACGAGCATCTGACGAAGCAAAATCGGCAGCTTTTTCGTGAAGCGATAACAAAAGCGCAGGCAAAAGGATTTAAGTTTTGTTGGGTCAAATGGACAGATTCTCCTTCGCAAAGAAGAGGGGATGCGAGCCACGCGAATCCAGAACAAAGCCAACATCTATCAGTTTCTCGGTCCTGACATACCAGATAATTGCGCCGATCCCGAATTTCGCTCTAAAATACCCCCTAACTCCGATAAATAAAAGCATAAACAGAACTTTATATCCATTTTGTTCCTTTAGAAAGACGAGATTTATTTTTTGTCTGTTAATTATGTTAATCTTTCATAGAACATTCCATACCGCTACAACAAACGCTGACACACACTCTTATCCTAACACAACACTTAAACTAATAATATATACGCTCAACATCACACACACTATTTCGTATTTGACATACAAACAAACCATTATAGACACAGATAAAATAATAATTAAGTTCTTTCAAATAAGCGCAATTATATCGCAGCTAAACAAAATAATAAGTGACTTAGAAGTATTTGAAAGTATTGATAAAACCCTTAGTATAGATTGTCACTTGCTCGATAACCTCGAGTTATGTGAAAAACATCTTAGCTGCGAGTACAACTTCAAAATATTAACATTTAACATAAGAAGTGCACAGTGTAACTTTGACAGTTTTTTAGTGGCACTAAAACGTTTACACATTGAATACGATGTTATTGTACTTACCGAGTGCTGGCTGCACGAGAGCTCTGTTATCAGAGAAATGGAAGGCTACAACGTTTTTAACAATACTCATCATAAAAACAAGGCAGATGGGGTAATAATGTACGTGCGGGAATCTATCACGGCATCGGTATCGGAACCAGACATAGATGACGTATCATCTTATTATCTGCCTGTTGGTAAGTATAAACGGTTTTATGCAAATTCTCGGAATATATCGTTCCCCTTCTGTTGCTGGTTTAGATAAGTTTTTGGTATCTCTCGACTCTAATTTGAGCAAACTTAAGAAAAATTCCAGATTAGTACTACTTGGAATTAAATATAGACTTACTTACGGCAAATCCAAACGCTGATAACGTAGCATATCAATGTTTGATGGCGCAACATGGCTTACTTCCCGCCATTACAAACCCTACAAGGGGACACAGCTATTTGGACCATATTTTTGTAGCGGTTACACCGCCACATACAAACTACGCATCAAAGACATGACGTCACACAAATCCTGCATCGCGCAGTTAGAGTTTACCGAGCGATCGACATACATTACAAGATTTCAACTTCCAACCGACGATGGGCAGTTGCCCACCAGACACAACAACCGTCTGGTCGGAGGATCCTCCCTTTTCTATGGTGGATGAGTGAACTTTACACCCTGTTCCTCATGCCCCTAAATTGGTGACCCCGAGTATGAACGTCAACGCAGCCTTCGTGCAATTACTTCGGCGTGACGTCATCATCATCATCACTCCCGCAAGCTTTCGTGAGGCGAGTCACACAGCCAGCCAGCACCCACGGCTTCAACGGGTATCCTGACCACCAGCATGCAGCGAACGCGCATTCCTGGTCATCACCCTCAGCCTCATCACCCCGACTCACTGGGGAATCAACGCAAGCAGCCTCATTACCCCGACTCACTGGGGAATCAACGCAATCAACGCAATCACCCCGACACACTGGGGAATCACAGCAATCACCTCAATCACCCCGACTCACTGGGGAATCACCACAATCACCACAATCGCCGCAATCACCTCAGAAAGTTCCGACTCACCGCGAACTATGCGGCACCCGGTTCCGACTCACTGGAACCACAGCTGGCACTGTGTGAAGCATCGCAAGATTCAGCCCACTATCGACCTCCGGTCTCCGGAGGGGAGTGATGTAGCGGTTACACCGCCACATACAAACTACGCATCAAAGACATGACGTCACACAAATCCTGCATCGCGCAGTTAGAGTTTACCGAGCGATCGACATACATTACAAGATTTCAACTTCCAACCGATGGGCAGTTGCCCGCCAGACACAACACCCGTCTGGTCGGAGGATCCTCCCTTTTCTATGGTGGATGAGTGAACTTTACACCCTGTTCCTCATGCCCCTAAATTTTTGTTAAAAGTAAAGATTCTCTGGTGGGTGTGGTTGCCAAATGAGCGGTAACTGATCATGACGTTGCTATGGTTGGCCTCCACACAACAAACGATAAACCAAATAGGAAAAAAAGGATAATCTTGAAGACAGATTTTGAAGCTGTATCTACTGATCTACAAAAGGTTGACTGGACCAATGTTTTCAGCAAGAGTGATGTAAATGAGGCGTTAGATTTTTTTAATAATATAATCAGTTTTGCAGTGAACACTCACACTCATTTCATCAAAAGTAGCCGCTCGAAGTACAACATAAAGCCATAGATCACTCCTGGTTTGATGAGATGAATGCGTCATAGAGATAGTTTACACCGACAGGTAAATATAGACCCTAAAAATGACATTCTTAAACTTTCGTATACTAGGTACAGAAACAACTTTATAGACATTCTACGAAAAGCGAAGAAAGACTACGACAGCAAAGCCTTAGAAGACAACAGACGAAACTCAAAGAAATTGTGGACCACAATAAAAAACATATGTGAGATACGACAGAAAAGAAATGACTCTGCTGATCTACTAAAGGCGAAAAGTACCGCACAGGAATCGCTTAACTACTGTAATCACTATTTTACAACAGTGGGCTATCGGAGCGAATACTTCAGCGACTATCAACTTCTGAAGAAGCACTATCCGCTGATATCGACAAAAACATCTCACCCGTTGATTCAATGTTCACGACGCCTACAGATATGTATGAGGTTGATTCTATTATAAGAAACCTCAAACACGACAGTGCACCTGGTCTAGATGGAATTAAACCGTCTCTATTCAAAATGATAAGGACCGTTATTTTGGAACCATTCACTTACATTTGCAATATGAGTATGTCGTCAGGAGTTTTTCCAGAATATTGGAAAATAGCACTAGTTTCTCCGATTCATAAAGCTGAACCTAAGAACTCCCCGTATAACTACAGACCTATATCTCTGCTTTGCGTTTTCTCAAAAGTCCTGGAGAAATTAATGAATAATCGTATAGTTAATTACCTAGAAAACCACTCACTTGTCTGAGAAAGGCAATTTGGGTTTAGAAAAGGAAAATCGACAACTGATGCGGTCGAATTGCTAACGAACATTACATCTAAACATACAGATGATGGCGAACTTTGTCTTGGAATATTCTTAGACCTTGCTAAGGCGCTCGACATCATCTCTATTCCTATCCTTCTTAGAAAACTTGAAAGGTTGGGAATACGAGGAACAGTGCTTGACTGGCTTCGCAGTTACCTGAGCAACAGGCGGCAATGTGTTAGAGTTGATCATTTAGTCAGCGATGAACGGGAAATCAGCTTTGGAGTCCCACAGGGAAGTATACTTGGCCCAACCCTATTTTTATTTTTTTATTTTTATTTTATTTATTAGAAAACTTACAGCTAGGATACAAATAGTTGATAGTTAGTGAAAGAAGGCCAATTAAAAGTTTTCACTGACAATATTAGGGTAGCACAAGAAACAGCAGACAGGTAAGCTAAAGTAAGAGTAAGTAAGTACTCGGACTACGAATAAGAAAAGTATTATTCGTAGACTCGGAATTAAGAAAAGACTGAACAGGTTTTAGTGATCTTCAAAGAAGTTTATACAAAGTATTTTTTTAAGTTTAGGAACACTGGTGGAGAATAAATCAAGATCATCAACACTTTGACACATCGAGTTGCATGCTCTGCTAGCTCTTATCATATAAGAGTTTTGTCGATATATGCACCGCACAGAGGGAACATACAGAGGTTGATGATTCCTTAAGGTGAAGGATGGAACACGCAGCCCAATTTTGCTCATCAATTCAGAACAGTCGGATGAACCATTTGCCAAATTGAACAAAAATACCATATCGGCTATTTTTCTCCTCTCAATTAGTGGAAGAATGTGAAACTTCCTGCAGCGGCTGTAATAATTAGGCAAGTAGATATTGGATTTAAACTGAATGTACCTCAAGAACTTCTTTTGAATACTTTCGATGCGATTGATGTAGGTATTATAAATAGGATTCCATACTGGTGAGCAATATTCGAGATGACTGCGCACAAAAGCACAATAAAGAATTTTGAGTGTTTTGATATTTTTAAAATCGGCTGATATCCTCAAAATGAAACCTAGTGCCTTAGAAGCTTTTTTAATAATATTATCGATGTGTGTGTCAAAAAGAAGTTTCGAGTCAAAAGTGACGCCTAAGTCTCTAATTGTATTAACTCTAGCTATTGAAGTGTTTGCTAGTTTGTAATCGTAAATAATAGGTTTAGGTTTACGAGTGAAGGTACATGAGTAACATTTTGAGACATTTAAATCCAAGCGGTTGGCCTTACAATACTCTTGGAATCTGTCCAGATCGTGTTGGAGACGTTCAGCATCTTCACAGGTACTGATTTCACTTAGAATCTTCATGTCATCCGCAAACAAAAGAACTTTCGAGTTAGTGAAACATGAAGAGACGTCATTGATGAAGATGTTGAATAACAAGGGTCCCAAAAGCGATCCCTGTGGAATCCCTGAGGGGGTAATCATAGTTTTCGATGTGTATCCATTAAGAACAACAGTTTGACATCTGTTGGCCACATAAGATGAGAACCACCTGTAGAGATTACCACTGATACCTATAGCCAATAGCTTACGCAAAAGTATAGCATGATCCAAACGATCAAAACACTTGCTGTAATCTGTGTAGATTACATCTACTTGTGTACGATGAGCCATACATTCAGTCAAGTAGTCACCGCAAAGAATGAGATTGGTGGTTGTGGACCGACCTCGCAGGAAACCATGTTGGCGGTCACTGATGCTTAGTTTAAGACAAGCATAGAGCTGCTGGTATATTATTTTTTCCAGGATTTTAGCGAAAATACATAGTTTGGATACGGGCCTGTAGTTTTCCACGAGGTCTCTAGGCCCTTTTTTGTGGATCGGGGTAATTAACGCCGACTTCCAAATTTTAGGTACCTCACCTAAATTTAGGGACCGCCTGAACAACAGTGAAAGGGGAGGAGTCAGACTTTTGGCACAATTGAGTATAAAAACTGGCGGAATATTGTCTGGTCCTGCAGATTTAGATAAGTCAACTCCTTTAGGTAAATTGAATACTTCTAATTCATTAACTTCGACTGAATGTATGTCCGAAACAATATCGTTCAAATGCATGTTTGAACCCTGCTGATGCTCATTGGAAAGATCGTCATCGTCACCGTTGATACTACTAGCAGAACTGAGAAAATTAGAATAGAAATAATCGCCAAACATGTTGCAGATATCCTCTCCTGTACTTGAAGTGCTATTTCTATATTTAAGTAAGGATGGATAAGCAATGATTTGATTTTTTGACTTTACATACGACCAAAATGCTTTGGGTGTCTTAAAAATGTCTTCTTCAATTTTTGAAATATAGCAGCTAAACATTTCACTTTCAACTTCTTTGGCTCGCTGTCGGAGCAAAACAAAAGACGCATGATCAGACAGGTTTCCGTATTTCTTAAATTTTGCGTGGTACTTCGCTTTTTCTTTTAGAATTTTTATCAGAGGCTGTTTGAACCAGAGAGGGTATCTGCTGCTTGGAACTACCGTCCTAATAGGTACAAAAGAGTCACGTAGTTCATTGAGAGTGTTATAGAAAAATGATACGGCATCTTCGAGTGTCCTAGTGCTCACTTCGTTGATCCAGTCGATCTGGCTCAGCCGTTGATTCATGGCCGTATAGTCGGCCGATCGATATAAAAATTTTATACGAGGACGCGCAGGAAGAGTATGAAGTTCCACGAAATCGGCAGACACACAGAGAGCCCTATGATGAGGATCTTCAGGCACCAGAGGATCAGCGCAACTTGATACTGAAGCCTCGCTATTAGATAAAACTAGATCTAGTATTTTATTGTTGACATTTACGTGCGAATTGTATTGCGAGATATTGCAGACTGTAAAGTTATCAAACAGATTGACCTGAACATGACCTTGGATATTAGTAGGGCAAACAGACTGACCATCATCATTTGGTTCCTAGTTTATATTTGGAAGGTTAAAATCTCCAAGAACTAGAAACTTATCAGCGGGATGCTTCTGAACAATATCTGTTAGGTTATTAGAAAAATTTGTTAACTGACCTGCTTGAGAGTGGCCAAGATTTTGATTGCAGATGTGCACTACACAAATATGCATTTTATACGAAACTCGCGGTTTCTTCCTGTGTAGGGTGAGAGTAACCCATAAGTCCTCGGCAGACGAAAACCATTCACTGCGGAGATCACTGATAAGTTCGCGTCGCACTGCAATAAGCACACCACCCCCCAAAGTTTGTTTAGTGCTAGAATAATTTCTATCGCGCCTCCACACTATGTAACGGTCGTCAAACAATTCACTGTCTTTAATACCCTCAATAAGCCAAGTCTCAGTTAAGCAAATTATATCGTAGGAATTAAGACACACATTACGATAGAATATTAACGTTTTTGTACGCAATCCCCGAACATTTTGGTAAAACACACTAATAGGTGACATCGCAGACAGAAAGATTACAAATGAATAGTGCTTCAATAGAAATTGTAATGTGAGGTACATTCAGTTCAGGATCCGGCAGCTGGGACTCGAGGTGGCCCTGCACAAGTCCGAGGCCATGGGTTTTCATGGTCCTCGTAGTGCGCCACCGTCGGGTTCCCAGGTATTGGCGGGAGGGGTTCACATCGGCGTCGAGTCGACGATGAAGTATCTGGGACTCGTCCTCGACAGCCGGTGGAACTTCGTGGAGCATTTCCGACGTTTGGCTCCCAGACTGGACCGGGCCGGAGCTGCCTTGAAGCGGCTCCTGCCCAATCTGGGAGGTCCAAACGCCTCCTGCCGGAGGCTCTACGCGGGGATCGTGCGGTCCATGGCCCTTTACGGGGCACCGGTGTGGGCGCGTTCATTGAGGCTGCGGCCAGCCCGCCGGTTGAACGCGTCCCAGAGGGTCATGGCCATCCGGCTGGCCCGAGGATACCGCACGGTCTCCTGCGAGGCGGCGAGCCTCCTTGCCGGATTACCGCCATGGGATCTGGAGGCAAAGGTCCTCGCGCACATCTGGGAGTGGCGCGAGGAGGCGAAACGTCGGGGCTTAACTCCGATGCCGCAAGAAATCGCGGCACAGCGGACAGAGCTCCGGCGGGATCTCATGGCGTCATGGAGGGTGCGATTGTCGCAACCCCGCGCTGGGCACGCCACAATTGCGGCGATAAGACCCCTCTTTGAGGAGTGGCTGGAGAGACGCCACGGCGTCCTCACCTTCCGCCTGACGCAGGTCCTCACCGGACACGGATGCTTCGGGAGGTTCCTGTTTAGGATAAGGCGGGAGGAAACACCCGGGTGTCACCATTGTGTGGATCGGCCTGAGGACACGGTGGAGCATACGGTGGAGGTCTGCCCGGCTTGGGCGGAGCAACGCCGTGTCCTCGTAGAGGCGATCGGCGGCGGTGATCTCTCGCGTTCGGCCCTGGTTCAGGCCATGGTACGGAGCGAGAGGAAATGGCAGGCCGTCACCTCCTTCTGCGAAGCGGTAATGCTCGCGAAGGAGGAGGCGGAACGCGTGAGGGAAAGGCAAATTTCGCGCCCTCACGCCCCTAACCGCCGCAGGAGGAGACGCTCGGGGCGGGAATCGCGAGCCGATTTCCGGCCACCGTAGGCGCGGGCTTGCGGACGGTGAGCAATGGGTAGCTCGCCGTCCGGTAAGGACCAAGCCCGGGTCGACGGCGCGTTGTGTTCCACGCGCGCCTCAAAGAGATGTCAGCAGAATTGACGGGGCCCGCTAGGGCCAATGCCTGCCGGGGGTTCGAAGAAAACCGATAGGGACATCGCGGCCCACGGCAACAGGGCAACCGAAGGAACACGGGTGGGTTTTAGTCAGTAAGAGTCTGACACGCCCTCCCGCTCCACCCAGAGCGGGAGAAGTTATTTGATAATTTCCCACCCAAAAAAAAAAAAACAAAAAAAAAAAAAAGAAAAGGTACATTCAGTTTAAAGCAAAAAGTTAAATTATGATACATTAAGAAATTGAGCGAGATCAAGCCGATTATATCCTTAGTACCGCGCAAATAGGATTGACTAGATAAGTAGCTATGGTCAACATCGAGCGATAAGAGAACAAAAGGGCACCGGTAAAGGAATGTGCATAAAAAATTGGCACCAATGTTTCTCAAACTATTAGCGTAGTGCGTGCAACTAAACAAGTAGGACAAATTATAAAATTGACACAACATTTTTAATTCAGATACTTTTTTAAGTCCTGTTCCGTTTTTATGTGATGGGTTGGAGAAGTAGTATTCTTCTTTGTAAGGATTTTGCAACAAACTACCCAAGTGTATAAAAAACCTCGTTCTTTGGCAAGTTTTTTTGTTTTGTTTAACAGCATTTTGTTCTCAAAAGTTAGATGATCATTGACGTAGATTACACTGTCGGACTGCAGGCCCAACTTGCTTGCAGTTATAGATGCTTTAAGTTTCTTAGCAGCGGCCACGAAATCATTTTTGAGGTATCTGTTATGAACTGAGCAAATAATATTTTTATTCTGTTCGTTGTTTCGCATCGGTACTCTCGCAATGAAGTTTATCTGCTCTTTAGGGATACTGCATCCAATGATATCTCCTATCTTGCCAATGATTTCGAACAGATTTTCTGAGTTGGTTGATGGAACACCCTTAATTTCTAGGTTGTTTATTCTTGATCTTTGCTCAGTTTCGCGATGTAGATCTTTCAATTTTGGAGCATCGATCATGTAACGCTGCCATCACCTCCTTAGTTTTCTTAAGGCTGTCCACTTCATTTTCCAACCCCGACACTTTGTTGGCTAATGTCTCCACCGAATGGTCCAGAAACTCGACATCTGTTTTAAGGCTGGAATACTCCGATCTGATTGACTTAAGCTCCGCCAGTTCCGATTGAATAGCTTTCACGTTCTCCATTAAAGCAGGCAGGTTGGCCATCTGGGCTGAGAGGGCCCTCAGTTCAGACATAATAGAATCCATGTCAGCTGTTACGGGCGTAGCTGTAGCTGTGGGGCGAGGGTTTGATGCTGCCGAGGATTTGCAATTACTGCACTTCCATGTGTTCTTGCGGTCACCTAATTTCCTCCATCCTCCTTCAGTTATGCCAGCACAAGGAAAGTCAAACTGTCCCAGGCATCCCACGCATTTAGCGCCGTCCCTACTCTCAACTTGGCAACGCTTGCAATTAAACATTTTCTGTAGGTGTTAAAAACTTTGAGAATTGTAGACGGATTGTTAGTCGTACACCGAGTCACGAAGCGTATGCGTGCGGCCGATTTGCTGTCTACCGTCTGGTTCGTCTATTTACTATATACATGGACGATATACTCAAAATTACCATCCCAAACGCTGATATTTGTTACGTTGATGACACTGTGATAATATTTCACGGAATCGATTGGGAAGACTTATACAAGTAAGCAGAAGCAGGAATGATCAGGACCGCTAAATGGCTCAACACGAATTTGCTTACACTCAATGTCGAAAAGACCAAATACATAGTCTTCAGGAAAACTCGGGCTACCAGGATACCATTATGGAATTTAAAAATTCACGGAGAAGATTGCCATAACACATTTTTTAGCACTGATACTCAATGTTCATGCAATTACATCGACGGAGTAGATGAAATAAGATACTTAAGAGTTATCATAGACCAACACCTTTCATTCAAACCACAAATTAGGGAACTTGTTAAACGCGTTCGGAAGCAAATTTACATAATGAAAATGATACGGGACAGTGCATCAGTAGATATAAAAAAACTCGTCTATATAGCTCTTTGTCAGTCGCTGATACAATATTGCATTGTAATATGGGGAGGAGCGTCAAAAACTCATCTAATAATCCTCGAAAGAGCACAACGCGCAGTCCTCAAAACTCTGTTACGCAAACCATACCGTTTTCCTACAGTAAACCTGTTCGCAGAAGCTTCCCTGCTGTGTGTAAGAAAATTTTACTTACTGAACGTAACAACCAAGACCCACATCAAAACTACAAAAAGGAGTGATTTAAATAGTTTACAGGCCAAACGCAGATTCAGAGTTCCAACTCCCCCAGTAAAATCCGCATATGCACAAAGACTCCCACATTTTCTGCACGTTCACGTCTATAACGAGGTGATCAAAAAGTGTAATATAAGAAACTGCACTCGCAAACAAATAAAAAATAAACTAACATCCAGGTTGCTAAACTTGTCATATGACGAAACAGAAAAGATAATTACAGTGGTAAAATAAGTTTTTGCACACATATGTTCGTACCACTCGTACTTTCTGCCTTACACACACATACTTTCGCTTAAACACCGTCACTCATTCACAAATCTGATCACATACTTACACTCACACTCATTCACAGCACATGTGGACACAATAACACTCACACTCATTTACATAACAGCGTTTTTTCCATTTTTATTATTATTATTTTCTTTGTATACTACTTAATTTAGTTGTTGTTTTCTTTAAATTTTAATCTTAGATTTTTACTGCGCCTTTTTGTTTTATTTTATTTCATTTGTAATTTGAAGAAAACTTTTTTTCACTTTTATCTACCGAACATGTTTTAAAATAAAATAAACGTTTAAATAGTAAGACCTTCATATTGGTGCCCAAGATACAGGCTTGCCTAGTTTGGGGCCAATGTAAACGCTTTGTAATATTTTTTCTAGCAATAAAGATTTATATCTCATTTAATATTCACTCATAAACGCATAAAGCACGCAGCCAGCACAAACCTTCTGAGTAAGTTTTGTTTAACAGCAGTCATAGAAACGAATAAGACTACCATAATTAGCTGATTTGGCGCTTACTCAGACGTTATTCAAGTAATTTGGGCACAAAATAATACTGCTAATAGTTGTGTATTAGCAACGTAACAGATGATTAAGTTTTGAATAACTGTACGACAAGCTGAGTATCTTCTGCATAAAAGCATTTTGTTCTTTAATACAAGTATTACAGCTCTGTTAGCCAGATGATGAATGAATGATGAATGAACTAATGGTTAAGTCCTTCAAAGCTCAGATATTCAGACGATACACAGCGTTTAGCTCATTTCAGTATATTTTATCAAGAAGTTAATCATATTAAATTGACAAAAATGAACCCCAGTTCGCTATAGTATTATATGGGGACAGTTTAACTGTAAGAAAAAAGGACATAATTGAATGTGTCCATTTGATGTTACATCTCAATGAGACTAATAGTTGTAAATTTATTTTCTGTGCCTTGCCTTATTCGCAATATTTGTCTGATGAGCAAAATAGGCACATTTATTATTTAAACATGTTAATTTATAATAGGACATGTCGTCACAGTGACGCTATTTTATATTTTAATTGTAATCAATTTATTACTGATAACAAACTGACAAATTATACAATGTATTTGCCACCTAGTTGTAGGAGACAAATTGCTAATCTTTTAGCATACGATATACACAGTGACACTGGTACTTGTAGTGTATCTTCGATTGCTGTTAGTAGTGGTACTAACACTACTTTTGATACTCCTTGTAGTTTAAACTATTAGGAGCGACAACGGATAAGCCGGAGCGACAACGGATAAGCCGCATATGTTGAATGTTGTACATTAAAATATGTAGGGTCTGTCCGGCAAAGAGCTAGAGTTAAGTTTATTTATAGAGAACTATGATGTTCAGGTGCTATGTTTGACTGAACACTGGTTGAAAGAACATGAAATAGTTTTTATCAATGATGATTTTTTTACTGTACAAAGTGTATTTGTAAGAAAAAGTGCTATCCGCGGTGGGTCTTTAGTTCTTCTTTCAAATAAGTTGAAATGTAAACAACGTTTAGATTTAGTTAATCTTTCTATCGAGCGCACTATTGAGTTGCCTTGTGTTGAACTAGAAGGATACGTTATAATTTGCGTTTATCGACCCCCGTCTGGGGATTTTATTAGTTTCGAATCAGTAATGGAGGATTCACTCAATAGGTTAAAATCTAGTAATAAAAGTATAATTATTTTAGATGATACTCCACTGAGTATTAGACTTCTCAATTTGTGCTTAAGAGCTCCGTTTATTCCTTTCGAGGTACGGGACTCTAAAAATGGAGATTTAACTTTGAAAATGGAAGAATTTTTTTCCTACCAAGGTACAAAACTCGGTTTTTTTACAATTTGTTATAGGATAAAGCACGTGTGTGTCCGAATGGCGGACGACGATTTTCAACCCTATTATGGCTGCTCGAAGGAATATTGGAACACTTATACCTCTGCAAAAGTATGCACGGGCTTTCCTGGCGACGACTACAGTAGCGTGTACAAAACCTTCGACACCTACTGCGAATTCCTCTATTATCAGTGCAGGGTCAGATTTTATGATGATAAGCGTAAGATTATTTTTAATTTTGTTTCTACTATCTACATAGTTATATGTCATAATGGCCCTGTTGTTAAGGAGCATTTATTTAATCTATTTATTCCATAATCAATAGTAATTTATTCAAACTAGGCTGACAATCAGCTTTTTTTTATCCTCACAATTAAATAAGACTGTTCCCAAAAACGCCCGTCCTTCACCACTTCCTAGTCCTTTAGCTGGGAAGAAGAAGTGCCACAACAAACTTCCCAACATCTATCTACTTCTTTGTAGCCGACTGCGGCGGAGCTTAAAAATAATGATGTTTTGGGTGGGTATGCATGTCTGTATGTCTGTCTCTATATCTATTATGTATGTATGTCATGTATGTATGTCTAGAGGCTAAACAAGCGAACGGATTTCAAACAATGAAGTATTGTTAGTGCGCATTGACCACGCGCGTGACACTGAAGTTGAAAATATTGACGACGCGCGTAACACTGAATATAGGGAAGTTGAAAACAAAAAAACATGACGAATGTTTGCCGCTATTAAAAGAATTCGTATTTTTTTGTTTTAGTTTCTTTCGTGGGGTATGAAAATAAAGGGCTTGAATAGACTATTTCGAAAATATACACAAATACGTTGCTCGAAATTTTTTTTTTTGATTTATGATTTCTTATTATTGCAGGCTAACATTAACAATATTATTATTTATTTTAAGGATGGGTTTTGGTCAACATTGGGAAGTGTGCAAAGAGTTTAGAAGTTTACTTCAAGCCGCTGTGGGAGACACATCAACCAGTCAGCAGACAGGTATTCTATCTTAGCAGCCTTTTCCCTCCTACTTCACCTACCAAATAATTCCCGCTGGTGGGGCTCGACGCCCTAGAGGTAGAGTGACTAATGGGGGGGCGCGGTGGCTCTAATAATAAACTATAGATTATATAATTTTATTCTTATATTTAAAATATAATTTATATATAAATAATGAAATAAAAGAAAACTATAGATTTATACAATTTTGTGTTCTTGATTTAGAAAAGGTAAAGGCTAGTTTTTAAAACCCGAACGTTTCATAATATTGTAGGTAGTTACTATAAAATGAGCTTTAGCTTTTCTGCATAAGTCGATAAAATAAGTTTTCCTACTTCTGTATGAATGGACTAAAGAAAATCGAACCTATCCGAGGCGGCGTGCTATAATTTTCGAAATCACTTTGCTCGCTCTTCCGTTCTACATTCTCTTGATTCTTCAACTTTTCTGCATATCGACAAAGCAACTCTTTTACTGTATGAATGGTCAAAAGAAGTGCAAACATTTTCGACCTCACTTTTCAATCGCTTTACATTCTTATGCTTTTCTGTTTTTATCGACAAAGTAACTCAGGGGCGTAGTGATTTTAAAATAAAGTTAGGGGGGGCGCATATGTTAAAAGGTTGGGAACCCCTGCTTTAAACCGTAGCGACCTCTGCGCGACCACCGACGATCCCGTGGAAATGGCGCAGTTTTGGGCCAACCAAAGAACATTGCCCGCAGACGGGCCCCACTTTATGGTCTTCGTCCTTACTCATCCCCAGTTCGAACTCGCCCGGTTCGGATTACCTAACTACATGTGTAGCTAGAAGACGCAAATGTACTGATGGTAAGAAAAGTGCTAGCATGTTTTTTATTTATTTTCATTCAGTCATAATACGCGGTATAACATTAACAGTAGGTAGGTAGGTACTGTTAGTGTTTTTTCAACATCTATGAAATATAAAGAACCATTCGTTTATCTAAGCTCTTAAAGTCACAGTTCGTAAGTACAATAATTAAAACTTTGATTAGGCACATAATACTAAAATTAAATTTCAAAAAAATCACAGTCTGTATTTATACAATAATTAAATTCAATTATTGTAAAATTTCTAGGAATGCAATATTTAATAACTACTTATTTGCACAGAATCCAAGATAAGATTAGATAAGATAATTTACAGGGACACCTCTGCCCAACCCTTCGGGGAAACAAGGCGTGATGTTATGTTTATGTGTAAGATAATTTATTTGTCCAAAACATAAGTATACACACATGGCATGCAAGATGTTAAAATAAAATTATAGCAGTCATATTTTGCCTTAACGGCGTACAAATATAAACACGTTGGTTATTTTTATTACTAGGATAAAAACATCAAATAGTTAAAAATTTGTCCATTATTCAAAGCAAATTAACATATTAAATTAAAACATAATCAATCAAATTACAATAAATATGCTACAGAATAGTGTCATCAACTCGTCATAGAAATCTATAATAAAACAAAAATTAGCAAGTTAAAAGTCAAAATAATTAGGAATAAAAATCTACATATTATGTCACACAAGTCAGATTAATTAAATAAAATTAGTAATGAACAAAATAAAACTATATCAATACTTTGTCTGTTAAAAACTCGGAAATACTATAATATGCTTTTTGAATTAGAAAATTCTTTAATTTTTTTAACAATAATAGGCGAGTCCACTTATTACACATTTATATTGCTCAACAACAATTTAGTTTAACTTTAGGCGCAACTGACGCGTGGCGTACGCACGTTCCTTCTATGAGTGACCCAAGCAGACTGTCCGTGCCGGGTGGCGACGCGATGCGGCCGCGCGGCCCTCGTCCCCCGCGTCCCGCAGGCTACGCAGTGGGTTCGCGGTGTGCGCACAGTGTGCGCGTTTAACAGCCTCCCGCACCTTGATAGGTCAGCTATCAATCTTTATTTTGCTGCAGTTCTTGTCATCATCGTTAGGTATAATAGGTACAGAACTTATGGACTGCTCGCTTGATTGTTCCTCTCGATGTGTAGACATCAGCGACTGCTGACACCATCTCGACGCGGGTAAAGGGGAGATATGCGGCCTAGACGCCAACATAATGGAGGTAGGTGATCTTCCTTTAGTATAATTAAATCGCCTACTTTGGGTTCTTGTTGTGGTTTCCGCCACTTATATAAAAAGTTAACAGGTTGTCTTAACACCGATGAGCTTAGTAATTCATAAAAAACATTAATTAAATTTTGCCAAGTGCAATCTTTTTCTAGTGAAATAGATACAATGAAAAGGAGCAAAGAGCTCCATCATAAATCTAAAATATTACCACTTAGTATACTCAGGGTGGGTGGACGTATACAAAATCCTAAATAAAATTTTGACAAAAGGCACCCAATATTACTTGATTCCAAACATAATTTTACTAAATTACTAATGAGGTATGAACATATACGTTTATTTCATGCCGGATCACAATTACTTTTATCATCCAGTGTTCGTGTTAACAACTGCCATAGTAAAATTAATACGTTATCAGTATTTATTATTTAGAAGAAGAGTATTTATTTTCTACATCGTAGCACTTTTTCGACAAACTGTACCGTTGCATCTGATATGAATTTTAAAAAACCGGCCAAGTGCATGTCGGACCACGCACAATGTAGGGTTCCGTAGTTGGAATGATTTTATCCCATCCCAAGAACAAACTTAACTTTGTAGTTGAAAAACATTTTCTTTCATACGGAATGTATGGGAGAACATGTTTTTACAACCGCAAATCTAAGTTGGTCGATTATTACTCGTTAACTTGTAAAGCCTACTCAGCTGTGATAGTTTTCCTTTTAAATTCGTTATATAAACTACTTCCGTGAATTTTTTCACATATCTAAAACCAACGAAGGAAATATAATTTTTTTACGAAAAATTTGTATGAAGCATGAAAAATCGAATTATCTCCTAAACGGCATGTTTAACCGTGATATCCTTGGAGGTGGTCATAGTGCTAATTATTTATGATTTTTTGGTTGCCGATTTGACGAAAAATTTCATGCCGTTTTTTTTTAAAAATCTTCAAAATATTTTTATTTGTTTTTACATATGAAACGATTCCTTTTAGTATTTATGTTGAAGAACACGGAATTTTAACTACACGTAACATAAAATAGCATCACTCCTATATTTCCGAAGGAGTTGGCAGAGGTTTATAGTACACCCACACGTAGACAACTATGTTTGAGCTAGATATTTATCAACACATCATGAGTTTTAAAACTTTTCATACAACCAAATTACCAATTGTTTACTCTTCTAATCCGAAAAGAAGTGATTAAGTAACTACACTGATTAGGTCTTCTAATGAGTCTTTATAGGTGATTTAATGATTTCAATATCTCATGACAATGCCAACTATGGATTACATTCAACTTTTCCTGATAAGTAAGCTAATTTGTTAATTAGCAGTGCTATGAGTTCTAAGAATAGTTAGTTACAATTATAAATTTTCATTAGCTAATGAGGAGATAACTAATGAGGGTAGTTACCTAATTATTGGCGTTTTGCAATAAAAGGGCTAAAGTTTTGTTTCATAATTTAGTTTGTTCACAACTGTGTAACTGTTATTACTAAATCTACGACTGTAAAATCTTAGAATGGAAAGTTTAATCACCAATTTAGACTTGTTTGTTCTTCTACGAAGTGAGAGTACTTCATATTTTGATCATGAAGTATTGTTCAGGTGTAGTTGTATCCCGCATAGGCGATTGCCTGTCTGACGAAGATCGTGTTGTTCTCAAAGAATTTTGTCGGAGATTTACGCGAGCCGCTTTACAAAGGTGGCAGAAATCCAACCGATTCCTTGATAATTTCAGGAGAAAGTACGAGAATGGTTGGGAGCAAATATTGATTGGCCGAGTTTTGTGCAAACTTTAGTAAATCAAGAACCAAGTGTTGATGAGATACCAAGAGCATCCTCAGTCTCTCCAGAACCGTCGACATCAACGTCCATTGGAACAAAGTCGAAAAGATCCCTTAAACCATTCGAAGATCTGGGAAGTAAACAAAAAAAAGAGAAGATCTGATGAACGCACAGGCGAAGATTCCAGTGAATTGGCATATGCAGCTGCAGCACGTTTAAAAGAAGAAGGGCATGGAGTGAGCATGGGTGAGGAGTGGGCATTACACTTCAAGCTTTACTTGATATCACAGTTACAAGAATCCTTCAAAGCCTTTCTAAGGAAGAGCATAACAAGCAGTTGAAGCTGATATCCAAGTGGGGATTTGATGGTGCTTCTAACCAAAGCCGATACAAGCAGAAAATGGAGGGTGAGGAAGATGACTCGAGCATTTTCATGACCTCCTTGGTGCCACTAAAACTGACAGATGGAGACAACATCTTATGGACGAACCCAAAACCATGCTCAGTTTTGTATTGTCGTCCAGTTCAGTTTACTTTTGTAAAGAAGAGTGAAGCAGTTGTCCTTGAGCTGAAAAAACAAATGGATGAAGAAATTGAGGCCCTTATCCCCACAGAGTGCAATAATAATAATAGGGTGACTCATGAACTAATGATGACGATGATCGACGCTAAAGTTTGCACTTGCCTTTCTGAAACTAGATCAAACGCTTCGGGCTACCTGTGCTTAGAAATGAACCGCTTAGATGCTGTAACATCAAAAATTGTGTGTTCTGACCTGTATGAATTTGGCTTATCATCCCTACACGCCCGTATAAATTGTATGGAATGTCTGTTACACATTGCATACAGGCTCGACTTCAAACGGTGGGCAGCGAGAAGTGATGAGCACAAAGAAATGCTACAGACAAGGAAGAAAATAATTCAAAATAAATTCAAAGATGAGCTCAATCTGTTGATTGATATAGTAAAACAAGGCTCGGGAACCACCAATGACGGGAATACTGCAAGAAAATTCTTTGAGTTTCCTAATAAAACCGCAGCTATAACCGGTTTGGATGAAGACCTCATCAAAAGATTTGCTGTAATTTTACAAGCAATTACATCTGGAGAGCAGGTCGATATAATAAAATTTAGAGATTATGCCCGCAAAACAGCAGAAAAGTACGTATTATTTATTATACGACTGGTAGTACATGTCGTCAACCGTTCATAAATTATTAATCCATGGGGCTGAAATAATCGAGATAAATAATATTGTGCCGATTGGGACTCTCTCGGAAGAGTCTCGAAACAAAGATTTTAGGAGGTTTCGAGAACAACATTCGCGGAAAAGAAGCAGGCAGGATTCCAATCAAAACATTTTAAATATGCTAGTTGTTTATTCGGATCCTTTGCTAAGTGCACAAAGGCCTAAGTTAGATGCCAAGAAAAAGCAGAGCTTTTTTGCTGAAACTCTCTACTTAATTCAATTTCAGGAAACTGAGTTCGAGTTTTTGGATATATCCAATCTGGATGCTGACTCAGAATTGGAGTCTGACAACGAGAGTGATAAGGAAAATTTGTAAAAAAATTATATATGTACATATTTGTAAATTTGTATTTTAGTGTGTTTGGGTTTTTTTTTGTAATATTTATTGATATTTTGTCTTTTTTTTTATTTATTTTACTTTTTTTACAAATGCTTGGTATTAATTCCTTAAATTAAATTATTTTGTATATAATATAACTTTATATGTTACTTAAATAAGAGTTTAATAATCTTTTTTTATTTAAATTAATAAAAATGTGTCAAAAAACAGCAATTTTTTTATTAAATTTTTCTTGTTTTGTGTGTTCTTAATATTTGGGTTAATAACATATCGAACTTTTTACCTTGGACACTAAAAGGGATCGTTTTACATGTAAAAATAAATAAAAACAATTTGACGATTTTTAAAAAAAATACGGCATTAAATTTTTCGTCAAATCGGCAACCAAAAAATCATAAATAATTAGCACTATGACCACCTCCAAGAATATTACGGTTAAACATGCTGTTTAGGAAATAATTCGATTTTTCATACTAGCTTCATACAAATTTTTCGTAAAAAAATTATATTTCCTTCGTTTTTGGGCAGAATTTAACTCGGGTGTCATTTTTGACATAGTAATGACTAATAGAAGCGATATACGGCAAAAAATCAAGCACTTGCAAATTGAAATCCCTAAGTCTATGAAAGCCGATTTCCAGCCCACCGTGCGCCGGTGTGGGCGCGTTCATAAAGGCTGCGGCCAGCCCGTCGGTTGAACGCGTCCCAGAGGGTCATGGCCATTCGGCTGGCCCGAGGATACCGCACGGTCTCCTGCGAGGCGGCGAGCCTCCTTGCCGGATTACCGCCATGGGATCTGGAGGCAAAGGTCCTCGCGCACATCTGGGAGTGGCGCGAGGAGGCGAAACGCCGGGGCTTAACTCCGATGCCGCAAGAAATCGCGGCACAGCGGACAGAGCTTCGGCGGGATCTCATGGCGTCATGGAGAGTGCGATTGTCGCAACCCCGCGCTGGGCACGCCACAATTGCGGCGATAAGACCCCTCTTTGAGGAGTGGCTTGAGAGGCGCCACGGCGTCTTCACCTTCCGCCTGACGCAGGTCCTCACCGGACACGGCTGCTTCGGGAGGTTCCTGTTTAGGATAAGGCGGGAGGAAACACCCGGGTGTCACCATTGTGTGGATCGGCCTGAGGACACGGTGGAGCATACGGTGGAGGTCTGCCCGGCTTGGGCGGAGCAACGCCGTGTCCTCATAGAGGCGATCGGCGGCGGTGATCTCTCGCGTCCGGCCCTGGTTCAGGCCATGGTACGGAGCGAGAGGAAATGGCAGGCCGTCACCTCCTTCTACGAAGCGGTAATGCTCGCGAAGGAAGAGGCGGAACGCGTGAGGGTGAGGCAAATTTCGCGCCCTCACGCCCCTAACCGCCGCAGGAGGAGACGCCCGGGGCGGGAATTGCGAGCCGATTTCCGGCCACCGTAGGCGCGGGCTTGCGGACGGTGAGCAATGGGTAGCTCGCCGTCCGATAAGGACCAGGCCCGGATTGACGGCGCGTTGTGTTCCACGCGCGCCTCAAAGAGATGTCAGCAGAATTAACGGGGTCCGCTAGGGCCAATGCCTGCCGGGGGTTCGAAGAAAACCGATAGGGACATCGTGCCCCCCGGCAACAGGGCAACCGAAGGAACACGGGTGGGTTTTAGTCAGTAAGAGTCTGACACGCCCTCCCGCTCCACCCAGAGCGGGAAAAGTTATTTGATAATAACCCACCCAAAAAAAAAAAAAAGCGCATTGAAGGTTTTGAGCAACATTTTATATGTATGTTGATATAAACGTACATAATATAAACTGCATTATTTCTGATGTTTATTCATGGTATAAAGTTGGTTAATTTTTTTATTATCTATACTAGTGCATTTTGTTTGCTAAATTACCAAAACGGCTTCAGGATGGGGTGAAAGCATAAATTTCAAGTGCCTGTGGGCCTGGGTCTTGTAAGTCCGGGTCTGGGTGCACTGCTCGCATTGTCATACATGTTAACAATGCAATTCATCCACAATCAAGTCGTCTATAACAGTCAAGTCTTACATCAGGAAAAATGGAAATACACGATTAATGGAATCTACGTGGTCTGGGATTCTAATGCCGAAAATATAATTTTTAGAATTTTTGTCTGTTTGTCTGTATGTACAGTCAGCGTCAAATAGTTAGTGACACTCAGGGTATTCAAATAAATAGACGCAACCAAAAAGTCAATAATATCGGTACAAACTAAGTTTTCTTATTGTTGTCAACAATTTAGTCGCTCAAAAGGTCGAGACGTTTAAAATGTCATATAGATCGGTTCAGTCAAACCGCCATAAATATGGTTACAGTCATCCCACCAATGGTATCCAAGCATTATAAGTGTTCAAAAATATGGAACACATTAGAAAAATAAACTAATGTGTTCCATATTTTTGAAACATTTCACAAAATCAAAGGGATAGAAACTTCTGCTGTCCTTTTCATTTTAAGCATGACGTCAATGACGCAATTTCGATGTAGCGGTGCACATATTCAGTTCGCTCGTGCGGTTTTGTCTCCAGAAGTCCAGGTCGCCTTGGCCATCGTGCGGTGCGGACGTACGTGGTGCTGATTAATTGTCGAAACGATAAGACTTAAACGATAGAATTGACTACGAACAATCTCTGCGTATACCCAATAGCATCGCTTTCTTTTCTTTCATTCTTTTGACAAAAGAATTGCTAATAGAAATTCATCATCTCCATTCTTTTTTAAATTATTTTTAATTTCATAAGCGTTCTTCGATACAATCGCCACAAGCTCTGGCACACGACTGGAGAGCGTAGAAACCGAATACAATCAATCGCCTGTATGCGAGACTCGTCCGATCGGGTTTCCGAATTGGAGAATCGGATCAGGTACCTGATCTGATTCTCCAACAAAACAAAACTAGCATGTAAGGGTGGCCGCACATGTCAGGTACCTGACATGTGCGGCCACCCTTACATGCTAGTTTATTTTTCTAATGTGTTCCATATTTTTGAACACTTATAATGCTTGGATACCATTGGTGGGATGACTGTTACCATATTTATGGCGGTTTGACTGAACCGATCTATATGACATTTTAAACGTCTCGACCTTTTGAGCAAATACATTGTTGACAACAATAAGGAAACTTTGTTTGTACCGATATTATTGACTTTTTGGTTGTGTCTATTTATTTGAATACCCTGAGTGTCACTAACTATTTGACGCTGACTGTACAGTAAGCGTTCAAAAGTGCATAAGCACGCTAAGAGTCGTATTGCTGTGAATACGCGGTGTAGTCCGTACATTTGTATGTCTAAACAGTCAGACGTCTGTGGTGTGCGTGCCGTACACACACCACAGAGAACGCAGTTTTGCACTACACACTGTCGTATCGTCACGGTTCACGGGCGCCGCACTTTTTAAACAAAAATATTTGTTAGACACGCATTATACGCGTGACCTTGACCAGTGTATGGCATTGCTAAAATTCGAACGAATATTATATGTGCAGATAGCAGAAGGCGTTAAGCGTTGGTCTTAGATTCAAGATTAGAACCTTAGCCAGGTTCTTATCTCGTAAATCACAACGCTATTTTTGCAATTTTTTTTTTTTTTTTAAATAATAATATTTTTTAAATATTGCTGCCTTTTTATTAATGTTGTTATTGCAATAAAGGGTTTAGAATAAAAAATGCGTGATATGATATGTGATAATAAAATAAAAAAATATTTATTCGTTATATTTATTTTACTTAAGTATAGTTAACAAACTGCTACAATTATTTATCATTAATTCAGCTGAATAAGATGTGAAATTTATGTCTAGAAACTTAGAAGCAATTTGTATTATTTTGACATTTTTAAATTTTGAAATGTTTTAAATTTAAAATGGATTTTTTTCACCATAAATACAAAGCTTTGATCAGGGTCGAAGTAATTAAGCAATAAATAAGAATATTAGACTACTTAAAATGTAAAAAAACTACTGACAAAATATTTGATTTTAAGGTTAAGTATAGACAGTTTCGTTTACATTAATTATTTTAAATTTTATTTGGCTTTAGTAAATATTGGTTGGTATTGAGGTTATAGCTTAAGTACCTATTCATTTTCTTTACGAAAAGAAGATTGAAACTAAACCTCAAATTTTAATCCTAAAATAATAATATTACTAAAATAATATTAAACATTTTCGGTCTATCTGCAAGAAATACGACAAACACCATTTTGAAACGTGCTTAAAAAATTCGTTACCTTAAATTCATGCAATAACGAATCTGTTGTTTATTAAAGTCAAAAACGGTTTTCTAGCTGGTCTTCAGTGATGCAAGCCTTCAGAGTGCACGGCGAACGGTTCATAATGACTTGTTTAATAATTCAGCAAAATATCTCGTTGGTATGAAACCATTTATTTCATATTCATTCACCATTTGACGTCGCTGCACCTCGATAATAAGCCTCTTCCTCATATCTCTTAACCCTCACAGTATTTCTCTAGAACAAAGAATAACATTGTATTTATTACACATAATGGTGCCGATTCCCTTGTTCACAAACTAAACTAAATTTAAGTTCAGTGCATCTTTTTCTTGCTATTTCGTTAAGAAAAGGACAGAAGATAAATTTTAGTTTAGTCCTGTCAAATTAATCAGCGCCTGTCACTACTCCATACAAGTTTAGACGTGATTAAAATATTGCCAACTAAAATTACGTCAATTTACGTCAAGCGCTGATTAATTTGACAGGACTAAACTAAAATTTATCTTGTCCTTTTCTAAATGAAATAGAAAGAAAAAGATGCACTGAACTTAAATTTAGTTTAGTTTGTGAACAAGGGAATCGGCACCAATACCTAATTATTTATCATTCACTAATCGAATTAAACCTCATAATGAATATAAAACTTTAAAGGCATCTTCTGTCTCAACAATACCTCTGTTCTATCAACAATACCTTTGATTAAGATTTATGTTTGGTAAAATATGAAATATTTAAATGATAACACTCACACTTAGTCCGGTTTCATATCTTGTGTAAATAACATTCACTTTTACGCAGCGCAGTAATATTTATCTCCCTTCAATATTTTTTGACTGCATTTTGAAAATAATAACCACAACACCGCTAATAGCTAAATACTCGTCACCAACATTATCTACGAACCAACAAAGTTCTATTAAGTGAATACTCGCTGTCTACCCCACAGAAATCGAAATAATTTACTTAGTTTTCTGTGGTCTACCTGCTAAACTTTAATATTTATGTGAACAAGACGAATGAAACAAAAAACTAATGATTATCGAACTGGTCATTGGTTGTAGACAAAGTGAGTGTGTGTGTGTGTACTGTGCATGTCTATAGTATTGTAACAACTTATAGAAGAAGGTCTAAGTCAAACCGAAGCGTCAATCTATTGCTTTGTGAGATTGCTTATGGACTTTTGGTCGGTACTGTATGTTCGAGCATGACGCAAATTCTACCAGACAGATTCTGTTAAAATTTTGCAAAGATATTTCCTATAAGTCTGGTCAAACTTTAGGGTATAAACTATCACGCTATTTGCTATGGGGGATGAGCAATATTATATTATGATCGTATTTTTGGAAAAAAACGCGCCAATAGATTAGGAAATTGTAGATGGTTATCGATTTAACTTTTTAAATGATTATTATCACGCTATACCTTTATGGAACTAAGCAGTCAATCATAAAATATATAGGAACGGCTATTTTATTAGCTATTCATGGAAGCAATTAACTCAGCGGTTGGACGATTGCTTTGCAAACATGGGGTTGTAAGTTCGGTTCCCATCTATGGTTCTTTTTTGTTTTTCTTTTTTTTGCATTTTGTAATACGATTTTTTTAATTTATTTTTTGATTATGTACGAGTATAATATACATGTCGTGGATGGATGGCGCCACAATACAGTGGACAGCGCCATCTAACAATTTGATTCGTAAACGAATAATCATGTGATCGGAAATGCAAGCGAGCCCTACCGCTTGAACACGATCGTCGGTGGAGGGGATGCCGCGATGACTGGGGGAGAGACAGAGTGTTGCGACAGTCTACGTTAGACAGTCGAGCTCGGACAGTCTTGGCAAACTCTCAATACTAACGCACGTGTTTGTTTTCAAAGCACGTGTTTATTTCGTTTACTGGTTTATTAAAGTTATTTTAAATTCAAATTATATTTCCGTTCGAGAACCCACAACACTGCCCACACTAAACTATGTCGGATCGTGAACAAGACCCGATGTTTCACATCTCGGCCACCCGTGATGCGACATCAGAATTGGGATTCGATCCACCGTCCACTAATGATGGCAACATGAAACGAAAATTGAGAATAAGAAATTAGAGGGTGTAGACTTCATTCTGGCGGAAGAGCTCGTGGCTAAGTGATAGCGGCCGCCCGGGTTGATCCATCAGGTTGGGCTGCGCTTGTTTAGTTTGGTCCGTGGATGGGTGATCGTCTTTACATGTCGATACTCCACCGTGCCTCGGAAGGTGGGTTAAGCTGGTGGTCTTGGCTGTCACTCGTGGATCTTTGACGTCTTCAGTATCGAGCCAAGCAGCCATCAGCGAAGTCCTTCGTATGCTTCACGTGTGGGAAACTAGAGGAGTACGTGTTGCAGCAGTGAACTGCAGTGGAAGTTTGCGTCTCACATCTACCCTCAAGACCCGTTAAAAAAAAGGTGAGCTGTATTGTTTTGTTAACGATTCTGGTGCTGAATGTTCATTAGTAAAAGAGAGTTGTGCAGCCAAATTAATTGGCAAACGAGTTAATAACGTTGTTGCGTTGACTGGTATTGGTCACACGTGTATTAAGCTCAGAACAAATCTTATGTAGCCTAACGATTAATTAGCGAATACCAACTTGAAGTTTTGTGTTTTGTTTCTTTTGATTTTGTGATGTATTTTTGGACACTTGCTTGCAAAGTAATTAAATTATTACGATAGGACGTTGATGCAGTCCGCGAGATTGCGTCAGAGAATATTAAAAAAGGCAGCTGTAACAAATATTTCGTTTGGGGATTTCGTGTGATTAGAAAACGAAGAGCTTAATGTGAAGTATTTCCATTCCATTTCAAATTGTTGAGGTGTTAGATGGTGATCGGTATATTTTAAAATCTTTAGTTAACATTTAACAAGCGTACTTACAAACGTGCTCATGACTGTGTTTGGAAGATGCCCGAGGGCCAAGTAAGATTGTAGACGAAATAGATGATGAGTTGCCATCACTTTAGATTGTACAAACAGTTTCTCGGTTCAGTGGGTCGGAGACTATACCAGAGTACCATAGGCGTAGCCCGTTGGAAATCAGTATCTGCTCAATGAGTAGTCCGTGGGTGCACGGTAGGCGGTAGCTCTGGGTAATATGTGAAATGATACACCATTTCAGTACTAATATTTCTGTATTTATAATCTTGCACACAAACAAACTTGGTACACTTTTAGCATTATTTAACAAACTATTTAATTAGGTAGTTAATATAATAACATTATAGGCTTTAGACTTCATGAAGACACCTTCTGGTTTCGAAGCTCCAAACGAACTGAACTAGAAGTTAAGCGACGCTCCAAACATCATGTTTCCAATTCTGTTTCGTTAATAAACCAGTACTTTTACGGAACTGTCAAATGAAATACTTTTAAACTTCATAATTATACTGATACAAAATCATTTGAGGCAAATCACATACTTTTAATTTAATATTTAGTATTTAAAATCAGTAAATCTTATTAATATTTGGAAGTCATTACATGTACACATATGGTCAGGGGTTGACTCGGTATTCCCGTGGGAAATAGTGTGTTATTGTTGTTGACCATGAATGAGATACCTGAGGTTTTGTTTTCTTTAATTAATTTGATGTGGAATCGTTGTGCTTGGTCTCGGTAATCTCGAAACTAGATAGTTCAAATCGTAGGTAAGCCTAGTTTTTAGTTTTCATGTGAAGTGTCCACTGGCAATAAAATTTGCAGAAGTTTACGTTTACGTTAGGTGAAAAAAGATGACAGTAGGTCATGTACCGGTCGAAGTAGATGGTGATCTCAGTGGTGATGAGCAAGCCTGAGTTATGGGAACCACCACAAGAGTAGGGTTCTCTAACGGCCGTATTGTGTGCGATCGTACCAGTAGTTACTGGCGGAGGTCGGGGTCTGAAGAGACCATCGTTTTGATCCATGCGATAGATGTGTCAGAGCAATGTGATTGCTAGTCGGCCGGAGAGCCGTGGCGTTAGAGTGGTTTGCTTGTGTGGGAGTTTCCAAGTATCTAAGGCTCTAAGTGAAAAAGACGATTGTTAATGTGGGAAACGATGGTACCTGGCTCTGGTTGATAATTTTTGCTATGAGTAGTCGAAAGTTTGTTTATTTCATTTAGAAGTACCTACCTATTGTTTTGTTAAAACAATAAAAATATTAAGGATTAGTTTTTGGATGTTAAAAGTCAGAAGTCGTAAATGGTCAGAATTGGCCGAGTCGAACAGGCACTGTTGTTGAGTTTTGGTTGCAGGTAAACACACGACAACGTGTGCATCGCAGGACGGCCGTGTTGGATCCGGTCATTAGTACGGACACAAAACGAATCGCAAGCGCGCCACTTGCGACATCACGTGATCTATCCACACCGAGCGCCAGCACAACAGAGGACCCAGACGATTCCGGGCCAGTGTCTGCAGTAGTGGCGAGTAGCGAGCGTTTAAGTTTGCTATGTCAGCAATCCGATGTAACGGCTAGGGCTGCACAGGGTAGGCTGCGCAGGCCGTTAACGGATAGGTAGATAATAAAACAGCTAGATAGATTATTAGATATAATTTAGATACAGTAGTAAGTACACGGCTTGGTCGTGGGTTAGATCCTGACACTGAATCTGAGCACTCGCACACTTAGGATAGGCAGGAAGGGTACCGTCCTTGGTAGCACATGGTAGATGTGCGGGGCCTGCTCAGCACAGGCTCCGCAGTAGGCCGGACGGCCCTAGCACGTAGTAGTACACGTCAGTAGCCGTAGAGGTCGCCTGTCAACACAGGCGCGCGGCGGTAGGCCGCAGGTAGGCAGGCCTTCGTCAGCGTGCAGCCTTAGCCCGTACAGAGAGCCCTGAAAGGCGCGGTAGGAAGCGCATGTCAGGTGGGTGCGAGCAGTAGCAGTAGGTAGCCCGCATGCGATGTGCCAGTCTCTTCCCATCATTCGCGACCAAGGTACGGTATGGGAAGTAGAGTAGGTGGTAGCTAACACATCGCAGCGGCTTACAGGCGAGCAGAGCTAGCGTGGCACAATGACAGATGCAAAGTGAGGTTATTAAGTATGGTGAACACGCGAGCATAGAATACAAGATAAATAGACAGCAGATGGCTTGATTAATAGCTTATATTATAATAATACCAATGTGGAACTCACCCTAGGTCGGGGCACACAGTCCTGAGGGACACCTCCTTCAGGAAGGCAAGCGGCAGTCGAAATGACAGAGTGTCCTTAGAATATTAGTGTTGTGCCACGTTTGTAGTGATGTGGTTAGTTACTAATTGGGAATCACCCGACTAATTGTAGTGAGACCGCTCACAACGCTACAGTACCCCGGTTGCAGAGAGAGGATTTTACCTATATAAAATCCGCTAGAACTACCACTTCCCACTTGCTGTCTAATCTTTAGCACAAGTCTGTATCCAGTCCAATAATGGAAGACTGGAACCATACTCAGCAGCCATGAGTGAACTATATAGATATAGTCATAGGTCACTCAAAATCTACAGACAGCAAGCAAAGAAATACACAAGTGTGAGAGCAAGTGTATCTCAGTCAGTAGTGTTCTATTAGCAGGTAGTAGCAGTGTATAGTAGTATTCCTACATGTGAGTAGACATGAAGTGTAGTAGATATTTAACTGGCTATAGGTAAGTATAGGTAGATATATGAGTTCAGTGTGTACTTGTAGGTGTAGTTAGGTAGGTGTGTGTACACATGTAGTTAGAATGCCAAAGTCATTATTGAATTTATATAAGTATATACTTTGGGCATTTAGGTAACAGATAGACAGAAAAAAAGCTAAGGGTAGTTATGATAGTGACCTACTATGCAATAAAAAAATAGACATCCCTTGGGATCAACAGCATTCCCTAAGATAGCGACAGCGCAGCATATGTTAAGGATAGTTTTGATTTAGTATTTATTAAGTTTTAGATAATAGGTAGTTTTATTTTTATGTTATAGTTTTTTTTTATTATTAGGTAGATTTAATAGTCATTAACATTCCCATAATATCATTAGTTAATATCACAGATAATAGTTTAGTAGTTACGCTAGCAAGCAACAGATCTGATTTTAGTAATAAGTAAATTACTGTTGTAGTTTCAACCCAAGTCCCAATAGTATAATGCACCCACAAGACTAGAAGTTAGGGTCTAGTCCATTGTATATAGGTAGGTATATACAGTGGTGGTAGTATATAGGGTCTTTTTTTTTCAGAACATAATTCCCTAAACTGCATATGATTACCAACAATTACATAGATAGAGTTTACATAAATAGATAGTGTTGGTTTAGAGTTGTTTAGGGAGTAACCATTCGCTCCATAGAATATACATAGGTAATAGATAGATAGTTTGGTTTAGGCTTATTTAGGCAGTAACCATCCACTGCTGCAAAGGCTTTTTTATAGAGTTGCACCGCTCTTAGAATAGAATAGATAGATAGATATATATAGAAGTGGTTGCTTAGGTTACCAATGGTGTAGGGCCAATGATAAAGCAAAACCACTGATCAACCATCAGATCATTATAGAAGGTAGGTGATGAATGGGGTAGGGCCATCATCAGTTTTAACTATGGCTGTAGGACCAATAGTTATAGGGGATAGGAGTATAAGATGGATGGGGTAGGGCCATCATCCTATAAAACTGTTTGGATTTACCAAATAGTGGAAGAGTAGATATTATGATAATTGTTGGTTGTGTATAGACACAGTAGGCAGTTGTAGTATAGTAGGTAGTTATAGTATAGTATAGTGGGTGAGTGCAATTATTTTTAGTTTGTAGGGTAGGACTGGTTTGGTTAGTGTGGGTAGGTTAGGTTAGTTTAGTGGTAGTCAGCTGTTTATCTGATAACACAGGTTTAGCTGATAATTGAATTTAGATTTTTAGAGTGTAGGACATTGTTTGTTTAGATTAATAAGTAGGTATATATGTGTGTATGTGGATAGGAAATAGTAGTAGGTATAGGTAGTAATAGTAGTTAGTCATAATTGTATTGGCAAATGTTGCAATGTGCATTTAATGACAGATATAAACTGATTGTTTGCAAGTAATAGAAATATTGCAATATTGAGTAAGTATAGTTTTAATTTTTCTCAATTAAGTAAGTTTAGTTAATCAAGTTAAAGTTAATAAGTAGTAGTTAGTAAGTAGTTGTTATTTATTTGACTAGACAACAATTCTATTTTAATTTACTTTTATAGTAAGTAGTATAATAAGGTAGGTAGTGTTATTATATTAGTAATAGGTAGATATCAATTTACCTAATTGTGATTAGATAAACAGTTGGTAGTAGTTAGCAATGAAGTTGCATGTATTTGGTGATAGTTTGTTTAAGTGATATAGTATTAAATTTTGGCCACAGTAGTTATATTATGTTGTTTTATTATTTGTGAGCCAGTAGAGAAGTTATTTAGATTAAAACGGTGTATGTAGGTACATCAAGTTTGAGTTTATTTTTAGCAAAGTTTTAAAGTTAGGTTTTATGTTTGTACAATAATTGTGGTAGTTATATCATAGTTGTACGGTATTTATAGTTGGACAGCTATTAATTGTTAGTGAAGAAGACAAGTAATTATTTAGAAGCGGCAGTCGAAATGACAGAGTGTCCTTAGAATATTAGTGTTGTGCCACGTTTGTAGTGATGTGGTTAGTTACTAATTGGGAATCACTCGACTAATTGTAGTGAGACCGCTCACAACGCTACACCGAGAAGATGAATACTAAGACCCAACTGTCTTTTACTAAACTAATTTTGGAGATTGGGTCAAGGTAGAAAGATTGGTTATTATTTAATGACGTTATGTTGTAGCTGCAATTTGCAATGCTGCAGATGGACTAAAAATAAGGAAATTTATTACTTGTATTCTCCGCTGTTCGTACTCAGCCTTTGCTGCTACTTCACTGTTCTTCAATGTTCGCTCTGACCGCCCCACGACGCACGCACACTGTTGTTTGTTACGATAGTTCAGACCTCGCACACCAAAATTCCGAATTTCGGAAATTACGCGACGCGTGATCCAATCCGGCTCGAAGGAACAAAAATATGTCGGGGTACGTAGCAAGGTGTCGGTGTTTGAAGAGAAACAAATGTTTATGTTTAACACTATTTACTTACTCACTCACAAGTTGTTCTTAATGTTAATATGTTAATGAATGTTGAAATGTTGATGAATACACCCGGCTAACGCGGTAGACAAAAGTGCACTGAACTAATGTAAAATAATACGTAAAAAGTACTATAAAATTAGGTCAACGCATCACGCCGATATTGCTAACTTAAGGTGTTCGGTGAAAACACCGAACAACATTAACAATCCATACTTAGATCTATACTGATACACCATCGTTTCTTAGATGCACCATGGGAATTGCAATTTACGTTGCGTGTCGATGGCGTGACGGCCATTTGCACAGCGGTAGGTATCGAGGCATGGGGTTGGCAAAAACAACCATGCTTTTCCGGTCAAAGCGGTAAATAAGCTAATTGGTACAGCTTGACAGTGTTAATTATGGATTCTTTAATATTATTTTAGTGGAATGACATGGATCCATTGATGTACGAAGGAGCAAGATCCACCGAAATACGGAATGCAAAACCTAAGGCCGCCTCCTGATCTTAATCGTAAGTATTACTATCTATTTAATAGTATTGCATAACTCAACTTAAATGAAACAGAATCCCAGCCTAGCATTAAATAAAATTGGTAATCCTTATGAACTTTATTGAAATTAAACCTATTGTCCTATCTAGATAATGCAGCTTCAAAAAGACACACAGCAAACACGCAACAGATAACTGAGGACCACCACTCCCCTGTAAAAATGACACAGACCGGATATATACTATTTATATAGGAATAGGGAGGAATCAAAAGGAGGCCAATCACACTGTTGGAAATCCATATCCATTGCCCGTAGGCCATGACCCCAGAGGTAAATACAAAAAGAGCAGCAATTTATACTATTTTTAGTTTGGCAATCATGTGGATTGTTGTATCTTCTTGAAATATGTCTTTAAATTAAATTACTTTATTGACTTAGACAACAATGATCCATATGTTAGTTAGTTAGATACAAAAAGAAAACTTTAAAGCTATGTTAGTGTGTTACAATTATAACTAAGTACAAACAATATTTACATACATTCACCGAATGTAATGAATCACTCCTGCCTAACCAACACCTGCATGAAGTAATTCATTATCGGCGAGTCAAAGGGAATTGCTCAGTTTGTTCGGGTGATCTGGCTAAGCGCGGACAAGATCTTTATTAATAAAAGACTTGCATTTTAAAAACCACTTATCTTTAAGAAAGCAAATACTATAATAAAGTTGTAGCAAGATGTAAGGGCTCCACTGTACTTTAACACCTGCGCGTCCGAAGCTTCACAATTTTATAGCATATAGATGTTTTCATGTTAAACGCTTTCCCAAAATCACACACTGCGCAAACGCCTAGTTTTTGAGAAAAAAATCTTAAAGTTCCAAAAAAATTAACTAATTTACGTAATCTAATTGACATTTTACCATAGATAATATATGAGTTTCACTCCTAGGTTGTTCCATTTTACGTTCAGACACAGTAATAGCGGATTTTTATCGATTTTTGTATAAATAATGTAAGTTTTTAACTTTCACTCATTTTTAAATAAGGAGCTATTTACAGCAATGAACTCAATTATGAAGTAAATAATATAGTTATTGAAATAAAAAAAAATAAGTTTAATTTTTACTCTTAGAAGATTCTGTGTAACGAAACGTAATCGAATGTAAGTGAAACTAACGTTTGACTGTTGTCATTCATCGTTTGTTTATACAGTTGAGAGCGTATATCGTACTCCTGTTTGCAACAACGATTGGTTGACACCATGGCGTCCCCGACGTGTTCTTCTACGTCATCTCCCGATCCCGAAGTGTTAAGTGTCGTGCAAGTGTTAGACTCCAGTGAGCCGCTTGTGCGCGCTGTACCACGGATCGAGTCTTCTAGTGTCGTGCAAGTGTTGAACTCTATCGAGTCTTCTAGTGTCGTGCAAGTGTTGAACTCTGATGAGCCGCTTGTGCCCACATTCTCTCCGTCTCCCGTTCCCGGATCTTCCAGTGCTGTGGACATTTCACTGACTGGACCCTCTGGATCCTCGAACAGGCAGTATCACATGACCAACAACGATATTTGTGCTCTATGGAACTACAAGAGGATATACTCAAAATTAGGCACCCATGAATCTTGTGTAGAGTTTGCCGAACAAAGAGGCATGATACCTGTAACTAAGATGTGTGAGTACCACCATCATCCTATGATATTTAAATCCATTTCTGGTGCTGGACAACTGGGAATATTCCGCTGTCGCAAAAGCAACTGCAGAACAAAAGATCATAGCAGATCCGTTGTAACATGGCAACAGATCTGCTATGATCGTTCATTTACCACTACCAACTGTTTTTGAATTAATGTTTTCATTTAGCCATAATGACACATATGAAGCAGTTCAAAAAAATACAAAAATGATGAAAAACTAACAGTATTGTCCCGCAAAACAATAGCTGATTGGTACAGTTACTGTTGAGAAACAGTAGTAGTATACGAACTGGAAAACCAAGGAGAAAGGCCTCTTATCGGAGGGCTTGGAAAAATTGTACAAGTAGATGAATCCAAATTTGGAAGAAGGAAGTATAACAGAGGACGTCAAGTAGAAGGCCATTGGGTGTTAGGAATGGTAGAAGACGGGTGTGATGATCTGCGTGTGGAATTGTGTCCTGACAACGAAAGATCTGCCGATGTATTGGTGCCACTTATTAAAAAACATGTTTGGGAGGGCTCTATTATACACACAGACTTTTGGAAAGCTTACGACTGCCTTTCCGAACATGGTTACATACATAAAAAAGTGAATCACAGTGATCAAGACCATAGATTTGTGGCACCAGATGGGACATATACACAGCGACTTGAAAGTCACTGGCATGTTATAAAAAGGTCTTTCCACAAGGAGAATTATAAAGAAAATTTTGCAGACTGGCTTACAGAATTTTCATGGAGGCGTAGAATAGCCATCAATCATTTGGACCCTTTTGAGGAACTGATGAAGTGTATTCTGTATGTGTACAAAATAGAATAAATGTCTCTAAATTATTTTTGTGTTTTTTTTATGTTAACCTATTACACAGTACACTACACACGAAACAAAAATAATACAACTTGACTTACATAGTAAAAAAAATATTAAACTTCTGAAAAAAATACAAAGTTTCCGAAAAGTCAATATGTTTTGCTACAAAAGTTAGTGACAGAAACGAATCGCTGCAAAACCGACTTCACGTAGTCTTGTTATCAGAATGAATTGTCTTTAAAAATTGATAATGAAACCATTTCAGATAAGTCAAAAGTTGCTGAGACACTAGAAAATTTCTTTACCAACATCCCAATAGAGGTTACAAAATCTCTCCCTTCATCATCTATACTAACTGAATCTCTTTTAAAAGAACATTTCAGTAAAAACATTCCAAGTTTCGAATTCAAGCCCATTTCTATTGTCACAATTAAAAAAGCATTTAAAAGTCTTAACATAAAACACACTGAAGACTTATGGGGGATTTCCGTTTCCTGGTTTAATGAAACATAGTAAAGTAGTACCAATTTTCAAATCGGGTAGTAAGAGTGATCCCTCTAATTATAGACCAATATCTGTGCTACCAGCACAAAAATCATGCTAGACCAGATGTAGTCACATTTTAATTCTAATGGGATTTTACATAGTCACCAGTTTGGTTTCACGAAAGGTAATTTTAATTCTAATGGGATTTTACATAGTCACCAGTTTGGTTTCACGAAAGGTAGGTCGACGACTGACGCAGGAGTAAAACTCATCAGTCACATCTTGGAATCCTGGGAGAATTCCCAGGATGCAATTGGCATTTTCTGCGACCTCTCAAAAGCGTTTGACTGCTACCACAATACACTAACCTGTAAATTACACCACTACGGAATTCGTGGATAAGCTGCTGATCTTGTTCTTTCCTATCTATCAAACAGGCAGCAAAAAGTAAATGTTAATGGGGCGACGTCTTCGGGGTCTCTAGTTAAAATGGGCGTGCCTCAAGGTTCAATTCTCGGCCCTTTCTTATTTCTAGTTTATATAATTGATCTTAACTTATCGGATATAATTCTATTTGCTGACGACACTTCTCTTATTTTTTAAATAGACAGGAAAGATACAGATGTCTTACATGTCAACGATAGTCTGGCTGTACTTTCAAAACGGTTCGCAGCTAATAATCTTTTACTTAATGCGAACAAAACTAAATGTATTAGGTTCTCATTACCAAATGTACCTCAAGTAAGTCTAAATCTAAAACTTGATGGCAAAAACTAGATGCAATAATGGAAACTATATTCTTAGGAATTACTTTAGATTCAAAATTACAATAACTTAATCTACCTGAAAGAGTTCTAATGTGGGCAACATTAGAACTCTTTCAGGTAGATTAAGTTCAGCTGCATATGCAGTAAGAAAAATAAGGCAGTTGACTGATATAGCTACAGCTACGTTAGTATACTTTGCTTATTTCCACAGTATTATGTCTTATGGCGTCCTGCTGTGGGGATCGGCAGCTGACGTAGATTCGATTTTCATTTTTCAAAAGAGGGCAATCCGCGCAATCTATAAAATGGGTCCTCGCGAGTCCCTTAGAGACAAATTTAAAGAAATTGATATACTGACTTTGCCTTCTCTTTATATCTTAGAAAGTATTATGTATGTTCGCAAAAACTTAGGACTTTTCAAAATAAGAAGCGATTTCCATAATATAAATACACGTAGTCGACATGAAATTGTGATGCCCAAATTTAGATTAACTAAAACAAGCAAGTCATTTCTTATAAACAGTGTCCGCTTTTATAACAAGTTGCCAAAGTCGGTGACAGAACTTAGCGATGGGAAGTTCAAAACCCACATCAAACGTGTCCTTATCAAGAAATCATATTATGAAATTAAAGACTACGTTGAAGACAAGAAAGTTTGGCAATAATTCCTTCTGCACATGTGGCTTCCCTGGTACCTCATAAACGGCATAAATAAGTAAGAGTCTATTAACTGCTCCCAAATTACCATGTTTATTTTAATCTTTAATTTTTATTTTTTACATTCGTCCTTGACATATTTATTCTATTATTTGACATTATGTACCTACGATTTAATTTCAACTCTTTATTTGTGACTTTTGTGGACATGATAATTATTCAGATTGATTACGTAATAGCAATCATATAATTGCGTCTTACTAAAATAGGTTTTCACTTTTATTAATTTATTTATTTTTTGTATAGATTCTTTTCTATTTTGTGAATGTGAGAACGCTGTAGGTTTAGTGAATTGTAGACCTGTAGACCATTTTATATTTTGTTAAGTACTTAGTACTTATTGAAAGACCTACACTGTCCTCCCATACCATGTAACACTGTTATTTGAAAGTATTGTAAAAGCCAATTATTTTTAAAAGAGTAACCGTGGTGTTTCTTGCCGGCTCTTCTCCATAGGAAACGACCAATTGGAACCGTGCACCTAGCTTCTGACGTTTCATAAGTGCCCATGTAGGTTTATGTGAAATAAAATATTTTGAATTTGAAAATTGGAACTTGTCTGCCCTACCCCTAGAGTGTTTTTTAAGCCCGCGTAGGCGCGGAGGGGCGAGGTGGCCCGCGAGCTGAGGAGCAGGTGGTTTTAGCTTCGGCTTGCTGGCCGGCTCCGCCGGCCAGCCTCAGCCACGGTGGTGAGCGTTAAAAACATCTGCGACGATAAGCTCGCGTGGGACCGTCGGAGCCTCGCAGCGCCGGAGCCGTGACAGAAACCATGCAATACGTCAGCAAATTTTGGGGTTTGACCTTGACATTTGGGGGGCTGAACTTGGCTTTAGGGGGTTGACCTAGACTATTGGGGGTTGACCTTGACATTTGAGGAACAAACCTTGACTTTGGGGACACGACCTTGAAATTCTGGGGTTTGACCTTGACCTTGAAGATGTCATTGACCTTATTATTGCTTGGGCACAAAGTTAGACCCGCCACGTGATTTTACCCACCCTTAATACTCCCACTATCCCACCAATCCCGAAAGGAACTTGGCGATTTTATTCTCGGCGCTTATGGTTTTGCGCACTTTGGGGTTTTCAAAAATACATTAAAAAGGATCTACTTTATCCAAAAAAAAAAAATACCTACTGTAAAAAAGCGCCGGGTGTTAAAGTACAGTTCCGATGTAAGAATATGTTTCAACTGGCATGTGAAAAATTTACTTCTCGGGTAAAATCTTTGTTATAACTGCAACGTGTGTCTTCTGCGATGGATTACAATAACGCCACAATTAACACATCGCATTGGTTCCTCATTCTCACTCGAAGTACGTGTAGCAGAGGAGTCCAAGTTCGTGCCGTGGTTGCCATTTAAAGCCGATTGGAGGTCCATAATAGCGCCAGGTTCAACGTGAGGTGCAGATTGAGTGTCCAAGGGTAACGCCGGGTCATCGTGAGGAGCGGTATCGGAGTCCAAGATAAGAAAAATAAACGTTCGAAGCTGCGAGTAAACAAAATAATATCCACAGTGCACGAAACCAAAGCGAATAGTTTTTTCTTTGTTGTCAGTTGTCATTTCACTTGACGTTAGGGATGTTCGATATGTATCTTTTATAACAAGTTGCCAAAGTCTGTGACAGAACTTAGCGATGGGAAGTTCAAAACCCACATCAAACGTGTCCTTATCAAGAATTCATATTATAAAATTAAAGACTACGTTGAAGACAAGGAAATTTGGCAATAATTCCTTCTGCACATATGGCTTCCCTGGTACCTCATTAACGGCATAAATAAGTAAGAGTCTATTAACTGCTCCCAAATTACCATGTTTATTTAAATCTTTATTTTTATTTATTTTTACATTCGCCCTTGACATATTTACTATTCTATTATTTGACATTATATACTTTTTTTTTGTGGCTTTTGTGGACATGATAATTATTCAGATTGATTACAGTTGTAATAGCAATCATATAATTGCGTTTTATTTAAAATAGGTTTTTTACTTTTTTTAATTAATTAATTTTTTTGTATAGATTCTTTTCTACATATTTTGTGAATGTGAGAACGCTGTAGGCTTAGTGGATTGTAGACTGTTGACCATTTTCTATTTTGTTAAGTACTTGGTACTTATTGAAAGACCTACACTGTCCTCCCATACCTAGAAACACTGTTATTTGAAAGTATTGTAAAAGCCAATTATTTTTAAAAGAGTAACCGTGGAGTTTCTTGCCGGCTCTTCTCCATAAGAAACGACCAATTGGAACCGTGCACCTAGCTTCTGACGTTTCATAAGTGCCCATGTAGGTTTATGTGAAATAAAATATTTTGATTTTGATTTTTTTGATTTATCAATACTCAAGTGGGTCGGTGCAACGGGATTTGATCGATTTTTACATCTATTCAACAATATACCTATACGATCTACTACTGTAAATTGATAAAGGTCGTGAGGATCGATCAAATAATCGTATTACTGTACAATCGTACTGTTAAATCGTAGTGGTCAGATCTATGGTAATTTTTTTTAGTTAAATGAGAAAAAATTAAAATCTCGGGAAAAATACTATTAAGGCGGGCCGTTATTTTCCATAAACACGCTTCTCAATCACTACTGACATTTGCAGAATTGTTTGGGCAAAACCAGGACTCTGCCAATGTAGTAAGTAAATGAATTGAATCAAAGGCAAACATATTAAAAATAATTGATTAAAAGCGATTTTTAAATTTCAACTGTCTAGCTGTTGCGGTTCTTGAGATACAGCCTAGTGACAGACAGATGGACGGACAGGCGAACGGACAAACAGCGAAGTCTTAGTAATAGGGTCCCGAACTATATTTCACAAATCCCTGATCTGTTCCCATAGACTGAGGAACGGAGTGTTATATTTGGAAGATGACATCTATTACGTCATCTTCATTGAGTACATTCTGACAACAAACCATAAACTGCTGCCTCGAATGTTCATATATTTTTTTTTTCTTTCACTCATTGCCCGTTGAACATTCGATATTGTATATGTAGAATGCTTGAGGAATGCATGGAATAAATAATATTTCATACTTTGCCTGAACGTTATAGGTATTCTGTACAATGTTTCGGTATTCCATAGAATACCGGATTATACAGATTGCCGATAATATATACACTACACGGACTTAAATTCGTTTAATTGTGTACAATCTTTGTTTTATAATATTGTTTTAATTTGTGGTTACAATTAAGTACAAAATATGATGTAATGTATTTTATTGCTACACATTAATACAATATTATATAGCCAAGGTTGTAGACAATTAATTAAATTTTTGTCCGTTTAGGGATACATCTTTTTAGGGCTGGCTGTACTTAGTTATACGTAGGTAATATCAAGCATTTTGATTAACAGCTACGGTAAATGAAAAGTATTTTTTTTTCTTGTCGGTCGAGGGTTTTCTTATAAACGTGGAGTAATCGTCGGTCATACATTAGGGCTTTATCTGCAGGGCCCGGCCTCGTGATCGAGGGCCCCGAGTCCGGGCCTCAGCCGGCCCTAGCACAATTATTTTGGCGATACCGTACTGCTTTTATTAAGAGAACACTTTTAAGTATAAAAATATATTTTAGCAAAATAATTTGTAACAAATGTTGGATTCAGTGTCAATTTCCAAGGGCGCTGAATCAGGCGCGGTCGCAGCCGAAGATTTTGGAAGGGGTCACCATGGGTGCCGAGGAATATTTTTAGGGAGGTACAGTAAGCGTTCAAAAGTGCATAGGCACGCTAAGAATCGTATTGCTGTGAACACGCGGCATAATCCGTACATGTGTATGTGTAAGCAGTCAGATGTCTGTGGTGTGTGTACCGTACACACACCACAGAGAACGCAGTTTTGCACTACACACTGTTGTATCGTCGCGGTTCGCGGGCGCCGCACTATATGAAACAAAAATATATTTCCATCACTTTTGTTAGACACGGTAACACATACGTGTGACCTTGGCCAGTTTATAGCAATGCTAAAATTCGAAAGTTATTTATATGTGCAGATAGCACAAGGCGTTAGGCGTTGGTCTTATATTCAAGATGGCTAAGGTTCTAATCTCGTAAATCACAGCGCTGTTTTTGTAAATATTATTATTTTTGTTTGCAATAATAATATTTTTAAAATATTGCTGCCTTTTTATTAATATTGTTATTGCAGTGAAGGGTTTAGAATAAAAAATGCGTGATATGTGATAATAAAATTAAAAAATATTTATTCGTTAAATTTATTTTACTTAAGTATAGTTAACAAACTGCTACAATTATTTATCATTACTTCAGCTGAATAAGATGTGAAATAGATGTCTAGAAACTTAGAAGCAATTTTAATTATTTTGACATTTTTATTTATTTGTTTAAGGATTACCAACGAGTTACACTACAATTATTATCTTTTATAATAGTAAAACTTAGTTATAATACATCATCCTGTAACGCACACTCAATTACAGGTAACCACAGCTTACACATTATCGAGTACGTAATGCTCTGAATACACAATTTAAATTAACTTAAGAATAAAAATAAGAAAAAACAATATACATGCTATTATAAAAGTTTAAACTTACACGAATACAATACAGTAAAACCAAGCATCAACTTGACTATCAATATTATGACTGAATGACATATTTAAATTTTAAAATGGATTATTTTCACCATAAATATAAAGCTTTGATCATGGTCGAAGTAATTAAGCAATAAATAAGAATATTAGACTACTTAAAATGTAAAAAAATCTACTGACAATATTGTTGATTTTAAGGTTAAGTATAGGCAGTTTGTTCATATTAATTATTATTTTATTTGGCTTTAGTAAATATTGGTTGGTATTGAGGTTATAGCTTAAGTATTCATTTTCTTTACGAAAAGAAGATTGAAACTAAACCTCAAATTTTAATCCTAAAATAATAATATTACTAAAATAATATTAAACAATTTCGGTCTATCTGCAAGAAATACGACAAACACCATATTGAAACGTGCTTAAAAAATTCGTTACCATAAATTCATGCAATAACGAATCTGTTGTTTATAAAGTTGGTACGGTCAATATTTTAAGGTCAAAAACGGTTTTCTAGCTGGTCTTCAGTGATGCAAGCCTTCAGAGTGCACGGCGAACGGTTCATAATGACGTGTTTTTAATAATTCAGCAAAATATCTCGTTGGTATAAAACCATTTGTTTCATATTCATTCACCATTTGACGTCGCTGCACCTCGATAATAAGCCCCTTCCTCATATCTCTTAACCCTCACAGTATTTCTCTAGAACAAAGAAAAACATTGTTTTTATTACACATAATACCTAATTATTTATTATTCACTAATCGAATTAAACCTCATAATGAATTTAAAACTTTAAAGGCATCTTCTGTCTCAACAATACCTCTGTTCTATCAACAATACCGTTGATTAAGATTTATGTTTAGTAAAATATGAAATATATAAATGATAACACTCACACTTAGTCCGGTTTCATTAGATATTTGTGTAAATAACATTCACTTTTACGCAGCGCAATAATATTTTGATCTCTCTTCAATATTTATACTGGAGTTCATTTTGAAAATAATAACCACAGCACTGCGCTAAATACTCGTCACCCCAATCTATTACTATACTCTATGCTCGTCACTAACATTATCCACGAACCAACAAAATTCTATTACTTAAGTGAATACTCGTAACGAACTGCATCTACCCCACAGAAATCGAAATAATTTACTAAGTTTTCTGTGGTCTACCTGCTAAACTTTAATATTTATGTGAACAAGTCGAATGAAACAAAAACCGAAAGATTATCGAACTAGTCATTGGTTGCAGACAAAGTGAGTGTGTGTACTGTGCGTGTCTATAGTATTGTTACAACTTATAGCAGAAGGTCGTAAGTTAAACCGAAGCGTCAGTCTATTGCTTTGTGAGATTGCTTATGGACTTTTGGTCGGTACTGTACATTTTATAGGTCTAGTGGTCGCAAGCACTAAAGTAGTATTGGGTTTTTCCATCAAAAATGATATATATGGGCATATTATCTCCAGCTCCATATTAGTTATGCAATTCAGGGACTCAGCTTTTGCAACCATTATACAGAAATAGAACTTACTTTTCTATTTATGAAGAAAAGCTTAAACTCAACAGTTTTACAACAGTTAAGGTTTTGAAATCTGGCTTTAACCTTAGACTTTCAAACCTTATGTACAAGCGGGGTGCCCAAATTTCCTAGTTTGCGTCGCTCGCTCTTGCATCCAAGATACTATATTTTATAATTGACTTTTTGAAGTGAAAACTTCTTGAGAGATCACCCGCACCAAGTGTCTCGACGATGGCACAGCGCTGTTGGGCCCAAGCTGAGCACTCCTCCAGCGTATGTTGCGCTGTGTCCTCGGGGCAGTCCACACAGGATGACAAGCCGGCGTCCGCTCCCGACCTATGCGACGCAGGTACTTCCCGAAACATCCATGACCAGTAAGCACCTGCGTCAGCCGGAAACTGAGGGTGCTATGCTGCCTCTCCAGCCATTCTTCCATAACAGACCTAGCTGCAATTATTGTGGCGAGCCCCACCTGGGTTGTGCAAGTCTCCATTTAGCCACGAGGACCTGACGGAGAGGTACGGAACCCTAAAAAATACAAAAACATCGAAAATACAGACAGTCCTTAGCCCAGCACGCGTAGCACATTCACTTCTATCTTCTACGATGAATAGAATTGATCTATAAATATATCTTTGGGGAAATTCAAACTGTAGGTACTTAATATTTTATTATTATGAGTGCACAGGCGACGCGGAGGTGATGGTGGGAGTGAGACAAAAGACTGAATATTCTTGTAGTAATGATAACTATGTTTTACGTGGGTACCTTTTTGTTATGCACTTACGTTGATTGCCTGTGTATATTTTTTTATGTTATTTAATCATAATTATTCATGTAATTGGTTGTATATACTAAGTACCTACTATTTGTTTCATTTTATTTTGTTATCTATTTTTGCATAATTCATTAAACCTGACTTGGTTTCCGTACGTCTTTTTTGGGTATCCACTGAAAATCAATACTGTGCTATGGGGACCCACAGCACAGTGCTGATTTCATCATGCATCATGCTGAATGGAAGCCTTCTTGAGTTACCGACTATTTCTGTTTTGTGCTCATGATTATATTTAAATATTATATTGTTTTATTTTATTGTTCTACTCGTAATTATCTTTTTATGCATGTGCTTCTGTGACAAATAAATTTATTTTTATTTATTTATTTCTGTACATGCCCTGCATTGGTACGAGCGAGGGAAAAGAGAGGGACGAAGAGCGGCATCGCCCGCGCGCCGCTCGCGCCGTACTGCGCCAACGTGACGACTCCGCAAAAGACGACCGCAAAGAAACATCTCGTAATAATAAATGATTGTAAAGTGCTCCACAAACCACGACCGCGTAGAAACGTCTCGTAAGGTAATAAATAATAAATGAATGATCTCTTGTACAACGAACTAAACTAAACGATCACAAAAAAAAATCTTATTTTCGATTAAGAGAATTATAAAAGCTATTCTGAAAACAAGATTCTCTAAACTTAAAAACGGTTTAGACACTACTAAATTCGAGTTTGACAATCGCTAAGTAAAGGGCCTGCTGCACGGCTGCCAACCGCAAACCCGACAGAGGTGACCTTGGTTGGCGATAGGCAGAGCTGTTTGATATTTGGGTGTAAACCACCAACTACACGGTTGTAAACCACCAAGGTCACCTCTGTTGAGATGCAGTTGGCGACCGTTTAACAGGCATTTTAAGTAGACCACAGACCAAGATTTGTTGGAAATTGAAATTAAAAGTGAATGAAAGCGAATGAAACTAGAGTAAAATCAAATATTGAACTTTAATTGTGGTATCATCAATATACGAGTAGTTAATTGATTCAGGCGTGACCTTGCGGAAATCCATTATAAAATACAATAGACGTGGATGTATTTAGTAACCTGTTCCGTTCCGCTTAACTAGCTTAGCTAAGTAGCTAGCTTAGCTTAGTTACGCGGAATAGGTTACTAAATATATCCACGTCTATTGTATTTTATCATCAATATGTAAATGAACAGTATATCAATTATTTAAATGAAATATAGGGAGCTTAGTGACGGCATAAAACTAAATTGTTGTATATTTTAATAAATGATGCATTAACCTGTACTTAATTTTGTTTTTATCACATCTATTCAAAAAGAGCTAGTTTATTCTTCGTAAACAGGGACTAAAATAGCTTTTTAATCCCTAGGGATTAAAAGTGATTTGAATTTGTAATGTGGATATTGTTAGTAAATGTTCAAATTACCAAAGAGATCAAACACGAACATTGTATAAACAAGTAACAGGCTGGCAAGAGAGAGAGAGAAAGTGTGAATTTGGTCAAAATTAAAATCCAAGGCTTAGAAAAATTTAAAATTTTTCGTCATTGGTGTCGTTTTCATAGTTTTCGAAGGTGCAAAATGTACATTCAAGATGGCGGTTCTGAAAATTTTCAGATTTATCATCATGGGTGTCGTTTTCATAGTTTTTGAGGGTGCTAAAACCGATAATGAGGTCAAAATGTAAATCCAAGATGGCAGCTGCGAAAATTTTAAAAATTTTCGTCATCGGTGTTGATTTCATAGTTTTCGAAGCTGCTAAAGTCTATAGTGAGGTCAAAATGTAAATCCACGATGGAGGTAGCGATTAAAAAAAAAAATTTACTTGAGAAGGAACTTCGTTCCTGACGGAGGTCGGATCACAAATGTTTTTTTTTCTCATAGAGGGCGATAAAAAGTAGAGTGTTCACCTCGGGAGCAACACTATTTTAAGCTTGAGTGACGTACTTAGAATCCTTCGCTCCGCTCTGGATTCAAAGAACGACAGTGTTTCTTTTTTCTTAAAAATAGTTTTTTTATTATTATTCTCAAACATAAATGAAATGAAATTGTTTATTCTGTAAATAGGATATTAGAATCACTTTTACAAGTCATATAAAAAATATAAAAAAAAATAAGCTAGATGAGTTCGGCGTTTCCTATCTGACTACTCTGAGAAGAAAGGCCGAAACAAACTCAGAGGTCGCAGTCTCTTTTAAAGTCCAGACATAATCTTGGTCAGGCCATATGAGGACCATTTAGATTAGTGTCTGAAAAAGTCTTTTGAGGAAAGAACCACACATATTTGAGTGGACCTGTCCAGTCAGTGCAAGCATTTGTCAGTAATCGTGGAGCTCAACTCAGAACATAAGGTGCTCAAAACGACGAACAATACCAAAGAAAAGACATTTGGGTAGGCCGCATAAACTACTCAAACTGCCAGACCATCACTAAAACTAGCAGAGAAATAAAAACAATATCCACGTAGTCCTCACATTCACAATAATTAAAATAATATAATACTTTACAAAGTAATCATGTCATTTTGAATATAATTTTCAACAATGTCAATATGTATTTAAAACTGGTATATATTGATTTTTAATTAATAATTAAAATGTCTAGTTTTATGGTTTTATCACAAGGCTTAGCAGAGCGAGCAGTTCAATCCCAAGCTTTTCTATCTTCTAAATAATCTGAAATTGTATAGTACCCTTTTTTACAAAGTTTGGTTTTGATAGAGATTTTAAATCGTTTAATGGGTAAGTTTCGAATGTCAATAGTCAAGTTTGTTGTAAAAGCGTATACATTGACTCATGAATGAGTTGCCTACTTTGTGGAGACGTGTGTGATGTACAGCAAGGTTGTGTTTATTCCTGGTATTTAAACTATGAATATCGACATTTTCTTAAAATTTGATATATTTTTGTATACATACAATAGGTTTTCAAAAATATATTGTGAGGCTAGTCAGAATATTTATTTCTTTGAATTTTTCTCTAAGGGAATCTCTTGGACCTAGGATGTAAATGGCTGGAACAGCCCTTTTCTGTAGAACAAAGATAGTATTAAGTGATTTTAATAATTCAGCAATAGCAGCATAGGTACAGTACCGACCAAAAGTCCATAGGCAATCTCACAAAGCAATAGACGACGCTTCGGTTTGACTTACGACCTTCTTCTATAAGTTGTTACAATACTGTAGACACACACACACACTCACTTTGTCTGCAACCAATGACTAGTTTGATAATCATTCGTTTTTTGTTTAATTCGTCTTGTTCACATAAATATTAAAGTTATTAATTATTTCGATTTCTGTGGGGTAGATGCAGTTCGTTACGAGTATTCACTTAAGTAACAGAACTTTGTTGGTTCGTGGTTATTATTGGTGACGAGTATTTAGCTATTAGCGGTGTTGTGGTTATTATTTTCAAAATGCACTCCAGTATAAATATTGAAGAGAGATCAAAATATTATTGCGCTGCGTAAAAGTGAATGTTATTTACACAAATATCTAATGAAACCGGACTAAGTGTGAGTGTTATCATTTTAAATATTTCATATTTTACTAAACATGTATTGTTGATAGAACAGAGGTATTGTTGAGACAGAAGATGCCTTTAAAGTTTTAAATTAATTATGAGGTTGAATTTGATTAGTGAATAATAAATAATTAGGTATTATGTGTAATAAATACAATGTTATTCTTTTTTCTAGAGAAATACCGTGAGGGTTAAGAGATATGAGGAAGAGGCTTATTATCGAGTATCAGCGACGTCAAATGGTAAATGAATATGAAACAAATGGTTTCATACCAACGAGATATTTTGCTGAATTATTAAAAACACGTCATTATGAACCGTTCGCCGAGCACTCTGAAGGCTTGCATCTCTGAAGACCAGCTAGAAAACCGTTTTTGACCTTAAAATATTGACCGTACCAACTTAATAAACAACAGATTCGTTATTGAATGAATTTATGGTAACGAAATTTTTAAGCACGTTTCAATATGGTGTTTGTCGTATTTCTTGCAGATAGATCGAAAATGTTTAATATTATTTTAGTAATATTCTTTTATTCATTTCAATTCTTATTCGATTACATTTTTAAATATTTCTTAAAATAAAAAGGATAAAAAAACATTTAAAAATATAAAAAAATAGAGTTCCGCCGGTGTCGGGAGCAGGGTCCAAGCTACCGGTGGTTAGGGCTGCAGAGACAGGAACCTCCTCACAATGCGAGCCGTATCGAGGAGTACTGCTTTCTGAATCAGGCGCTTGATCCAACCGCCTAACGAGAGCCTCGAGAGATGTTGGTCGAGGCTTTCGGCCATCAGGCCATTAGCCGTTACGACAATCGGCACAATGATAGCCGAACTCACATTCCACATGTTAACATCCTCGTGTGCTAAGTCGAGATATTTTATTTGTTTCTCTTTCTCAGCTTTCACGAGGTTCTCGTCATGTGGAATGGTAACATCGATTATCATTGCGCGGCGCGCTAATCGATGTTACTCCCCTGCCAACGTACAGGTGTTGGCGACATCGGCGGGGAGAAATACTCGTCGCTCGAGCTCGATGCAACTACCGCGGCCGGTGTCAACACAGCGCTCACAATGGGGCTGGGTACCGGCGGTGGCGAGGCGGAGCTGAGCGAAGAGTCCGGAGGTGGTGGGCATGCTGATCGTGTGGCCGATCTCGTCAACATTTAGTTTTCAATCCAATTTTTTGGTTTTATTGGAGGTGACATCTGTCATGTCACCTCCGTTATTATTATTGCAAACAAAAATAATAATATTTGCAAAAACAATGCTGTGATTTACGAGATTAGAACCTTAGCCATCTTGAATATAAGACCAACGCTTAACGCCTTCTGCTATCTGCACATATAAAGTACTTTCGAATTTTAGCAATGCCATAAACTGGCCAAGGTCACGCGTATGTGTTACCGTGTCTAACAAAAGTGATGGAAATATATTTTTGTTTCAATAGTGCGGCGCCCGCGAACCACGACGATACGACATTGTGTAGTGCAAAACTGCGTTCTTTGTGGTGTGTGTACGGTACACACAACACAGACGTCTGACTGCTTACACATACGCATGTACGGATTATACCGCGTGTTCACAGCAATACGACTCTTAGCGTGCCTATGCACTTTTGAACGTTTACTGTACATTATTTATTGCTGCTACAGTGTCACTCGCTCGTTTGCTCCCTTGGCAAACAATCGACTATTTTATTATCTGAGACCAATGTGATCCTGCTAAGGTTGTACACCAAAAACGATTTAGAACTTCGGCGATATATTTTCGGTTTTCAATTAGAAAAAACCTTTAATTTTATTAAAATCGACAAACTATAGCATTTAAAAAAATTATTCAGGTAGCATGATTATCTTGCTACTTATTTCAATGTATTAATTAAAGCTAATTGGATACTGAAAATGTGATCTCGAGAAAAGAAAATCCGGTTTTTCGTTCAGTAAAATGAAAATCTTCGCTATTCTCGTTGCTTATCGAAATAAAGCCCTAGGAAAGCCCTATCAAGAACATCTTGAAAATTCAAGATGTCCTTGATAGGGACCTTGTCCTTTAAACAACAAACAGACAAATCTGTTTGTTGTTTAAATAGGTGAAAAACGTTAAATTGACGATTGCCATTTTCACTAAATTAATATCTTAGTGCCATCTTAGTGCTGTCAAACTAAAATATAGTTAAGTTGTGTCAGTTTAGTCTATTTCAGAATGGGAAATCGTCGTTTGACAGGAATAAACTAAAAATCAATATCAAATTACTTAACTTACGTGACACCTGGTCGGTCTATTCCATATAACAACGGCACTAGAACTAATCAACTGACTATTGGATCACTTGATCCAGTACACTTGTTTTAAGTCAAGGTCCGCATAGCTCAAAAGCGAAATGGAAACCGACTTCCCACCGTAAACTCCCTTTTCTACCCGACTACGGCGAAGCAAAAAGGAGGGTTACTATTTTGACTGGTATGTATGTATGTAAGTTTGTATGTATGTATGTTTGTTCATCTGTTACCTCATAACTTCTAAACTCCCGATCATAATTTGACAGATTAGGTATCATTAGAAGCGTCTTGATCGTCCGCTGGTTATCCCCTTGACCGACATGAGCTGTCCTGGAGATCTGTAACAATTTTATTAAAATTCTATTGTGTCTCATTAATGACAGTTGAGCTCTTACAGGCTATATGACGTCTCATTAAATACAATATGTAAATTACCACAGTCAAACTTACTACATTTGATGAGAATTACCTGAACTGGTTAGAATTAAAAGACACATTTCAGTCAGGTATTGATGGCAATGAAAGTATTGAACCAATTAAATAAATTCCACTATCTACGGTCTGCGCTTGAAGGAAGTGCAGCTGTTGTTATCAAATCAATAGAATTTAGTTAAAAAAATTACAAGGTTGCATGGGCCCCTTTATGTCAGAGATTAGATAATAAAAACCTATTAATAAATAAATAATCACTTGAAGGTATTATTTAACATAGAGTCGATTCAAAGAGAATCCTATAAATCATTGTGGTTTATCGTTGACCATGAGTCAAAACATTTGCGGGCTCTTGACACTCTTGGGCAGCCTACTAACATGTGGGATGTTCTTATCTATCTTAGCAAAACTAGATATTTACACGAGTAGAAAGTGGGAAGAATACAAGTTCAAACTTGCAGATTTACCTTCACTTAGTGAATTTTATTATTTCTTGTGCAGTCGAGCTGACATACTCGAGACCGTGTATTCCCGTTCGTCCCACTGGTGTCCAACCACTATAACCAGATTGGAGTTATGTGGCTTCTTGTTAGGTGCACGTTTATGTGCAAAAGTATTAGTCATTAAATTGTAATACCAATCGTAAATGTATATGGTCTGATTCACAGGTTGTGCTAGGGTGGATGAAGACCCCATCCAGGGATCTTAAAATATTTGTGTATCATCCGAGTGAATGAAATCAATGAACTTGCAACTGGATTCACGTTCTGTCATGTTCCCACAGATCAAATCCCTGCAAATATTGCGTCTAGAGGTGTGAATCCTAAGCACTTGTAGTCCTAGCTCCTCTGGTGGGAAGGGCCTTCGTATCTCGTTAATGACCCATTTTGTTGGCCTACACAAAAACACACACAAATCCCTAACATCTTACCTGAAGTTAAACACTAGCACACCGTTGAATGTCATGTTGGTGTAACAAACAATTACAATTTTAACAGTCATAATTTAAAAATCCCCGGTACAAACATTTCCTCATTTCTCTTTCCTACTCCATCACTGGATCCTGTTTACCATCTATCTATAACCTATTCGTTGAGACCATTCGAATGAGCCCAAACACGATACCTGTGCTATAAGTTGGTAAGGGAGTTAGGTATTCTGCAAATTCCAGGTGATGCTGCAGCATCAATTCAAGGTTACTATGTTCTTTTAATTTCATTGAAGTAACAGAATACCAAATTTCAAATCGATCAGACCTGTGGAAGATACTCACATCCATTCATCAACTAGAAAAACAACCGACTTCCAAAAAAAAACACTACAAAGTGAAAAATAACTTTAATTTCGGAAGTCGGTGTCTTGGGTTTTGTGTTTTCGTTTTTTGCCACCGACTTCCGAAATTAAAGTTATTTTTCACTTTGTAGTGTTTTTTTTTGGAAGTCGGTTGTTTTTTTTTGTAAAAAGTTTTTATTTTTCACTTTTTAGTTGTGGTACCTACCCCACACACATTCAAATACCACTACCTGCTACCAGTGACAGGAACTTATCATATCATCTACATACTAAGTGGGAAAAAAATACGTATTTTGTAGCTAACTCAAAAACTACCCAAGCAAAGTTAATAAAATTTATATGGGACCAATTTGGGAGCATACCCTTTCAAACAAAAAAAGAATTTTCAAAATCGGTCCACAAATGACGGAGAAATCGGTGGACATACATAAAAAAAAAAAAAAAAAAAAAAAAAAAAAAAAAAAAAAAAACATACGCGTCGAACATATAACCTCCTCCTTTTTGGAAGTCGGTTAAAAAGAGTTGATAATCTCCAAACGGCAAAATCGATTTTGATAAAACATGTCTAAAAACCGCTTATAAACCGCTTATAATAACCGCTTATAAATAACCTGCTTTTAAATAAATAAATAAATGCAATTAAATCGGTTCACCCGTTTAATACCTACGGTGCCACAGACAGACACACACACACGTGTAGCGGTTAAACTTATTATCAAAATAATTCAATTTGAGAAGCATTTAAATAGATTAAAGAGATTATAATATATGTATAACATTTCCTAAATTACTGCAAAAATAAAGATGCTAAAATTAATGGACTATTAGATAATAAGGAATTAAATGAGTCTACTAATGTTAGTAAGGTTAGTTAGAAAGCTATGCCGAGAAATTAAATTGGTTGGAAATAATAAAACTCTTAATCATAAGTCTAAATTATTGCCGCTAAATCCCTTTACTGATTCAAATGACCTGATGAAAGAGTTGGAGGTCGAATTCAAAACTCTGATTTCGCCTATGATAAAAAAACACCCCATTATTTTAGATGCAAAACATCATTTAACTAAATTAATGACGAACATGAACGTTTATTTCACACTGGTCCTCAACATCTTCTCGCCTCAATAAGAGAATGATTTTAGGCCCATAGATGGTAGACACTTAGCACGTAGCACGAGAAAGCAGTGTATAGTTTGTATTTGCCTACGTGGGAAGACCATACAACCTTTAATGGGAAACTTACCTGCCGAAAGAAGCTATTCCATGTTTCCTTTCTACTCGTGTGGTGTTGATTTTGCTGGTCCATTTATGATCTCTAGCCGTAAGGGTAAAGGCAATCGTATTTCAAAATGCTACCTATGTTTGTTTGTATGCCTTTCTTCCAAAGCGATTAATTTAGAGTTAGTCAGCGATATGAGCACTGATGGTTTCATTTTGTATTTGCGAAGACTCGTATCTAGGAGAGGTAAACCTAATGTTATATATTGCGACAATGGTACCAATTTCAGAAGCGCGAACAATGAGATAAGTAGAATACTCACGAACTCTTATTCAGCGGTATGGTTCGATCTACTGCCATCGCCATGTTGGTTTCAAAATGGTTTGGTGTGTTTGATGTAAAAGAAAAATAGAAAGACTACCTATATAAAGTCAAAGTATGTAAGTTAGTAGAGTAACGAATGCTGTCAATCCTTAACAGCTTAGCTCCCACTTAACACGTCCATTGTTCAAGGTACGAAATGACAGACGTTAACGTTCATTCACGTTTATGATGCTCATTAGCCAGGATGAACGAAAACAACGAGGTAACAGCCGTCGTTGATAGAATATTGAGTGGACAGACCTACCTTCTCGTGTGTTCATTTCTATCCTGTCAGAATATTTTGTATTCATTTCAGCGTGTCTCAAATATTTATATTGTTCAGTTGTGTACGTTATTTTTCGAGGAGCGAACGAATTGTTTTGATAAGTGTTTAGAACCCAGGCTGAACGGTCGGACCTATATGAATAAATGTAGGGCAATCATATTTAGAGGAATAATTTAGCGTGAAATCAAATTCAATAGCTGATGGAAATCACGACCGATGGGCCTAAAAAGAAGTCTCATCTTGTTGCACGACCAAAAGAAACAAAACTATAGATGTTCTTGTTTATCAAAATAGTTTATAGTTAGGTTAAAGTAATCAAAATTTTTAAAGTTTCTTAAAAATATGTCTCTATCTATGTAACTGCCTCTTTGGTCTAGTGGTCGCAAGCTCTACTGCTGAGCATCCTGCGGTCCTGGGTTCGATTCCCGGGTCGAGCAAAGTGTTATTGGGTTTTTCTATATGAAATTTCTCAGTAGCAGCTCGGAGTCTGGATTTGTGCCCGGTTGATGGCAATAGGCTCGCTCCCTATTACATGGGGCTTAAACATAACTGGCGAAATGTGGGTGTACCTGCTACAGGGACACCTCTGCCCAACCCTTCGGGGAAACAAGGTGATGTTATGTAAAAATATATGTTTTACAAAAGCCGTCGCTAATTTAATTTTTGTAGTAGGTTCTATCCTCTTGTTTCTTGGCAAGCCTTGGGAACCGCTGCGTGGCTAATAAACTCTATATCAAATTATTGCTTTCGTAACTGCATTAAGTTTTTTCAACATGATGTCTCCACTGTTATTTTAAATATTCTCTCGTACGTATGTTCATTATGTTGTAGTTAAAAAAACAATGTGTTTACTAACAGAATTTACAGAATACTTTGTGTGGTTTCTTTTACATTTCTATTTTGTTACAATTAAAAGATTGAGTAAACATTTGGGTTTTTTTTTACTGTTTTATTATTTTTTCTACCAGAATTATTTTTTCTCCCCTACAATCCATCACCATCACTAGTTATTTTCAAATCTCTGCGATATACTGGCATCCCTGTTGACATTGACACCCCTGAGCAGCCAGCCTTGGCCCGGCCTCAGCGGCTGCTGGCCGAGCGGCTCATCCTCGGCAGCGGCCGCCTGCAGCAGCAGCATGCGGCGAGGTCTGCTCGACGTGTTGGCGGGACTGCCATGCACAAGCAGGTACGAGAACACAACCACGTCTCCGCGAGCCGCGATCACCGGGCTAGCTTTTTCTAAGGAGAATTTCGTCTGGAATACAAATAAAGTCTTTTTTACCTACTAAACGCTACCTTTACCCTTTATACCTAGTATTTACCTATCTTTTTATTAGAATTTGACCACTCGGTTCGGAGAAAAAAATATGAATAGTCCGAGTTGAAATTGCCTAAGATCCAGGGATTTAGTAACATAAGAATAATTATCCCGGACAAAAACGAACTGAAAAATCTGCATTTAAATCTAACATAAAATATTTGCGCGTTCAATGTGAGTTTCCAATTCATATTATGTACTTACTTTTCAATTATTCATATTATGTAATTACTTTTCAATTCATTTAGAAAATTTATAAAAAGTGTTTAAATTATGTTAAATTAGAGTAATATAGTCGTAACTAGTTATTAAGTAGTCTATTCAGTGAATATACAGTGTTTTTTGTCGCGTGAACTTCGCACAAAAAGGATATTAAACCGGCTGTCAACTCGACCAACCCAACGGTGACGGATTTCAAATTATCATCAATCCCGGGGAGTATTTTGTTTTATTTATGTTATTTTACATCATATTTACAGACCGCAGAACATCACAAAATACTGCTCAGGTTTCTGAGCAACGTCCATCACACACTGGCACGGTTTATGTCTCCTTTTGCTTGACAACTAGTGGAAGCAAAATCGATGACGAAAACATTCGCTCAGACAATAAACACTACATAATTTACTAAACAAAAATAATCTCATTAGGCCTTACTGATTATCATTTATTCAGACGACTAAAGGAAAAAATAAAAGTTTTTTTGTGTGTCCTAATATAAAAGCAGTGTATTCTGTAAAACTATACTTTTGTTTAACAGTTCCATCTAATTCCTTATTAACTTCAGCTAATACTGTAACTTCTATTTGTTAACAATTCATTACCTATTTTTAAATTAAATAAAATCTTCTTTTTTTTTTTTTTTTTTTCTCTTCTACCTCCTATTAATCTAAATATTAGAACATCTTTTCTTACTTTGTTATTTAGCTGCATAACTTTACACATTCCAGGCCACTATGATGACCCGCAGTGCCACAATCAGGGATTTGGAAGCAAAACTAAGAGTTACCTTGACGGAGCTCGAGGCTTCTAAAGCGACATGCCAACAGCTGCTCCAGGAAAGAGAAGACAGTGAAGTGGAAGTGGTAAACATTAATTTAAAGAACACCTCCCTCAAAAATGAACTGTCTCAGCTACACATACAACACATGGACTTAACCGACCAGCACAGTCAACTACAATATCTAGTGTCAACATTTCAAGAGTGCAGTGACACCCACGAACTTGCTTTGAATAGAATTACAGAACTTGAACAAAAATTGTGTGAAGCCCAAGAGGCCCTATCTCTCTCAGAGTGTATCAAGGTCAGCAAACAGGTCGCTAGCACCAGTAATCTATTTAGTGAGTTAGTAGGTAGTAAGTTGAAATCAGTGTGTGAGCCAGCTGTAACGATAGATTTGACTGGTGATGACACCATACCATTATGTCCTATTGTTGTGAGTCATAATAAATTAAAAAAATACATTAAAATCAAGAAATTAATTAAAAGGTCACAGAGAGCAATCAAAAAACAAAATCTCTTAAAATTAAATCTTTCACTTAGAAAGGAACGTGTTGTCTTATCAAAAAGTTTAAATAATTGTATTATTGAGTTAGATCAATGTAGGGAAAAATATGACACTGATATCCAGCTCCTCTATAATGATATACTACACAAGGAGCACTTGCTGAAGGATATTTTTGAAAAATATGAGACTTCACAACAGCAAGTAAGTGACCGCTTGCTTGAGGCTGGGGAACTACTAGATTTGGTGAAGTGCAATGCTGAGATGTATGAGTCTCTGACCAATAACCTCTCATGCAGCTGTGCAAACCAACCACTACCTCCTCAGCCTCAGCCTAACTTGCCCCCTCAGGTATTGGCTCTTCCAGCAGAGACTTGTGTTAAGTTACAGAAAAATAAATCAATATTTTTTTGTGATGAATTAGGTTCAGGCTTTGGGAAAATTTTATTTAATTACCTTAGCCATAGTTTTACTAATCATAGCTATCATAACATAAGTTTTAAACAAATGATAAAAAGAATTGTAAACACAAACATAGATAATTATTCCACAATGGTTTTATTATTAGGTAATAGTACTGGTATTACCAGAAAGGACATAGTGGATGGTGTGGACACCTTATTAAAATTAAATATAGGAAAGCTGATGTTATGTGCTTTTCCTTATTCTGATACTTTATCATATGATGAAAATAACTATATTTTTAAGTTGAATAATACTATTCACAGGCTGACATGTTGTCATAGTGACAAATTATTGTATTTTGACACTAACAAATTTGTTAGTGGTTTTAAGTTAACTCAGAGAACTTTATCTCTGTCTTGGGAATGTAGACATATGATTGCTATGTTGATAGCACATAATATTAATGAGGTTATAGCTAATATAACTAAGTGTAGTATTAGTGACGAATCTGTGTTGTCTAGTTATACTAACAACATAGTGAATAATTATGTATTACCATGTACGAAGGAGGATCCACCAACATACTTGGAGGCCACTACCAGTCAGATAGGGTATTCCCTTCCTGCTGGAACTCATACGGGCATTTTAGATTCTTCAGTTGTAGTTGTGGAGGTCACTCCGGATAATTCTTTAAACTAGGCAGTAAGACAACGGAAGTTACCCCTTCAATTAACCAATTATTATTAGAGAATAATAAAAAGGTATCTTCTGGCAATATTTTACATAAAAATAATAATAAAAAACCAAAGGGGGGGCAACATACTTTAAAATTATTCAATCAAAATATCCAAGGTTGCTCTTCCAAATTACTGGAAATAGAATTGTTTTTAGAAAATACCAAGTTTGATGTAATTTGTTTAACAGAGCATTGGTTAAAAGATCATCAAGTAATGTCAATTAATTATGAAAATTATTGTGTAGTTAGCCATTTCAGCCGAAAACGTATGATACATGGCGGGTCATTAATATTGATAAAAAATTCTATTAAATCGAAAGAAAGAAAAGACATTATCGGACTATCTGTTGAACACAACATTGAATTGTCCTGTGTTGAGCTTGATAAGCATGTTATAGTATGCGTATACAGACCTCCAAGTTACCAGAATCTATCCGTGTTTGATTCTGTAATGGAAGATGTATTAAAGAAACTTAGTACTAGTAGTAAGTCAATAATCATATGTGGTGATTTTAATATTAACTTATTAGAAAATAACTCAAATACTGTCAGATTATTAAGTCTTTTTAGGTCATTTGATTTGTCAAATGTTTTTATTGAACCAACCCGAGTGACAGCTTCTTCTGCCACTTGTATAGATAATATTTTTTGTAACTGTGATTACTTACACAAACAAATTGTAAATAAGTTGCCATCAGATCACAGTGGACAAACAATAACATTTTGCTCCTACATACCTTTACAAAAAATTCAAATAAGGTTTAGGCCAATTACATGTAAAAGTTTAGAGAAATTAAATCATTCTTTGGCCAATAAATTATGTGTTCAGAGTTTTAATAATATAGGTGACCCAAATGAGTTCTACGCCGAGTTCTTTTCACTATTAAACACGGAATTTAATGACACTTTTCCACTAAAGACTAAAAGTATTTACACAAAGTTCTTATTTAGTGATTGGGCGACTCCAGGTATTCGTAAAAGCAGGGAAAAACTATTTGAACTTTATGGCTTAAAAAACTTTTTGCAAAAAAAAACAACCGACCTCCAAAAAAAAAAAACTACAAAGTGAAAAATAACTTTAACTTCGGAAGTCGGTGTCTTGGGTTTTGTGTTTTCGTTTTTTGCCACCGACTTCCGAAGTTAAAGTTATTTTTCACTTTGTAGTTTTTTTTTTTTGGAGGTCGGTTGTTTTTTTTTGCAAAAAGTTTTTATTTTTCACTTTTTAGTTGTGATACTTACCCCACACACATTCAAATACCACTACCTGCTACCAGTGACAGGAACTTATCATATCATCTACATACTAAGTGCGAAAAAACTAAGTATTTTGTAGCTAACTCAAAAACTACCCAAGCAAAGTTAATAAAATTTATATGGGACCAATTTGGGAGCATACCCTTTCAAACAAAAAAAGAATTTTCAAAATCGGTCCACAAATGACGGAGAAATCGGTGGACATACATAAAAAAAAAAAAAAAAAAAAAAAAAAAAAAAAAAAAAAAAAAAAACAAACATACGCGTCGAACATATAACCTCCTCCTTTTTGGAAGTCGGTTAAAAACAACATATGAATAATACAAGCTTTCATAAGTATGTTGCAAAATATTCAAAAACTTTTAAAAGTGTTTGCAAAATAGCTAAAGCTCTTTATATTAGCAATAAAATAAAATCAGCTGATGATAAAATAAAAACTACCTGGCAAGTAATAAATAATGAAACAGGTAGGAAAAAACAGCGAAATACTGAATTTAATTTAGAGACTGCACATGGCCCCATTAACTCAGATATAGAAGTAGCTCAAGAATTTGAAAACTTTTTTGCTAATATTCCCCTTAAAACTACTGAAGCTTTAAATTCCTCACCCGCGCTTTCTGCTGCTTTACTTAGACAAAATGTGAAGGCATGCCCTTTAGAGTTTACGTTTCAGCATACAAACCCCCAGGCTGTTATAAAAGCTTTTAAAGATCTTAAAATTAAATCAACAGAAGATCTCTGGGGAATGTCTGTAAAAGTCTGTAGATCTATTATCGAAACCATTGCGCCCTATCTAGCTTACATATTTAACACCAGTGTAGACCAAGGAGTCTTTCCGGATCTCATGAAACACAGTAAAGTAGTTCCATTGTTCAAATCCGGTGATAGTAAAGAACCCAACAATTATAGGCCTGTGTCAATTCTGCCAGTTCTCAGTAAGGTGTTTGAAAAGTTGATGCTCAATCAAATGTTACTTCACTTTAATAAAAATTCCATCTTTCATAAACAACAGTACGGTTTCACCAAAGGGCGTTGTACTACTGACGCCGGTGTCACCCTAATAAAGAACATTTTTAATGCCTGGGAAGAAGCACAAGATGCCATTGGAATCTTTTGCGACCTCTCGAAGGCGTTCGATTGTGTAGACCATGAGACACTTCTGCTGAAACTAGAGCACTATGGGATTAGGAATACAGCTCTTGATTTATTTAGATCATACCTGAAAGATAGAAATGTTAAAGTTCAGGTAAACGGCGTAAACTCATTAGGGTCTGAAATGGCAATGGGCGTTCCTCAAGGTTCGATATTGGGTCCATTCCTCTTTTTAGTTTACATTAATGATTTACCCCAATTACTTCAAAATCAACCGAAGATGGTGTTATTTGCAGATGACACATCATTAATCTTTAAAATAAACCGACGGTCACAAAATCTTGACGACGTGAATAGCTCTATTCTGCAAGTCCAAGATTGGTTTACGGTAAATAATCTGGTACTTAATAAAAAAAAAAACCAAATGCATTAGATTTAAATTACCTAATGTTAAAAGTAGCGAATGTGACATCATATTGAATGGAGAAAAACTGGAATTTATTAATCAAACAGTTTTCCTAGGAATCACGCTAGACGAGAAATTACAATGGGGACCTCATATAACATCTCTTGCGGGGCGGTTAAGCTCGGCCGCTTATGCTGTTAGAAAGATAAGACAGTTAACAGATGTGGAAACCGCGCGTTTGGTCTATTTTAGCTACTTTCACAGCATTATGTCGTATGGCATTTTACTGTGGGGTCGGGCTGCTGACATTGAATCCATCTTTATTTTGCAAAAGAGAGCTGTCAGAGCCATTTATAATCTACGTCGCCGCGAATCTCTCAGGGAACTTTTTAAAAGGATTAATATTATGACGGTACCTTGCCAATTCATCTATGAAAATATTATGTTTGTAAGGAAAAATCCACATCTCTTTAATAAAATAAGTGATAGACATAATTTTAATACTAGAAATAAAGATAAACTAGATCAACCATTTTACAGATTATCTAAAGTACATACATCTTTTATGGGGTACTGTGTTAAATGTTACAACAAAATACCTTGTGACATATTGCAATTAAATGAAAGAAAATTTAAAACTCATATCAAAAGTGCACTTTGTAAACAAGCATATTACAAATTAGAGGATTATATCCAGGATAAGAGTGCTTGGAAACATGCTGGTCCTGCTCCATAGGACAATTTAGAATCAAGACAAAATCAAACTGGTTGCTAATTTAATTGTAAAATTGATTATTTTGTGTTTTATGACATTGATTTAACATTCTGTGATTACTTTCTCACACACTGACTTATTAATTACAAAATTTTAGGAAAATCGTCTACTTTTACAATGTTTGTAAATATGTGAGCACCATGTATCTATCACATATTAAATTATCTGTCGTTGCTTCATTTTTAATTCTTTTTACCTATTGTGGTATAGTAATTTTATTCTAGGTGCATCGTCTTCACATATAATTATTTAACTAATGTACGTACCTATACAAACTATTGTAAAACATTTTAAAAGAGTAACGGTGGAGTTTCTTGCCCATTCTTCTCCATACGAAAACTACCTTTTGGAAGGGGCGACTAGAATCATTTTTAATATTTTGTAAATTTCGACGTTCAAAAGTGCCATACATGGGCCTATTTGAAATAAATGATTTGACTTTGACTTTGACTTTACTATGTACAGACGCCAGCACATCAAGCTACCCGAAACTGTAAAATTTTCCCAATCAATTTTGAACCTTAAACTTCAACGATAAAGTTGAAATTCTATTAAATAAATTTGACAGATTGTAGTAGCCTGATGTGATGGCGTCTGTACTTGCTTTCTTATTTTATCATGGACATCACTGGCATCAGTGAAGGAAAACATCGTGACTTTAATATAAGTCTGCAATCGCTTATCCGCCCTGAGCTAGCGTGGTGACTATGATCAATGCTCAAAATTTGCCCAGAAGTGGGACATTATAGGCTGGTATTATCATTTTTATTTGCGCAAGCTCTATATAGTGCTCGCAATTCCTTATTCGCTACGTGCAACTCTTCAATAAGTAAACATCGTATGTTATTAAACGAGTAATATTTGTATGTATATATATTTGTTTCTACATATATTTGTACCTACTCACGTTCTCGAAATCGGCTCTAACGATGTCGATGAAAGTTGCAATAAAAGGTTTACGGGGGCGAAAAATCAATCTAGCTAGGTCTCTTAGCTGGGAAAATTTATTTTATCCGTAGTTTCACACGAGCAGATTTCGGTTGCCCAAAGTTTAGAACAAGATAATGAATAATGACATGACATTATTGACATTAGAATAATGATTATGGCAACATGGAATAAGTAAGTACCTACTATCATAGCAGCATGGAATTAGTAGGTACTATCCTGTACTACTAAATGAGCATTCTCTATTTTCCCCAGAGCAGAGCTCAGTCGCCCAGGTACTTTGTAATAATAACTGATAACACATTACTTGATCCACATAATGGAAGTTAGACTCCTTGGCTCCGACGTCTTCCTGAGGGCCCAGCTTGTGAGATCCAGGGTACACGAAGAGGCCTCCGTTGTCAGGCCCAGCGGCATCCAAGTGCAGAAAGGCTGCTATCATGGAGTCGTTCTTATACGGGAAGTAGTGGTAGTCCTGCGCAGAAGAATAATAGTTAAAAGTTCATGATGTATGGTTTGTAATAGATAAATGTTTTAGTAACTTCAGAATATAGAATAGAAAATTATTGTAGTGTCTAAAAAAAATACAGATTGAGACTGAGATTAGATGTTAACGTTTTTAAAAATACGGAAATTGCCTCTCAGTGTTACAAGTAGGAGTCATGATCACATTTACAATTATTATTTTCAATTATTTTAATTTATTTTCAACGATAATATGGATTACACACATAACATAACATCACGCCTTGTTTCCTCGAAGGGTTGGGCAGAGGTGTACCTGTAGTAGGTACACCCACATTTCGCCAGTTATGTTTAAGTCCCATGTAATAGCCCCCCTATTACATGGGACTTAAACATAACGGAGCCTATTGCCATCAACCGATAATATGGATTATGTTTGTATTATTTCATTCATATCCCAAATCCTTCGCAGTTTTTATTCGTAACTAGCACTTTGTCAGCAACTTCATTCACCTTTACCTATCCCGTGGGTATTTAGAAAAAATATTTCTAGGCCAAGGGTTTGAGGTGAGCTTTGATGAGTCAGTGAGTGAGTGTTTCAGGATTTTTCTTTTTGTTGATCGATTCGTAAAAAATTCATACCATGAATTTAGCACAATCATGATTCTAAACGCCCGTGTAAAAATTCTTAGTCGATTTTTAATATAACCAAAAAAATTCAATGCTGATTGGTGGGACTAGAATCATGTCCCTTAAACCGTGTATATTAGGATAACTTATAAAGCTAATTTCTAACCTGATGCATAGGATAAGCGGCTCCTTTTTCAGGCGGCTTCAAGTGAGCCTTGGTGTGATGCAGCATAATGTTACTAGATCCCATGATGTCTTCCAGGGCATCCAGGAGCCTGCTGCTGAAGAGGAACGAGCTGAACACCGCGTGGTGGTACTGCAGGTTGTGGATGCCTTTCACCTATGCAGCGTCAAAACAAAACTAAACATATAGGGTGAAAGACCGCTGGCTTCAAACTCAAAGTCAAAGCATTTATTTCAAATAAATCAACAACAGACACTTTAGAACTGTCAAGGGGTCAGTCAGTCAGAAAGATGAAGCTAGTTGCCCATTCCAAAGCGGATTAGGTGCCTAGGGAGAAGAACGGGCAAGAAACGCCATCACGGACAGACTAGGGTGTAAAGTTCACTCATCCTATATAGAAAAGGGAGGATCCTCAGACCAGACGGGTGTCGTGTCTGGAGGGCAACTGCCCAACGATTGATGTTGGATAGTCATATATATGTCGTTCGCGCGGTAAACTGTAATTGCGTGTTGCAGGATTTCTGTGATGTCAGGATTTTGTGTGACGTCAGGTCTTTGGGTTCGCATGTAGTGATGTCGATGCCGCCGCAACATCATTCATGTTAAAAGTATTTGTACTAAAAAGAAAATAAAACAGCAGCTAAGAGATGACCAGTCCCTACAGACGGCACCCGTTCACGAACCTGACGCATAGATTAGCACCATTCAGCTCAACCATTTTGAAGGGTGCTAAATTATCTCACACCTGCGTCACCATTACGCGCGGATTTATTGATAATGCTTATCCGATGTGGGTAGACTATTGAGTCACTCTGTAATATTGTTATGTATATGCGAAGTCCCTTTTGGCCAGACGCAGTCCAGCTTACTCTCATCTACACACATTTAACAAGGTTTGCAGATCACTGGACATCAATGACTTACTTTCCGCACGCATTAAAACCGTACTAAAAAAATGGCTTCTGGAACTTACATTTTCCGAAACAGAATTATTTCTCTTACGTTTATCGACAATTCCAAAGTGCCAGCAAACAACATCCCTCTCTCACTTTCACCCTCATTCACATAAACTCACACAAACTCACACAATATAATACACGCATTACTAAACTAGCCCTATAAACTGTCATATTTTTTTCCGCTCATTTGTCTAAGATACAAGCCCTGCTAAGTTTGCCCTGCAAACCAAATATTGTGATGTCTAATCTTAATTGTAGGTATCTATGTAAGAACTTGGACAAAATGCCAGACAAAAGAAGTATGTATGAATCGTAGCAGGTGTTCACACGCTAGGAATAAAGACGTGAGAACTGGTTAAACGATCTATCTGATATGGAGCACAGAGAATAAGTCGTCGTCATGACAATAATTTGCTCAATGCTCACCGTTTGCGTGGCGTCACTCTTCCGGTCGTCCGCATCACTCCCTACCCACGAACTTTCCATCTTGTCCTGGTTCTTCCTCGCGAATAACTTGTCATATTCTTCACTGATGGCACTCAAATCATTTTCTGAAAGCACGTTTTTTAGAACTATGAATCCATTTTCTTTGTAAAATGTTTTTTCTTCTGTAGTTAGTCGGCCCATGGTCATACCAGATGAATGAAATATTTGAATAAAATAATTGTATCAATTTGTTCATAAAATATGCTTTTGTTATGATAAGCGACGATAATGAGTCTTAGGTTATCTATATCATAACATTTTGACGACATGCCAGTAAACATGATGTGGTCTTTTAATTAAAACATCGTTAGTTTTTTATATCTATAAAAACAAAACAAAAGAAAGTCAGTAAAACCCAAACCTACCTACCCCAAAACCCTTGAAGTGGGAAGTATATTTTCGAGTATTAAAATAAACATCAAATTAAAATCACTAGTAAAATTACAAAGTTATGAACACATTATTAGAAACTCAAGGAAATGCCAGGATTCCAGGGAAGCATGCAACGCAGACACCTAGGTTGCAAAGCCCGTAACATATACAGAAGAGCAGGAACTACAAATACACAGCTGATATGCTGCCGGGCCGGGGAGTGGGGGATGCCACACAATAAGAGGAAACAGAAGGTCTTTAAACAAGAATTGTCATGAGCAGACAGAAAGACAAGTCGATTGATAAAGATTACAATTTAAACTTGAACAAGCAGAGTGCAAAAGATGGTAATAGAATAGAATAACGTTAAGACGCCCGCCAGAGTTTAGGGTCGGCTTGACTTGAGACACTGTCGTGCCATCGACAAACAGAAGAAGAAGACATTGCGATAAATAGTTATGATAAATTAACCAATTGCCAAGCAGTATTGCTTTGATACCACAGAGCAATGCTGCTTGGCATTGGTTTATCGATTGCATTTGTTCTTCAATCTACCATTTGAAGAGTACATTTAAATTAACCATTAAAATGGATTCTGTAAGTATAAATATTCATTGATACGAAGCCCTTTAGTCGGAGGCAGATTACAATGGGTCCCTCTAACTGGCAAAATTTTGATGCTCCGAAATTTATTTGGCATAACACACTTGGCGTAATTTTCTATAAACGAATATTTTAAAGGCATAAAAATTATTTAATGTAATTATTGTTTGGCCGAATGTTTTTATGTCCGAATTTACAATAGCATACTTTTAAGATGGCAGATTTTTATTTGGCATAATTACCTTTGGCAAAGTTAAAATTCCGCATAATTTCGTTTAGCATAACGTTTATTTAGAGCGATGATTATTTGGTACAATTTCACTTGGCATACTGTGAAGATAGCAGAATTCCATTTGGAATAATTTTAGTAGCCATATTGCCATTTCTATAAAGTAGCATTTTAACCTTAAATTAAAATTAAAACGTTGTCTTAAAAAGTCAATATGTTGTGCTACAAAAGTTAGTGACAGAAATGAATCGCTGCAAAACTGACTTCAAGTAGTCTTGTCTGCCCTACCTCTAGAGTGTAATTAAAGTCCGCGTAGGCACGGAGGGGCGAGGCGGCCCGCAAGTTGAGGAGCAAGTGATTTTAACGCTCGCCGCGGCGGCTGAGGCTGGCCGGCTGAGCCGACCAGCAAGCCGAAGCTGCGGCGAGCGTTCAAACCATCTGCGACGATAAGCTCGCGTGGGACCGCTGGAGCCCCGCAGCGCCGGAGCCGTGACAGAAACCATGCCTGCTGCATGTTACATGCTCTTTTGCATGTTTGCATGCTGCATGCTTGCTGCATGCATGTGATAGATAAGTCTTTCAATTATTATGGATATGAAATGTAAGCCAAAAGATGATTCTAACTGTAAATTTTCTGAGATAATTATGATAGTTCTACCTTTTAATGACTATCGATATGAAATGTATGCCGAAAGACGATTCTGACTGTGAACTTTCTGCGATATGATGGTTCTACTATTTAATTATTATGGATATCAGATTTATGCCTAAGGATAATTCTGACTTACAAAATTATGAGTCTAGAATGTGTGATAAATGAGTGGTTGCCAAACGATTTTCTGCGAAATGAAGTTTATGCTATCCGCTATTATGCAAAATAATATTATGACGTAAAAAGTTCTGCTATAAAAGGTAGACCCGATTGCAATACGGGCAGGTCTTACAATCAATCACTGTGCATTTATCTGTGTAATAAGTAATAACCTAGATTTTATTTTATCAAAATTATAATCAAAAAATATTATATTGCTACAAAAATAACTTTGCAATTCATAGTACTTATCATTAAAAATTCAAAAATAAAAAAAGCCTTTTATTTCCTGCATCATACACGTTTTTTCAAATTTAGACATTTTGCCTCTTCTAGTAGGTATGTGTTAATGGGTTAATTTATCTTTAATTTAATTTTTTCACAAATTTAATCATTTTGTAACTTGGCTTGAGACAAGCTAGATCATACGGTCCATCATGCCAATCATGGCGAACAATTAGTTCTAATTTATCTGGAGGGTTTTCTGGGTCAGGTAAGCCTTCAGTTAGTGGTAGGTTTTTTATTACATCTGAATAACTTCTTTTTCTCTCCTCTTGCTCAAAAAGTCCGTCATTGTGGCGTACCAAAGCGGGGAAAAAAAACTTTACAAAAAATACAAATGACTTCCAAACTACAAGGTGAAGTCGGTGTGTTTGGATCAGTATTTTAGTTTTTACCCGACTGCCCCAGAAGGAGGGTAATGTTTTTCGAGAGTAAGTATGTATGTATGTATGTCTATTTCTTTGGCACGCTCTGTAGCCTAAACGGTTTGATGGATTTTAACATGTGAGGTGTCGTTAGATTTGTCTTAATTGTGGGAGTGTCATAGGTTATATAATATTTATATGTTGCATCTACAAATACAAAAAAAGGAGGGGTAGGTTTTAAAAAAATACTACATTATTGGTATCAAATAAAAGCTAGTAATATATTATTTTAATAAAACTAAAAAACTTGAAATAAAAACAACACAAAACCCGACTACAAAAATACATAACTGATAAGAGAAAAATAAGCATTATAAATTTATAATCTATAGAATTTTGGAATTGCAGGCGGGACAATCAAAATTTACACCATCATTTCAGGTTATTGTACAGTATTATGTAATTTATTTCAAAAGTAATGTCGTAAAAAAAACCTTGCCACTTGATTGATCTAAAGAGAGATAGGTGTTTGTGTTTACGTCCAAAAGAGTACAATGAAATTTCCGTATCATAAATCTGTTCATAAATCCACAACCAATCTTTACAACTTCCGAGATGATGCACGACAACACAAGTTCATTCCATTCGCACAACACATTTAGTGTCTGCAGTAACACCGTGTAAGTGGGTCACTACACAAACTTGTACCATACGTCTATCAGCCCCTTAATTCTCGACCACCCTGACACATCGCGCGTGCAAGCCGATCGCATTGCGCTTGGCACAAAAATATCATTATAACTTCCAAACTGCCGAACAGAATTCAAAAATTCTTTCTATTCTTAAGAAATATAGAATTGTTTGTTTCCGAATTTGCATGTATTTTGATATTGAATTTGGACTCTATTGTGAAGTGATTTGTCAAATTAATGTTACACTTTATTTTGTCCGAATAGGTATTCTGAAATTACGAATACCAACAACGAACATCACGCTGTCATGTGAGTAATGTAGGCGGAGTGGGGGGTGTTAGGTTTTATTTTCGTTACGGAATTTCTTGATTCGGTCGCCGCGCTCAAAGCCCGCGATAAAAGCTATGCAATAGCTTAAAAACTTAGTAAGGGAACCTTCGTCGCCACCAGCTTGTGGTGACCACAACTGGGGACGAGTATGGATGAAGCCTAAAAAACAAGCATTGATCACCAGATCAATTCTCGTTTTTTAGGCTTCATCCTTACTCGTCCCCAGTTCGAACTCACCCGCATTTTTATATGCCTATCAGCTGCAAGGGTACAGTAATACAGTTTGTCAGAAAAGAGCTACGATGTAGAAAATAAATACTTATAACGTATTAATGTAGGTATACTAAATTTTATTTCAAATACTTTTCATCCATTAAACAGATGGGTGAAGGTCGTTCTTTTACATATCCTTTACATATACAGACTGTGATTTTTTAACAGAGAGCTTTAATTATTGTAAAAACTGTGATTTCTTCGACGATAGTTTGGATTATTGTACTTATAATGAATAATATTTTTTTAGAGAAATGCTTTAATATTTTGTTTACTATTTAATTATTGCACTTACGAACTGTGACTTTAACGATTCTTTTAAACGAGCGTTTATTACCTATGTTGTTTATTCATGTTGATTATATTTTATGGATGGTGAAAAAACACTAATAGTACCTACCTTTCTGCTGTTAATTTTATAACGCGTATAATGACTGAATAAAATAAATAAAATCATAGCCTAGCCCTTTTCTTATCATGAGTACTTTTGCGCCTTTTAGCTATACATGTAGGTAGATATATACGAACCGGGCGAGTTCGAACTGGGGATAAGTATGGACGAAGCCGTTTTTAGGGTTCCGTGGTAAACAAGGAACCCTTATAGTTTTGTCATGTCCGTCTGTCTGTCTGTCTGTCCGCGATCTAGCTCCGAGACTCTTTGTACTAGAAAGCTGTAATTTGGCATGGGTATACAATTATACATATTTTAATTACGCCGACAAAGTGGTAAAACAAAATAATTGGTCATTTCTTTTAGCGTACCTCCCCTACGCCTAAAGTGGTGATGTTTTTTTTTTCTATCCCGTCGTGTGGGGTATTTTTGAAAAGGTCCTTCAAAAACATTGGGAGTATGGGAAAACCATTTTTGGATTCAGGGATCCGTTTGCGAAATATTAAGCTTTAAGGTCCTCATTTTTGTTGAGAGTCAAGTGAGTAGGCTCTACAAGTTAACGAGTAATATTCGACCAACTTATATTTGCAGTTACAAAAACATGTTTTCTCATACATTCCATATGGGAGTACATGTTTTTCACCTACAAAGTTAAGTTTGTTTTTGGGATAAATTCATCCCAACTACGGAATCCTTCATTGTGCGTGGTCCGACACGCACTTGGCCGGTCTTTTAGAGATTATGTTCAGGAATTGTTCAATAAGTAACATGAATTAAATCATTTCAATAGTATTGAGAAATAATATAACGTCCAACTGTAAGTCCTACATATGATTACTATTGAAGTACTGATATAACTTAAAACATAACTGGCGAAATGTGGGTGTACCTGCTACAGGGTCACCTCTGCCCAACCCTTCGGGGAAACAAGGCGTGATGTTATGTTGTTGTTGTTGTACTTGTAAATTATGTTATTTCAGTGTATTCAACAACATTTCTGGTGTAGTTATTTATGGGCGTTGTGCATTGCTATTGAGCAGCTATTCGTAGATACATGCTACTTAATGGCCGCAGCCGGATGGAAACTGTGAAAAGAACTAAAAAACTACAGGTTGCCAACGTGTCGACCTATTTATTTCCAATAGGTACTTTGGTATTTAGTTTTATTTTGCACTACTAAAGGCAATCCGGTGTATTTACCTACATATTTGTTTATGTTAGAAATTAGCCTAAAATTCTTTGTCAAATAAAATAAATGTTTTTCCAAAAGACTTTTTGTTAGGGTTCCGTACACAAAGGTTAGGTTAGAGTTGTTAATTTAGGGTTTTAGTTTGTCCCTGAAAGTTTAGTAATAATTATAGATAGTTAAAGAAGTCGAAACATTATTTTAGCGCTTGAAGAACCACGAAGATTTGACCTTAGTTTTCATAGACCACAATTATGCTTTCATAATGAAATGGGGAAATGGTACAGATCTTGTCACTGTTTAGAGTTTGCGCAGTATCTATAAACAAAAGTGTCCATAGTCCTTTTAGTTAAGATTTAAGGATCGACAACAATAGGCTAATTATAAAAAAATACATTCCTTACTAGGATTTTTAGAGTCACAGGATGTTTAAGAAAATATCCTCATTTATCTTTTAACGTTTACTTGTGCCGTACATTTAGGAGATATCCATGAAATATGATGCATGCAACCTTGCCTCCGTATTTGACGTGAGCAAGTAATATGCAATTTCCGAAGGGAGCTCACTATTCCCGTCGCCGTGAAAAGGACATCGGTGCTAAAGCTCTGCCTATACTACTATACGGATGTTGGTGGGTGAACATCCGTATATTGATGTCTAGCGATAGGTTGTACGTGAATGTGGAGGCGACAGGAAATGTGGGTACCTATCTTGTTTTATTAGTCTGCAATTTTTTAGTATTGTAGGTATCGTCGCTGCATAAATTAGAAAAATCGAATCCATGCAAAAATAAATGTTTGTTTAAATCCTGATAGTAGCTTAAATTATTACGAAAATCATTCTTAGTTTCCAATAATCCGATGTTTTGCAAAAATCCTAGAATTTTCGCAAATATTAATTTTTGCTATTACGTACGACATTATTCTACTTACTTATAACCGATCTAGAAATAAATTAATATAAGCAGGGAAACTTATTATTAAAAATTATTTTACGATGATGTTTGCTCTTCAAAAACTTACTTTTAAGTTTAGTTGAATAATAAGAAAAGTGAGTGTGGCTGCCAAAAATTGTACATTTGGAATAAAGTTAGTGTCCTTCTCATTGATGTAAAGAAAAAACATGTATACTTATATTTAATTTTATGACATTTTTTAAGTGGACCTGGTTACCAAAATTATGTAGAATAATATATCATTTTATTAAAAGTATATTTCGGTATTTTTTTTTTTAATTGGCCTTTTTTCACTTCCATACAAAATTCATGTGTCACTTTAACCTTCCTATACCCGCGCCAAAATTTGTAACACATATACCCGCGTACGGTGTCACAGACCAAAAGTTTGGGGCGATATTGAAAAAAATATTTTCTAGAAGACCTATGATAATTTTATGTATTCTTAAACTAGAGAAAATAATAAATAAAACAAGCTTAAAATCTTAGTAATATTGATTATAATTACTGACTAATAGTCTTTTATTTCAGTCTCTATAAATTGAGATGTTCTAAGATCTGAATCTGAGTTTTCGTCGTTCAATAATATCTTATCTGATTGTCGTCCATGATGTAATTGAAACTAAAAAATAAAAAAAATGGTTATTTTATGTGATAATTGAAGGAAAAATATAGAAAACAATTCAAAAATATAAGAAAAACAAAAGTTTTAACTCACCAAAAAAATTGCACCTACACTCGCGTCGGTTCCAGAGACCAATTGACGCCAAAAACGCGCACACGCGCTACTCGCACGAACGCGTTTGGCACACTGAAGTGAAGCTAACGACGAATCATGCAGCTACCAGAAAGTGCAGATTGCTAGGAATTACGAGAAAATTAAAAAATATGAAAATGTATTTTGTCGATGTCACAGACCAACGTGCGGGTAAAAGAAGGTTAAGACATGTCGCACATTGAAGTCAAAAATATGTACATAATTGTAACCACTTACATTTTGAAATGTAAATCTTTTCGTAAAAACGTTTTATGTTTTTTTTGTAAAAAAATTTGTTGTTATTTATTATTTATTTATTTCTAAAACACAACCTGCTACATTTTGGTTTTAGCCTCACAACGAAAACCTCTCAGGGTTTATCTGTGTGGCGAGCCGTTCAAATAACTTTTACAAAAATATTACTTACATAATTTTTGGCGGTCATACTCAAGTAATAGTTTGATGAAACATGGAAAAACATTGAATAGGCAACTGGACAGTAATCTTTAAAGAATGAAAATGTATAATAAAAATCTAAAATGTAGTTACAAAAGAATATTCCTAAAATGAAACGATCATTCACTAAATATTTTTAACCGTTGTGAAATAACAATGATTTATATTTTTAAATCAATATTTTTTTCGAAGAGACACCGCGTTCACAATAAATAATTCCTCATTGTAGCAGGCGTCACTCCCGTGTAGGGTTACCATCCGTCCGGATTTTTCCGGACATGTCCGGACTTCTAGACTTGGCCGGACTTTGTCCGGCTCTTTAATTTGTCCAGATTTTTTGGCTTAGATGGAATACGAGTAATAAAACTTATTTAAGTAATTCTAAATAAGTCTCAATTATTTGTTAACTTTTCATTCATTTAAAAACAAAATATAAATTTTCTTTAACAATCGACTTAACGAGATTAAACAATAATTGGATTTTGTGACCAGAATGTCCGGACGTTTATTGAAATGTCAGGCTTTTTGTCAGGACTTTTCAAATTTCTAAATGGTAACCCTGTCCCGTGGCGGTGGATCTCATTATTGTACCTATGTACACATCTCACTGTCGATACGATCCGGGATTAGCGCCCATCGCAAGTGAGCCGCCTGTCCAAAATGATTCGTTTTTAGGGTTCCTTACCTCAAAAGGAAAAAAATGGAACCCTAATAGGATAACACGTGAGTCTGTCACGGCAAATTTAGTCCGAATCAGGACCGATTAAGTTGGTTGGTACACTTATGTATTTCTGTGACCTAAACACGGTCGTGTAACGTAAATAAATGAATTTTGAAAATGGGGGTTACTTATGGGGGCAAACAAGAAGAATAAAAAATGGAAGTGTACCGTGTGACATTTCAAATGAAAGGGCAAGTTGCGAGGATTTCAATTCAGTTAAGTTTGTTCTTGAGATAAATTCATCTCAACTACGGAACCCTTCATTGTGCGTGGTCCGACACGCACTTGGCTCTTTTTTTGGAGCCTTATCACTTAGCCTTTGCCTTTGTTTATTTTATATTTTTGAGATACGTACAGAGTAGGCCGCACAACAGTCACTTTGACCTTGAGCTGGTGTAGCGTAGAATTTCGTTTCAATACAATAAGCATAATCAGGCCTCCTCTTTCTATGAGAGGAATTGCGCCCGTGTGGTGAATCCACGCGGGCCCAGTGCATGTTGGTGGATGTCACATGTCTTCAAATTAGTGCTTTAGCCGTGTCGTATAAACGTTTACTTGATATTCTTATAGTGCATTTATTCAATAATCATATAGTAGCTACCATTTCTCGTTTTTACGACATGTGGTGCAGGAATAGCGCTATTAGAGTAATCTATTCCCAAGTTTCATCTTTAAAAAGCTGCTATATGGCTGCTACTCGACATTACTATATTAGAGCGAATTCGCCGAATAAAAGCTGCCTATTTACTGAAAAGTATCTTAATATCTATAATAGCATGCTAAATCGAATAGACGCATGTTAGTGTTTATATTGCAGTTACTGAACTTGAATCGCTATGAATGCTGGTTTAACGCATTCATTGAATTAGGTGTTGTATAACTGATTGTTAATTACTTTACAAATCTCATCCAGCGCACCAGTATTTTATTGAAAAATATTAATAATTTACGTGATGGATTACAATAAATGGAAAAATATTTTATGGAAATCCAAAAAATATTTTAATTAAGGAACACCAAAATTGTCTACATATGGCGGCATTATGTCCTATAAATGAGATTAAATTATACAATTATTCGACTAATAACCGATATATTGTGATGTAATAGCAATATATTTACTTAAATTTGTTTAATGGATCTTGATCTAAAATCTTGATAATATTTAGTTGTTATTACTATTATATTATTAAAAATTAGCGTGGCCCACAAATACAGGTTAAATAACTCCTACGATTTCATCGATAAAGTTACTTTGCATGTTCATTTACATATAGATATGCAAAATTTTATAGACAGTAGGTACATTGTTATAACATTCTACTAGGTAAATTCAATATTTCCATATTTGTTCTAATAAGTCACACCAAAAGTTCCGTTTCATAAAATAATGGAAAAATTGTGACGAAATAACTGATACAGAGCGAAATTGTGGAATAATAGCAAATTATTTGCTTTTCACTGACAAAAATGACGATTTATAGCTTATCGGCAACATTTAATCCATAATTTTGTTGATTAATAGTAACGAAGCAGCTTTAACTCCATCAATGGTCATGGAAAGGCAACAATATTGCTATTGCTACTCTAAATTTGGTCCAGTTTTGCTTTTACTCGATAATTATTTCACAATTATGTTCCTTATTCAACAGTAACACGACTTTCATAGCACTACTAGCTGAATAATTTGTGCTCAAATCGTGTTGAGTAAACGTTTACTCCCTTTTTTATGACTTATTACATCTACAATTTTGAACTACGAGCTGAAACAGAAATGTGTTTTTGCTAGTTGGGATGGCAGTATGGAATTAGTAAGTACCAATACCATCATGGCAGCATAACTCGTCAAAATGTAGGGAACAGCTGATTTTTTTCGCGATTTCTGGTTTGGTCCCATAGTAAAAGTTGTTCATAATTTGAGTAAAGTCACGTGTTAAAGTTTGCTCACTGGATAAAAAGTTACCCTGTATTTATTTCTCGAATTGAAGGATGAGTTTATAGTCAGAAAGTATTTTTTTTACGGTCCGCTATCAATGCAATTACAAATTTACTTTTTTTTTTGTTAACCTATTTTGTCCCACTGGGCAAAGGTCTCCCTCATAATTTTCCAGTCTTTCTTATGTTGTACCTTCTCCGGCCAGTCGGTAAAAACAAGTCCAAATCGTCACGCCAGCGCCTTTTAGGCCTGCCCCGGTGGCGACGCCCGTCATCAGGCGTCATCAGGCACCCACTGTGTGGCGATCCTGGCCCAAATTGACTTAATGAAAAATAATGTTTTTGGTTGGTAGGTAGGTATGTATATCCGAATGCTTGATTATTTTTGGTGAAGAATAATAACAATAACGTCGTTTAGAAGTCATTAGCATAATTCGTTTTGTCAATATAAAATTTTCTCTATACCTACCGTAAAGAAGCATCCAGACATAATCCTATCCTTCAAAACAATTCGGTGAAATATACGGAATTATCATACAAAACATATTAAGGGCAAATAATGCCGCTATCTAACACCAAAAGGGAATACAGTCTTAGAGCAGTCATATATCATGTTTACCGAACAGTCGGCGTTCTGTGAGATGTATGCACACGCCGATATATGGAACCATGAATATCGCTGCCTCCGCATTATCCATTGACAAATGTCCCAGTAGAACTGAAATTTATGCAAAGAACCCATCGATGGCTAGGAAAATGTTTATTTCCACCGCTTTTATCAAACACTCGGACATAACAAATAGCTTTCTCATGTGTTTGTGTGTTTACAGGCTTTGTCTTTTAAAAGTGTTATGTTTTGACGATGTGCCTAATACACGTACTGCGGCTGACATATTGTTAAGAAAGTGTTTCCCCCTTATTTATGTTGAGTTTCCTTGTTTTTGTTAGTAAAAGCTGTGAGTGAATTGATAACGCGGTATTTTATATTTTTGTTAGCTGAGGGGTGAGAGAAATATGTTTCGTTTTATGAGTTAATGGCGTCTCGTGTAGGAGTCAATTTAATGATTGAGGTTATTTAGGTCCTTATTCGCAACGGGTTTCTTGACGAGGGGTTAGTCGAACAGACAATGGACTTTGAAAAAGAATTAATTTTCACAAATTATATCCTGTTCCTTGAATGTCGTGATGGCCATTGGCCAAGTGGCTTAGGATTCGTCTCTCAAGCTCGACGTTGTGGGTTGTTTATATCCTGTTGTGGTAATCTGACCGACAAAATACTTTGGAGGTAGACAAATAAATGAGAGAGAGTGAGAATGAGTGAGAGTGAGAATGAGTGAAAGTGAGAATGAGTGAGAGTGAGAATGAGTGTGAATGAATATGAGTGAGAATGAGTGAGAGTGAGAATGAGTGAGTATGAGTGAGAATGAGTGAGAATGAGTGAGAGTCTACTTACTGTCGGTAAAAACTCTACCTGGTTCTTGAAGCAACTATAGAACTAAAAGTAAAGAAACGGAACAGTTATATACCTACTACATGGGTCCTTATCCCTTCTAGTTACAATCCGTACTTTAGGTCTTCAATCACGCTACTACATGGGATTATATTCAATTTCGCTTGACGATACCGAATGTAATTAGGAAGCGAGCGAATTTGCTGACAAACTGGACAAGCAAGCTTAGCAGATAGCGAACAGTTCGGATTTGAAGTCGGATATCGATACCTTACATGTGTTTCGGTACCAGGATATCGGGATTTCAATTTGTGGCGAAATATTGGTGACGATTTTGTTGTTGGCGATCTAAGTTGGAAAATTTTATGTTACAAATGTATTTATTTTCAGAATTGTGGAAAGATGGAGGATAGTCTGTAGGTAATCTAGAAATAAATACACAATTGGTTTATAGGTAGAAGTAGATGTTAGTTGCTAATAAGTTATTCTGTTGATGTAAAACTAATTAATTATAATATATGTACTGAGGTATTGTGTTCCAAGATAGAAGTGATAAAGTTTTACCCGACTACGGCAAAGCCAAAAGGAAGGGTTATGTTTTAGTTGGCGTTTTGGTCGTGGTTGGGTTTTAGTTTTTAAACTGAGTGAACAGACACAGTAAGTACAGTAATGGAGTCAGCCGGTCTATTCTATAAAAATCTCAATGTGATAACTTACTTTTCTATAAAAATCTCAATGTGATAACTTACTATTCTATAAAAATCTCAATGTGATAACTTAGGTGAAGTGAGCTTACTAGTTACTAACGGCAATACTGCTTACCACGGCGGCAGATGTCTAGTAAATAATTACGAGGCACGGTTGTGGTCAGCGCTCGCCAACATCTCATTTGTCGCCAACCGAGACGTCTCAGTCTCGATGAGCTACACGAATGCAGTCACAACGATGTGTAAAACTCTGTCTCTAGGTCAAACGAGTGAATGAACATTCTATTCCTTCGGGTCTTTGGATTCGGAGCCACTAAGTGTAGTGAGTGAACGCGCTTAGTGATCTGCTCTGATTTCTACAGAAAGACAGTTCATTCTTAAGGTGTGTTTAAATATTGAGCGGCAAGAGCGCGGCAACACGTGGCGTTTGCAGGATACGTTTCTGCCGCGTTCTAGTTAGACCTAAACCGACGAATGTTTGTGGCAGACAGAAGCGTTTGCGCGCGGCAGCCGTGCATGATTGCCGCTTTATGTTTAGACACACCTTTAGGCGCGGCGCCCATTATCAGTGGGTATCGGTGCGGCTCGGTACAGCTCGGGCGCCTTACGGTGGCTTCGGGCGCCTGAAGGCTGCTTCGGGCGGCTTCGGGCGCCTGAGAGCTGCCTCGGCAGTCGTAAGCATACCTAAGGACGCCTGGTTTTGGGTAGCTTCGGCAAACTAAGAATAGTTTGGGTGGCAGACACGTTGCAGAGCAGTCGTAAGAATCATTTAAAAATCTGTGAAGATATTTGTGCGTGTGTATTTATAATGGTGGATTGGGACTTAGTTCTCATTGTTCATCTTGCTGAAGAAGAAGAGAAACTTGGAGCCTTAATGCAAAAAAGAAGATTTTATAGAATAATTAACTTTTCTTCTGTCATCGTCAAATAAAACGAACCTATACGTGTAATTAATGAGGCTGTTGCCTTTTATTTTCCTCTGGGTGCCAAGCTAATGGAGGCGCGCGCGGTGAACGTTATGACTGTTCTGCGACTTGTCTGGCCACAAAAATGCCACTCGAGCTGCCCGAAACCAGCCTCGGCGTCATTAGATATGCTTACGACTACCGAGCCAGCTCTGAGGCGTCCGAAGCCGCCCCAAGCAGCCCTCAGGCGCCCGAAGCCACCGTAAAGCACCCGAGCTGTACCAAGCCGCACCGAAGTCCACCGATAGTGGGCGCCGCGCCTTAAAAGTGTGCAGAAGGTAAGTATCTGCACACTTTTAACCCGACAACATTTTGTAAGAACCAGCGATTTTTCATAAGAATTATACATTCTGAACGACAATAATCCTAACTTAATAATACCTATTATAAATGCGAAAGTGAGTTTGTTTGTTTGTCACGTTTTCACGCTAAAATGACTGAACAAATTTGGATGAAATTTAGCACATGGGTACACCATGACCTGCAAAAGGACATAGAATACTTTTTATCCCAATATTCCCACGGGATCAATACTTATGCGGGTGTAACCGCGGGCCGCATCTAGTTTTATTATAATCGTGAAAACCATTGAGCGCTTACCTACAAACGGCTTCTACTTAGTAGGCGATAGTTTGACGGGATGAGCAGTTTAAACTTTTAAGTAGCAGTCAGGTTTTTGTTCTCGAGTATAAAAATCCATCTAGCTGTTAGGATGCTTCGGGGCATAAAGAATGATACTAAGGCGATTAACACACTGTCACGCACCACGCAGCGTAGCGAGTGAATGCGTGTTTTAAAGTTGCTTGTGAGTATCTCCGTTTATATAGAAAACACGCACAGTCCAACACACAGAAAATGCATCCATGCGCGTTCATTCAGATCGTTGACACGCAACATGCAGCGTGATGTGGTGCAATGTGATAATCGCCTTACCTTAGCGGTGTAAACCTATTTTTACTTTTTTTTGCTGGCCTAAAACATTTTATTATTAATTTTTCTGTATGTCTATTGCCGCTATAACACCAAATAGATAATAAAAATAAAATAAAATCAAAGCATTATACATTTTATTTCGAAAAAAAGAAATCTTACCCTGGCATGTTCAGAACAGAACGTGGCATTGTCAAGAATTCATCAAGTAAAGTATTAAAAAAAAATCCCTAAAAATGAAGAAATAAGAGTAAATTTCCTACCCAAAAAAAAAAAAAGAAAAAGGAGTCTGTAAAAGTTGTGAATATTAGACCATTTTTGGACGAGTGAGGAATTTGAAACTTGTGTATATCATAAACCATATTTATTGTATATAATCAACTAATATAAAAAAATAAGGATTTTTTTTTTAAATATGGTCGATTTTCTGCAACTGCAAAAAATTACATTGTAATTCACAGTATTATTATGAAATACAAATCTTTGCGGTTTTTATGAAAAATATTCTTCGTTTAGTATTTTAGGAAACAAAAAAAAAACAAAAAATGACGGAAATAGGATTAAGCAATACTATCTTGAATTCATGCAAGCCCAGTACTTTTTTGCATTTTTTATTTTTTTTTACTTGCTGTATGAAAGTAAATTCTAAAAACGACGATAACTTTCTTTTGGAACATCCGATTTAAATTAAATAAGCCTATTCTGCTCCAAATTAATCTGTCTACATATAAAAATAAGATAATAAAGAGAGAATATAAGAGAGCAGTGGTGGCTCAGTGGTAACGGCCGCGACTTACGAGTTGTAGGTCGTAGGTTCGAACCCAGACAGGCGATTTACTTTGTGTAAATTATTTCATCACCACTGCTCTCAAAACGGTGAAGGAAAACATCGTGAGGAAACCGGTATGTCCTAGAACCGATAATTCGAAGACATGTAATAATAATAATAAATAAACCGTTACCTAACTGGAAATCACCAGGGCCGGACGGGCTGCACAATTTTTGGATAAAATGGTTACAAAGGTCGCACGCCCGTTTGGCATCCCAGTTCCAGTCAGCTTTAGAGTCAGGGTCGCTGCCCCAGTTCTTAACGACAGGAATAACCCACCTGCTCCATAAATCAGGTAGTACTGCGGAACCCAAAAATTATAGACCCATCACTTGTCTACCGACGGTCTATAAAGTTTTTACATCCATTTTGAGAGCTAAAATTAACAAACATATAGACACCAACTCCATCATGTCTGCCTCTCAAAATGGATGTAGGAACGGGTCCCGCGGTACTAAGGAGCTACTCCTCATCGATATGGCCATTAGCCAGCAGGTTCGGCGTTCCCGAAGGGATCTGTCAACATGTTGGATAGATTATAAGAAGGCCTACGACTCGGTGCCACATACATGGCTCATGAGGGTGCTGGAGTTGTATAAAGTAGATGCAACTCTACGCACCTTCCTGATGTCATGTATGGGGCAATGGAGGACGGTGCTTCGCTATCCAGGATGTCGACATATCCTGAGGAATAGCGAACCGATAAGGATCGAGCGAGGTATATTCCAGGGTGACAGTTTGAGTCCACTTTGGTTCTGCCTAGCCTTGAATCCTCTAAGCACACTGCTGGAGGATTCAGGGCTGGGTTATCGATTGAGAAGAGGTGGTCAGGTTATATCTCACCTCCTTTACATGGATGACTTGAAACTCTTTGCCCCCAACAATTTTCAACTGCTGGAGCTACTGAAGGTAACCGAAACTTTCAGTAGTGCCATCAGGATGGAATTTGGTGTGGACAAATGTGCGGTCATGCATGTAAAACGAGGGGAGATTGTGGAATCCGTGGGAACCCACCTCTCGGATTCCATACACCTAAGATCCCTCTCCTCAATCGAAACCTACAAGTATTTGGGTATGTCGGAAGCGTTAGGTATCAACGCTGCTGACATGAAGCAATCGCTGAAGGAGCGCTTCTTTAACCGCCTGAATAAAGTATTAAATAGTCTTTTATCAGGCGGAAACAAGGTGCGCGCCTTCAACGGTTGGGTCATGCCAGTTTTGATGTACTCTTTCGGCATACTCAAATGGACTCAGACGGAACTTGACGCCCTGGATAGGAGGGTCCGCACACTGCTGACCGCAAATCGGATGCATCACCCACGTTCATCGGTGATGAGACTGTATATCCCGCGGAAGTGCGGAGGTCGAGGTTTCTTAAATGCTAAGACTCTGCACAACCGTGAGGTATGCAGTCTCAGGGAATACTTCCTAGAAACCGACGTGGGGATGCACCGAGATGTAGTCTCAGTGGACAAGGGCCTCACCCCGCTATCCTTGGCTAACGAGAACTGGCGCAAACCTATAGTATTAGATACTAATGACCGCAGGGAGGTATGGCAGAGCAAAGAGCTTCACGGGCGCTTTTACCGGGCCTTACATGGGCCCGATGTAGACCTGTTAGCGTCCGTATCCTGGTTGCGATTCGGTGACCTCTTTGGGGAAACCGAAGGTTTTGTCTTTGCGATTATGGACGAAGTTATGATGACGAACAACTACCGGAAATATATTGTTCATTTTTATATTATTCATTTTATAAGAATATTTAAAAATGTAAATTATATGTTTGTAAATGAAATAAAGGAAATAATAAATTTCCTTTTATTCAAAAAGCCAAATACAATTTTTTCCATCTCAAACAAAACATACAAACGCACTATATTAATACATCGCTAAGCATTGTTTGAGGCAGAGTGAACGTGAATCGTGAGTGTACGTGAAGAGTGAATGTGACATCTACCAACCCGCACTGGGCCCGCGTGGTGGATTACGGCCCACTCCCTCTCACAGAGAGGAGGCCTGTGTCCCAGCAGTGGGACATTATAGGCTGATGATGATGACATATAAAAATAACATAAAAATCCGTTCAATAGTTCCGAAGATGTGCGCAAACAAATAAACAGACACAAAATAAATCTATAAAAATCGCTGGTTTATGTTCTATTACTCTTCTTTAGTTACCCTCTTTTTATTTTTATTACTTTTTTTTTTTTTTACTGTTTTGTATAGATATTCACGTGTCGTTTGTTGCTTACGTAATTAGCGGGGTCGAATCTAAAGACCGATTGCAATCGATTCGCTGGCTCCGATACCAAATGCGTAACTAAAGTTTACCATCGAATGTTCCGTAAGTTTTCACGTAAACCATTTTCATTTGGATCAAATTACCCGTTCCGCGACTATTCTAATCACATTTTTACTTCAGTGTTATATATTTTATTGATGTGATACTTTTTAAATAATACTAAATTAATATAGGTACGTCTAAAAATGATGAAGACGCATTTTTATTTCACTACAATATGTAGATACACATAAAAAACATAACCCTGTCATTGCTGGCACGCAATCGGGTAAAAGTCAAGAAGATAGATACGAACCTAATTTTAAGACATGTAAAACTTGATTAATAAAATTCAAATTCAAATTCAAAAGTCATTTATTCAAACTAGGCTGAGAATCAGCACTTTTTGAACGTCAAAATTACATAAGACAGTCCCCCAAAAACGCCCACCCTTCACCACTTCCTAGTGCCTTTAGCTGGGAAGAAGAAGTGGCGCAACAAACTCCCCAGCAGCACAGCTGTCTGTTCAAGTTAGAGAATGATTCTATACAATAGTATACAAAATAACCTACATTATGCAACACAAAACATAATTCAAATGATTAATTATAGGCCATATGTCTAGCACACGCCAATATACCAACCAAAAACATCGAGGACTATACTCAAGCATTATTTAAAAAAATAAAAAGAAAATAAAACTAAACGTAAACAGAACTAAATATCTAAATAAAAGCCTCCAGACATAAAGGGCGTGCCCGCTTACATAAAGCTGTAATTGGCGGTTATAAATGATAAACTAGGACCATCGAGATAAAAAAATGAACAGTTAATTACTAGTAACAATAACAAAACCATGATCAGCAAGACGACCAGTCACCACAAGCAGCACCCGTTCACGAGCATAACGCAAAGATCAGCCATTACCCCCCTCGCCATATTTGAGGGAAGGAGGCAACCCGACCCCTGACGCTACCGCAAGCAGTGACATCTAAGGGAGCATGACGAACTTGCTGCCGGTTGCTCAGGCAAAAAATAATATGATCAATTGTCGAGGTCGCTAGCTAACCACAAATTGCAATACAACTCATAACAAAAACATTGTAATGAGTAGATTATGTCAACAATAAAATAAAAAATAAAAAATTGACTCGTAAAAAAATAAATAAAAATTGAATCATAAATTCAAATAAAATAAACAATTATTAAACTCATATAAACTGTCAGTAGGTAAGCTAATTCTGGAGAAAGAACATAAACATTGTCTTGAGTTAATCACAGCGACCAACTATTCTTATCATTTAAGTAGTCGTTGATACAATAGTATGCCTTTGAACAGAGGTTGGATTTTACTTTAGTTTTAAACGCATTAAAAGGCAAATCTAGCAAAGAAGAGGGTAGCTTGTTATAAAAGGTTATACCAAGCCCAACAAATGAGTTATGAACCTTATGAAGCCGGTGAAAGGGAGCTCGTAGTTTGTCCTTATTTCGAGTGTTAACATTGTGAATATCACTGTTTTTAGTGTATAAGTGTATATTTTGCCTAATATATAAGATGTTGGCGAAAATGAATTGTGATGCCACCGTGAGAATACCAACATCTTTAAAAAAATCTCGTAGAGAAACTCTGGCACCTAGCTGGTAAATTGCTCGAACTGCTCGTTTTTGAAGAACAAATATATTTTGAATGTCAGCGGCTTTACCCCACAGCAGAATACCATAGGACATAACGCTATGAAAATAACTAAAATAGACTAACCGAGCTGTATCAACGTCAGTGTATTGTCTTACTTTCCTGACAGCATAGGCGGCCGAACTGAGCCTTCCCGCTAGGCTTGATATATGTGGGCCCCACTGAAGTGTGGCATCTACTGTTAAAAACATCATAGACCAAATTGTTATGTGTAAGATGAATTGTAAATAATTCAAGGTTACTTCAAGATAATTTCCGTCGGTTTCAATTTCAATGTACAGACGCCAGCACATCAAGCTACCCGAAACTGTCAAATTTTCCCAATCAACTTTGAACCTTATTCTTCTGCTATAAAGTTGAAAATCTATTAAATAAATTTGACATTTTGTAGTAGCTTGAAGTGCTGGCGTCTGTACCTAACAAAACTCAGTTACAAATTCGTTAAGGATAAATTCTTGTTGATACAAACTGGTTGAAACCGAAGCCTGCATTTTAAACAGTTGTGGTCGCTCTGTTGATCGCAAAGCTTGGACGGGATTAAGATTCCCCTTCGTAAATGTTTGATAGCTATAGTTATGTAAGCGATCGGAACATTTGAATTTTCTTGAGTTTTGCATTGAATCTGCGAAGGTTTTTTTGGTCATGTATTTCATTTAATTCTACTGTTTTGTTTTTAACCACAACGGTGAAGCTCTTGGCCTGCATCTCACCTCATGGTAAGTGATGATCAGGCCGAAGGTATAAGCGACCTTCAACCAGAATCCTCAACCACAGAGGAACTGGGTGTCTTACCTCTAACTGCCGAAAAACAACCATGCTGTTGACATCGTCGTTATGGTGACAGACTTAGATAAGATGGTGGTGGACTTAGAACAAGTCCTACCACCAAGCAAACCGAGCAGAATTTTTTTGACCTCCAAGTCTGAGACTTCTTTCTTTCTTTCTTTCCTTTTGGTGCTGGCGGCTCCAAGGCGCCGATAATTTAGGTAATTTATTTTTGCGGTAAAAATAAAGGTAACAAAAAAAAAAACATACATAGTATCTGTTTTACTCGTATATTTAGTTCAGTTATTATGCCAAGTTTCAAGATCAAATTTTAAGTTTTTTTTTAATTCCAGCGTTTTATTGTTCGGTTTGGAGGTAACTTTGGAATTCTTTACCATCAAGAAAAAATTATGGAACCGTATTTGAATTAATCCTCAATTTTATTTATTTTAAAATTAATGCTGCAGTATTTTCGATATAAGTAACGGAGGATCATGCTAAGCAATTTGAGGTATTATTTACTTTTAATATAAAAATTTCATAATAATGATGTTGAAGAAATCTCGATGTTTTGTCAAGTCGTAAAAAAACTGCGAAGCAGGGGTGGGTCGCCAGTGTCTATATTAAACTGGATAACATTATTAAAACAAGACCCGAATAAAATAATATCCACCACAATAAATATCCAAACAGGTTTTAGAGATACTTCAAATAGCTTTGTAATATTAGTAACGAGTAGGTACGTTTGAAAGTTTTAATAAAATATTCGCATCAATTTCGGTTAGGATTTTACGTTCCCGACTTGATTAAATTCGCAACCGCAGCGCAAAGCATTCATGTATTTTGATTTAACAAAGGCTCGTTTTAATGTCGACCTACGCGCGCTTTACGTGCGTGGCGTTTGTGAGGGCTAGGAGGTACCTATTATGTGATAGACATATCAATGGTTATAGATGAGAAATAATTAAAAAGGTACATACTAGCTGTTTGACCAGCCCATACAAAAGATTTCTCGTAAATAAAAAGACCTTACTCATTTCTACGGCCGCTACGCGTATCATCCGTTTATGGACCTATTGTATTCTTGAAGGTGCATTTTCTTGGATCAGTCGCGTTACAGCTGTTCTACCTAAGTACACTCAATGTTAGAAGTCCCTGTGATGAGAAAAGAATCACACAGATCAAATTCTCAAGCATGGTACTAGGCGACCAGACTTATCAGGAGATACTTTTTGTCGCCAACACACAAACACGCATTATTATTGACAATATCGGCAAAATTATTGCGAGTAGGTATAGTTGCGGCTTTAGTCAGATTGTTCGCCAATCACTGCCCGCGGTGAAATAAAATGTGGAAACAGGACGCTGCGCACGCTGCTTGTTGCATTGTGACGAGCATAAATTACTTGGCAACCATATTCCAAGTAAAGTAGTAATCGAATAACGAACCCGTGTATGCTTAGTACCGAGTAGTTCCGGTGACCATCTGTGGTCTTTATCATCAGTTCTACTTCACCAAATGGTGCTTTACAAGAGCAACTTCACAAGTTACTGTAACAAATACCCAAATTGCTATAGGTGTGCTTATAATATTTGAAGAGTTCTAATGTTTGTATGTTACATAATTAGTTTATTTAGGTCGCCCTAAGTGGTTTTAATTCAGCTTGCAAGATTCGCATCTTGCAAGCTGAATTAAAACCACTTTCTCTTATCCTACGGAGTGGACATTTTACATGTTAGTTTAGTTCCAAAGACAATCCATTTTTATGATAAGCATGTGTAGCGGTTACACCGCCACATACGAAATACGCATCATAGACATGACGTCACACAAATCCTGCATCGCGCAATTAGAGTTTACCGAGCAATCGACATACATACAATTTTACGACTTCAAACCAATGGGCAGTTGCCCGCCAGACACAACACCCGTCTGGTCGGAGGATCCTCCCTTTTCTATGGTGGATGAGTGAACTTTACACCCTGTTCCTCATACCCCTAAACATGACTTTATTGGCCACCCGGGATTGGGTCCAGACAAGGAAACTCCTCAACGGTCGACTGTACAGACACGAAATTTAATATACCTACTCTATAGTTATGATGATCGCAGCCTGGCTGCTGCACCCAGGATTGGCTTCAAACGAGGTAACTCCTCAACTGTCAACAGTAAAAACACGAAATTTTATATATGGAAATATATTGATACGTGCTATTATGCTAGATGTTGTTCAGGGTTTGATGATGGAACCGGAAGATGGCCATAGGAACATCTAAAAACAACGAGACAGTACCATCGAGTTTCACCTCGTTGGTTTTGTTTTGACAAGTACTATATATAGCCCGAAGTAGTATCCAGGGTCTGATGATAGAGCCAAAAGGTGATCATAGGAACTCCTCAACCAAACATAATAGAATCATTGTATTTGCGGTCGTTGGTTGTGTCTTGCCAAGTACTATAATAGCCCAAGGTGTAGTCCAGGGCCTCATGATAGATCCGGAAGGTCACCATAAGAACTCCTCAACTAGGCAAGATAGCCCCGTTGTGTTTCGGCCGTTTAGATTTTGTTTGACAAGTAGCCCATAGATGTTGTCTAGGATCTAATAATGGAGCCAGATGGTGACTATAGCTACACACACACACACCCCAGCACACACAAATACACACCACAGCGCAAGCACAATGTTAATCATTGCTATTTTATGTTGTGTTCAGATTCGCAAGAATGTTTTATTTATTTTATTTTCACTCATCTTTTGTTTGGAAGATGTGTAATAATTATCAAACATTCTTAATCTTCACTATAACTTTGAAAATTCGCACTCCAGAGCCACATGATACAAGCGACGCTTAGTTTGTGGCTCACCGAATATGTCACATTGTATTGTTACTTTTTGATGAAATAACTATTTTTTAAAATTATATGTTTTCATATCTCGAGACCATGGGGTCCCGGTCCTTTGGAAGGCGTGCGAGAGGCAGAAGTCAACTCGCAGAGGCTCCTTAGATAATTTTAAATAGAATGAGGCACCAACTGATGATTATCCCTGTATGCACTATGCAAGTACACCCAAGGACAAGCCTCGGTTGGTGCAGGACTATTGCAGAAAATGGAAATAAAACATATTGGGCTATGGGTTTGGGTGGCTATAGTGGATTCGTTTCCTTGAACTATGGAAGAGCTACGTCCCCTGCCTGATCAATGATTTATTGTACACGGATAAAATGGCAATGGGCGACTTGCACACTCGATAATGGGCCCCCGGAAACTGTTGCTAGCACATAGTGATACAGCAACAAGAGGGCAGCATGTCCGGAGGTGCTTGAGGAACGGAGAGGTATTTCACGGCTATCAGAACAATCCCAGAGCCCGGAAGATGGTCAAGATCCCTACCAGCACTTACTGGCTTACTTCCTTCTTCCGAGCACGTTTGCTCTTGCGAATCTCCACTCAAACTGGCCAATAAACGCAAGAATGAGGTAGGAGCTCTGTTTCTCGCCAGTGTTCATTTCAGTCGGTCAATAAAAGCAAGCCAGAGATGAGGAACAAGACTTCTCCCGGGAGGTAGGGTCCGTGGGGTCGTGACTGCCTAATAGCTTACCATATGCTGCCCTGCGGGTTTCTGTATCTCTCTTGGTCTGACTCCTCATCTTAGACCTGTATAGGCATAATAAAGTCAGACCAGTTCAGAGCGCGCAAGCCTCACCACGACGACAACGTAGAGATACGGCGGTAGGGTTATTATTAAAATGATTATTTAATAGCGCATAAAAAAACACGTATAAAACTGTTTTCAAGATTTTTTAGGGTTCCGTACATCAAAGGGAAAAACCGAACCCTTATAGGATCAGTCGAGTTTCTGTTTGTCTGTCTGGCTGGCTGGTTGGTTGACTGTCTGTCTGTCCGTCTGTCAAAGCCAATTTGCTCCGAATCTAATAGACCGATTAAGTTGAATTTTGGCACACATAATGTATATCTATGACCCAAACACGGATGTATAACGTAAATAAATGAATTTTGAATAAGGGGGATTACTTTTGGGGATCAAACAAGAACTTAAAAAAAAAAAACGTGCGGCACTCGGGGGCTGCCGCGGTAAATCTATTGCATAGCATTTGTAACCTCCATACTTCCTATTTGTCAACGCTACACTTGGGATGATGACGGATGATGACATAAAACAAAAATTACGTTCCCACGACAACGTGATGTTGTCATGGGAACGTAATTTTGTTTTATGTCACTATCCGTCATTACATGGTAGGCGGAGTGGGGGGTGTGAGGTTTTATTTTCGTTACGGAATTTCTTGATTCGGTCGCCGCGCTCAAAACCCGCGATAAAAGCTATGCAATAGCTTAAAAAGTTTTGCAAACTGTACCGTGTGACATATCACATGAAAGGGCTTGTTGCTAGGGTCTTATTTTTTATTTTTTTTGTAATTATAAAATAAAACCATTTAAAGATAATATTGATGAAAATTTACCATTACCCCTCTTATAACTAGTGGTTTTTTATATTGCTCGTCAGTGTATTTGAAACGATTTTCAGAGCGATCTTTGTATAAACCTTAATTAAAAAATTCTCTATTCATGCCGTAAAATTACCTAGGTTGATAATCACCTGTCCTAGGCAGTTATGAAGCTACATATTTAATCTGATGTCTAAGTAACGGGAGCCACAAAGGCTGGAGTCTAGACTTTGTTAGGATACATAGGCGCTACGACGAAGTGAATAAATAATGTATGTAGACTGTGGGTTTCACATTATAGTCCTAGTTTGGGAGTTGCCGATGTACAGAGCACATCATTAGGGTTGGACCTAAAAATTCAAGAACTACATATATGGCATGTCCTTGACCAGTCAGACAGTCTTAACAACGCTGACAGAACTGATAAATTATATTTATTTTGTAAATTGGTTAAAAATAACTCTTTATACTTATTTTTTTTAATTAAAACTACCTAGATGAGGACGGACTAGATTACTCTTGTTTGGTGTCGCTTTCTTGCTTAGAATAAGAATGCTTTAAAATCTAGAGTTAAAAAAAAAAAAACGTATTCGCATGATAAAATGCAAAACAAATAATACTTACCTATTTATTCAATATTGTACGTCGAACAAATCACCAATAAATTACATTCGTGAGCTCTCGAACTATCAGGGATAACGCTCAAGCGAGTCTTCACAATTCGCTCGTTAATAATCGCGCCGCGGCGCATCACACCGCACCATACCGCACCGTACCGCACCGTACCGCAACGCGTCACACGTCAATTACTCGCGGGAAAAACTATAGCGCGTTTCATTATAAGCTCAAATTATAACTTTTTATGAAAAAGGTTGAATATAAAGGTGGGTCGAATTTAATGTTTATGCCGTTGATATTTTAATTCGAGAAGAAAATTAACTGAACTTAGAACTATTTCTTAGTAATAATTCTAGGTCTTGTTTTAAAGACGTAATCATAGGCTTCTACGGTGTCCCTTAATTTGCTATTATAATTGGCATTTATAAATTGAAGACCAAGTCGACGTCTTAAATAAATTTGAATAGTAAATAGTTTGGCGATTTATGCTTTATTAGCTTCCGCCCGTGACTTCGCCCGCGTGATATCTTTATAAATTATAGCCTATGTTACACAATGATAATATAGCATTCTACTAGTGAAGATATTTTTTAAGATCGGTACAGTAGAGTTTGAGCTTAGTCATTACAAACAAAAATACAAACATACAAAAATACAAATCCTTTCTCTTTATAATATTAATTAATGTATTAGTGTAAGATATCCTTAACTCCTTATCTTGAATTTCTGAAAAAATATTTTATTTTGACTTAGATTTTATGCATTATCCAAACTATATATGTATATAGTGACGACCCAGATATGATTGCAAATATGTTTGCAAAACAGTTTAACCCTACATCCCAGTCGCGCATAACGCCGGGGAGCGGGGCGAATGTGGCGCGCGGGGCCCATGGTGACCCGGCGACGGCGACGCCTTCGCCGCGGTCGCGTGAAACACGTGACCACGATACCAGCGCATTGCACGTCACTGCGGACGAGCTGTATCGTTGTGTGAAAGGTATGAAACGCGGCAAGTCGCCGGGCCACGATGGGTTCAGTGTCGAGCACCTAATGTACGCTCCTGAGTTGGTATTTATCAGAATTTCTCAATTGTTTAATGCATGTATTGACCATGGTTATTTACCTGATAATTTCATGAGGACCATGGTCGTACCAATTGTAAAGAATAGAACTGGCGATGTGTCCAACATATCTAATTACCGACCTATTTCATTAGCGACCATTTTCTCCAAAGTTTTTGAACGCTTAATTATTACTCATTTAAGTGAAAAGAATTTCCCAATAAATAACGCACAATTTGGTTTCCGGAAGGGCCTGTCTACTGATTTAGCTGTCTTTGCCTTGAAGAACACAGTATATAAATATGTACAAAGAAACACTAGTGTGTATGCGTGTTTCTTAGATCTAAGCCGCGCGTTTGATAGTATCAATTATGGATTATTATGGGATAAGTTGAGAAATTCTAAAGTGCCATCAAAGATTGTAGACATTTTGGAATACTGGTATGCAAATCAATGCAATCAAGTGAAATGGAATAATGCCCTGTCGGAAACATATAGGTTGACGTGCGGCGTGAGACAGGGTGGACTCACTTCGCCGATTTTATTTAACATGTACACTAACGAGTTGATTGAGGAACTGAGCAGTACTCGAGTCGGTTGTCGTATTGGTGATGTAGGTTTAAACAATCTTAGTTATGCAGATGACATGGTGCTGCTCAGTCCCTCAGCCAACGGTTTAAGGAGACTTGTTGCGATCTGCGAGAAATATGCAACTGAACATTATCTCACCTATAATGTTCAGAAATCGGAGGTTATGATATTTAAATATAGTAAAGGCCCTGATCATATCTTACCGATCAATTTGTGTGGATCTGCCTTAAATATTGTTACTAAGTTTAAATATCTTGGTCACATAATTAGGGATGATTTAGCAGACGATGCTGATCTGGAACGGCAGAGGCGCAGTATCGCATGTCGAAGCAACATGTTGGCTAGACGCTTTTTTCACTGCTCCAACCAAGTTAAAATAACTCTGTTCAAGGCTTATTGTCAGTCGTTCTACACCAGTCAGCTCTGGTACAGGTACACGAAGAGTGCTCATAACACTCTTCGTGTACAATATAATAACGCCTTTAGAGCTATATTAAAGCTGCCCTGGCGGTGTAGTGCGACTGGTATGTTCGCTGAGAACAGAGTTACTGATTTTTACGGGCTCTTGAGGAGACTCAAGGCATCTTTCCTGTCTCGATTATGTGCATGTACTAATCAAATTGTATCTGTATTATTTCACTGTGTGTACCTGCTAAGACGCTTATAATTATGCTGAAATGTAGAACTTAATTTTAATTTCAATTTAATGTAATTTATTGTAATATAATTTATTGTAATTTAATTTTTAATGTTGCTATGGGTTAATACCTGAAATAAAATGAAATAATAATAATAATATATCCTAATCCTAACTAATATTGTTAATTGATTCAGGCGTGACCTTGCGGAATCCATTATAAAAAAATGCAATAGACGTGGACATATTTAGTTACCTGTTCCGCTTAGCTATTTCTAAAGAGCCATAAAACTCCTGAAAGAAATCGACACGTGTTTGACCTCTCAACGAGGCATCCTCAGGATGATGATGGACTTGTCGCGAACCCGTATACGGCGTGTTGCCACACCGAGCGCTGAACGCAGACCAAATCTGTTCTTCAGTAGTTTTTATGGCTCTTTAGAAATAGCTAAGCGGAACAGGTTACTAAATATACGCTTTCACGCTAAAACGGCTGAACAAATTTGGATGAAATTTGGCACATGGGTCGACCATGACCTGGATTAGGACATTTTTGCTGTTGCCATTTATAATTTATTATTGTTTGCTGAATTGACGTTAAATTAATGATATTGTGTTTAAATTAAATATTACCATTCATAATGTTTGCCCGCCATAGTATGTGGCAAATCAGTCTGAAGCTTTTTTTAAAATGTGATCCTGCATACACTTTGATCTTGTATGTATAGTTACATAATTATGTTTGATCAAGTAAATATATCTTTATCTTATCTTTATCCAACTCAAATATTATACCTATAAACATTGTCGTTACAATAAGGTTGCTGTTTGGTTGCCGCTGTTAGACGTAAAATAACTGTGATAGGACTATACCTATTTGCTTCAGTATACACCTGTTATCTGCCTATCCAATTCAGCCATATCAACTTCAAGCATTTCACAAGCTAAGACACTTGAGCCCCTTGTAACTCAAGTTGACCCCCCAAGGGCCCTAAGTCTGCAAGAACTGCCAGCCATCTTTAAACAATTTAGCTAAGTGACTCAGACCAGCCTTTTAACACGCATCATCTTAGCTGTATACTTAGTCAATTCAAACAAAATTGTTTAGGGAAAACACTGAATAGAGATTGTTCAGAAGGCCCACATATTACATTTCATTGTAAGGTTGAATATTAATTACGAACAACGAATTATTTCTACTATTTTTACCCCTATTTACTCACGGCGAAACAGAGATGGTATACTTACCCGTTCTGGGGTAAGAGGTCATGTTTGTTAATAATCATTTTTCTTAAAAACTACTGGTCTATTTTTGATACGAATTAAAGGAAGCTGGTTTTTCACGAAAAGGACCTTACAGGTATAGGCAGCTAATAATAATAATAATACGTTGGATGATGAGTCATCCAACGACTATTGCTGACCATTAGGCCCTGGGTTCGATTCCCGGGTCGAACAAAGTGTTATTAGGTTTTTCCATCTGGAATTTCTCAGTAGCAGCCCGGAGTTTGAATTTGTGCCCAGTTGATGGCAATAGGCTCGCCCCCTATTACATGGGACTCAAACATAACTGAAGAAATGTGAGTGTAGTGTACACCAAAGTGTACACATAACATCACGCCTTTGTTTCCCCGAAGGGTTGGGCAGAGGTGTGATGTTATGTTATATCATCATCTTCCTAACTTTTTCCCAACTATGTTGGGATCGGCTTTTAGACTAACTGTATGCAGCTCAATATATGTATTTTACATGGAGTGACCGCGTATCTCAGTTACTGGGTAATTACGATACCCCTCAAATGGTCAAAGAAGGACTTCTGCAATGTCTTACTTCAGATCAAGTAAAAGGCTGGTAAATATGAAGGTATGAGCTAAGCTCGCGGCCCGACGTAGCGTCACGTCGTGTTCACACGGCGCTGTGGAGCCTGACGTGATGACGCCACACAGTTAGCGGCTGAAGAACTTGAACTGATGTTCCTAGGAAAATGTAGAGGAAAAATACTGGCATAGCAACAATGAAGACAGAATAGAAGGGAGAAGAGCAAAACTTATGCTAGGAATTTCTCGTTTCATCGTTGTGTTTATAAATAGAAACTGCCAGATCTGTAGATAACAGCATTGTTTGTGTTTCAAGCAAGTCAATTGCTGCTTATCGGAGCGTATTCACTTCTTAACAAGCGATGTACACGTTTTCTCGTGTTTTGTCTGATGATATGAATTAAACCAATAGTTGAAGGTTAAGGTCTAAAAGGAAATAATTATTATTCAATGAAATACATCAAGCAACAATATAACTGTTAAGAGGGTTTATCCTAAAAGTTGGCAACGTCGTAAATAGCTGTCAAATATTTACCTGTTTTGATTAATTTTGCAATATTACTGTATGGAATTAAAAAATGTGTCTAACTAGGGAACTAAAATATTGATTATGAAATGCAATAATTAATATCGTTATACTGAATATTTAGTTTTTGATGTAAAAAAAGTATTTGGAAACTTTCCAAATGCCTTTTTATTACACCTAAAATTGTTACAAATCAAATCAAATTCACTAGTTAGCCACATTTCTTATTTATATACAGTAATATTGCCAAATTAATCAAAACAGCGAAATATTTGACATCTATTTGCGACGTTGCCTACTTTCATAATAAACGCTTCTAACTGCAACGCAGTGTTTAAGTCAAGCAGGACAAAACCGCCGGTAAATAACCCCCCAAAGCTATAGGTATGTGAATCTGTTGTTAGGGATTGCCCTAAAAGCGGGTTTACCTACAGCACTACTTTAACGCCACAAACCATTAGAGAAGCCCGCACTAATCGGTCCAGCCGTTTCGGAGATAAATGGCCCAACCGATAGACATTACTTACATTTCCAACGCCCTATTACTTCTACCTTGGATAAAAGTTTTGGTCTATGTAAAATTAGTATCTATCAATCTGGAGAATTATTTTGATTTGACCTGAAAACGGGTCCCTATGCAAAAAGCCGCCTGTATGACTGATAAGGCATAATTTATTTTAAGCCTATTTCCTCAAATTCGTTGGATGCGAGAAGCACAGAATCGGTCGATGTGGCGACTCTTGGGGGAGTCCTGAGTCCAGTAGTGGACTGGACGTCTTTTGGCTGAAATGATGATGATATCCTCAATAGTATTAGATAAACCCTATATTAGAAATGTTCTATTTCCGCTGTTCTAATGGTGCTACTGTTAATCTGGTGTCGTACTTAAGCGGCGCTCAAGGAGATTAATATCGCAAAGGATTGGAGGTAAGTGTGAGCTGGCGGTGACGTCACGGTTACTCACGCCTGGCACTTTAGCGGCGCGGCAGGTGTGGCCTAATTGTTGTGGGTGTCTAGTTCTAGTGCTTTGGTTTACGATGAATGATGTGTGCGTTTATGTGAAGGTATTGATTAGGCTTGTAGTGTATCATTTATTGGTGTGTATGATTAAGTGATAAAAAATACTACTTATATTACACAGATTTATTTATTTTTTACAAGCTGTGTGCTCTATGAGATAACCCATCGGCTAAACTCTAAAGTAACTGAATTAATTCCATACAAATCGGGGATGAATTTTCAAAGTCCTTCTTTAGTGTTCACTACAAAGAACTCTTGCGCAAAATTTCATGCTTCTTGAGTTAACGGTGTAGGCTGTGCGTTGTCTACAAGTGAATGGATTTAAGATTTTTATTGAGTAGATTGTGCACGAGGGAGTACATAAAAAAAAAAATTGTACCTGTTTTCTTAATGGTGCGATCTATAGAATAGATTATTATCCTCCGTATTTTAAGTGTTTCCCTCGAATCGAAACTAGACTTTTTATGGGTTACTACGCCCACTTTATCAGTCTTTATTTTTATTTTAGGCAACATCTTTTTAGATAACTTTGAATTGAATTTAGGAGTTTTTTCGAATGCTAAACTTGTAGTCATTAATCTCTTACTAGACGTAAGTAATCAAAAACTATGACTTTAGAAATAAACCAACCAATCTATGTTTCTAAGAAGGTACTTATCTATACTCACGATAACGATACAGAGTAACAACATCACCTTCATTCCATATCTCAGTCATATTACTCTACATAACTTGAGCATTTTCCAAATTTCCCTGCACATAAAACTAGCCGTAACGCAAGTTAGTCGAGTGGGATGTGAAAACGTGTGGCGTGATGTCACAACTCATGACTTGGTCAGCACCACGAGATGCCGACGCGCAATAAAGTTGGGGCTATGAATATATCCACGAAACCGGTTTTAGCACTCATATGACACTATTTTCGACATATCAATTTCTAGATATTACACATAACATAACATCACGCCTTGTTTCCCCGAAGGGTTGGGCAGAGGTGTACCTACCTGTAGTAGGTACACTCACATTTCGCCAGTTATGTTTAAGTCCCATGTAATAGGGGGCGAGCCTATTGCCATCAACCGGGCACAAATCCAGACTCTGAGCTGCTACTGAGAAATTCCAGATAGAAAAACCCAATAACACTGCCCGACCACCTTTTGACCTCATGCCCAGCAGTAGCGCTTGCGACCACTAGACCAACGAGGCAATCGAGGCAGTTCTAGATATTTTATGATGAAATATGAGTTTAGTATAGTTATTATTATAGGGCAGATCATTGTCAGGTGAAACTGAGTAACAGCTTAACACATAATTTTAGTTCGTAAAACTTTAGTTGTGAAATGTGATCATAATTTTTATTTTAGTGGCATATACATATACATTATGAGAAGGTTTCTGTTTCTCACTTATAGAGGCTTAAGAGGGTTAAAATGACGGGACCTGGCAATTAGGTATTCTCATTCTCATCGCAGCGAGACCAATCATATCGTCGACCGTAGTTTCAATTGAGGTAAGGGACAAAATACGATATTTTTTTTCATATTCACCATTCGATAGAGCGAAAAATTCTGAACAAAACTGTATACTCAACTCATTTTGGATATTTTGTCCCTTACCTCAATTGAACCTACGGTCGACGATATAACTAAGGATATGACATTTCGGTGAAATTTTTTTCGCGCCCAATGACATTTGGTTAGAAAATTAAACAAATGAAAAGAAGTAAAACATAAAATTGTGATAAGAGAGACATCTACCGATACTTATGAAACTATTAGGAATCATAGTTTCTCTGTTATGTAATGTAGATGGCGACTCTTTCTTTACTAAAGTTGTGTTTGTTCTGACTGTCTCCCCCTGCGCTTGTTATTCCGTTGGTCATGACAATAGGACGTATCGAGTGGTGAGTTAAAATATATATCGGCGCAGGATAGCCTTTACTAGAAGTGGTCATCGTATTAGAGGTTCAGCAGCTTCAATATCGTCAGAGTTGTGCCGGAATATAGCTTTCCTCGTGAACGAGCTAAGACAGCGGCTTCCCTGATATCTTCTTTTGTCATCAGAAGACAGCCGCCACGCCACCATCGATGCGACACTCTGCTAGAGTGACAGTCACCAGCCAGTGTCACTCTTATCTAAACTTTTCGGTGATTCCAGTAATTTCGTGATAAAATCAGACGTCGCCACTTCCGTCATATAGATCGACATAGAATTGTTGAAGATCTACTGTAAATTAAGGTTACCTATAGTTTTACTGTAAATATTAGAATACTAAATATTATTATATAGTTATATTATGTGGAGAATAGGAAATGTATGGTGTAGCTGTAGAATACCCATTGAATTTGATGTTGACAAAGAAATATAAATTAATAAATGTCTTGAAGATCCATTTGGGGATTAGTATCTATTTTGAAGCTAAATATATTCGGAATTAAATTAAATTTTTTTAAACATAATAATACAACGTGTAACGTTAAATTCGCAAAACCTCAGACACCCCAACTGATTTTTAATTCAATTGACCTATTTCAGAGAGAAAAAAATCATTACCAAATTTTTTTTAAATGTTTTATGTGCTGTTTTAGTTCGTAAGATTAGTATTTGAATTGAAATAAAAGCTGTTATTATCCCGCGTATGAGACAATTTAAATTGGTCGACAACAATTTGTGTTTGTTTACCTATTTTGGCGGGTTTGCGCATGTGTTGGCTTGACCTATTAATAAATAGACACGGCAACGTTTTTAATGAAGATTTTTTTTTTAATGTGGCCTATATTAAAAAGTGGTTCAATTGATTCTACTCGTTATTCTGATCAAACTATCTTCAGGTTTTGCGCATTTAACGTTCCACGTATATCTGTTTTTGTTTTGAAGGCGTTTTTCAGGTGTAAGCAGTTGAAGGCATCTAAAAAGGGAGTAATGTATAGTCGACCTCGTAATTGGTTTATCATCCTAAGGTTGAATGACACTTGTACGTCATAAAACGACAAGGTCTATTTATCTTGAAGACAGTTAAATAGCTTCAATTTAGTGGGAATAGTTGTCAAAAGTAATGAAGAACTTACGAGATTGACATATACTCATAATTTTCAACCACTTTTACTACGGGACACTAATAAAAATGATCTGCTCCATACATTTTGTCGATTAATGAACACAAATGAATGGAGCTACTGATTTTTATTTTTCTATTTCACGATTGTCCGTCCCACAGTAAAAGTCAACTAAAACTAAGCTTGTAAATTAAGTAGCAACGTACCTAAATTATAACCACCACCGTGTAGAAGTTTACTGAAGTTGTTAGTTGTGCCACTGGTTCATAATTCTCATTACAGGAGAGTCTTGTCACCCGCGACACTTGAACCGTTCATTTTATTCATTACTGTGTAAACTTTGCTTCGAGCATCAGGGACTCGTTTCTAACGAAAATATAAACTAAGGCTTGCGATACAATGATAGATAGTTCTGATTGTAACATCGCTAATGGGAACTTGACCTGGTTTCAGTAAACGAAGGGATAAGCAGTAAAGTAGCCTTGTCAGACTCTTACTGACTAAAACCCACCCGTGTTCCTTCGGTTCCCCTGTTGCCGGGGGCCACGATTTCTCTATCGGTTTTCTTTGCACCCCCCCGGCAGGCATCGGCCCTAGCGGTCCCCGTCAATTCTGCTGACATCTCTTTGAGGCGCGTGTGGAACAATGCGCCGTCGACTCGGGCCTGGTCCTTATCGGACGGTGAGTTACCCATTGCTCACCGTCCGCAAGCCCGCGCCTATGGTGGCTGGAAATCGGCTCGCAATTCCCGACGCCCAGGGCGTCTTCTCCTGCGGTGGTTAGGGGCGTGAAGGCGCAAAGTTTGCTTCTTCCTCACGCGTTCCGCCTCCTCCTTGGCGAGTATTACCACTTCGCAGAAGGAGGTGACGGCCTGCCATTTCCTCTCGCTCCATACCATGGCCTGAACCAGGGCCTGACGCGAGAGATCACCGCCATCGATCACCTCCACAAGGACACGGCGATGCTTCACCCAAGCCGGGCAGACCTCCACCGTATGCTCCACCGTGTCCTCCGGGCGATCCACACAATAGTGACACCCGGGCGTTTCCGCCCGCCTTATTCTGAACAGGCACCTCCTGAAGCAGCCGTGTCCGGTGAGGACCTGCGTCAGGCGGAGGTGAGGACGCCGTGGTGCCTCTCAAGCCACTCCTCAAAGAGGGGTCTTATCGCCGCAATTGTAACGTGCCCACAATAATGCTACTGATTCCTGCTGGAAAAACCCAATAACACTGCTTGACCTGAGAACCGAACCCAGGACCTCAAGCTTAGCAGTAGCGCTTGCGAATACAAGACCAACGAAGCAGTCAGTAAATTAAATTAATATTGTATTTGAGTCGAAGCCTTTGTTATTAAGTTTGGCATCCAGTTCGGATTCTGCTACAACATGACCTTATTTTGGCTAAATTTCTTGGTGTTTTAATCCCATTCAATGGCCTCAGCATCGCTCGTCTCAATCCCACTTAAAGTCGCAACAGGGAGCTACATAAATTCCCAGTTCCCGCATTCCCCTGTTACGCATTCATGGGTATAAGCGAATTCCGTTATCGGGTATAAATCAAAATCCGAATACTTCCGAGTGGTCCTATAACCATTGTCCATTTACAGTTCAAAAAGTAATCGTAGTTCAAAAATCAACCTTATGTGCGACAAGGTAGAGGTAACGGGAAGTTTTGCCGTGGTGTCAAATGTGTTGTTAAGATATATAAACAATTTCTTCAAAGGAAACAAATTGTTTGCAATTCAATTACTGTAATGGGCGCAGGATCACGGTGGTCGACTGTACGATAGAACAATGATTCACGATATTGTTTGATACAAACACAATTTATGTTTGCACAATTTCAATGCACTCTCGAGAATTGTATGTAGAACACTGAAATGTACCTACGTACTAAATGTAGTTGTTGGCTAAAATTTTATTTATTGCAGTTAAAATGCATCTGCTTGGAAGAGACCGGTACACGAGCGTGGAGTTTGGCAGTAGCAAAGACAGGTTTATGCCCAGTATTGGGGAAAGACGGGCTGACGATGATGAAAGTGAAAATGTGCATGAAATAATGTTCTTTTAAAAAAAATATTTCAAAAACCGGCCAAGTGCGTGTCGGACCACGCACAATGAAGAGTTCCGTAGTTGAGATGAATTCATCCCAAAAACAAACTTAACTTTGTAGTTGATAAACATGTTCTCCCATACGGAATGTATGGGAAAACATATTTTTGCAACTGCAAAGTCAAGTTGGTCGATTATTACTCGTTAACTTGTAGAGCCTACTTAGCTGTGATAGTTTTCCTTTTAATTTCGTTATATAAACTACTGCTGTGAATTTTTTTCACACACCCAAAACCAACCATTTTTGGATCCCTGAATCCAAAAATGGTTCTCACAAACTCACAATGTTTTTAAAGGACCTTTCTAATGAGACCCCACATCATGGGATAAAAAAAAACATAATTTTGTTTTACCACTTTGTCGGCGTAATTAATATGTATACCTATGGCAAATTACAGCTTTCTAGTACTAAGGGTCTCGGAGCTAGACCGCGGACAGACAGACAGACGGACATGACGAAACTATAAGGGTTCCTTGTTTACTACGGAACCCTAAAAACAAGACCACCAACCATGACAAGTTCTATAGAATAGAATGTACTAGCAAAATCTAACTGTGCCTAAATAAGAATAAAACCTGTGAAGAAAAATTAAACTTTTGCACTACTTACAATGCGATCAGTGATTATTTGGCTGAGCATAATAATTTAAGATTCTCTTCAATCTATCACACGATAAATCAATGGGGAACATTTTATTTTCAGGGAAACCCGACCATTTTACGTTAAAACTACTTTGCCTATCACCGCGAAGTAAATTATATCACCCAGACAATACATGAAAAAAAGAATGACGAAATTAGCTGCGTACTTAGGTACTTACACACAGTCTACTTTTTTCATTGCTTTTAAAGTTTTCCTTCTTCTTCATAACACTCTTTTCTGAGTGATCGTGGTCTTCATGTAGTTTCCAGCGCCGTCTACTCAGATTTTTGGTATTTTTAGTGCAAGGGATCGTCCACTGCAGATTTAATTTGATCAGTCATCTCATGGGTGAGCGTCCGAGTGGTCTAGTGCCCTCCACTTTACCCTACACGATAAGTCGCTCTATAGAGTCACCCTCATGCCTCGAAACGTGTCCGAAATATATGAGGATGCGATTTTAGAATTACCTATTGTAAAACTGTTACAAATAAATAAAAAATAGTAATACAAAAAAGTTTACTTATTGAAATTGATAAATTTTTATGTTCCAAATAATTGATTTTAATTGATCCCACTATAATCCCTCTTACGTATATCAACTACATTTATCTAATCCGCTTCAAGTTACAATTTTAACTATTTACTATTTCTAATTAAAAGCCCAATTAAACGGGAATCAATTAAAAGGAGCATAGTGTTGGGTGTCATTTATTCTCGTGGGACTAGAAGAACGCGGACAACTGCAGCCACTGCACTGCAGTGGATAACGTTGCAGCCTGCCGGATATAAGGAGTTCTTTTAAATATACTGCTAAGGCTGATACAGCCTGGCGACCATATGCAACTGTGAATTTGGATGTTTTTAAGTGTTTTAATTTAATCGTCGCTAGATATTTTTGTTTGTTTTATTGCATATACACTCATCTCTTCATCTTCTTGTCCTTGTCCTATGTTACTTGAGGTCGTCGCTACACGTTTTTTTCTTCCATTCTCTGCTATCAGCCGTCACTCTATCATTCACTCCCTTCTCTTCCATAATTATAATTCCTCACACAATCCATCCATGTTTTCTTTGATCTTCCTTTCCCTCTCCATCCGTCAACATTTATATTCATTACTCTTTTAGTCACATGCGGTTCTTCCTCATCGCATGCCCATATCAAGCTAAACGATATCCTTTCAACTTTTCTGTCATAAGCGCCACTTTCAAAGTTCCCCTTATATACTAACATCATCATCAGTCTACAGCAGTCCACTGCTGGACATAGGCCTCTCCAATTGTACGTAATTCAGCTCGGATCTCGGCAACTCTCATCCAGCTGCTATCAACCACCCTGCGATGATCGTCGCTCTACCTAGCCTGAGGACAAACTAACTTACATTTGCCGATTCTCGGTCTCTGCTCGAGAACGCGTCTACCCTCTAACATCTTATATTATAACATACACACGCAATTTTTTAGCAAGATACAGGTGGCAACCAAATCAAAAAATCAGATAAGCCTTCGAACTAGTTTCTCACCTACCACATAGCAAAAATGAGATCATTTCTGAAGTGCAATGATCGATCCTAAAAGCATAAGCAGTCACCAAAACAAAAATTTACTTGAAATAATCCTGGAGTATATTATTATGATCACAGCTTCCTTGCTCTGTAACATCGTCATTAAACCCCTTGTCTACCTCATTTATGCGTATGTTTCACTGAATAACAAGATCCTCACATGTAGTGAACATTTTAAGAAATGTGAAAATTGTAGCGCTTTTCTTTTACGTTTAGATACGAACGGAAACTAACATCGTTGGTCATTGAATCTAATATATTTCTAGGATGGTCTTAAACGCTCATTAGAACCTTGTTATTAAAAAGATTTTTTTTTTTTGTTAAATCCAAAGAAGACCTGGCATTATCACCGTGTTAGAAAATACTTTTTCCAAAAATCTTGCTTAGTGTTCAATTCAGGACAGTATTTACCCCTACGGAAAATTTAAATCGAATTTGTCCGACCAGTGAAATAGGCTACATCACTCTTTTTTAGAAAACAAATTGGAAATACAACAATTAATAATATTCGTTAATTAATTAATAAATCGTTGTTATTTTATTATAGAGGTATATTATAATGACAAAGGTCAGTAAGTTACAAAAGATAAACGTCATCAAGTCACTAAAAATATTATTTTATTTTGAAGTTTTCTACGAAAGTCTATATTGGTTTGATTTGTGATCCCTAAGCGGAGCTGTGATTTAATATTCGATTCGCAGTCATAACACAATTATTGAATTATTATTACATTCTACAATAAACACTTACTCACATGTTTTCTTATTAAATTAGTCTATTTTAATCAGAAATAACTAATGATTAGCGATGAGTTAGTGATAAGATTATTTTCTTATTTATAAGGGGTTGTGTCATTGCAAAAATTATTGCTAATGTGAACTCGTTACTGTTAAGATCAAAATTTGGTATTTAGATTAAGCACAATCATGTTTAACAAGTATTGAGATTAGATACTTCTCTAAATATAATTCAATTTCGACTAACACCTATTTCTTAAAATTTCAGCCAAAAACTTGTGAGCCGTTCAATATTTTCACGCAAACATCTGCTAATAATAATTGAATATCAGTATACCTTAAATAAGTACCAATCCTTAACCGACTGAGATGCTATCACCCAAAATGGTTTCAAATCGCCCTCTAGCCAGTTAGTACAATTTGCGACAAAGGCAAAACTTGTCCGTGTAACCGAATCCCATAACATCAATGGAGTTTCTAATGTCAAACGGTACAGTTTCCAATTACCATTAAAGTAACATGATTAGGGTGCCGCTGGACGGGCGGTCGGTCCGAGAGTGCCCGCGACCTATCGCACGATAAAATTGTTGCAGTGTGAAAGCAGCATTAGCTTCGCGACTGGATTCTTTTCGGAAGTTTTTACTGTTTACACTTTTGTAGATAGTTTGTTTTTATTAAATCTAACCGCGGTTACGTTTGTTTTTAGTTTTGTTTCTGAATCCCGTTGTTTGTAAGAGTTTTATGTTGCATGCCTTGTGAAAAGCGCGTTCAATTATGTTATGTGAAAGATTCGTAGTTTTTTCCTATTAAAACATGCGTTTTCACATAATCCATAGCCGATACGTATAATATTTACAATTGATTAAAACTCCTGTTTACATAACCGTGAAACATATTTAAATAAAAAACTAACTTTTTTAACAATAAAAGGATCTATAAAATAATATTAAAAGGTGTGTATAACAAAAGAGCTACAGTATAATATCATTTACAATGTACAGCACTACACAATAAAATGTGAAATATTTCCAATGTTTACAATTCGTTTCAATTTATTCGATGAGGGTATAGTGGTTATCCAGTACTGAATAAAAGGGCAATCTCTTTGGATATTATATTAACTACAAATGTAGATAAATGTGGTTACTGTCAGAAGTTCAGAACCTCGACTATTTCGATGAATAAATTAAAATCCTGATTAGAGCCCAGAGTCGGATTTTCGCCTTAGAAAGAAAGAGACACAGAATGAAAAATAGATTAAGTTCTCTTTAGAATAAAGGAAACATTCTGAGACTTAATGATTCGATGCAGAAACGAGCTTGTTTGTACGAGAACCTTCCACCAAAGAGAAGTTCTATGCTAAAATCAATGCTAAATTATTTCGTTTATACAACTACTCAAAGTGGGTATTAAAATTATGAACCTATAATTCACACAATCCACCCATTTAGCATAACAGAAAATGCACAAATACACGGTGGCAGGAACATCGACGCGAAAACTATTATCATGGATTCAGTGCCTACATGATTCTGAACCCCCTGTTTTTTTTGTTTTTTGTGTGGGAAATTATCAAATAACTTCTCCCGCTCTTGTTGGAGCGGGAGGGCGTGTCAGACTGTTACTGATAAAAACCCACCCGTGTTCCTTCGGTTGCCCTGTTGCCGGGGGCCACGATGTCCCTTTCGGCCCTTATTCACAGCCCCGGCAGGCCAATGCCCTAGCGGACCCCGTCAATTCTGCTGACATCTCTTTGAGGCGCGCGTGGAACACAACGCGCCGTCGACCCGGGCCTGGTCCTTATCGGACGGCGAGCTACCCATTGCTCACCGTCCGCAAGCCCGCACCTACGGTGGCCGGAAATCAGCTCGCGATTCCCGCCCAGGGCGTCTCCTCCTGCGGCGGCTAGGGGCGTGAGGGCGCGAAATTTGCCTCTCCCTAACACGTTTCGCCTACTCCTACGCGAGCATTACCGCTTCACAGAAGGAGGTGACGGCCTGCCATTTCCTCTCGCTCCGTACCATGGCCTGAACCAGGGCCGGACCCGAGAGATCACTGCCGCCGATCGCCTCCACGAGGACACAGCGATGCTCCGCCCAAGCTGGGCAGACCTCCACCATATGCTCCACCGTGTTCTCCGGGCGATCCACACAATGGTGACACCCGGGCGTTTCCTTCCACCCTATCCTGAACAGGAACCTCCCGAAACAGCCGTGTCCGGTGAGGACCTGCGTCAGGCGGAAGGTGAGGACGCCGTGGCGCCTCTCAAGCCACTCCTCAAAGAGGGGTCTTATCGCCGCAATTGTGGCGTGCCCAGTGCTGGGTTGCGACAATTGCACTCTTCATGACGCCATGAGATCCCGCTGGAGCTCTGTCCGCTGTGCCGCGATTTCTTGCGGCATCGGAGTTAAGCCCCGGCGTTTCGCCTCCTCGCGCCACTCCCAAGTGTGCGCGAGGACCTTTGCCTCCAGATCCCATGGCGGTAATCCGGCAAGGAGGCTCGCCGCCTCGCAGGAGACCGTGCCGTATCCTCGGGCCAGCCGGATGGCCATCACGCCCTCTGGGACGCGTTCAATCGGCGGGCTGGCCGCAGCCTCAATGAACGCGCCCACACCGGCGCCCCGTAAAGGACCATGGACCACACGACCCCCGCATAGAGCCTCCGGAAAGAGGCGTTTGGATCCCCTAGATTGGGCAGGAGCCACTTCAAGGCAGCCCCGGCCCGCTCCAGTCTGACAGTCAACTCGACACTGATGTGAACTCGACACTGATATGAACCCCTCCCGCCATTACCTGGGAACCCGACGGTGGCACATTCTGAGGACCATGAAAACCTATGGCCTTGGATTTGTGCAGGGCCACTTCAAGTCCCAGCTGCCGGATCCTGTTAACGATTTTCGCAACCCCGCGTGTCGCTGAGTCGGCCGCCGCCTGATACGACCTCCCCTGCGCCAGGACCAATGTGTCGTCAGCGTAACAAACGACGCTGACGCCGCTAGGGAGGTCAGCGCGCAGCATCCAGTCGTATCCGACGTCCCACAGATGCGGCCCCAGGACCAACCGCACGACATCTCCTGCCGGTTCCACTTTCCCTGGTGACCGGGGTAGATGACGGCCCTGTCCGTCAGATAGGCCTCGCTTAGGAGCCCCATTAGTTGGGTATGGACCCGACGAGGACGAGGACCCGACGGCATGCCCTTTTCCGGGTATGCCGTCGGGTCCTGGGGCGGTATTCTTCGCACTCATCTTCCGTACCGCCACTCTCATCTCTACCTCAGTCACCTCCGGAGCATCGTCGTCGTCGTCGGCGGTGTAGTCCGCATCGGGCACCGCAGTAGGCGAAGCCATGGGCGGAGGAGTATGATCCCCTCTTGAGGGGAACAGAGCGCTCACCACGTCCCCCACAAGCTGGGGCCGGAGACTGCGTCAGCGGGGGAGCCCATGGGCGGAGTTTCTCCCGCACCATCATGTGTGGTTCTGAATCTCCCTGCGTTGACAATTTTCGTCGGTTATTTAAAAGAATGGTCAATGGTCAGGTCAAAATGTATGGAACAGCTAATTTTTTTTATTAATAACCGACGAAAAATTTCAACGGGGGGGTTCAGAATCATGTACTGAATCCATGGTAACAGTTTTCGCGTCGATGTTCCCGCCACCCTGTATATTCTATCAACACAGAACTGAGTCCAAATCCTCTCAATTTAATTTTCTCTACGTTCCAAACTAAATTGAAATGATAAACCTGACATCACACAGGTTGTGCCTTCATTTCCCATTTATACCAAAACGTTATAAACGTAAAGAGAATACCTACTATATATTTTATTTTAATATGAAAGGTGGAAAAATACATTTAAAATGTTGACTGGTCCGCCGATGTATGTAAATCCCTTGAGTTCAGAATGTCGTTTAAGTGAAACAATATGGGTAAGGGCGTGTACACACTGGGCTGGTTTCTGTTTTTTCGTGGTCGTTATGGTAATGGTAATGCCCGTCGTTCGCTCGCGATGGACTGCGAATGGGAGGGGACATTAACTTTTGTGGTGGGATAGAAGTATGTGTGGATAGATCGTACATGTTTAGTGTTGGCCATGAACCTACAACAAACTACAGTGACGTCACGCATTCTTTTACTTAAAACGAAATTATAGAGCCAGCACAGTTTTCTTGTTTGATCAAGTTAAATCAATGTTTAAAATAGTATTTACTCAACATATCAAGACAAAATTCTTTTTTCTTTAAATCCAAATTCAAAACATACTTCATCGATAAAAGTTTAAATTATTATCTTTGTTCGAATTCAATCCGAACCAATTGTCAATTTGCAAAGTTTAAAGTTAAAGTTAGCAGATTTTGCGTGAGCTCTCCGGTCTGCGCAAACCTTAGGCTGACTGGGACTTAGTTAGATTTCTTTATTACGCAGACAGGCTGATTTATTTGTACTTTATTGACTTTTTATTTGGTTTTGCTGAAACTAAACAGCAAGTTTCTTGTGGGGACGGCTGTAGAATAATAATTGCAAGGGTTCGACCGCGGCTTGGGTTTGTAAGTTGTTGAATTTAGTGTTAGAACAAAAAGAAAATTAGAGCAGTAAATATATCGCTGAGATTAGGAAAGAAATGCTGCTTTCAATTTTACTGAAAGTGATTCTGTTTTGTGATTCGAAAGATAAGTACTCTGTGTATAATGTTAATGATTGCAGTCGATATCTCAACTTGATTAGACGTCTTATTTTGGAACACTTAGTGTTATTTGCAAGTGGTCTATACTGCGAAAATTTCAAACCGAGCATTCACGTGGTTCTGAGAATTTGTTTGCGAACTTAATAATGTGAATAGTTAAATTTCACGCGGTGTGTTTACGCTTAGGTGAATTTTGAATGTTTATCATTTTGCTGTATCATTACCATTTTCAGTCAATGACAGCCACTGAGTTCTATCTTCCGTTATACAACATCAATTATCTAATGTGTTAATTAAATTATTTTGACAAATAGGCATACCTTACGACTGTCAGAAAATTAGTTAAAGTTTTTTTACCGTTGAGACTTTATACTGATGAGGGTTGTAAATTTTAGCTATTTATAAACTTTTACGAGGCTTATTTAATGGCTTCGCAGCAGGTTAAACCCAATTTATTTTAAATTGACTGTTTTATGTAGTAAAATAAACAAAGCCAGGAAGGGAAATTGGACATTTCAGAAATAGGTAGTTAGAAGTAGTGCCAGCATTCTTAGCACTATGGTCAAGTCTGGATATGTTAAAAGGAATTATAGACACATTAGACATTTAAAAAAAAATAAGGTCTACACAATATTGGTCGCTCACAATGGGCTATAATAGAAGGCTAAAAGTCACCCAAAGGACAATGGAGAGGGGTGTGCTTCAAGTTTCTCTACGTGATCGAATCAGAAATGAAGAGATCCGCAGGAGAACCAAGGTAACAGACATAGCCCGAAGAATTGTCAAACTTAAGTGGCAGTGGGGTGGGCACACACTCGCAGAACAGATGGCCGATGGGGCTGAAAGGTTCTGGAGTGGCGACCGCATACTGGAAGACCTGGCGTTGGAAGGTCTCCCACAAGGTGGACCGATGACCTTGTGAAGGCCCCAGGAATCCGCGGGATGCGAGAAACACGGAACGATGGTCGAAGTGGCGGTGCTTGCAGGAGGCCTATGTCCAGCAGTGGACGTCTTGCGGCCGAAATGATGATGAAGGTGATGAACACAATACTAAATAAACCATTTTGGTGGGATATGTCCAAAGTGGTCACTTACTAAAAAAACTCAATAAAATGCAAAAGTAGTACGAACTTACAACAATACAGTATATATTGAGCAACTATGTAATAAATAAGTCAGTATTTCATGTGAAGATATTGTCCGTACGATACAAGCGCTAGGTTGAGAAATATCGAATGTGTTGTGGTTACGAATCACGTCCCTAGAAAAATGGTCCGATGACCAACGTTCGACAAAAAGAATTACAGTCTAGTCCGGACATATTAATGTACCGGAATAGATAGGTTAGTAATATTTTCAGTTGGTATGAATCAATATTTTCTAGGACAAGTGTGTGTAAAGGGGTTAGGGGATTATGACATTCTCTTGTCTGCTATTAATAACAAATGACGATCACCATACGTGGATTTATCTATGTTTATGTCTCAAATATACATGCATATTACAAATAATTGAAGTCGCTTACCTGGAGGAGCTCGTGGCTAATTAATAACAGCCGTACGTGTCGATCCATCAGGTTAAGCTACGCTTGCCGGGGTTGGTTCGTGGATGGATGACCATCTTTACATACCGAGACTTCTCCGTGCCTCGGAAAGCACGTTAAGCCGTTAGTCCCGGCTGTCATTCGTGGATCTTTGACAGTCGCTACGAGTTGTCAGAAGCCGGATAGTCTGACAACCAGTCTTACCAAGGGGTATCGTATTACCTAGTTACTAGGTTGTAGAGGTCAGAGCAGTCCCTCCATGTAAAATATTGGTATTCCGCCGCATCCGGTTAGACTGGAAATCAACCATAACTCATCATCTGTTACGACGCTTCATTGAGGTGGATAACAATTAAAATTCTATTGTGTCTCTTTAATGACAGTTGAAAGGATAACATAGTTGGGAAAAGGCTCGGCAGATTGATTTTTGACCACGTTCTTCTAAACTAAGTAACGGACTTTGATGCGGTTTTCACCATCTTAAATAGAGAATTTATTCCGAAAGGTTGATGTACCCATGTATGTACATTATTATTAAATTCCCATAAAATAGAACACTTTCCACTTCATCATAGTTACATAGTTATTTTAAATTACATTACAATTATTTATATTGTAGTGATATTTATTTTAGAAGTATTTTGTAAGTTTAATCTCTTATTGTATCTTTATATTTCAATTATTGTATTTTTTTACTTCCTTGATTTTTGTTTTCTCTTCTACTGTTACACATGTTGTCTACATCTCTTTTTAAATACTTTCCTATCGCAGGTATGCTGGAAGAGATTTCTTTAGCAATAAGCATCACCTTTGTAGGTACGTATTTTTCTGTTCCTTTCTTCTTGTCTGTTCATATGATTGTTTAAAAATCTCGAGATTTATTTATTTAACCATTTATGCACATAAATGGTTAAATAAATAAATCTCGAGATTTTTATGTTATAAATTAAAGTTCCTTTTTGTGTCTGTCTGTGTGACCGCGTTGTTCTTCTAAACTACGCAACGGATTTTGATGCGGTTTTCACTATAATTATTTTGCCTTGTTTATATATTACACACAACATCACGCCTTGTTTCCCCGAAGGGTTGGGCAGAGGTGTCCCTGTAGCAGGTACACCCACATTTCGCCAGTTATGTTTAAGTCCCATGTAATAGGGAGCGAGCCTATTGCCATCAACCGGACACAAATCCAGACTCCGAGCTGCTACTGAGAAATTTCAGATAGAAAAACCCAATAACACTTTGCCCGACCCGGGAATTGAACCCAGGACCTCATGCTCAGCAGTAGCGCTTGCGTCCACTAGACCAACGAGGCACGGATATTAAACGTGCATATATTATAATAAAGAAATCTCGATTTTTTTGTCAAGTCGTAAAAACCGTGTGAATTAGGGGTGGGTCGCTAGTATAAATATAAATCTCAATAAACTCTTTATTTTGTTGTCATTGCATTATGACACTCTGAAAAGAATTGATCCAAGCGAATACCGACATGTCAACTGTCAATAATTGCCAAAGAGCTCTTGAAATGTCGCGTGATACCCCATAGGTGCATAAGGAAATGCTCCAAATGTCAAATGCACCTATGCGGTGCATAAGGATACTGCTTGCCATTGGACGATAATATTTGACATTTATTTGCACTTGCAACACGATCTGGCTGTATCATTCGACTAATCGATTAATACTTGACCGGTTTTAGTAACAATTTACTGGGAACACCACCAAAATGAACGGAAAAAAAAAAACAAACAAAATGTATCTGTGGTTTGTGTGACGCGCCGCCGCCATACTGTCAAAATTCGGTGAGGTGTGTGTGTTGTTTACATTTGTTCGCAATGTTTTTATGAAGAAAACGGTGAGTGATCTTATTAGAATGTTATACGGAATTACTGAGAAATAAGTATAGATTTCATATTGAGTGTTAGTTTATCGAAAAGTGATAAATATTTTCATGAAAAGATAACGAAAGTTTTGTAATGCACAAATTTTTAAGCTGTCGCCGCCGTCGCCGTGTTTAGTAAAGTTTTTATGATAAATATTCTTGTAAACTGTTTGAAATACACATAAGTACCTAGTTTATTTATCTACGAACGTAATTTGGTCTATAGCTACTGATACTATTGCGTATTCTTATCGTATTCGTATTTCCAAAAGTAAAATTCGGCGTAGTTCCCGCGTACCATGACACGTCAAATTTTTATCGTTGTGTAAACAAAAAGTTTTTATGGTTTAGATAAGGTTTCAAGTGCTATGGGTTTCTGTTATCATGTTTATGGTGTGGCCTACACATTGTATTGTCGTAATCAAGTGTTTATGTGGTGAATGAGTATGTGAATTCGATATATTGTGATAAAGTTTCAAGGTTATGTGAGTGAAAATTATCAAAATGAAAAGATATCACATCACTGCAAAATCAGGTGAGTATAAACCTCTGTGAAAATTATTTATTTAGTTAGGTTAACTCATAACAAAGCCAGAAAGGTATAATATGTGCCATGTTAATGACGGTATATTGACGAATTCTTCGTTTTTCCGAAGGCCTACCCAAAAATCAAAGCAAATGACAATTAGGTGGACAAGATGTGTGTTTTTAGGTAAACCTAGGCTCACAGTCAAAAGGATAGTAGTCCATTCAACATTCGTCGCTCCTCCGCATCTGGGAATATTGAGCGTTTGGGGTACAAATGCTCAATATTCCTTTTCTCCGCTGCATGTCAGGCGCCGCAAAACATTCCACAAGCGCTTTCAATTTACTCCAACTACAAGTACAATTTCAACACTTGTACAATGCCATTCTTGGGGGTATCAGCACAAAGCAGACCCCTGTTACCCTCCCCTTTACCCCCTTTCTTGACCCTCGGGTCTTAGAACAAAGCGATTAGAATTAACTATTCGGATGTAGTGGATCCGAAGTTGGATACTTACAGATCAAACGGAATGGCCTCAGTTCGTGGTGCGCTCTGTACTCTGTAACTCTCAATGGTTCACTGATTTTTACGACGCGTTGGACGCTTCCGTGTTTGTTGAGTGGGTGTAGTTTTTTTATAGTAGTTTATTCGGCACTCAGACCACGCACGCATAGAAAAAAATTGTGTTTGAAAATCTAAAACTACGATTTTTTTAAATGAGTTTATAGACAAAGCGGGCCAAAAAATAAATCGAAAGTAAAGGGAACATGAAATGAGTAGAAGCAGAAAGCAGTAGCAGCTGCCTGATAGTTGAGTACCACTTAATGACTATTTTAATACAAAAACATACTTTTTAAATTCATTATACCATATATTGTAATATATAACTTGGTGAAATTTCCAAGAAATCGAAAACCTCATCATTTAATTTTGCAAAATTTTTAATAAAATATCAATGTTCATAAATAAAACATCAATATTCTCCATTATTAACGACCCAGTTACTTCCAATTAGGTACATATATTGAACTCTTATTATTTGCTACGATGTAACAGTTATAAAGCTATATTATAAAATGGATCCAATTAATGTGTTACATATACGGTCATAATACTGTGTCGTATTACTGTGTCACTGTCTTATGTTCTAAATAGAATTTTGAAACTACACCACTAAGTGTTATAAATAAGAAAGTAACTCTGTCTGTATGTCTGTCTGTTACCTTTTCACGCCTAAACGTCTGAACCAATCATTATGAAATTGATAGATAGGTAGCCTGGGACTTGGAGGTGAACGTAGACATCTTTTGATTCTGGATATTTGTATAAAAAATTACGAAATACAAAATACACGTTACGAAGTCACGAGCAACAGTTATTATGTACATTAAATAAGGAATTTTGATCACAACGCAATTTAGAACCTTAAAGTGAAGGTTTTCCTACAAAGTCAAAGTCAAATTATTTATTTATTTGACTTTGGTTAATTATAATTAGGCACATAAAAGGCACTTTTGAACGTCAAAATTTACAAAAAGTTTAATTGATTCTAGTCGCCCCTTCCAAAAGATAGTTTTCATATGGAAAAGAATCGGCAAGAAACTACACCGTTACTTCTTTAAAATATTTTGTATTCATTATTTTTAAAATTATATGTGAAGACGATGCACCTGGAATAAGTTTTTTAATTACTATATAATAGGTACCGAACTCGGTACTCAAAATTAGGAAAATGCAAAAAATAAGACATACGGAAATTAGAAGCATATCTAGAGCCACCGATGCACTAAACTTTGCTCAAAAACTAAAATGGAAATGGGCGGGTCATGTGGCAAGACTGACAGATGAGCGGTGGACCATAAGGGTAACACGGTGGAGAGGCCCAAGTGGGAAACGCCACAGAGGAAGACCGCTCACGAGATGGGCGGACGACATCCGTAAAACGGCTGGCCCAAACTGGATGCAGACAGCGCAAGACAGAGAAAGTTGGATTTCTTTGGAGGAGGCCTTCACCTGCGGAGGGGTTCTTGCAAATTAAAAATATATATAAATATTAAGATAAGATAAATGTACCTATTTACTTGTTATTGCATGAAATAAAAGGCTTTTTTATTTTTATTTTATTTATTATAATAGGTACCGAAGGTACTGGCCCATACCTATTAGCAATGGACAGAGTTGTGTGGAAAAGGGAGAGGGAGGCCTTTGCCCTGCAGTGGGACCACACAGGCTAGTTAGATTAGATTAGATTAGATTAGATAATAGGTACCACAATAAGTAAAAAGAATTTAAAATGAAGCAATGACAGATAAATTAATTATCTGATGGATACATGGTGCCCACATATTTACAAGCATTATAAAAGTATAATTATGTTATTCCTAAAATTTTAACAAGTACTAATAATAAGTCAGTGTTCACCACAAAGTTTTCTTCACCAAATCGATGGCTTTTCTGGTTCGAAGTGTAATAAAAAATTACAGAATACCAGCATTGAACATCAAAGGCAATACACCCGCACCTCTAATTAAGTCGCCAGTCGTTAACATTGCACGGTGAACTAGCGAGCGATGCTAGACGGCTAATCGGTAATACAGCGCTGCAAGCGGCTAACTGGTGAGCGCAAACTATTCAACTTTGTCCACGTATTGTTGCTCAGTTTGATTTTAAACGGTACCTGGTAGAGCATTGTTGGGCTATTAAGATATTTCTATGATTTAAGATGCTTACAAGTGTCAAATATTAAAAAAGGCTTTTCTTAAACTGTTTTTTTACTTCAACAAGCCGTGTGTCTGATGGGATTTACCACAGGCAAAAATGATAAACATACTTTTATCCCCTATTTAACCCCTTTAAAGGATGAATTTTCAAAATTCCTTCCTTAGTGCTCACATTTTGTTATAAAAAGAACTATTATGCAAAATTTCAGGCATCTAAACCCAGCGTTTTAGGCTGTGCGTTGTCTGTCAGTGAGTGTTTTTAAGATTTTTACTAAGTAGATATGAGCCGCGCGTTAACTTTCGTCAGCGCCTTAAGAGGGTTTATCCTAAAAGTTGGCAACGTCGTAAATAACTGTCAAATACTTACCTGTTTTGATTAATGTGGCAATATTACTGTATGGAATTAAAAAATGTGGCTATGGCTAATTATGGAACTAAAATATTGATTATGAAATGCAATATTATATCGTAATACCGAATATTTAGTTTTAAATGTAAAAAAGTATTTGGAAACTTTCCAAATGCCTTTTTTACACCTAAAACGGTTACCTATAACATCAAATTCAGTTTTATAATATTGCAATTCATTATTAATATTCTAGTTCGCTAGTCAGCTATATTTCTTATTTCCATACAGTAATATTGCCAAATTAATGAAAATAGCGAAATATTTGACATCTATTTGTGACATTGCCCACTTTCAGAATAAACGCTCTTAATAAAAAGATATTTCATATTATTATTTGTGATATACGTGTCGGAAATACGTTACTGAGTTGACTAATCGGGACGCCAGCGCCGCCTAGCGGCACATGACAGAGTCTACAACATAACGCTCGGACCGGCCGGAGCCGAAGCTAAGAAAGATCACAGACATAGTAAGATTCATGGATGGCAGTCAAGCAGTGAAGACGCTTTGAAACTGTCGCGCATTCCGAATAGTCGTGTCGTGTACCTACAGTCTGTGAATTGCTTGTGTGATTAATTTGATAGTAAATTATAATGTGATCTGAACTTCAAACAGTTTTTCTATTGCGCAATAACCAACACTACCCACACTACGCCCACAGTAGTTAAAATATGGCTGATAATAACGAAAGAGACACCTACCCTCCTCCGTCATACATATTAAGTTCAAGGGAGGTTTCTATAAAAAGCCCCTTTTGTTTGATGTAGTTACTTGCTCTTTTCCACAACTGTAAATCGAATTGAAACCTCAAACTCCACAGCTGTTATGTTTACAACTCTGATCAAAGAGCATTCAAAAGAACCTGAACATTAATTTCTCATTCCAATCACGCACGTTTAAACAAAAAACAAATTTAACTTTTCTGAAGCATTGGAAACCAGCTCAGAAAATATTTGATGAATGAAATTGAAGGAAACTTTTCCAATATTGCAACTGAACGGTACCTTTGTACAGTGAGCGGAAGAAATGAGTGTGCAGGCTACTTGGAACTTTTTCATTTTTTTCAAACGTATTAGATTGTTTATTCTGTAAATAGGATATCGGAATTACTTTTACAGATTTTGTCAGACTTTTATTTCAGATAATCGTTCAAATAATATAACTTTACAGTTTTTAACATAACTAACTTTACAAATCATGTTAAAAAAACTAGATGGAGCCGAAATTTCCTATCTGACTACCCCTGAGACAAAGTTGCCAAACAAACTCAGGGGTCAGTGTTGGCACGTCTTTTTTATAACTTTACTTATCAGAGTGAGGCATAAAAGGTTTTGCTCACACAAATATCAATTACTCGCGTAAAACTTATTAGTTCATTGATTGCCTGCACACCTAAATATTTTGCCGACTGTACTCACATACGTAGCAGACTGAAACTAAGATCTTTCAATTATATAGCCTTTGAAATTCAACGAATGTGTAGAAAACACAATTTTCAGCCATGTTGTAAACATCTGATCAATTTAGAAATTGGATTTAGATTGATTGAAATAACAACTTTGATTAACAGCAGATTGGTAATAACATTTTGACATTATCAATGTCGAAGTTTGCCGATGTATCTTTATAATTTATCACTGTCAAATTAACTGATTACTTTTAGTATTGACAAACAACAAGCGACAGAAGCCCAATGGTGGCTTGGACTAGCAAGCTGGAGGTCGTGAGTCTGATTTCATTGGATGGGCTATTGGTGTAAATAGCTTAGTTTGGGGTGATTATTAACAGGAATTTTATTGTAGTTAAGTCAGTAATTTGTAACCGACTTCCAAAAAGGAGGAGGTTATATGTTCGTTGCGTATGTTTGTTTTTTTTTTTTTTTTTTGTATGTCCACCGATTTTGAAAATTCTTATTTTGTTTGAAAGGGTATGCTCCCAAATTGGTCCCATATAAATTTTATTAACTTGGCTTGGGTAGTTTTTGAGTTAGCTACAAAATACGTATTTTTTTCCCACTTAGTATGTAGATGATATGATAAGTTCGTGTCACTGGTAGAGCAGGTAGTGGTATTTGAATATGTGTGAGGTAGGTACCACAACTAAAAAGTGAAAAATAAAAACTTTTTACAAAAAATAAAACAACCGACTTCCAAAAAAAAACACTACAAAGTGAAAAATTACTTTTATTTCGGAAGTCGGTGGCAAAAAACGAAAACACAAAACCCAAGACACCGACTTCCGAAATTAAAGTTATTTTTCACTTTGTAGTGTTTTTTTTGGAAGTCGGTTGTTTTTTTGTTTTTTAAGATGGACGCAGAAAACAAGCCTAATTACATTACATACTTAATAAGTTTTATTTCAAAGGTACAGTAACTCAATTCCCGCCATATTACGCAAAGGCTATTCAAAAGCATTCGCTCAGCCACCCTCTCTTACACCCACAACCTTTATTAAACACATACTTAATAAGTTTACGAATAAAATGACGTCAGAGCCGCTCCAAAGCCTTGTTCACACGGCGAGTGCCGTGTAAGGGCGTGAGCGCACTGGCGTAACGATGTGCTCTAATTATGTAAGACACAGGTGAAAGGATTATGTGTTTGCGTTTGAATTAGTGTGTGCGGACCTCATTGTGGTTAAGTGGAGTGTGTTTTTGTGGTTAGTTGAATGTGTTGCTTGTTATTTTGTGCTAAGAAATAGAGGCATAGAGAGATGGTTGCCAAACGTGAGGCAATTTTAGAAGAATAAAAGTAATGGCAACAAAAATAGAACAACAAAGTAATTTATAGATGTTTATTACAACGAATGAACCGTAAATCATTTTTGTACTGTTAGGATGACACTGACGTCACACAAAATCCTGCATCGCGCAAAAAGGGTTTACCGCGCGACTAACATTTATATAACGTCCCGACATCAATCGTCGGGCAGTTGCACATCAGACACAACACTCGTCTCGTCAGAGGATGCACCATTTTCTGTATCGGATGAGTGAACTTTACGCCCTGTTCCTTAAACCTCTATAATCTCTTGGTATTTAAAAAAAATCATTTAAAATGGTTTTCAAATGAACGTCAAAACAACACTGTTATGCCTTTCCTTCGCTGCCAGCAATGTCTGACAAAATAGCCCAACAAGACTTTCCTCAACACGTGTATAGGCTCATGTTGTTAAGTATGTTTTTTTAGAGCAGTGATAGCCTACTGGTGTGACCGTCGGACTGCCAAGACATAGGTCTCGAATTCGAACCCAAGGCACGAACCTCTGACTTTTCGGATTCATGTGCGTATTGTATAATTATCACTTGCTTCATAAACGGCGAAGGAAAACACCTTGAGGAAACCGGCATGCCTGAGAGATATTTCTCGACGGCATGTGAAGCTAAGTCAGAGGCCTATAGGCGGCTTAGTCACTAACCACACGAAAAGAAAGAAGAATAGATTCATTTGGTACGTCACAGGAAATAATATAACCACTAGAGAATAGAGAACAGAGAGTAGATCCTGGTTTAATACCACAGACCACTGAATAATCTCAACAGACAGCGGAATATCACCAGAAAATACTTCCTAAAACAAAAAGAATAGCATTTTTCAATCCCCAATAGTTGTGTACAATAGTAATAGGACAAAAGGCAGCATGGCCAATATGGACCATTGTGTGAGGGTCGCACTGCCATTGTGTGGGGACTGGCTCACAATGGGATCAAACAAAGGTTGTTAATTAATATTAGAACACGATTGGATTGCAAATAGTGGCGAGTAGCGCCGATTTTAATGTTGTTAGAGGACAAATAGGGAACTTTATGTAAATGGTACAATGATGTTACTAATGGTGGTGAGTAGTACATGTTAATCATATAATTTGCGTTTTTTTTTGTATGAATAAGGTAAAGAATTTACAGTACCTATAACTATTTTCTTAATGTCCCTCGACAATCTTCGTGTTTCGTCAGTCGTCGGATTTCTATCAGTTGCCATTTGCACTTGGTGCAGACCGGACGCTCTCAATCGACTTGGAAGTATATAGAGTTGTTAATACTCTTTGACTTAATGTTATTTTATTTTGAAAATAGGAGGAAAGCTGCTAAAATCGCAGGTACGAAAATAGTTTTACAACTCTATATAGTTCACACGGAAAACAAAACAACAATAAATTATATTTTAGTATTTAGGCTCGCCTCCTTCCCCCCCATTACATGGGACTTAAATATGGATGTACTAAACCTCTGCCTAACCCTTTGAAGAATACCGACGTGAGGTTATGTTCTGTGTTGTGTGTAGTATTTAGTAAAAAAAACAACTACATGGCTATATCTGAGTGTTATTGAATAAGAACTCTGTTCTCGATCCCAAGCATCGCAGACGTGCTAATAGGGCTCATTACGACCCTTATCTCCTTTTACATTATAACCCTCATTGGGTTCACAAAAACTGTTATTAGGTAAGTCCCCACTGTGACGTAGTTCAATCTCACTAATTGCTTCTAGGGCACTCAAGGCCAAACTGAACTATGGTCATATAGCTAGTTTACTTTACATAATTATACTTTGTACATAACACAAACTAACATAACAAGACTGAGCTCACTGTGTGTAAAGTAAAGCTTTTAACCCGTTTTCTGGAAATGCATTAATTAAATCGTAGCGTTTTCGTAGAACCCGCTACGCCGCTACGCCTGTCGTAGACAATGTCTACGAAAGAGAATGTTTTACACAATTATGTTTAATTTTGAGAATTACTCTACTGTTAATTTGTTTAAAAACTAGCTTTTGGGTGGTTAGCTTACCCACTTTATGGACTTCATTTTGTTGGTTTTGGCCAGATTACGACTTGTTTGTGACGTAGTTTATTCACAAAGAGAATTGAATTTAAACCTGCCAAATGTATTTTACGCTCGACAAGAACCGTAAGCAAGTGCATATTCAATTGGTTTCTTTTATTTCCCATTCAAGGAGGAAGCAGTATATAAAAATAAAAGAGAAGCATAAAAAACGCATTCAAAATATTTTTATTTAACTCCGGCCGCATAGAGAAACGAGCGCACATAAATAAGTTTAACCTCATATTTCAATGAGGACGTAGTTTTTCCGCATTTGTTATAACGCGTCGGCGTGTGGGATATTTTATAATGACGCTGAGGGGAGAGCCGGGGTGAAGGAGGGGGGGGGGGGGGGGTGTCGAGTGTCTGGCTAATGACGCTGCCTGGCTGCATCTAATGATCGTTTGTCAAAGCTACACTACCTTCAGTAGCGAACGGAGATGAGCGGAGATGTGCTATGTTTTTGTGTTGCTTCTCAAGTGGGATGTGGTTATAGCGTTAATTAGTTTTGGTTTAGAAGACGGGTGAAAATTTTGATAGGAATAATGCAATTAGAAGGTATCTTGTAAATCTAGTTTATTTCTGATTTTATTAAAATGATGTACTTCCGTAAAATAATAGTAAGTATCTTAAAAATATTATGAAAGTCAAACGTAATTTTTTTAAAGTGAAAACTTCTTTAGGCGCGTTGGGCTTTTTTGAGATGAGAAAAAACAATTGAACTCGCGACACCATTACCTCATTGTTGTAAACGCGATTGTGCCTTTTATTTATATTATGTTATGGATCAATGTTCTATGCAAGAATTTTTTTGTTTAAAGGTTTTGGAAGTATTTTTTTTGGAAACGCGATTGTGATTTTTATTTAGATAAGGCTACGGAATAATGTTCTATACAAGTATTTTTCTTCCACCAAGGTGATCTTGTTCAAATTTTCAGTTCTGTCGGCACTCCCAGAGTGCCACTGTTTTTTTTTTTTTTATCAGTACTAAATTGAATGAGACTAAATGAATATTAAGTTGTTTTCAGGAATAAAGTTTACAGGAGATTAGGTATACATGAGCCATACGATGAGGGAATTATTATAATAAGGAAATTATTATTATGAATAAGTAATCGTCAGTACTGTATCTTTTTCTTCGTTCATTTGCTTCTCTACAAATTTTGCTAATTGGCCAATTTTTACACATCGGTAATTGGCATTATTAATTCTCTTGTAGCTTATGTAAGTACGAAAGATGACCACATAATTTTGTTCATATCATTAATAACCTGCCACCTAACACCTACCACCTGCTGTAGAAGGCAGTAATTCTCAATACATGTAGGCTAGTACGAAAATTCCTCCAATGTGAGTCGGACAACTTACACCATTACTTCCACTCAAATTTAACTTTGGCTAACATACAGCCTACTGCAGATAACCACGTGGTATCAAACATTACTCCACCACCAATTAACCCCACTGATGAACACTTGGCTTAGGCCCGTGCCATCAGCTCTACCTGGCCAGGCCGATGAAAACAAATCTAGAAACAAAAAAAATAATAAGACGTCGTGGTGGGGCTTGCGCGCTCCGAACTCTGGGTCTGTGCCGGTAAAGTTTACTTTGCCGAAACAAGTCTAGGGTGAGGAGCCAGACCAAGAGAGATACAAAAACCCGCAGGGTAGTATGTGGCGAGCTGTTGGGCAGTAGCGACCCCACGGACCCTATCTCCCGGGAGAAGTCTTGTTCCTCACCTCTGGCTTGCCTTTATTGGTCAGCTGGAGTGAACACTGACGAGGAACGGAGCTTCCACCTCATTCTTGCCTTAATTGGCTGGCTTGAGTGGAGATTCGCAAGAGCAAACGTGCTCGGAGGAAGGAAGTATTCCAGTAAGATGCTTGTTGGGATCTTGTCCGTACTTCCGGGATTGTCCTGATAGCCGTGGAATACCTCTCCACTCCTCATAAGCACCTCAGGACGTGTTGGCCCCTTGTCGCTACAACACTATGTGCTAGCGACCGTTTTCGGGGGCCCATTATTGAGTGTGCAAGTCACCCCCTGCCATTTTATCCGTGTGCATATAATACATAGATCAGGCAGGGGCCATAGTCCTTCCATAGTTCTAGGTGACCAGTCCACTTTAGCAAACCGAACCCATAGTCCGATATATTTGTTTCCATATCTTACAATAGTCCTACACCAACCGGGGGTTGTCTTTGGCTGCACTTGCATAGTGTGAACAGGGATAATCGTTGGTTGGTACCTCATTTAATTAAAAACGTCTATGGGGCCTCTGTAAGTTGGTTATGTATGCCTTCCAAAGGTCCGGGACCTCTGGGTCCCGAGAAATGTCAAAGACGTAAAAATAATAGTAACGTTTATTTGGACTTAATAAAATATAGCCTAATACAAATATATTCCTAAGAACTAGGTTACAAATAATGGAAGTGAGTAGACGGCTAAAACTAAATGAACTCTGAATTCCAAACTAGGTAAAACCTGCATCTTGAAAATCAGTGCTGTTCCATGCTAAATTAGGTGTAAAAACTTACAAAACACATACATAAAAATTCTAAAATTATAGACTATGTTAGAAACTACATAAATCTAAATCTAAAACTTGACGAGTGAGTGATGTGAGTATGTTGTGTAGTGTGTGTAGTGTAAGTATAGGGTGTGAATGTGTGTGGTGGGTGAAGTGTGGATGTAGGGTGTGAATTTGTGTGGTATATGTAGTGTAGGTATAGGATGTGAATGTGTGTGGTGTGTGTAGTGTAGGTATAGCGTGTGAGTGTGTACGCGAACGTGTAGGTGTGCTTTCGGTATGTTAATTCTATTTTATTTTAAAATATCCAGTATTTTTTCCGTATTGATATAATCAAGGCTTAGAAGCCATTTGGTGACCACTATTTTACATTGCCGTTTAGCTAAAGGATATATTTTTAAAATGTGATTGATTTTATTGTACAAATTTCCACCTAAGAAGTTGAAAAATCTCTGTGCAAAATGAGTGTGGCAAGCTTTACATATACGCAGACTGTATGTTTTCTGCGTTTCTGCTGAAAAGCTGTAGGGTCATAAGTCAGTAAACCATGCATTTTGAGGATAGTGTGAAGTATGAAAAGCTGTCTTACTGTTAATACTTCACAGGTTTTGTAAAGATTAGTAGTGGGATGAAAGAATGGAAGGAACGCACTAACTTTAAGTAACGCTCTTTGAGCGCGCTCAAGTTTCAAAATTATTGTTTTACACGCACCGCTCCAGGAAGTTACACAATATGCCAATAGTGACTGACTTAAGGCGTAGTAAACAGTTTTTAGTACTTTAGGACTAGCTATACGTCTGAGATTAAAAAAAATGTATATTAATTTCCGAACTCTCGAAGAAACCAGGTCTATATGGGGAGCAAAATTAAGTCTGCTATCTATTAGGACGCCAAGGTATTTAATGGTGCTCGTTTGATCAAGCAAAAGACAGTTACAGGATGTTAGACGACTACACATATCTCATAGTAGGAGTGCGCAATAATAAATTCTGAATTACTATCAGTCGATTGTGGGACATTTCGGAGAGAGAACTTTAAATATTTTGTTTTGTCAACATTTAAAGTTAAGAGGTTACATCTCAGCCACTGGTTAACGGCATCAAACCCGCATTGAGCATTTATTTCATTCATGTTTCATTCATGTTAACCTGATAAGGTCTAAGACCAATGTGACCCTAGTCTAAAATCCATACGAATTTATTCTTCCATACTTATTACTTATCTACAATATGTAAAAAAACCCTGTCCGATCCGACAGGGGTACATAGGTACTGCAATAAAATTACCAATAAGTAATATTTTATTTTATTATTATTGAATATAAAAGTTATTGCTATTTAAAATTAACATTTTATGTACCAAAATTACCTCAAATTCATTTTAAATGAGAAAATTTTCAACAGGGGTCATAAGTTATGACTTGTAGACACCTAAACGACAACTGCCTGCGCCACATGTAATAACCCGGTAAAATTATCCACTGAAAAAAAATGTGGTGACACGCTCATGGATCTGATTCTGATTCTGATAGGATCAGTCTACACACGGCTACACATCAAGCTATACATTTCCAGTATAAGCTGACCGCGCATTGAACGGAATTCCTATACGATACAAGATCAACATAAACTGGAAATGTATAGCTTGACGTGTAGCCGTATTAAAGTCGTACAGATTTTGATCTCACAACTTCTTGCTGCACAGATTTTGGTGCGATTTTCAACATTATTTAGAGAATTTATTCTGGAAGGTTTATGTGTAATACTGAAAGAAATGCCAATGGTTGGTCAAGTTGTAAAACCGTGCGAAGCAGGGACAGGTCGCTAGTAATCTTATAAATACGAAAGTTACTCTTAGTAAAAAAGTCTGTCGGTCTATTTTTACTAATTTGGATGAAATTTGGCATACGGATAGAACATAGCCTGAGTTAGGGATACTTTTATCCCGGTAGCACATTCCCGTGGCATAATATTTGACAGTCATGTGGGCGAAGCCGCGGGCAAAAGCTAGTGTTCAATAAATGACCTAGTGACATCCTGAGACCAATATCAAGAATCAGAATAAATGCATGACTGTGTATGTAAGCCATTTTCTTGTAACTTATTGTTTTAATTAAATTGTGTCTTTTGTAAGGACCATAAAAATTTTTATTTATTCATTTATCTGGCGGGTCGCCAGTCAGGTCTCTCCAGACATCTCTCAATTAGTACCAAACACTTTGTCTAGCGCAAACAAATTATTCTATGATCCTAATGAATACGTCCTAAATCTTTGGCCCGTTTACAATAGAATGTTCTAGATTCTGTTAATTGCATTTACAAATCCATTGTGACTTAGATCTTAGCTGTCTTAATTCAGTATTACTGTTTTCTAAAAAGTTATGAGTAAGTACTAGTTTAGAATATATTTAATTGGATCAGCAGCCTAACTTTGAACTATATTTAAGTGCATGAAAATGGTTGCTACTGGACCCGAGATACTTGCTGTATAGACAGCGTCACTATGTGGGGTCAAGTTTTAAAATATTATACTGTTTTCATCATCATCATCATTTCAGCCGAAAGACGTCCACTGCTGGACATAGGCCTCCCCCAAGCACCGCCACTTCGACCGATTTTGTGCTTTCCGCATCCAGTGGATTCCTGCGGCCTTCACAAGGTCATCGGTCCATCTTGTGGGAGGCCTTCCAACGCTACGTCTTCCGGCCACTCCAGAACCTTTCGACCCCATCGGTCATCCGTTCTGCGAGCAATGTGCCCTACCCATTTGCCACTTAAGTTTGGCAATTCTTCGGGCTATGTCGGTTACCTTGGTTCTCCTGCGGATCTCTTCATTTCTGATTCGATCACGTAGGGAAACTCCATTGCCCATTGGGTGACTTTTAGCCTTCTGATAAGGCCCATTGTGAGCGACCACGTTTCAGTACCATAGGTCATCACTGGCAACACGCACTGGTCAAAGACTTTCGTCTTGAAACACTGTGGTATGTGGGACTAAAAGATATTGCGTAGCTTCCCGAACGCTGTTCAGCCGAGTCGGATTCGACGATTGACCTCTTTCTCGAAGTTGGACCTACCTAGCTGGACAGTTTGTCCTAGGTAAACATACTCGTCCACAACTTCGAGCGTAGCGTCTCCGATCTTCATGAGAGTGAGTGTCACATGGGCATTTGATATAACCTTTGTCTTGTCCATGTTCATTTTAAGACCTACTCTTTCGGAGGCTCTACTGAAGTCATCGAACATTGTACTCAGGTCCTCCATGGTCTCAGCCATGATAACTATGTCGTCGGCAAACCGAAGGTTAGTGATGTACTCGCCATTGATGTTGATGCCTAGCCCTTTCCAATCCAGAACTTTGAAGACATCCTCCAGTGCAGCGATGAACAGTTTCGGAGAGATAACGTCTCCCTGTCTCACACCTCGCTGCAGAAGGATAGGTTTCGAGTTCTGGTTCTGGAGTCGCACTGACATAGTGGCATTTTTGTACAGACACTTTAGCACCTCGATGTACCGATAGTCGATCTGGCACCGTTGAAGAGACTGCAGCACAGCTCATGTCTCGATCGAATCGAAGGCTTTCTCGTAGTCCACAAACGCTAAGCAGAGAGGCATATTATATTTTTGTTACGACTATCATAATGAATACTTTCAAAAAGGGCTCGGCTTGACGCTGATTCCTACCAACACATCGCCCAACGTCGCCATTCAATGCTCGCAGTTTTGACCAACAAGCTAGTGTGCTTGTTGCGATTGCGATGAATGTGTAATTTCTATCGTCCATTCTACTTTATTATTCAGTCTCTATTTAATTTGATGGTTGTTTTAATTTGTGGTTACACATTTATTTTATTAACTGAGTTAAGTTTAAAGTAAACATTAGTCAAGTTAACGACTACGATTTTCATTAATTATTTTATAAAAGTTTTTTCTGACAAAATGCTTTAGTCTGTGTTATTATGTAGCAATAAAAAATGTACTTGTTATTTAAAAGGTTATTAACTTTATTTAATAATAATTGTATTTTTGATTTTTGTTTAACTTTCCTAATAAATATTTCGAAATAAAGTAGGAAAGAAGACATACATTGAAAAACATTAAGTTTGTAATGTCAAAAAGAAAACTATGTTTCTGAAAATTGAACTTCCAATCATTATCTGCTATAAGCGATCTTAAAACGTCCGAGTTAACGAGACGAATACAAACATTATAAAACGTTTTTGTAAATAACAAAATGTTGTTTTCAGCTATACATGCCGAATTTTAACTAGCATGTTTTTGCTGGAACCTAGTTGATGAAGCTGTGTGTACCAATGATGGTACCTGAATAAGTATCCACCTAACCAAGTAAACTTTAAACTTTTCTCCGTCCATCAACCGTACATCTAGCACACCCTGGACAGTTGTTAATTCCGCTACCTTGTTAACTAGCAAATATTTCCCACCACTTCTATCCTTGGAGAACCAAAGCTTATAGCCCTGCAGATTGACCTGTCGGTACTGCTGCTACATAGCTTCACAAAATTTAAGCCAACTGCACTATGTTGACGTAGGAAACTCACTTCCAAGCATAAATTAGGAGGAACTTGGAGGAATTCATATAAATATAAACAAAAGCAAACCACATTACCACTTAATTACTACTGTCTCTATTTATTATCTACTGTCTTAATTTATTGAGGTATTTTTTTTAAATTAAGTGTACGTGTACATTACAGATAAAGGAAACCCAAGATAGATTAATAACATGTATGTAAATAAATAAAATTGTAAAGTAATTGCAAATCCTCAAGTTATCGAGAATGTTATGTTTGTTGGTGGTGGTGTTAAATTGGTTTTTGGGTGACATCTTTGAGTGTGGAAATTGTGACTACATTGTAGTATTGGGTTCCCACCTTTAAAAACAAATGTAATGTAATGTTATGTAAGTGGTAAATAAATGCGAAAGTTTGTGCGGACGGATGGATGTTTGTTACTCTTTCACGTAAGAACTACTGAACAGATTTGAATGAAATTTGGCATACAGATAGTTTATAGCCTGGATTAACACATAGAATACTTTTTATTTCGATATTCCTACGGAATCGAGACTTATGCGGGTGAAACCGCGGGGCACTGCTAGTAGTAAACAAATAAATGAGTCCGCGTATGTTGCTGATGTTCGATTTAAGTTAGCCAAGTGTTAGGACCTGTCGCTTCCCACTTACTGCGCTGTTTTAAGAGCAAACCAAAAAAACAGGAAAAATAGTGAGAGAAGTTTATTATTCTTTGTTTCATTCGATTTAAATGTAATAGTAAAGTTTTGAAAATTGAAAACGAATGTTTGGATTTAAATTTTAGCATAGTTACTTGATATTTTGAACACAGTATCATTAATTAATTGTTACATAACTCTCACTTTTCATATCTTTTATAGACTACGTGTTGCTTATGTTGTTGATCCACATATATTTTCATTTCAATGAATTTTAATTACGTAAATGATTAATAGTAATATGTTGAATAATTACCTATGCTGTTCTGATAATTTCTAAACATTTAAATAAGTAATTGAAATGTCTGTGCAAATACCTGAATTCTGACGATATTTTAAATAGTTTTTTAACTAATCACGGTATCAAAAGTCTAGCCATTTATGGTCTGTATTATACATTTAAATAAAAGCCCGAACTGCGGTAAATCCTAAGCTTTACCTATAAATCCTAAGATTTATCAAGTCTTACCGGTAAAATCCGAATCTATAATTTCGGACTTTTTACCGCAGACACCGGTAAATGTCCGAAATCAATTATTGAAATATAATAATAGTCGTGTCAACTCGTGTCTCGCTCGACACCAGCTCGGCTAGCGGGTAGTCTTAGAATATTTATATTCTAAGACTACCCAGTGTATGATCCCCGAACTCCCCGCTACCGCGCCTCTGCCGCCTGCCCGTGCGCTCGCCAGTCGGTCGACAATGGTCGACAAGTTTTACATGTTTTCATGAGGAAAATCCTTTTTTTTAACTCATACTAATAAGAATGTTTAGCTTACTCGTACCTAGCCAAAGTAGGTGTTATTTCTAAATCATGTTTTAAAACTTGACAAAGAATAATAAAGATTGTACCGAATAACGAAATGATTATTATCAAAAGACTGTTTAGTTTACTTAACCAAAATAGGTGTTACATTAGTGATTGAGTAGTAATTTTTATTTGTGTTATTAATCGGAATTTTATTTTTCTAAAGCATGTTAAACATATTTTAAGACTTGACTAATAACAATAATAATTGGAAGTTGGGTAGGCTTTTGGTGTAGGATACAACCTGTGTCGACACCCTTGCGCCATCCCATCTTCCTAGCACTGCGGGCTGTGCCGGGGCGGCTGCTGCAGGTGCAGAAAACCTCAAACGGCGCAAATATAGCAACCTTACTGGTAGCTATATTTATGAGCCATTCGGGGTTGAAACACTAGGGTCATGGGGCCCGAGTGCTCACCGAGTATTTCGGGACATCGCCAAGTGGTTGGTCGACTCTTTACGTGACCAGAGGGCTGGCCAATTCTTAGGCCAAAGAATCAGCATTGCCATTCAACGTGGCAATGCTGCCAGCCTTTTGGGCACTTTTCCCGCTGACAGCGATGCGGACGAATTTATTGACGCCCAATGAGCTCTTCTCTTTATTTTTAACTTTTTCCTTTACATACTTGTAGGTATTATAGTAATGTTGAATTAATAGTTTTTGATTATTAACTGCATTGTTTTACTCTGAAAACTAACATTCACCGGTATCTGTGGTAAAACCTAAGATTTACCAATAGAATAAAAATAAACGTCAGAAATTGATGATTATTAGAGAACAATTCGGACTTTTACCGCTGAAAGTTGCTAAATCTTAGGATTTACCGGTAAATTCAAACATTTACCGCAGTCTGGGCTTTTACAGTAACATATTTATAGTTAATAATTTACGACTTATATATACATAAATCTGGTAATTTATGTAAATATTGGTATATACCAATATTTACATAAATTCAAAAATTAAATATTGGTATATACCAATATTTACATAAATTAGGTACATTTCGTTTATAGATACAACGCATTGCAAATACATCTGATTACACGTTGTTAGTCTACAAACCAACGGCACAAATTGATGAGACCACACACGCTTTGACCGCAGATAAAGTTGGTATTCTAATGAAATAGAAACATAAACATTGAATATTAATTACGGCTTAAACTCTTGCAGTTATTAGAACTTCTGTGGTATTCAAAGGTACTAATCTGCACAAAATAATTATCTGGACTACATAAACAGATCTAAAGTTAATGTTTTCTGAGTTGTTATTTATTTTGGTGTACAATACTAAGTATTCTATCTGTGTATTTGCTATACCTCTGTCTCAGCTTCGCAAAATAACGTCTACTTTGCTTTGAGTGAGTATGAATTACGAATTGACGAAATGAATTTGATCTCAAAGCTAAAAAAACATTTAACGAAAAAAAAAAAACAACCTACTTCTACCTTTTTTGGAAACCGGTTTTTTTTTTTTTTTGTAAAGTGTTTTTATTAACTTTTTAGCTGTGGTACCTACCCCATACAAATTCGAATACCTGCTATGTAAATAACAGTGACTGGAACTTATCATATCATCCACATACTAAGTGGGAACAAATACGTATTATTGAAGCTAACTGAAAAACTACTCAAGCAAAGTTAATTAAATTTATATGTGACCACCTCTGAAGTATGACCTACCAAAAAAAAAAAAGATTCATCAAAATCAATTCATAATAAATTGGCGGACAAATCGCGTACAAACATACAAAAAAAAAAAAAAAACAGGCGAATTGAGAATTGTTATAAATACATTCTCTCGCACTATTATACCTACATTTAGTTTCCAATTCGAATCTTGAGTCTGCACTCAAGATTCGAATTGGAAACTAAATGTATAATAGTGCGATTATGCAACAAATCTCCCAAGATAGCACATGTCACAAGTATTAAAGGAAAATGATAGTTTATGATACCGTGTAAACAAATAGACGCTCGTTCGACATATGTCGCGTCTGTATCCCGTAGAAAGTAGTGTAGCACCTCACATATTCATAGTGCGTGGCAGCTCTAGCGAGACAATATCATACTGTAACACCGCCATTACAAATTAAACCTTATGTCGTAAAGATTGAGTTGTTTTTTGCAATGTGGGTTGTGTTGTCGATATTGAATATCAAAGGTGAACCCGGCAATATTTCGTGATTTATCAGAACGTATTTGTGGCACTGAGGCATGTCCCTCGCATGGAAAATAATACAATATATAGGATACATGAATATAGACGGGATATGTATTGGATAGCTCTCACCTTTGGTATGCTTGGCAAACTAGAACTGTCCATCTTTTAAGTTATATTGCAATGAGGATACTATCTCGATGTTAAGTCACACATAATTTAGAGACAGAGTCGTAATTGTAACAATTTTTATGTTGCTGTAAATGATAATCGGTGTCCTGGATTCCAGTTTCTGAATTAAGAAGTTGAGAAAAACTCTGTTTTTTCATTACTTAAGGTGATTCCTTCAATGTAGGCCGCAAAATTGTTATTATGGAATTAGTAAAAAAATATATATTATATATATGTATTAATAATTATATTAGTTCGTTTTTTTATTAATTATAATTAAACTACTTTAAATAAAAGAGTCATTTCAAATTCAAATTCAAATTCAAATATTTTTATTTGTAGAACATAGGTAAACAAAAAAGTACAGATGTTAATAATAATAATATAAATGAACGCTATGTCTTGCCGTCAACGGCGTACAAATATAATAGGGTTCCTCCTATGGCTGAAACGAATCAATAAAAAAAATTGACTCAATAAATTGATTTTCTCGCAAGCTACAGTGTTTTCAGGTTTCATACATTGAATGCGGAATTTTTTAAAACTATTTTGATGTTTTTTTTACTTCTGTTGCATTAAATAAATTTTGGAAAAGTACAGTACTAATCTCCATTAAATTATCTATACAATGGAAAATAAATTAAGTAGGTTTTGTGTACTAGCAGGAGTGTAACAATAAAAAACAGTTGCAGAAAAGAGGCAAAACAAATTTTTCGATCGCAGAGCACTCTCTAATGCTTTGCGTTATGAGTCGTGCAAAATAATAATAAGACCATTTCGACCTTTACTTCACAGGAGTATAAACCCATAACAATTTCACAATATACCCAGGTGCCCTTTCATTTGCACTTTTGATAACCTAAAGAATGCCTCTGGCGCCGCAATCAACGTGGCCACCTTGGGCTCTAACTTTATAATAAAATTCCATCAAAGTACCGTCGACACGAAAACACCAAGATCACAAAAATGCCTTTGTAAGAATACCAATTAAGACATCCAAACAAACAAACACTTCCATAACACACAAACACCTAACATAGTTAGGTACATTATGCACGCTAGTCATAAGTAAATCACCAGCTAAACGGATGGCGACCAACTTTGTTCAAAGGAGGCTTACGTGGAACCGTGGAGGTTATAACTTGTAGTGGACAGGCCCGAGGGACGGGGATGAAATATTACCTCTCTTTGTTACACAATCGCCTCTTACACTCAATAATTTTGGGAGGATCGATGGGAAGTCGCTCTGAGATTTGGGAATCAGCGAATGTACGAATAGTTTCCTTTGTCTATTAGTATGGCTGTGATTGCGGATTTGGAGTTATTGAGGTCGATTTATGAACAAATATATGCTATTTTCTTCTATTTGTTCTTTTCTTTGTTTTTTTCAAACAATATGCTGGGGATATTGGGAATTATTAAGACAGCCCACGCTTAGATATTTGAAAATCAAGCATGACAAGCAAAGATATATTACAAACGAACAAAAAAAAATAACTGCCTCGTTTGTCTAGTGGTTGCAAGTGCAACTGCCGAGTGAAAAGTGTTAGGTATTGGGTTTTCCCGTCAGGAATTTCTCTAGTAGCAACCCGGAGTCTGGATTTGTGACCGGTTGATAGCAACAGGCTCGCCCCCTATTACATGGGACTTAAACATAACTGGTGAAATGTGGGTGTACCTTCTGGGGATATAGGGATTGACATAGTTGAGCAAAAGCATGTGTGTGAAGTTAGTCAGAAAATTTTATGTTTTGTGTCTATTTTGTAACCCATGGCATCTAGCCTATAAAATTGCCAAATAGTAGATAGTCTAAACAGTCATACAATTATAAACCTTTAGGTACCAAACTCCACTTCAAAATGTAGGTATGTCCAAAGTTCTAAAACCAATTTGCTCATACGTACACATTGTTTCGTGGTTCAATTCATACGTTTCAACATTGAGCAAACTAGCCTTTTCAAACAACATTCACTGTTGACGGAACTCTGAAACTAATCAGCATCTTTCACCAGCAACTCGACTGTGGTTTTCACTTTTCCGGGAATAGGAATGATGACATTTTTTTGTTTAAGTTCTAAAAAGTATTTGTTTGCAAATAGTGCAAACAATACTAAACAAATATGCCATAAACGTTTTAAAATATCTGCTAGATAAAGACGGCACACAGAAGTGACGTCACGACTATGTTACTTCATACTAGCGCCATACGTACATTGTCCGTGCCGCCGGACAAGGATGGTAATAATCCTTTCCAAAAACTTTTTAAGCGTGTACGTAGCTTCTCCATATTTCCATCGATTTCACAGATTTTTTCGATTATCTCATTTTACTATGTCTTCTTTGAAATTACATTATTTTTTCGAACATTTCTAATATTAGTCATCGTCCCTATTGTACACGCTCTCTGACATTTTCATTTTCAGAAAATTTTATTGATAACGCAATACTATTATTTATTCTGGGTACAGGCCTTTTTGGATATATTTCATTACTTTTGACACAATTTTATTTATTTATAAATTAAACATAAAATTAAATTCTTGGCTATTTCCCCGTCCATACAACTAGTACAAGTTTTAAAATGTTAATGTACCTATGTTCGACCTCGAAAATGCTCCTTACTAAGGTTGAATGTTACTAGCACGACATAAACCGACAAGATCTATTTGTCTATGGGACAGTTATTTATCATAATGAAGTTTTAATTTACCGGGAATTGTTATCAAAAGTGATAAAGTGATAACGAACCTGACTATTTCTACCTACTTCATTTCCATTTAGCAATTTATATCTATCTATATTATAATTTAAAGTCTTTTCATGTCTGTATGTGTGACCGCGTTGTTTTACTAAACTACGTAACGGATTTTGATGCGGTTTTCACCATCATTGTTAGAGCAATTATTCCGGAAGGTTTATTATATAACGGAGAGGGTGTCTCTTTTGGTTATTATCAGCCATATTTTAACTACTGTAGGTAGTGTTGGTTATTGCCTAATAGAAAAACCGTTTGAAGTTCAGATCACATTATAATTTACTATCAAATTAATGACATTAGCAATTCACACAATGTAGATACACAGCACAACTATACGGAACGCGTGACAGTTTCTAAACGTTTTCACTGCTTGACCGCCACCGATGAACTGTGCTCAGCTCCGGCCGATCGGAGCGTTATGTTGTAGACTCTGTCGAACGCCGGTAGGCGGCGCTGGCGTCCCAATTAGTCAACACAGTATTTCCGAAATGTAATACGTAAATAGAAATCATTGTTGTCTTTTCAAGTCGTAAAAAACAGTGCGAAGCCGGGGAAGGTCGCTAGTTAATCCATAAATTCGTTATAATTTAAGTCCCACTTCAGACTCTTGATTGCAAAGGTCAACACTACCAAACTGAATATTAATTCAACAAGAAAATTTTAAAACAGTTATTGACTTTCCTCCTTGTAAAAGCGAGTTTTAGTTTTCAGTTTCAATATGAAGCTATCTCTTATCCAGGGCGACACAAGACTAAACAAACAACTACCCACTTTTTGAAATTAATCCCTTTGTTATCAGCTGGTATCAATTAACAAACGACACAATAACAATTATTCTAAGGTGGGTAGTATTGCCTTACATCAGTTCAAGTTAAGAGGAGAAACTTAGACACAACAGTTCCATTGAAAATATTTATGGTACCTAATGTGATAAATTGGCAACGGTGCATGATAGGTAGCGAGTTTACACACATTATTCTATTGGCGTGAAAACACTTTTAGCATAAATAAGTAGTTTAATATTCTTGAAGAAGAAAAAAAGGGAGACTCATTGCATTCATACATTTATATGTGTAATAAAATTAAACAGGTTGGTATGGAAGAGCTGGCAAGAAACTCCACGGTTACTCTTTTAAAAATAAATTGATTTTACAATGTATCCCCGTCGATGGGTGACCAAAATCAAAATCAAAATATTTTATTTCACATAAACCTACAAGGGCACTTATGAAACGTCAGAAGCTAGGTGCACGGTTCCAATTGGTCGCTTCCTATGGAGAAGAGCCGGCAAGAAACTCCACGGTTACTCTTTTCAAAATAAATTGTTTCTACAATGTTTTCAAATTACAGTGTTAATAGGTATGGGAGGACAGTATAGGCCTATCAACAAGTACCAGGTACTTAGCAAAATAGAAAATGGTCCACAAGTCTACAGCCTACAACGTTCTCACATTCACAAAATCTAAAAGAAGCATTCATTCATTTTATTCACTAGCATTCTCATTATTAGTTCTTATCAATAAATTCGTGAAAGGTGAAATAATATAAACATCTTCTATTTTCACTTCACCAAAACCATTTCACACCACCACTAGTAAAAGCAAACGAAATTGAAGATATAAACCGGGTGGAACCACAAAGCGGTTAAGTGTTTCCCGAGATTATCGCACACAGTACCTCTACCTACCTACACTGTCTACATACACAAGTATGTATAAATACACACTCTACAAACACAAGTATGTATTAGTACACACTCGGGCACGAACACAGGCCGTTTCATGCAAAACGGTGTAATACAGCGCTATTGACCGCTGTAATTTCGCATAAATAAACCAAACATTGCTGTTGCTCATGCAAATAAAAATATTAATACATGTTTCGGGTTGGTGTCCAGTGAATGATATAATATGCTGTACGATTACTTCTTTCAATCGCTCACTGGAGCTGCTTCACACTTTAATTTCACTTTTCTGAAGTAATCAAATTACTTAGATACTTGAAAATTTTATTGTCAGTGGTAAAATGTGCATTAGTGAGAGGAAACGCTTTTTAGTTTTACAAAGGGTTGCACTAGGAGCTAGAATGTGACACTAATCGTCGCTCGAAATAAATCAGTCTCAGTGACTACCAAACAAAGGTTTCCCAATTAGGTATACTGCTGCAGTTAATATAAAATGTCTGGAGGACCGAGCATTGATCGGTTCTTTTTTTTGAACGACGTTTTCTAAAAATGAAACCTAGCTAGATTGATTTATTGCGCCCGAAACCCCCTGAATGCTAAATTTCATGAAAATCGTTGCAGCCATTTCCGAGATTCAGATTATTTATATATATATGTACAAGAATTGCTCGTTTAAATAATTATATTAGGTAAGATGTGAACTAGATAAAAAAACCAATAGCAGTAAAACCAAACTACGTTTTAAGTAATCAATCGCTTATGGAACTGTACCTATTTGTCAATATTCTGATATAAAATAAAAAACCTATATCTTCTAATATCTCCACTCTCTAACTACAAAGCTAGCTTTCTCCCTCGTTCCTCGCCAGCATAATGTAATGTTTACGAGCTGCGCGCATGGGGCCCCGTGCTTGGTACCGCGTCGCATATGTGGCTATCATTTCACCAATATCAAATGGGCCCTATAAAAAGATTCCCGTCGTAACCCGTTCGTGAAGGGCCTCGGCCACTTTACAACTGATTTACGTAATGGTGGCTGTTGAATGAATAAAGTTATCGCGATGTTTGATTTCTTTTGTTGGAGCTGTTTTTTTATAGTTTTCTCATACTTGTATCTCTCAGGATTTATTTGCAGGCAAAATTTAATGCTGATTAATTTAAAATCTATTCTAAGTTTAAGGTTTAGGTATGTTGGACAGATATCGCTGGATAGCAATAAGAATTAATGAGAGATTGTGGATTGGCTCAATTTGGCAGAGCTAAGTTCAATGATAACAGTCAACAGCATCCAGATCAAATATTATAATTTTGTTTTTCTTTAGTACAGCGAAATGATCTTGAATTGGCTGACCAAAGTCTCCGGCCCAAAGGGATAAGGAATGTAGCTGCGGTTGTTCTGGTTACAAAAGACGGAAGATAGAACGTTGTGGTGGAACTTGGTAGAGGGTTACCTAGGTCTAGTATCAGGGTATCTGGCAATACAGGCAACTGAAGGAACGGTGGGTTTTAGTCAGTAAGAGTCTGACACGCCCTCCCACTCCGCCCAGAGCGGGAGAAGTTATTTGATCATTTTTCACCCAAAAAAAAGGGGTATGGCAGACTGACGTACTTGCTGAAGGTGAAATTTTATAACTTGGCAATTCAACATTTTTTGCTTGTGTTCGGTCATTGCTGATCATTGGTCGCAGTTTTTATAAATCTTTATACTTATAATAAAACAGTAACGAAGCCAAATCATGGATGGCACACGGACACCTTTTTTTTTTTTTTTTTTTTTTGGGTGGGAAATTATCAAATAACTTCTCCCGCTCTGGGTGGAGCGGGAGGGCGTGTCAGACTCTTACTGACTAAAACCCACCCGTGTTCCTTCGGTTGCCCTGTTGCCGGGGGCCACGATGTCCCCATCGGTTTTCTTCGAACCCCCGGCAGGCATTGGCCCTAACGGACCCCGTCAATTCTGCTGACATCTCTTTGAGGCGCGCGTGGAACACAACGCGCCGTCGACCCGGGCTTGGTCCTTACCGGACGGCGAGCTACCCATTGCCCACCGTCCGCAAGCCCGCGCCTACGGTGGCTGGAAATCGGCTCGCGATTCCCGCCCCGGGCGTCTCCTCCTGCGGCGGTTAGGGGCGTGAGGGCGCGAAATTTGCCTCTCCCTCACGCGTTCCGCCTCCTCCTTTGCGAGCATTACCGCTTCGCAGAAGGAGGTGACGGCCTGCCATTTCCTCTCGCTCCGTACCATGGCCTGAACCAGGGCCGAACGCGAGAGATCACCGCCGCCGATCGCCTCCACGAGGACACGGCGTTGCTCCGCCCAAGCCGGGCAGACCTCCACCGTATGCTCCACCGTGTCCTCAGGCCGATCCACACAATGGTGACACCCGGGTACTTCCTCCCGACTTATCCTAAACAGGAACCTCCCGAAGCAGCCGTGTCCGGTGAGGACCTGCGTCAGGCGGAAGGTGAGGACGCCGTGGCGTCTCTCAAGCCACTCCTCAAAGAGGGGTCTTATCGCCACAATTGTGGCGTGCCCAGCACGGGGTTGCGACAATCGCACTCTCCATGACGCCATGAGATCCCGCCGGAGCTCTGTCCGCTGTGCCGCGATTTCTTGCGGCATCGGAGTTAAGCCCCGGCGTTTCGCCTCCTCGCGCCACTCCCAGATGTGCGCGAGGACCTTTGCCTCCAGATCCCATGGCGGTAATCCGGCAAGGAGGCTCGCCGCCTCGCAGGAGACCGTGCGGTATCCTCGGGCCAGCCGGATGGCCATGACCCTCTGGGACGCGTTCAACCGGCGGGCTGGCCGCAGCCTCAATGAACGCGCCCACACCGGCGCCCCGTAGAGGGCCATGGACCGCACGATCCCCGCGTAGAGCCTCCGGCAGGAGGCGTTTGGATCCCCTAGATTGGGCAGGAGCCGCTTCAAGGCAGCCCCGGCCCGCTCCAGTCTGGGAGCCAAACGTCGGAAATGTTCAACGAAATTCCACCGGCTGTCGAGGACGAGTCCCAGATACTTCATCGTCGACTCGACACCGATGTGAACCCCTCCCGCCATTACCTGGGAACCCGACGGTGGCGCATTCCGAGGACCATGAAAACCCATGGCCTCAGACTTGTGCAGGGCCACCTCGAGTCCCAGCTGCCGGATCCTATTTACGATTGTCGCAACCCCGCGTGTCGCTAAGTCGGCCGCCGCCTGGTACGAACCCCCCTGCGCCAGGACCAGCGTGTCGTCAGCGTAACAAACGACGCTGACGCCGCTAGGGAGGTCGGCGCGCAGCACCCAGTCGTATTTGATGTCCCACAGATGCGGCCCCAGGACCGAACCCTGTGGGACACCGCACGACATTTCTTGCCGGTTCAACTCTCCTTGGTGACCGGGGTAGATGACGGCCCTGTCCGTCAGATAACACGGACACCTTGACAATTCAAAAGTGCCTGTAAATGGTTTAATTGAAATAAATGCTTTGAGTTTGAGTTTGATATTTTATAACCTAGATTAACACAGGGTAGGTACTTTTAGTCCTGGTAGTACGTTCTCGTGGGATATTTTCCAACATCCACTTGGGCGAAGCCGCGGGCAAAAGCTTGTCTATAAATATAACTATAATGTTCTTGCATATTATATATACTTAATGCTACTTAAAAAAAAAAAACAACAATCCGATATCCTTTATATTGTTCTAATTTGGCACTAAAGTAGGCAAATACACTTGATAATTTCCTTACCGCTTCTTTTATAAAGTTATAATAAATACAGAAAAAAATATTTCCGCCGTGTAGCCACAGACACCGGAGCGAATACAGTTTCCAAGTAAGTCGGAAAGTTTTGGCTCATTATATCGCCATTCCCTTTCTGTGAGAAAAACGAAAGAATTATACAAATCGTTGTAGTTTTCGATATTTTGTGGAACAAAGAAACTGTAATACTTGTCAGTATAACTTTCAGACTTTGTAAACAATATAATGGGAGTGATGTTTTATGAAATATAAATGTCTTTAAATTGAATTTAGATGGTTGACATTTTAATAGGCCCGCTACTGACAGCTTTTAACAACACTTCAATAAAAATACTTCCTTCTACTTCTTGCAAATGTATTAAAAATAAATCCACTAGTAATATGAAAGAAAAGTCAGCAGCTTTTTTGTTTTTTTTTTCGTCTTCGTTTAGTTTTACCTGTTAGTACAAAATAACAATACTTTTATTCTAGAAGGTGCTTTCTTTCAATAATATTAAATTAAGTAGTTGCTGTATAATGTTGTCAGTTCACTTGATTGCTTAATTCAGATCTAGTCGGAGAGATGTTTTTCAGTTTTGTTTTATATAGATATTTTCTTTGTCTGCTGCGGTAGTGTCACTGTTTATTTAGTTAGAAATATTCCGTCGATACTTAAATAAATATTAGGTATACATTCCCATACTGTTTTTCTATAGGCAATATGAAATGTTTTTGTACGTATTTTATAATTGAGTATCTGGGCGACCGAGCTCTGCTCTGGTGAAAATACACCGTGAAATTTGAATCACAGTTTTGCTAGAACAAATGTAATTCAGGCCATGGTCTACTACCACTCTACAGCACCCAATAAAAAAAAAACAAAATATGTTTTTGAAAAAACACAAAAAAGACAAAGTTTAAAATGTCAAGATTATCTACTGTTTACTAAATTTCGTTTATGGAGGTACATTTCCGTTTAGACAATGCTGTCTCCCGTGCGTGGTGTCTGTGTTGTAGGGAGTAACGATAATTTTAAACTTTGTCCGTTTGTGTTTTTTTTTTAAACCAATTATGTTTTTTTTTATTGGATGCTGTAGAATGGTAGTAGACCATGGTCTGAACAACGTTTGTTCTAGCAAAACTGTGATTCAAATTTCACGGTGTAGAGAATGCTCATTTAATAGTATAGGATAGTACCCACTAATTCCATACTGCCATTATAGTAGGTACTTATTAATTCCATGCTGCCATGATCATTATTCTAATGTCAATAATGTCATGTCATTATTCATTATCTTGTTCTAAACTTAGGGCGACCGAGCTCTGCTCGGGTGAAAATATGGAGAAAACTAATTTTCCCAGATATGAGACCTAGCTAGATTGATTTTTCGCTTATATTGCAGCTTTCATCGAAATCTGTGGAGCCGATTTCGAGAACGTGAGTAGGTACAAATATACATACAAATAAATATATATACATAGAAATATTGCTCGTTTTTAGTATATAGGACTTAGAAATCCTTACTACGATTGATAGCTAAATTATTAGCCAAAACATTTTAGTATTATCTACACTAAAAGTAATAAAAAAGAATTGACTAGACTTACTTATTAATCTTTGAATTAAAAGAGTCTCTACACATTTAGCTTTAGATACACATTATATCATTACAAATATAGTCTTCTCACGTTCTAATGTACTGTGAAAAAAAGACAAGATAAATTTAGTGAGAAACAAACGCTTTATTTGTTTTATTATCGACGGCAGCAAAGTTCAAAAAGTGAACTGCACTTTTTATCCGACTTCAAAAAAAGGAGGAGGTTCTCAGTTCTTCGGGATATTTTTTTTTTAATGTTTGTTCCCCAATTTCTCGAAGACGGCAGGACCGATTTGAAAAATTCTTTTTTTGTTTGAAAGAGTATACTTCCAAGTTGGTCCCATTGTCATTTGGTCACGATTTGATGATGGGATCTTGGAGAAATCGAGGGAATTCTTCAAATATTATAGGCACATCTATAGCGATTTGGGTATTATTGAGAAGCAGTTGAGATTAGGCTATTGTAACTTAAATAAATTGCAAACCAACCCACCAAAAAGAGAAAAAAATCTTTTAACAAAAAATACAACCGACTTCCAAACTACAAAGTGAAAAATAACTTTAATTTCGGAAGTCGGTGTCAAAAAACTAAAATACTGATCTAATAAAGACTCCGACTTCCGAAATTAAAGTTATTTTTCACTTTGTAGTTTGGAAGTCGGTTGTATTTTTTGTTAAAAAGATTTTTTTACGAAATTCACATTTTTACATCATTCGACTCAGAATTTTTTGTTTTATCATAGGATCTATTTTCTGTTTCATTCTCATATCTACTGACTCTCTAATTACTAATATTAAGTCACGTATATAAAGGCAACTACTCCTCATTTCCACAATGCGGTGAAGTAGACACGGACATAATATGATTAGTCCGTGTACACGCCAGAGAATCAGTTACATAGCCGTTTAAATGTTGGTTTTTTAAACTTGCGTTATTTTGGTGCAACAATAATAGTCAAGTCGGCGTTACAAATATTAGTTAAATAAGGAAACTTAGCAATTAGTTTAGTTTTTTGTACAAAGTGGATAAAGACAATATCTACCGAATTTTAGAAAAAAAAAAGAATTACGGTATTTGGCCTTAAGCATTTCCTTGGGAATGCCCTATTAACTAAATGTTGTAAAATAGAAAAAGATAGCTTTGTTCTTCTATAAATTATCACAGTTTTGCGTTCAAAACGCTCTCCTGTAAAATCATGATTTTGTAGATAGCAGTTTATAAATGCTTTACGGCCGTTGTTATTATAGTTTCCTAATTTAAATAATTACAAAAAGCACAAAATATTATACATCAACCATAAAATTTAATCGTGAGGGTTCCATCGACAGTTGTCTAGCTAACACATTGATAATACTCTTCTTGACTACTTGAATTATTTTTCATTGCTGAGCCAAACGTTCTAGTCAGTCGTCCTAGAATATAATCCAGGTCAGTCTGGCCAACTGGGGGCCCATTCAACCCCGCAAAAGTTTGTGACGTATGGTCTGTTTAAATGCGAGGTGTTGCTGGCAGCAGCGACTAATTGTTTGGGTCTAAATAGCTCCCACTTATGAGTGCGAGTGACATTTGAAATGGATTATTTTTTCAGGACTTTGCGCCTGTGTGTTGTTGCGGTTACATTTTGTTTTGTTTTTGAGGAACGTATCTTTATTTTCCTTGGCCCCTTCGATCAATTGGCGAAGTATATCGTCCAATGGGTATAATTTATTTAGTGTTTCTTAGAAAGCGACATAAATGGAATTTGTCAGGCTCACTGTTGCGTGGAAGAACAATGTTTTTCGATTCCAGCTCCACCTCGAAAACTTAATTTTTTTGGCAACGATGAAAACAATATTCTGTAATTTATTTGTATAGGCTCTAAAGACAAAACTTAAAGGATCCTCTCTGTAAGGCTAAAAACACATCTGATTACATATAAGGGTTTAAAAAATTGCAGTATTATACGGTATATTAATTAACGAAAGGCATCCCCACTAACCCGCAATAGTATAACGTTCATACATGCAAAATAAACTTTTTACAAAAAAAAACAACCGACTTCCAAAAAACACTACAAAGTGAAAAATAACTTTAATTTCGGAAGTCGGTGTCTTTCTTTGATTTTGAATTTTCGTTTTTTTTCACTTTTTAGTTGGGCTACCCCACACAAATTCGAAAACCACTACCTGCTATGTAAATAACAGCGACAGGAACTTATCATATCATCCTAAGTGGGAAAAAGTACGTGTTATTGAAGCTAACTCAAAAACTATCGAAGCAAAGTTAATAAAATTTATATGGGACCACTTCGAGAGCATACCCTTTCAAACAAAAAAAGAATTTTCAAAATCGGTCCACAAATGACGGAGAAATCGGTGGACATACATAAGAATATGAAAAAAAAAACAAACATATGCGACGAACAAATAACCAAAAAAAATAAAAAACCATACATAAACAATTATTTAATTTTTTATAATCAAATATTCACAAACACTATTAAATTAGTGCTTAAAAGAAACACTATGGAAACGCGCACTTGTCGCGCTTGTCTTTCCACGTTGAAAGACGGGTTAACGAGAACACCTTTCATCAATTAACAAACTGTATGGTAGGTAAGGTACCCAATAGGAACTGATCAACGCATTCACCATGACATTATCTACTCCCTCAAAAAAATAAAAGAAAATCAGAAGTACAATCAATTATGAACAAAACTAGGTATACGATAACTCTACAATACGGATTCACTTTGACCCATAATTTGGATAGAACCCGACGCTAAACGGATAGTAAGGGGCGGTTTATCGGTAAACGTTTCAATTTGATTTCATTGTCCAGTTTGCCCAGTTTGGGTACCCTGACCTTATCTCTGCACAAGAGATCCGAATACAATTAGTTAATTACGTTGTAAAGGACGAATTGTCTCTATGAAGATACTACGTTTTATACTTTTTATCACGACCTTTTTACCCGACTGTGTCAACAGGGTTATTCTTGAAACTATTTGTGATGGATTTGAATGAGACACTAAAACAGTGGGACAAATGTCTTTCGATGGTTCGTGTGTATATAAAAAACTCGGAAGTCGGTGGCAAAAAACGAAAATTCAAAACCAAAGACACCGACTACCGAAATTAAAGTTATTTTTCGCAAATTTTTTTTTTAAGTTTTTTTTTTCAGTTTTTGGTTGTGGTGCCTACCCCACACAAATTCGAATACCACTACCTGCTATGTAAATAGCAGTGATAGGAACTTAAGATATCATCCATATACGTATTATTGAACCCAACTCAAAAACTATCTAAGCAAAGTTAATAAAATTTATATGAAAGAATCATCAAAATCGGTTCATCCAGTCGAAAGTTCTGAGGAAACAAACATAAAAAAAATACAGTCGAATTGAGAACCTCCTCCTTTTTTTGAAGTCGGTTAAAAAGCAAGTATGATGTTGAATAAAAAACAAAGGTTTTCATCATTTGACTACGAGTACATTTATATTTTAGTGCTTATAACATTTTATTCAATAAAACTATGGGTTGCCGTAGCAATCAAGTCAAACTGAGTTACAACAGTAACTCAATACGCAAAAATATGATTTCCAACATTGATTCAATAAATCACAGTTCCATAAAACCGCTCAACCGCCAATCAACAAACTTTGTCGCGGTTAACTGTTACAAAACGGTCTATTGACTATTCAACGTTCTTCATTTCCTATCATGATCCATTGGGAAAGTAAAACCGTGGGTTACAAAAGAGGAAATCATTGTTTTCATTTGCTTTTATTTTTCTATCGAGAGCCTCTCCATACCACGGCAGTTGGGAAACCCTCACACGAAATTCCACCTTGTAACTATCCTTGTAAAGTCCAAGATCAATTTTCCTGTTCTCCACCCATGTAAGCGACGGAACAACAAAAGATGCGGAGTTGCGTCGGAACAATGCGGTTGACGGTACTATGGTACAGTGCGACAAGTATACACAATGCCTCGGGACGGGCTCAGCGTCAGTGCCTGCGTTATCATGGACGGACTGTCCCGAGCATTGTGCGGGAGACATGTCAAGGATTAAAACACTGCACTTTCCGTAGCGCCTGTTACGAAAATCTGTTATGATATTAAATTTATCGTCTCTGAAAACTGAAAGTCGATTTCTTTGCTGAAATGGAAACGAGAAATATCTAGAAGCTAAATATCTAAATTAATATTTTGATCGTAGGTACAACTCATGATTTAATTATTCATAACTTATGTTAAACGAAATCTTTGCAGGTTTGGACAGGTTTGGACATCATTTACAGAAAAGTTCCTAAGATTAGGTTTTATTTCACGTTACTAGTTATTATAATATAACTGGCTACAGGGCATGTAGCCGAATAGCTAGTTTCGAGTCAAACTGTAAACATGATATTCTGTAAGTAGTTACATTTTCGATGCGGTCAGTCCTAAGCCTGAATAAAGCATGAATGGAAGTTTATTTGTGTTAGAAAAAAAAATACTAGTTACTAAAATCTTGTTTTCTAAACAGGTGACGCTTTTGAAGTCACTAGTTACGTTACGTTTCGCGAAAATGTCGTAACGACCCACTCCTACCTAAGATGGTGGCTTGTATCAAACGAACAGACAGACATAATAAATACTCACTTAAAATGAAAAACACAAAAATAAACGTATTTCATCGACTGTGTAAGTCATTCTTCTTCATTTACAACAAAAAAACCTTCCAAGATGCCTTAGCATTATGCAATGTCACCATTATAAGCCACTAACACCCTCTGCTAACCCCTTTATGCAGACTGTACTCTAACAATTCAATTATGAAAGGTCAAGGGTAACCCGGGGCGCCATTAACAATGCATCGTAATGGCCTGCGAACGGCACAGAAACACCCTGTCACCTGCCCCATTCTATCCATTGAGACTCCCTGTGTAAAGGCATTATGGTGGCCGGTCACTTTAGCAACAATAGAGGAATGTGTGGCGTCTGTGGCATAATGTCGAGGTATTTTTGTTTGGTTGTTGTAAACATGAAGGTATAACGAAATGGAGGAGGTATAAAAAAATGGAGAGCAATGTTTTTTTTTTTTTTTTGTAGAATTGAAATAGTGCCATTTGCAATGTGTGCAGGATTAACTTGCCGAATAACATAAACATAACTACTACTACTACTAGCATTTTTCCAGTTATATCTAAGTTACATGTAATATAGTTGTATTATATTTTAAGTACTGTTTATTTTATTACCTATTTATTATCTACAAATCACTGAAACTGACTTGGTTTTCGTACCTACGTCTTTTTCGGGTGACTACTAAAAATCAGCACTGTGCTGTGGGTTCCCCATAGCACAGCATCATGCTGAGCCTTCTTGTCACAGTCATGATATGCCGCTGTCGACTATTCCGGTTTTATGCTTGTGATTTCATCTGTACTTAGATCTATTTTGTTTTCTGATTACACTTGTCTTTTATGTATGCTTGTGTTTCTGTGACAAAATAAACCTAATTTTCTTTCTGTCTTTCTTGACGTATCACGTCATGCATTGAGCGCAAATTTCATTTTCAACTACTAGATTAGTATTTTATTAATTCCTGTCATGTTTCTTAAGACGTTTATAGCAAACTTTTTGTTATTTCTTACATACTTTCACCATTTTATATTTACAGTTCAAACGTTTTAGTTATGAGTCCAATGGATATACGAGTGTGAACAGTACTTTCTTACTTTGTTATACAAATAATAAGTTCTCCACTTGTATACTGCTGCAAGCTGTTGCAAGGGTCTTTTGGCGTTCAAATGACGTTGACAGCTGGGGCTGGCAATACATATCACAAAACATTTGTACTGTAATTGTTGTGGACAAAACAAGATGGCAACGTTAGTTCCGATTTCGGCCACGTGCCAAAACATAGATCCTTGTACAGTATTTTAATTTTATTAATGTCTCTCGGGTATCATCGGATTTTCGAATACAAACGAATGCTAATTTCCATGTCCATCAATTATTAGATTTATCGTGTATAATAATTTGAATTCAGAACTAAGTACTTTATTTTTGTTTTGTTTTGATTTCCAAGTAAACTATATAGAGCTGTAAAACTATTTTCCTATCTGTCGTGCCTGCGACTTTCTTAGCTTTACCCCCATTTAAAAAAAATACATTAAGTTGAGTTTGAGTATTAACAACTCTGTATAAGTATAAGACCGGACGCTCTCAATCGACTTGGACTTCCAAGTCGATTGAGAGCGTCCGGTCTACACCAAGTGCAAAGGGCAACTGATAGAAATCCGACAACTGACGAAACACGAAGTTTGCCGAGTGACATTAAGAACTACAGCACAGCTTTATTTAGCTGTCCATCACTTTATTTTAGTAATAATAACATGACTGATAATTAAATAAGATCAACAGTAAGCAATTATGTTCCTATTCTAAACACCACTTTCCCGCCAAATATGGGTAGCATAGCAAGTATCAACAAAGCCAAAGTGTTCACCCCATATGGCGCATGAATTTGAAGGCAGTCTGTTAAAGTTAGCCTCAGTCTCGCCGAAGTTGGGATCCCAATGGTATTCCAAGTTGTCGGGATCGCTGTGGTGAAATTTAAAGCAGGTATCGAGGGTTTCTGGTTTCTGGTTAGAATTTTAGCTAGTTGTTTATGTGGGATTTGTGTGCAATTATGTTGCTGTTGGTACATAGAAACAGATTATTTTTAGATTACTTTTGTGTTTCGTTGGTCTAGTGGTCGCAAGCGCTACTGCTGAGCATGAGGTCCTGGGTTCGACTCTCGGGTCGGGCAAAGTGTTATTGAGTTTTTCTATCTGAAATTTTTCGGTAGCAGCTCGGAGTCTGGATTTGTGCCCGGTTGATGGCAATAGGCTCGCCCCCTATTACATGGGACTTAAACATAACTGGCGAAATGTGGGTATACCTGCTACAGGGACATCTCTGCCCAACCCTTCGGGGAAATAAGGAAATAAGGCGTGATGTTATGTACTTTTGTTTTTTGATAATCGCTTGTATGGACTTCGAGACGTTCAGTTTTTTTATAGTAACACAACTTACACACGATGACTGACACATGCGTACCAACCAACTACTAAGACAGGTTTTCATAATTTGATGATTCTTTAATTAAATTGATGGCTATTTTTAAAAAGCAGGGAAAAGGGATCAAAAAAATGAGGAGGTTATGCATTCGACAAGTTTTTTTTCGTGTATGTACAGCTTGGCAAAAAGAGTAAAATTAAAATGAGGGCACCACTATGGCACTTAGGTCACTTCGAATGAGAAATGAGTAAAATAATTTAATCAAATTGTAAAAAACACTGCTTGTGGGTGACTCAAACCTATCACTTGTCGGCAAAGTAGTAACATCATCATAAGTCTGCAAAACTTAAGTAAAATATTTAGTTCCGAATGTCACCACATCAGACTTTTTTATGTAAACCTGTACACCGATTTTTAAGTGATTACTTGACCGATTTACGTGATTTCGTTTTTCGTGAGTAGTTTTTGAGTTAGCTTCAAAAATAGGTTTTTAATCCAGTTTGTCTATGTTGATATTGACATAGTAAGTATTAGTATGAATGTGTGTGAGTATTATAACTGAAAAGAGAAAAAAAACTTGGGTTAAAAATAATTTTAGTTTCTGCAGTCTTATCGGTGTTGGGTCATTTTATTCCCTTCAAAATGGTTGAGCTGAATGGTGCTAATCCATGCGTCATGTTCGTGAACGGGTGCCGTCAGTTGGGACTGGTCATCTCTTGGCTGCCATGGCTTATTTTAATATTTTGTTATTGTTCATTGTTTTATCTTTTTATTACGGATGCTTCTAACGTGCACGTCTTTTTACATTGTTCTCACGTGTACAATTGCAACATGAATGATGTAACCAGTATTTTATAACAATTTTTTTATTTAAAAGAGTGTCAGTGGAGTTTCTTGCCCGTTCTTCTCCATAGTTACCTACTACGCTTTGGAATGGGCAACTAGCTTCATATTTCTGACTGACCGATTACTTGACAATTTGATTCAAAAGTGCCTGTAAATGTTTGGAGTTTGAGTTTGACTTATATTTTTAATTTTTTGGTCTTTATGAGATATGTTATCTTTTATGAATATTCTTTTTTTATTCCGTTTCATCGCTTACCAAAGTGATCTAAAGATTTTGACCAACCCTCAGCCGTTTATTGCCTTGGGCCGGAAACTAAAGTAGATAGCAGTGACCTTATTTCTTTATAACAGTATAAAGTGCTGTTATTCTCGTGATATTCTTAGAATTACTTATTTTTGTGAATAATATCATCAAAATTACTTGATTTAAGTCGGTTGATTTCGAGAGAATCATAAATAAATAATGAATGTCTGTAATATAAAACTTTTGAGAAGAAATGAGTGAAGGAAGTATTTCTTACCTTCATTTTGATAATATCCTACCTATCGCTATATTTAATTTGGGAGGTTCATGTTTCTAACCAAATAACGTCGTGGGAAATTCTTAGAAATAATTTTACATTATAAAGTTCACATTTTTATGTTGCCGCCTTGTCAATGTAAGAAAATACTTTGTAAAAAGCTAGAAACCAATCTAAAGTTCAATTAATTAGCTGCCTTAATACATTTTTGAAAATATAAAAGCCTGTCTAAAAATCATTGTGAGAATCTTTGTTTGAATGCCACGGATTCGGTGAATTCAAGCATTAAAAGGACCAAGTTTCCCTCAATGTCTCAATTGTCCCGACAATGTGATCGCACAAGCAGTCGGCCGGCACGATCGAGATAGGTACAGAAGGTCGGCTCCATACAACAAGCGAAAACGCACGCACACATACACACGCATCACGTACTGCGCACTCGCGACTGGTATTCTTTTGAAGGTGGGTTTAGTTAGACCAAACAAGCGCTCTCTCACCATCAAATTCTCCTCATTAGAAGGCTGAAAGGCACCCAAAGGGCAATAGAGAGAGCTATGCTTGGAGTTTCCCTACGCGATCGAATCAGAATTGAGGAGATCCGTCGGTAGGAGAACCAAGGTAACTGTCATGGCCCGCAAAATTGTCAAACTTAAGTGGCAGTGGGCAGGGAAATGTCCCTGCCCACTGCACAGAACAGATGGCCGATGGGGCCGAAAGGTTCTGAAGTGGCGACCGTGTACCGGAAGTTGTAGCGTTGGAAGGCTTCTCACAAGGTGGACCGATGACCTGGTGAAGGCCGCAGGAATCCGCTGGATGCGAGAAGCACAGAACCGGTCGAAGCGGCGGTGTTTGCGGAAGGCCTATGTCCAGTAGTGAACGTCTTACGGCTGAAATGATGATAATGATGATCATGAAACAATAGTGGTGTAGCATTCCATCTTGTAATTATCAAGAACATCGAGAAAGCTCTTACTCTTGCTCTGGTTCTATGGTCGTTATGTCTAATTCAAGGTAGAATTCTGTGGACAGCACGTAGCAAGAACGCGCGGAGTAAAAGTAATGTAAATTCGAACGATTTTAAAACTGAAAATACTCGTTTCGCACTTAAGATTTACTTAATTTTAAGGTCTATTATTTTATAGTTACTATAATTAAGTTTTAGCACATTAATTTCAAGATCGAATCAGAAATGAAGAGATCCGCAGGAGAACCAAGGTAACCGAGATAGCCCGAAGAATTGCCAAACTTAAGTGGCAATGGGCAAGGCACATTGCTCGCAGAACGGATGACCGATGGAGTCGAAAGGTTCTGGAGTGGCGACCACGTACCGGAAGACGTAGCGTTGAAAGGCCTCCCACAAGATGGACCGATGACCTTGTGAAGGCCGCAGGAATCCGCTGGATGCGGAAAGCACAAAATCGGTCGAAGTGGCGGTGCTTGGGGGAGGCCTATGTTCAGCAGTGGACGTCTTTCGGCTGAAATGATGATGATGATGATGACATTAATTTCCAAAATGACAAAATTTGTAATCCATTGCTAAAAAGAACAACTGCCGACAAACTGTTAAGCAGTTTTGGCAGACTTTAATGTACGTTATTGTTAGTACATATTTTGAATAAAAAAATACTTTATTCGTAAAAAAAATCCAAAATGATAGGGATGGTTGAATTTTCGTTTTCAAATATACTTTACGTTAAGTCACGTGTTGGTGCTGGGGCCTCTGGAGATACATCGTTTGAACTTGCTGTATGTGTGCATGCACCTGTTTTTGCTCGTTTTGTGGAGTTGACTTTCTGTGCCAATCTATTCTATGCACAAACAGTCGGACGGTATCGTGGGATCCGTCCCAAGTCCCGTGTTATTGTGCGCTGTAATCTGTTGGATTGGCGGGCGGCGCCATTATGAATTCAAATGGGCTATCTGGTGACATGTGCCAGCTAGAGTTTGTGTACGATGTGAGAGGTAGCTGATCGGGGCTTCTCGGTGATTGTTATTCTGTTTCCGGGATTTGGATTTTTTGGATTAACTTCTTTTGTTCACATATAGTTTGGGGAATTTCGATTAAATTGATTTTTTGGTTAGCAAAGCTACTAAGCAGCGTTTGACATGTGAAATTATTTGTTTTTCAATAGGAAGGTATGCCCTAGGAGTTTCTTGCCCGTTCTTCTCCATAGGTACCTACTACGCTTTGGAATGGACAACTAGCTTCATCTTTCTGACTGACTGACCCCTTGACAATTTAAAAGTACGTGTAATTCATTTATTTGAAGTAAATGCTTTGAGTTTGAGTTTATTTGTTAAAAAGGGAAATACAAAAAAAAAAAAAAACTACTGTTATCGGCGGTTTTAATACGTTTTAGCGATCGTCTAATATAAGTATGACGAGACTTATATAAAACCTCCGTTTAAAGACAATGAATATTTTTAACCGACTTCCAAAAGGAGGAGGTTTTCAATTCGTCTGTACGTTTTTTTTTTTTTTTTTTTTTTATACTTCAGAGGTGGTCCCATATAAATTGTATTAACTTTGCTAGGGTAGTTTTTGAGTTAGCTTCAATTATACGTATTTTTTCCCACTTAGTATGTAGATGATATGATAACATGAGGTCCTGGGTTCGATTCCCGGGTCGGGCAAAGTGTTATTGGGTTTTTCTATCTGAAATTTCTCAGTAGCAGCTCGGAGTCTGGATTTGTGCCCGGTTGATGGCAATAGGCTCGCCCCCTATTACATGGGACTTAAACATAACTGGCGAAATGTGGGTGTACCTGCTACAGGAACACCTCTGCCCAACCCTTCGGGGAAACAAGGCGTGATGTTATGTTATGTTATGATATGATAACTTCCTGTCACTGTTATTTACATAACAGGTAGTGGTATTCGAATTTGTGTGGGGTAGGTACCACAACTAAAAAGTGAAAAATAAAAACTTTTTACAAAAAAAAACAACCGACTTCAAAAAAAAAAACACTACAAAGTGAAAAATAACTTTAATTTCGGAAGTCGGTGACAAAGAACGAAAATTCAAAACCAAAGACACCGACTTCCGAAATTAAAGTTATTTTTCACTTTGTAGTGTTTTTTTTTTTGAAGTCGGTTGTTTTTTTTTGTAAAAAGTTTTTATTTCATTTAATCCTGTACAGATGAGCCTTGAAATCCCCTTCTCAATTTTAATTTAAAGCAAGGATTTCTTCATTCTTCTAATAAGAAAGTCAAGAGAATCTGGTTTAAACTTGTTAAGAGTCGCTTGTTGAAAAAACTGTTCAAAAGCAAAGTTTGTAAAAATTTACTATTACTTACCACTATTTTACTTCGTCAAAGTATTCCTTTGTTAGTCAGTCTTTGAAATGTAAATTCGATGAGTTTTAGCAGTTCTTTATTTGTGGTTGAACTGATTATAATTTTTGTAATCATCACATTTGGAAAAATATTGTAGCCCACGGGATTTAATGTTGTGATAAGCATCAACAATTTAATTACAATTATTTTATAATTACTACCAACAAGTACAATTTTAACAGTTATATTAAAAAAAACCCCGGCACAAACATTTCCTTATTTCTCTTTCCTACTCCATCACCAGACCCTGTTCATCATCTATTACCTATTCGTTGAGACCATCCCAATGAGCCCAAACACCATACCTGTGCTGTAAGTTGGTAAGGGAGTTGAGTATCCTGCAAATTCCAGGTGATGCTGCAGCATCAGTTCAAGGTTACTATGTTCTTCTAATATCATTGAAGTAACAGAATACCAAGTTCAAATCGATCGGACCTGTGGAAGATACTCACATCTACTAATCTACTAGAAAAGAGCTGATAATCTTCAAACGGCTGAACCAATTTTGATATTACGTAACCAGTACATCACAGAGCAGTACATGTAATAATTAGCCAATATGTCAAAATGTCAAGCAAATATTTTTTGACAGCTGCTCTACGCGCACAGATTGTAATGTGTCTGCGGCGCGTGAGTCGCCGACGGCAAGAAATGTTGCCATTTTAAATATTATATTTGTATAAAAATTTAGGACTAGTTTTGTATTTATTTTATTTTTGATTTGTTATTTCACTATATGCTGCACCGGTTGACGTCATCACGTCAGCGCCGGCTGTCGCTGAAAACCAGCGCTGGGGCTCTGTCTCGCATGGGGTCGCAGCTTTATGCTGGGCGATGACCATTTTGCGTGGATGTGACGCATATTTTCCCCCAATTTGTTATTTACGTTTTTTTTTTAATATTTCTTTGCGTCATGTTTACCGCAAATAAACGAATTTTCTTTCTTTCTTTCTTTGATAAGGCATTTCTAAGAACCATCGCTAGAAAACCTACTTTCAAATAAAATAAAACCGCATTCAAATCGATTCACCCGTTTAAGAGCTACGGTGCCACAGACAGACACATGGACAGACATAGCGGTCAAACTTTTAACACCCCTCTTTTGCGTCGCGGGTTAAAAAGCAAAAGGGGTATGTAAAGATCGTGACAGGTGCGGTTCTGTAGTGTCTGCCTACCCCCATGGGAAGAAGGCGTAAGATTATGTATGTGTGTGAGATAAACAATACTTTTATCTTTACTTATAGCATACTGATTATGTCAAAAGACACGTCAAACAAAATATATTTTGTACCGTTCTTCATTTAATATTAAAACACAATACAAATGCTCGCCAGACATTGAAAAATTACTGTATATCTGTCGGTGCATAACAAATGCCTCACTCGATTTAAGCCATTTGTAGTTTAATTTATTATTAATTTAACGAATCTACGTGTATGATTGAACAAATGAATGATTACTGTAATTTATTTCTACTTGTACCAAAAGTCTGGAACTTCGAATAAATAAATTGTCAGTCGTACGTATTGCTTTGATGTTCAAATTAATATTTTATTCAATAACTCACGAAGGTTCTAAGTAATTCTTTACATTTCTTTTTCGTTATTTTTTTATTAAAGCATCTACAACACGGGGTACTTAGTGACGTCATAGTTATTTTATTAAAGACCTTTCAGAGCTAAAATCTGATTTCTTTGTGAATGTATTTATGACAACACAATATCTTGTTTAAATTCGGAGAGGGTACTTACTAAAGAATAAAATATTGTCTATCATTACCTAATGATAAAAAAAAACTTTTAGGGCAATTACTTCAGATTTTTTTTTTTTTTTTTGAATCGCTGTGGCTTATGATGTCTACGTTACGGACGTTATATCTTCATTTCAGTTCTATTCCTGAAGCTATAAATCTTTTCGACATCCTATATCTTTTGTGAGTTGTAACCTATTTGTAACCTATGGAGGAAAACTGACTCAAAATACTGGTTTTACTAACTTAAGGAGACAGCGTTTTATATAATAATCAATGCTAGTTACTGAAAATAACTTCAACTTGAGAAAGTCTTTTATCTCGGTAGATGCCAGTAGTTCTCTCCTAACATGCAAGTAAAACTATACTATTCAGAAAATCTCTTTTAAAATAAAAACTCAGTGCATTGCAACTTCGATTATCATTCTCTCTCAGTCTGAGCGTCACCACTCAAGCTGAACGAACGGTTACAGAAAAGATAGGTACAGAAGGTCGGCTTCATAAAACGAGCGAAAACGCACGCACACATAGACACGCTTCACGTACAGCGAGTGCAAGCGCCCTCGCGACTGGCATGCGTTGGGATCGCTGTACGTACGTGTCTGTATGTGTGCGTGCGCCTGTTCCCGCTCGCTGTATGCAGCCGACCTTCTGTCTGTATCTTTTCTGGTCCGGTGGAGCTAATTTTCCGCTCTGACGCTACTGAGCGGACTCCCCGCCTATTATTAAGAAATTATAGATTAGATTTCCTATCGTAGGTTTGTTCGCCGTGGGTGAAATGGGAAAAGTTCGCGCTAATCAGGACGTGCCATCTTTTGATAACGAATTAAAGAATATAATCCTGTTTTCAGGGATACCGAAACTTTTGAGGGTTGGTTAGGTAAAAGTTTTGTTGTTAAGGCCTTTGAGGATGTTTTTTTAAAATTTTTACAGGTAGAAAAACGCCATGAGAATCACTGACCGTATTTGACTGTAACCTGAAAGTAAAAATTGCTTGTCAATGAATGAGAGCTAAATGATCTGTCATTCGTTACCTTCCTTGTGATATTATACATTATATTAACAAGTCCTTTTTTCGACGTCAAGAAAAATGAAGATTTATGATTATATTGTTAATCTCACAAACAAGCAAAATAATCGTAGATATCGGGCTGCACTATTCAGGACTGACATTTTTGGAGAAGCTTTACTGAATTCTCGAAAATAACAGATAATAAATTAAGTAGGTACTCACAGTTCCCATGAAAATGAAATTGTAATAAATTTTTGCATTTAGTTGTTCTTAAATTAAATTTCATCATTATATCGTATCCAGCACAAATGCATATTATTATTAAATGGATATATACATGCATTGGTCCGTAGGGCCGGCTGCTTAATTAGCCAAATTACGTAACACAATGAGAAATAGAATACCAGGTGTTAATTTGATTTACATTAACGGTACATGTATATTGTTTAATTGCTTACATACATACATAAATAATTATTTATAGTACATCTATACTAATATTATAAAGAGGTAAAATTTGTTTATTTGTACATATGTTTGTTTGTTTGTATGTTAATCTCTGAAACTACTAGTTGGATTGGAAAAAAATATTTTTGCATTGGAAAGCCTAATTCTTGAGGAAGGTTATAGGCTCGCGGACGAAGTCGCTGGCAGAAGCTAGTATTTAATAATAATAGCATCTCGAATTATTAATTGTGATTTTGTCAGTTGTATTTCTGAACACTATAACCAGAGCTGCAAAATAACACTTTAGATTAGAATTGATAAATTTAGAGTAGGTAACATAGAGTAAGTAAATGTATGGAGTGCTAGGCGACTTGAAATCATGCTTAGGATACTGTTGGAGCTGCTCCACACCCTGCGCACCATGAAACCGCACCTTTTGCGCATGGTTGTGTAGAAACATTAATGTATACGACATTGCGCGCTAGTCATAAAACGTTAATTTACCATTTGCACTCTTATTCTAATTGTAGATAATATACTCATTTTACTAGGGAGCTGGTGTATGTTTGTCAACTTGAAAATTAGCAGCAGTGTAATAACAAATCTTATATTTAATTTAAAAAATAAAAAATTATAAAGGGAAGAGCTCATTGGGCATCAAAAAATTCAACTGCAGTGTAATTAGGTTTAGATAACTGTGTGGATTAGCACTCTAATTTCTAACTACTCTGTCAATTAAATCGAGCAATTACGGCAAATGCAGGCTACCAATATCCTGTACTAATGCTCGTAAAGTACCGTACTAGTGAAATTTACTGGTGTTAATAATTAAAGCGATCGGATTTAAGTGCGACGGTTTAGAGAGGCCTTGTTTAGTGTTAACTGATACTAAAGGTCCACTTTGTACACCAAAAGTATTAATTAATGAGAAGTGTGAAATTAAGCACATTTGAAATAAAGGACTGGCCGCAACTAGGTCCAGTGCACTATTATTTCCCGCACGACATTGCTCGCGCACAAACTTTAATGCCCTGTTTGACCCACCCAAGAAAATAAAACACTTTCTTGGTGCGTCTACATACAACATACTAGCTTTTTCCGTAGCTTCGCCCGCGTGGACTTTGAAAATCATCCCATGGGAACATAATTATGTACTACCAGGAAAAAAATTCTATAAAGTATACTATTATTATAATTTATTTACATCGAACACAAATGATTCATATACATAGTTGTTAGTAATACTTATAAAACTATGTTATATGTAACATTTAAAAAATAAGTAAAATAAAATTAAACTAATTCATGAACCTATAATCACTATGACCGCTTCTCGTTGCATCAGACCTGCAGCTGTGCATACGGGTCCAGTGCCCCAGAAACGGCCAATCAGGCTTATTTACAATCACCTTTAAAATGCTGTTGGTACTCCTCCGAATCCTTCGCATCAGGGATGCTGTTCTTTTTAAAGATCTACGTTTTGGAATGGGCAACTAGCTTCAACTTTCTGACTAACTGACCGATTCTTTGACAATTCAAAAGTGCCTGTAAATGGTTTAATTGAAATAAATGCTTTGAGTTTGAGTTTTTCGTATGATGGCCTGAAAGCTGTCTGTATCTGCTTCAGCAAACATGCCCGATGCGCTACAGAAACGCGGGAGCCCCAACAGCACCCTAAAAGCGTTATTGTACTGTATACGAAGAACGTTGTAGGCCCTCTGCGTATGTCTAACCCACAGGCTGCACGTGTAGAAGGACTGGCAAAATGCCTTGAACAGAGTGAGTTTCACTTCTCTAGTACATCGCGCAAACCTACGGCAAACATACTATGTCCCAACCTAGGTTATGGTCTACCTGAGTGCCAAATTACATCGAAATCCGTTCAGCTGTTAAGGCGGACACAGACAGAGTTACACATTTTTAATATTAGTATGGATGTTGGGGTAACTTCGGCACTGGGATGTCTTCATAAGACCGTACGAAACAAGTAGGTACTGCGTCTTATTTGTCTGCCCCGACAGACAAGATACAGAATTTGACTCTACTCCAGGGATGTAACGGATATCCGTATCCGCATCCGCAACTGCGGAGCATCCGCATAAATTTTAATATCCGCAAAACGTCCGCTTCCTCAAGTTTTGATTTTAAAAGCTCCGCATCCTCATAATTTCTATGGGAATGTGACCCTACCTATGTTGTTCGCTCAAATAGTGTTTTTTTTTTAAATCGCTCCGATGTAATGTGCGGGCCGGAGTGTGAGTGACGCGTTCCTATTGCCTGAATTTGCAGTCCCTGTCCTGTGACAGACGATCGGCCACACGTGACTGTGGTTGAATGATTGTGGTGTCAGGTGTCAAAACAAAAGCTATTTTTCATACGACATCTGCATCTGCTCCTTCATCCGCATCCTCAATAAGGAATTTTCCAATATCCGTATCCTCATCCGCATCCTCAAACCCGATTATCTCGATATCTTCATCCGCATGCTCAAACCCGATTATCTCGATATCTTCATCCGCATCCTCAAACCCGATTATCTCGATATCTTCATCCGCATCCTCAAACCCGATTATCTCGATATCTTCATCCGCATGCTCAAACCCGATTATCTCGATATCTTCATCCGCATCCTCAAACCCGATTATCTCGATATCTTCATCCGCATCCTCAAACCCGATTATCTCGATATCTTCATCCGCATCCTCAAACCCGATTATCTCGATATCTTCATCCGCATGCTCATCCGTTATACGACATCCGTTACAACCCTGCTCTACTCACATACTCTACAAAATGTTAAGTATAATTATTTTACAAACATCGTGTTTATTTTTAATTTTTTAGGCTATACTCCGTCTATCAGTCAGTACAGAATATAATAGATTGGTCGGTACACTCAGCATTAAATTCTCCAAAAAAACATGTGTAAAAAAATAAATGGAATCTGTCACTTCTCAATGATCATCATGGTCTACTTCATCGGCTATTCTTTCGTTCATTTCAATCAATATCCCGCGCAGCTGGTACTTTCATTCGAGATCAATTGTAAAAAGGACAACCTAATGTCTCTGGAGAGAGCTCAAGTCTTCACTACAAGATACAATGGTGTCTCTTTGGGGAAAACAATCCTTGTTGGAGGCTGATTTTTCAACTAACTATGGCAAAATAAAGTGCTGTTGTTTAAGACTGAAATGTATGGAGAGGGTTGCCTTTTTAGGGTTCCGTACCTATTCCAAAAGGAAAAAACGGAACCCTTATAGAATCACTTCGTTGTCCGTCAGTCAGTTTGTCAAGACACATTTTCTCAGGAACACGTAAAGTTATCAAGTTGAAATTAATATCAAATAAGTCGATCTATATTCCCTTGGAGCTCTTAATAAAATCATGCTTCTAAGTCAACACATAAAAATACGGCCATTTATGTGAAATATTTTGATACTCACAAATAAATCAAAGCGTACAGGGTGCTTCCCGTTGACCAAGAATCATGAAATTTGGCACGAAGCAAGGTCTCACAGCACAAAAGGAAAAAGTCCGAAAATTGATAATTTGTAGCTTTATCAATTTTTTTTTGCGATTACAAGCTTACATTTGTAGTTGGAAAATTTAACCGTGACGTATATCGATGTATGGGAAAACATGTTTCTCAACTACTAAGTTAAGTTTGTTTTTGAGATAAATTCATCCCAACTACGGAACCCTTCATTGTCCGTCCGTTCGTAGTCCGACACGCACTTATCTAAACCTTTGGGGATTATATGATGTTACGTTTATGTTTATTAAATAAACTTTATAAATTAAGTGACTTTTATCGAAATATTGTACTTACTAAGAAAAATTACTAAAATCAGTCCGAACTGATTTAAATCAGTTTACACAGAATTATTTTTAGGGTTCCGTAGTAAACAAGGAACCCTTATAGTTTCGTCATGTCCGTCTGTCTGTCTGTCTGTCTGTCCGCGGTCTAGCTCCGAGACCCTTAGTACTAGAAAACTGTAATTTGGCATAGGTATACATATTAATTATGCCGACAAAGTGGTAAAACAAAATTACGAAAAACATTTTTTTTTAGGGTAAAGTGGTGATGTTTATTTTTTATTTTTTTATCCCATGATGTGGGGTATCATTGGAAAGGTCCTTCAAAAACATTGTTAGTTTGGAAAACCATTTTTGGATTTAGGGATCCGTTTGCGAAATATTAAGCTTTAAAGCGCTAATTTTTGTTAGAGTCAAGTGTGTCCCGCCCTGCCAGCTAAATGGTTGGTTTTGGATGTGTGAAAAAATCACAGCAGTAGTTTATATAACGAAATTAAAAGGAAAACTTTCACAGCTAAGTAGGCTTTACAAGTTAACGAGTAATAATTGACCAACTTAACTTTGCAGTTGCAAAAACATGTTTTCCTATACATTTTGTATGGGAGAATTTGTGTATCAACTACAAAGTTAAGTTTGTTTTTAGGATAAACTCATCCCAACTACGGAACCCTTCATTGTGCGTGGTCCGACACGCACTTGGACGGTTTTCAAAATGGTTCGGTTTCGATTCCTGGCTCAGGTAAAAGCTATTTCGAAAATCTAAAAATGCATTTTTGTTTTCCTCGAAAATCGAGGTCATGATTCTTTTGACCAAGTGCTCTAAAATATTAACATTTTCGGATTTCAATTTTGAAGCCCGATTTAAAAAATCACCGTGATTTAACTTAGCTCGGACTGATTTTCAAACTTGCCGTAATACGAAATTTTGTTCGTTTAATTATTTTCAACGAAAATTATAAAGTTTCGCTAATGGTCGCCGAAAAAAAAAGGCAAGCCATTTTTGGTCATTGCCTTTGTTGGAGTGGTGGCATTGTATACGTCATGCAATTCAATATCTATTGTGAATCAAAATATATCTACTAGTAAAAGGTATTGGTAAATATTTTAAAAGGTATATAGACATCTGTATTTGCTCAGTGGTGAGCTTAAATAGTAATATAATTTCGTATCTTCTTCTTCTTTTTAGGGTTCTGTACCTCAAAAGGAAGAAATGGAACCCTTAAAAGATCACTCGTGTGTCTGTCTGGCTGGCTGTCTGTCTGTCACAGTCAATTTGCTCCTAATCCATTGGACCTATTTAGTTGAAATTTGGTACACATGAATTTCTGTGACCCAAACACGGACGTGTAAAGTAAATAAATTAATTTTGAATACGGAGTCACTTTTCAGGTGCAAATTGAAAAATTTAAAAAAAAGTTTTACAAGCTATACCGTGTGACATATCAAATGGAAGACCTTGTTGTTAGGATATAATTTTTTTTAATAATTTTAAAACAAATAAAAATGTGTATGCCTATTCTAAAATAATATGAGTCCATGTTACTCGAAATAAATGATTTGAATTTGAATTTGAATTTGAAAAATACTTTTAAAGACATTAAAAAGAAATTAAAACTGATCATTTCTCCGAAACTACTGAGCCTAACATTTTGAAAAATACAGAGAATGGTTCTATACTCATAAATTACAGGAAATCCTATAAGAAGTCTCTGGTCTTAAAATAACATGGTAAATCTCTCAATATTGTGCGTACAAGCTTACATTTGCAGTTGCAATGTATGGGAGAACATGTTTACAACTTAACTCAACCGTAGTTGGGATAAATTCATCCCAACTACGGAATCCTTCATTGTGCGAGGTTCGAAACACACTTGGCCGGTTTATGTGTCTATAGTACTTTTCATTATTTTAGTTCTTTTCTTTTCTTTTTTTGCATTCTAGCAAATAAATAATTTTATTTGATTTTTTTTTTCAAATTATTCGGGTCCTGTAGTTTGTGACGAGTGTGAGTAATTTCTGCTGCTCTGTACCAGTTTCACATCCGAATATTAGTACTGGGATGTTATATTCTGGAGTCAAATCACAGCAGTACGCACAACTCCATCTGGTTTAAGCGGCTCACCTCCAAATCGCAAACCTCGGACACATGACGTCAATTATACGATTACGATTGGATGCAGTCAGCTCCGGTACCAACTGCTGTGTACGTATGGATGTAACTATGTATCTTACATGTGCTTATGCAAGAGAAATATGTGTACAGAAGCCTCACTACATACTCCATGATTGTAAAGTAAACAATCATAGGCAGCACACGAAAGAAAGTGTATGGAAAAGAGCATAAAAATCGTAAGAGGGTGAATTTTACAATGAAACTGAACACGATCAGCACATCTAAACCGCGTCTAAGGGCTGTCAGTTTTATTATTGACATTAACAGCTTTTGAATGTGGTTTAGAAGCTCTTGATTGCGTTTATTTTAATTTGATTGGTGAAATTCCCTTAGGTACTTTAGAAAGAATAATGTACCATCGAAGAAACGCATAGGTACCTAAGCAGTTTGAAAACAAAATCCCGTGCACACGACCCTTTTTTTCGTAGGTAAGCGTTACTATATCGGCCGAGCGCTGCAAGCAGAAATAGTCCTTACGGTGTATAGTTATGCGTTTCTTCGATGGTACCTAGCCCACAAACGTGTATTTTAAACCCGTATAGCTCAATAACTATGAAGCTACTGTAACTATGTACAAGTGAGAAATACGTGTTTATGTAATCATTGAGACGAGAAGTAAATAAATCGCTGTTTGCAAGACCTTTATACCTGGTTCTGTGTAATAAAATCCGTGATTATTCGATACTTTCAACGAACTTTGTAACGAGCCTCAAGTTCCTTGGGTAGTCAGCCCGGTTATCAAAGTAAAACCAACCAATTCATTCCACCACAAAATATCCTAATGTCGAGAGTAGCCACTTACCCCTCATCAAAAGTGAACCTTCTACATACTACTGTGTAGTATAATGTGAACGCAATGCAATCGATGGCCGTACGTCATGCGGTGAATAATATAGGGCTTATGTACGAGGAAGGTGGGCAATGAATAATCTTAGAGGGTAGTAAATGTTATGCCCTTATGATTGTGAGGCAATTTGGTGAATTGGGTGCCATTATTGAAGAAAGGTAGGATCGTAAATTGACGAAGATTTAGATGTTATTGGAAGTAGAAGGTATTTTTTGTGTGACTCTACCAACTTTCGTTTTTTTCAATTTTAAGTTTAATTATTGTCTATTACAACTTGACTTTTGACATAAAACGTGGAAACCGCATCAAAATCCGTTACGTAGTTTAGTCCGGTTTCGTGCGATTGCGAAAACCAACGCAGTCACTTTTCGTGTTTGTGTGTGTGAACATACGAAAAGTGACTTTGTTATAACGATATGTTATTTTAGTCACATAAGTTTTTACAGTAGATTTAATATCTGATCCAAATAAGGTATTTTTCTCAAATCCTAATTTCTCTGATCTAAATCCCTTCTACACCAAATTTACGTCTGGAGAGGTACCTACACTTCGGGATACAAATTTTGTTCAATATGATTGGGTTCTTTTATGTAGAATTGCCAATTAAATCTCAAAATAAATACGACACACTACCTCCCTATAATTCACTTTAGAAGGTCTGAAAATAACTTTAATAAATAAAGTAGGTCATACACAAGTACTTGTTCCAATCGAGAATGAAATAAGGTTCCCAGAATTCAGCCATTTTAATCTTTAGATCCGATATTCTTTGAAACACTTTCATGATGGCTGACAGGTTAAGTTAAGGTTATGTAAAGTTATAATTACCGTCAAAACTACTCGAAACTTTAAGCTACGTTTTGCATAAACATGGCGCCGGTTTAAAGTTGATAAACTGCATTACTATGAAGTACTATGGGAACATTTCTCGCAGATTTTTAGGAAAAAGTAGGACAAATAGGTTTAAGTTGTGGCTAAGCTTATACCTTGGGTTCTGTTAACTAAATAGTGAAGGAACAAGTATACATCATGCGTGAAAAAAATCATGCTGATAAACTCTAACTATTAATTGTTGAAAAAGTTGTATTTTGAACAACAAACCTATTCGTATTCATCTTATTATTTGCCTAGCATTTTCCAACGACGAATATATATCCTAATGTGCTATAGACTATACCGTTTTAAAGAGAGAGCGAGTTCTTAGTTGAATATGCCTAACCTTTTTCCAATTACGTTGGGGTCAGCTTCCAGTCTAACCGGCTGCAGCTGAATACCAATATTTTACATGGTGCGACTGCCTATCTGACCTCCACAATCCAGTTACTGTGTAATACTATACCCCTTGGTGAGACTGGTTGTCAGACTTTTGTGTTCATGATGACCCGGTACGACTGTCAGAGATTCAAGAATGACAGCCAGGACCAACGGCTTAACGTGCTTTCAAAGGTACGGAGGGGTCTCGGTATGTAAAGATGGTGGCAATCATGTCATTTGGTTTAAATAGGTGCTTATTTTTATTATTTTGTTTATCTTTTATATAGATTCTTTTCTTTTAGATTTTGTGAATGTTTGAACGTTGTAGACTGTAGACTTGTGGACTATTTTTTATTTTACTAAGTACCTGGTACTTGTTGGTAGGCCTACACTGTCCTCCCATACCTATTAACACTGTAATTTGAAAACATTGTAGAAACAATTTATTTTGAAAAGAGTAACCGTGGAGTTTCTTGCCGGCTCTTCTCCATAGGAAGCGACCAATTGGAACCGTGCACCTAGCTTCTGACGTTTCATAAGTGCCCTTGTAGGTTTATGTGAAATAAAATATTTTGATTATGATTTTGCTCACCCATCGACGGACCGACCGCAGCACGCGTAGCTTAACCTGATCGATGGACTAGTGCAGCTAGTCGAGAGTAGTACGGAGATTCAATAGAATAAGAAGCCAGGTAACACTGATTTTGCCGTCCGAAAAGGACCAGGCCCGGGTCGACGGCGCATTGTGTTCCACATGCGCCTCAAAGAGATGACAGCACAACTGACGGGGTCCGCTAGGGTCGATGCCTGCAGGGGTCGCGAGAAAGTCCGAAAGGGATACCGTGGTCCCTGGCAACACACAGACAACTGAAGGAACACGGATGGGTTTTAGTCAGTATGAGTCTGACACGTATATGATTAAAAAAGTTTAAACAAATAATTATTCATGCATTTCAAAAGCATCGAATTCTGCTCGTGCTTCAGGTTTCCGGTAAATCGTTATGTTCAGTTGACTGTTACTTGCAACATTAATTGGAACGGTTTCGACACACAAATTATTTATTTTTTCAACAGTTAACACGACCACTGTTTGAGGTTTTGAGTCCAAGGTTTGAGGTTGTCACTTCCGGGAAAATATTATTGAATATTGTTTTGTAGTTAAGTTCTCTATGATTAAACTTTTTTTGTGTAAAAATTGTTTACAATGTTTTAGAGAGAGTTTCCTTGTTAGGAGAATGGTTAGGTCGGATTTTTTACAGTCATGTTTCAGAATCTCTAGTAGAACGAGCACCAAAGGCAACTCCTTCTCCACCACGGTATTAGTCGTACAAGTCGAATAGAGAATGGGCTGTAGAGAGTATGGGTTCGCTAGGCGTGCTACGCACGTCGGAGTCGGCGCGCGCTACGACGTGCTACGCGCTACGGCGTAGTACGGTAGCGGGTCTGACTTAGAGCTGACATTTCCAACGCCAGTTATATTTTTATATATGTCGGAAAGACGTTACTGAGTTGATTAATCGGGACGCCAGCGCCGTCTAGCGGCGTTCGACCGAGTCTACAACATAACGCTCGATCGGGGATAAGCAGAGTTTGCCTGTGACGGTCGTGCAGTGAAGACGTTTAGAAACTGTCGCGCATTCCAAATAGTCGTGTAGTGAACCTATAGTGTGTGAATTGCTAGTGTGATTAATTTAAAAATTATAATTTGATCTAAACTGTAAACGGTTTTTCTATTGCGCACTAACCAACACTACCCACAGTAGTTAAAATATGGCTGATAATAACGAAAGAGACACCTACCCTCTCCGTAATATTTGATAATTTTTAATTTCAGACGTCAAATCTCAATTTTATTCCACAAATAAAACACAAATACATATAAACAAATAAACATACAAATAACATTTCTAATTCGTTGGTAAAATCAGTCCTTAAAATTTTAACGATCTATTATGAGCTATTTATATTTTGTTCGAGACGATACGCAATAAGAGCAGCTTTAATGATATGACCGCTATCTAGAATGTTTGTTTTAATATTAGTTATTGTGTCATGGAACTGTCTCCTATGCTTAATACAGACAAGACACAGGCACAATCTTAAGGCCCATGCAATACATCCTTATCGCCAGGATACGGCGTCAATTCCCGGCAAGGCGATGCGAGATACATCAATATTCAACAGAGGGCCGCGGAATGGCATTGCAGGTGCTATATTTTACTGAGTAAATGGAGTAGGGTCACAAAAGCACCGGGTTCAGTGCGGTATGTTAATTTAGTTATTAGTTCAAAGTGTAAACTTGAATTCGTACTGTAACTTTAATTTAAACATGAGTTCTCAAGAAATGACGATGCATAATCACTAATAATCAGCCTATAAAATTCTCGCTTGGGCCACAGGCCTCCTCTCTGTGAGCCGTAATCCAAGCGCAAGCTTGCCCAGTGCGGGTTGGTTGATGTCACATGTCTTCGAATTTTGTTGGTTCGGGGTCATGCCAGTTTCCTCACGATTTTTTCCTTCACCGTTTTGAGATGACGATGTAAAAGGCAAATTAAATTATATTGGCTTTGTAAAACATTTTTTATTTATTTTTTGTACAAATAAATAAAAAAGTTATCCTTATTGCCTGTCTTGCTTTGATCGATAGACAGTACGTGAATGTTTTATGTAAAGTGAAATTAAACATAAATAAAGTATCCCGTATTTTTTTTCACATTTAGGACTGATTTGGTTGGTAGCGATTCGTTGTTTTTGTTATTGCAAAAGACTTTCTACCCAATCCAACCAGATGGTCATAACAAACTCAAAAAAAAACTCACAGACCAACTTCTTCACCTTTGTTACCAACAATGTTACTAAAAAGATAATGTTCAGATTAGAACCATATATCACTTCTAAATCGGATATTGTATCACGCTTGGCAAAATCCCATAAAATATGGGGAAGAATGGAGAACCAACAATAACATTATGATATTGAATTCGGCTTGTTCGTCCTTTCGGCTAAGTTATTCATGTCTATCTAGGAGAAACAGTTTAGCAATAAATTACGTTATTTATGATGATGACAAATAACGTCCAATGTGTACTTACGACGTTGTTCCACGAAGTTCGCTTGGCGAAGATATTTATGTCGCTTTTCGTGAATGTCATCTCAGGGATTGCGTTAACGGGTCTGACAGCAGAATCCTCTTAAGGCTGTTTGTAGTCAGATGCTGTTACACAATGGCTAAACCGTGCCCGTCTTGGGAATATCTTGAGGATTAGATTATTATTGCGGACCTGCACACGTGAATGACGAGAGCTGACATTACACATGTCTATGTCCCGTCCTTTTGTGTAGTAACTAACTAGTATTGGTTTCGGAACTGCAATTTCTGTATCTTCTATATCTATAAATAATATTAAGCAAGTCTCTTCTCATGTTTGTCTGTGCGACCGCGTTGATCTTTTAAACTTGAAAAACGGATTTTGATTTTCAACATCATTTACAAAATATTCTTTTGTGTTTAATAATAAAAAAACTGGCCAATTGCGTGTCGGACTACGCACAATGAAGGGTTCCGTAGTTGAGATGAATTTATTTATCCCAAGAACAAACTTAACATTGTAGTTGAAAAACATGTTCTCCCATACATTCCAACTGCAAATCGTCGCTCGTCATCCAATACCGCGAATGTGACATTTTTTACGTTTTTTTTTTTAATTTCAGGGTCACTTATTTGAACGTGTCGAATGAAATAAAACAAAAATCAGATTTTCGTTAAAAATTTCACATTCGCGGTATTAATATAATAATAATCTAAATCTAATACCTTTAAACGAGCAATTCTTGTATATATATAATCTGAATCTCGGAAACTACCATCGTACACTATTGATCTGGTTACCGTACCACTATTTAAAGATGTTTATAAGCTCCGTTGGCAACCTATCCTTCTCCATCTTTCTCCACAATACGTCATAAGCAACCAGATCAGAAGCCTTGAATAAGTCGAAGAAGCTAGCATAAATCGGCGTCCCACGCTGTGTATTGTGTAAGTGTGTGATAGTATGCTTAAGACACAACACTGCACTTTCTGTTGACAAACCACGCCGAAACCCGAATTGGTTGTCATGAACATTTACAGTTTTATTTATTTGTGTATTAAGCAGACGGTCAAACACTTTTGATATTTTGATATTATAGTTGCTAGAGAAATGGGCCTATTGGATGCCGAGCGACGAAATGTAAGTTTGTACACACAATATTGAGAGATTTACCATGTTATTTTAAGACTATAGACTTCTTATAGGTTTTCCTGTAATCTATGAGTAAAGAGCCATACTATGTATTTTTTTCAAAATTTTTGGTCTAGTAGTTTCGGAAATAAGGGGGGGGGGGGGAATGGTCAATTTTCATTGAATTTATTAAATATCTTTAAAAGCATTTATTTTAACATTATATAAAAAATATATTTAAGATTCTCGTAACAAGCCCTTTCATTATTTTGATATGTCACACGGTACAGTTAGCAAAACTTTTTTTTTTAATTTTCTTGTTTGCGCCCCAAAAGTGACCACTATATTCAAAATTAATTAATTTACGTTACACATTCGTGTTTGGGTCACAGAAATACATATGTGTACCAAATTTCAACTTAATCGGTTCATTAGATTCGGAGTAAATTGGCTGTGACAGACGGACAGACAGACAGACAGACCGACACACGAGTGATCCTATAAGGGTTCCGTTTTTTCCTTTTGAGGTACGGAACCCTAAAAATTAAAATACAACTGACTTCCAAACTAAAAAGTGAAAAGTAACTTTAATTTCGGAAGTCGGTGGCAAAAAACGTATAATACTGATCCAAAGACACTATACTACATTTTGTAAAAAAAAAAACACTTTTTAGTGGGTTGGTTTGTAATTTATTTAAGTTCAAATAGCCTAATGTCAACTGCTGTCAATTTTGCTGCATCAAATGCAACAAAATATTGCTTTTCCCGATGCAGGGACTTTAATTGTTGAGGAGTTCTCCAGGTACTTCACCATCAGTTCCATTACACCATATGAATTTTGACGAGCATCTATTGCTTACCAACCATTTTAAAGTAATCGAATCGCAACCCTTGAAATACATATTATTGAGTAGTTCCGGTGGCCATCTGTGTCCTTCATCAGCAGTCAAAAATACCCAGTTCCCTCGATTTCTCCAAGATACCATCATTAGATCATGACCAAATGACAATAGGACCAACTATAAAGCCCTCTGAAACAAAAAAATAATTTTTCAAATCGGTCCAGCTGTCTTCGAGTAATCCGGGAAAAAAAAAACAAAAGATTCCGTCGAACTAAGAATCTCCTCGTTTTTTTGAAGTCAGTTAAAAATAATACTAAACTTACATAGGTACAGAGAAATTTCAAGTAGTAAAACCGTGCGAAGCAGGGACGGGTCGATAGTATTGACGAAATAATGATGTCTTATAAACTCGAGGTGTTTTGTCGCGTAGAACTTTCTTTGCGTACTCATAGTTTTTATTCTTTATTTTTTTCTTCTATAGTATAGAGATGGAAGGTATGTTACATTTTTCCCCAATACATATTATCATAGACACCGATTTTATCAGCTTTAAGATTATTACTTTTCAAAACATCCTTGGATAACTAGACAATGTAGTATAAGTTTTCTAAACACTTTGTTTATTCACACAATTCTCGCTGGTTTCAAAGCCTCGAAAGTAAGTTGGAAGTGCGATGTATGAGTATTTTACATTTAAATTTCATACTTCGCCCTTACATACGTTCAGGTTCTGCATAGCTGTTAGTATTGTTTATAGCCGATTACCTCTCCCTCTCTCTTATAGCCGGGTTTATTGCTTCGGCTGTTTAATATCATAGCGTATGATGTACAAGGATGGTTTATTAGTGTACTTTTATATTGATGAAGTTTGTAGTTATGAGCTTTTTCTTCGCTGAAGTGGAAATTTGTTTTTTATTGCTATTTTGCAAACAGTGTAAAATAAATCAATAGGTGTCATAAAAAATAGCTCAATGATCACTTCAAAGTACCTAATGGGTTTATTACCCAGGTAAGTGGGTGGGTAGGAAGACCTTTTTGCCAAACACATTAAGGAGGAAGGGTCAGGGTAGCCCGCGAAATTCAAATTTTCTTATGTTTTTTGCATTTTGCAGGTCAGTGTCAGGTTTTATGTTGATTAAAATATGATTCGCGGTCGTAACAAATATGGCTTTATTCAATTATAATCATTACAATCAGCAATACAACTCCATAAGTAAGCATGAAATCATGACATTTGACACCTTTATCTTCTTCTTAATCACTATTGCTGATTACATAAAACCTGACACTGACCTGCAAAATGCAAAAAACGTAAGAAAATTTGAATTTCGCAGGCCACCCTGTCGCTTTCCCTTAAACAATCACAAAGCTTTTTGACAACCGTGGTGATGATAGTAATTCACCCCATGACTTTGGATTGTCATTGGGAGACCTGCCTAACCTAACTTAACAAAACTACAGTAGTTTGAACTGTGGGGGAGCTGGGTGTATTTTGCCCACACTCCTTTGGCTGTAAATATTCACAAGGCAAAATTATATTCATGATAAATATATCTTGTATCAAGTAGGTATACCTATACGAGGAATTCATTTTTGGTTTCTAACTTGATTAAGGTAAATGACTTGACTGTTTGAAGGGGCCGGTGCTAATCTATAATTAAAGTTAATTATAAGAGCCCTTAAACTTGATAACGACATCGTAATTATGTCTAATGGAGTAATTATATTCGTGTTTAATTACCTACTTGCTTCAGGTTCTGGGCCTTTTAAACAGTATTAGGAAACGGTTTCTTATGATTAGGGATTTTTTATGAGTGAAATTATCACTCTACAGGTGCTAATTTGCCAAGACGGGTTTTTGTGTGAAGATGCACGTGTACATTGATTCTGTGTTACGTCAGCTCAGTAGTACTCAGTATTGGCTGAACCACCTTCACACACGCACTGATAAAATGCACTTCCATCTACACACACTATAAGGACCAACCTGCCCTCGTAACCCCGTGATTACACAACGATAAAAAACATGGTCTATTTTTGATTTGTCATTTACACCTAAAGCATATTGTAAAGACTAGTTGTATCCAAAACTTGTAGAAAACTTGACAAAAAGTTAACGAAACATGTCTGAAACAACGACGATACATGTTTATGATAAATTTTGTTGAAAACAAGTGTCACAACTTGTTTATGGATGTAAAGTTACATACGACTGATAGGTTGATGCATCTTCCTGTCTGCTTAAAACCACAAACCTACCACGCGGGTCCAGTGCGGGTTGGTAGAAGTCACATGTCTTCGAATTTTTAGTTTTAGGACATGCCGGTTTGCTCACGATGTTTTCCTTTACCGTTTTGAGAGCAATGGTAATGAAATTAAATACACAAAGTAAAGCGCCTGCCTGGGTTTGAATCCACGACCTACAACACGTAAGTCGGAGCCATTACCACTGGGCCACCACTGCTCATGGCACAGAGTGATTATACTGATATCCTCTTTGACCTTTCTCAGTAGGTACGGGGTAAAGCAGTAGACCTTTACTATACGACGATAGCTATCCATCTATCTGTTTCAAATATAGTCACGTATCAAATTGGTTTTGATCCGGATTTAGATTTAATTTATAGCTTGTCCCTCGCCCAAGCTTGGGTTCATTCAGTTATGCCACTGAATTCTTACGTGTCTCCTATAACAACGTGGAATTTCTGTTCAATACCTTTATTATTGAATAACCAACTCTCTACTTAAGTAAGGGCAGATAGGGGAGAACTATATTTTAAATCGCTTCTAAGTCTCAGGAATTAGGTATAGCGACAGCAAAAATATCTCCAAAGTTAAGTTTTGTTCAATACCTATTCGGGGTAGGTACCCAACATTTGCATGTAATTACATATTTATTTCAGTGAATTTTGTTGAATAGGGATGAATTAAAAAAAAAAAAACTATTTAGTCCGTCATTGCGTCAGTCAGATAATAAAATAATATTAGACACGTAATTTTTGCTTTATCTTATTAAAAAAAATAAAAAAATATTTCACATAAACCTACAAGGGCACTTACGAAACGTCAGAAGCTAGGTGCACGGTTCCAATTGGTCGCTTCATTTCATAATTTAAAAAAAAAACTTAAATAAAACGCATTAAAGTTGGGGAGTGGGGGTCGATACGTCACAAGTAAGAATAAAATCTATATACTCGTGACGTCATGGTTCATTTTAACTCGATACATCGCCGTAATCTTTTGATTACGTAAAAAAAGAAAAATACGTGACCAACATTTTTTAATAATTTACATGACAGACAAAAAAAATATTAAAAGGTATCCCTATTTCTTATAAAATTAAACAGAAAAAAGTAAGTGAGGTGAAAACTAAGTAAGATAGGTACTTCGGGGTAATTGTGTAAAACACAAAATGACAATTGATCGCAATGGGTATCATTTTGACAGTTCACCTTCATTTATTGCATTATTTACGTTGTTGAGCAGACAAATTTTTCACACCTTGAAGCATTGGATAAGCAATATCTTTCAAAACCCTCGAATTGTGACTGAAAGTGTGTTACGCTGTTTTTACTTCTTCAAAACCTCCTCCTCAATTAAATTAAGAGCGTTTATACAGAAAGTGGGCAACGTCGCAAATAGCTGTCAAATATTTCGCTGTTTTGAATAATTTGGCAATATTACTGTATCGAAATAAGAAATGTGGCTAACTAGTAAACTAAAACATTGATTATGAAATGCAATAATTAATATCGTATTAGTGAATATTTAGTTTTAGATGTAAATAAAGTAAGTACCTAGTTGGAAACTTTCCAAATGCTCTTTTTACACATTTTTTTTTTTGCGTAGGAAATTATCAAATAACTTCTCCCGCTCTGGGCGGAGCGAGAGGGCGTGTCACTTTTACTGACTAAAACCCACCCGTGTTCCTTCAGTTGCCATGTTGCCGGGTGCCACGATATCCTCTTTTGCACCTAAAACGGTTACAAAATCAAATTAATTGCAATTCATTATTAATATTCTAACGCACTAGTTAGCCATATCTCTTATTTCCATACAGTAATATTGCCGAATTAATCAAAACAGGTAAATATTTGACAGCTATTTGCGACGTTGCCAACTTTTTGGATGACCGCTCTTAATGACGACAGCATTAATAAATACAGGTGACCAACTGTACCTAATACTGCGGGGTACTTCTTATTCCCCACAAATAGCACAGAACATTCTCATATTCATTTATTACGCCTTTGGGGACCGTTAGCAGCCAGAAACCGCGACAACCACGTACACTGTGATGCCGACTCTATTTCACTTGTTTTATGATCACGTCATAGAACATGCTAGGGAAAACTACGTACAATTGGTGTAAATTGTCCAACATTTAGGTATGTTGTTTCATTTTTAAGGATCCGTACCCAAAGAGTGTCAATGGGATATTAGTAAGGCTTCGCTGTCCGTCCGCCCGTCTATTACAGGGCTGTATCTTTTGAACCGTAATAGGTAGATACCTGAGATTTTTACAGAGAGTGTATTAATATGGCTATAAAAATTCTTAATATTTTTGCCATCGACACGCTTAGAAGAAGACTATGGCTAAGTATAACAACAAATAATAAAAAACAAAACCGGCCAAGTGCGTGTCGGACTACGCACAAAATTTATCCCAAAAACAAACTTAACTTCGTCGTTGAAAAACATGCTTTCCCATACGGAATGTAAGGGAAAACATGTTTTTGCAACCGCAAATATAAGTTGGTCGATTATTACTCGTTAACTTGTAAAGCCTACTAAGGGTCGGTTGTTTCACGTCCACTTAACGCACGGGTATAAGTCAAAAATGGCGTTAACTATCGTCAAACCAAAAAAAAAGCGTTGTTTCACAAAATGATGGCCTTAACGTCCGTTAGATAATAACGATTACAGTAACTGGTGCCATACTCACTGGTTAAGAGGGCCCTTCCCGATCCGTCTATCCTCAACGCAAGCATGGTCAAAAAGCATGTTGTTTCATCTAGCGCTAGTGAGAACTGCTAACAAGCAAGTGAGAACGCGATAACATTGTACGAAAAATAGCGTGCGGAAATTTCATAAAACTTGTTTCAGGAAATACGTGTTTTTGAGTAAGCTTTACTAGTTTGTGAAATAAATGTTTGTCATTTAGAATCTCCATTACATGTGCAAGGTTCCTTTGCAGATTTTTTCTTTACTTTTACAATTTATAAGTATATTATGAACGGCTAAAGTTCAGGTAAAAATTGTGCAAAAATGCAGATTTTCAGAGGCTTGTACTGAATTTATTTCTCAACATTTTAATTTTTTGGTTTCATAGAAACCTAGAAATAGTGCACAAGATACCTATTAGTTTAAAATTTTCAAAGAAAGATGTGTTACGACGCCATAATCACGTACGAGCGTTTGTATGAAAAGTATGACGGGTTGGCCGCTCTTAACGTCATTTTATTCTCAAACATCTGCACCAAACAGTCAAATATGGACTCTCTTTTGTTATATTCGTCTTTGTTCGACGAAAGTTTATTCGATAATGAAACAAATAATGTAGAAAGAAAGAAAAAAGTATTTATAACTCGTGTTAATAATCTAAATCTATGGGACGAGCAAGAATTTATTTCAAGATCCGTGTTTCAAAAGAAGTAGCTCTATTGGTATTGAAAATGCCACGTTGTCTTATTTGATTTTTTGGCCAAAAGTATTCTGAATTATGATGTTTTTTTTTTATATTTTACGTTAGGTTGTTTTACATAAATAATCGTGACTTTGTTTAAAATATAAAGAATGAAAAAAAAAATTGACTGTTGAATTAACAAAATCAGCTGTTACAACTGACTTTTACAAAATATCTAGATTTCCGAAAGTATTGGTTGCAATTGATTGTACTCATAACCAAATTAGTTAGTTGTCACTTGAAAATTTGACGTGAACGGCGAAATGTTGCCTTAATATAAAAATCTCCCTACCATTTATAATGGGAAAAAGTATTACTTTTTACTGGCAACCCGAATAACTATAACAATCGGTTTTTTATACAGTGAAACAACGAACACGGCGTGTTGCCACACCAAGCGCTGAGTGCAGACAACACGCCATGTTCGAGTTCGCATCAAGTCCATCGTCATCCTGAGGATGCCTCGTTGAGAGGTGAAACACGTGTCGATTTCTTCCAGGAGTTTTTTATGGCTCTTTAGAAATAGCTAAGCGGAACAAGTTACTAAATATATCCACGTCTATTGTATTTCACTTTGTAGGCGTAATTAATATGTATACCCATGCCAAATTACAGCTTTCTAGTACTAAGAGTCTCGGAGCTAGACCGCGGACAGACAGACAGACAGACAGACGGGCATGACGAAACTATAAGGGTTCCTTGTTTTCTACGAAACTGTGACATGTGATTTTCTTGACTTTATATTTTTATTTTATTAATGCGACATTATGATTACCACAACAATTTTGTATGCCTTCTGGCGGGACGTAGTATGGACCAATATTTCTTTGTAAAACATCTGTATAATTTTTACCCTATGTTCACAAAATTAATAAATGAATTGAACCCTTAAAAATAAAGTAACGTGTTTTTTCGGCCGTTGTTGTGGTACGGAACCCTTCGCCTTTTTTGCGATTAATAAGATATTACCTTCTCTCCTTCTTATTTAATTCTGGGTTCTGTTTTAAACAATAATTATAAAATTAGTTGCCAACTTGATTTGTTTTCTTGTTCTGTGTCATGTACAGAACAAGAAAATATTGGTATTTATTAACCGACTCAAAAAAAAGGAGGTTATGTTCTAGTTGTCTTTATCAATCGAAAAAATCTGTGCCAAAGAGTGTTTAAAAAATAAAGCTATTAAGAGAGAGGAACTGGCAATATAACATTCAAACAATACGTTCACACCCAACACAACAACATTCCACATTACATCTAAAAGGCATCAAGATGAAGATACAACATTTTGAAGCAATTACGCACAATGGAAGCAGTAGGCACTATATCTGCCAACCTCTAACAAATTTACACGAAGCACTCAACAGTAATGGAATCTTCAAGAATTTATTAATTAAGTGCCCATTATTATCGCGGATGAAATATAATTATTGTTTTATGTATTGCAATCTCATTCAACTTAATTATTTTTAGCCTAGACCCGAGGTCACAGTATGGGCGGGGACCGGAATTGAATATACAATGAAATTAGAGAAAGTTTTTGTGGTACGTAATTCATAAGAAATTGTTAAGTAACAATTATCAAGTTAAAGGTGGAATTTAATTCGTTAGGTACACTTTAAGTAATTCACAAGAATTATTTGCTTTCGTGTAACTTTTGACATTTTAAACTTAAGTTTCCAGATCCCTGTCTAACTGATTTCTTTAATGAGATTTGAGACCTAGTTTACTGATTAGGGATTTGATTATGTTTTAAAAAACCTAGGGTAACATGCCAAAATATTTTTTGTAACCTCACTGTTTATTCTTACTCAAAAAATTCAGCCTCTATGTCAATAAAGTTTAAAGTAATTAGATAGTACTTTGAAAATACATTACCTTAAAATATGCTGGGAAGTTTGTTGCGCCACTTCTTCTTCAAAGCTAAAGCACTAGAGGGACTGTCTTGTGTAATTTTGCCGTTTGAAAAGTGCTGATTTGCAGCCTAAATAATCTCAGCCCAGTATTTAAATTAGAATAAATGACTTTTGATTTTGATAAAGAGTTTTTATGTAACTATCTATCTATCTTACCCTATTTAATTTACTTACCAAGACTTGCTCATAACTCCCACTACTTTAATCAAAACTTAAACCATACAATACAAAACTAAACCAGCAAGATCATTCCAAAACGAACATAATAACGTCGTTTTAAAATATAAAAGAGTTTCTACATTTTTCTAGTTCTCTCGAGCTCAAAAGTATTAAATGTTTAATTCAAAGAGTCCAGCCGGGCTGCGACGGTCGCTCCTCGCCCGCATAGTGGCCGGGCCGTAATGAGCTGAGACGGTTGTACTATGGCGACCTATAAAGATGTTCATCGTCGGTACTGAAGCTGACCCGCATAAGGATGGGAGAGTAACGAGCCGTGGATTGTGTCAATGATTATGGTGTATTGCTTTCTTATACTGCTAATCTTTTTTGAGATTGTTAAGTTGTTTTATCACATCTTAACAATCTCAATTTATCAGTCTGAAAGTATTGCTATTAACGTTAGTGACTGGCTAATCTGTAAACTGACTGGCTATTCTTTAGACTGACTGGATAACTTACTTTATTGATGGTGTTTTCACTCATAGTGGTTTTTCTTTGTTGCTGCAAACATATTTCACATTCATTCTGGCAAAATGAAGTTGGCGTTATGTTCATTTTAGCGTACTGCAAAGTGCATCATTGCTATGTACATGGATAAAACAATTGATTTATTCAACGCAGTAATACGTGGATTGTATCCGCGGTCGCTATCCGCCCTCACAGTGACCGAGCCCTAACGAGGCGCCAGGCACATTACCGCGCACCGGGCGTATTGTTTCAACGGCGTACTACAAAGATACGTATAGTATGCCGCGTAGCTATGGCGTACTCAGCGCTCGTACTGGTTTCATTTACCAATTTAAGTGCTGCGGTGATAAATTGTTACAATGTATGGTGATGCTGATGGGCTGACATTGCTTTATAGCTGAGCAACTGTGTTTGTTTCTGTAGTGCGCTAGTGTGAACTAATAGTGATCATATTGTGATCGAAAGCAAAATTAAGTGTCAGCTCGTCACTTCTAAGCATGGTATGCGCATTTTAAAGACTACAGCAGACAAATAAAAATAAAACATTATTAAAAAAGAACTTTTTACATAAAAAAAAAACAACCGACTTCCAAAAAACACTACAAAGTGAAAAATAACTTTAATTTCGGAAGTCGGTGTCTTTGGTTTAGAATTTTCGTTTTTTGTCACCGACTTCCGAAATTAAAGTTATTTTTCACTTTTTAGTTGCGGTACCTACCCCACATACATTCGAAAACCACTACCTGCTATGTAACAGTGTCAGGAACTTATCATATCATCCACATACTAAGTGGGAAAAATTACGTATTATTGAAGCTAACTCAAAAACTATCACAGCAAAGTTAATAAAATTTATATGGGACCACCTCGAGAGCAACCCCATTCAGAAAAAAAAAAAAAACAAAATCGGTCCACAATTGACGGAGAAACCGGTGGACATATATAAAAAAACACATACGTGACGAACATATAACCTCCTCCTTTTTGGAAGTCGGTAAAAAAATGGAAAATAATGCTGTTTTGGATGTCTTTATGATATAATTACAGAACGCTTGCTAAGACTTCTTCTTCTTTTTAGGAAAGGTTTTTGAAGTGAAAATTTGTTTAGGTGCGTTGGGCATTTTTGAGATGGGAAAAAACATTTGAACTCGCGACACTGTTACCGACACCAGCTTTTGACCATTTAAAAGACATCAACGCGCGGTACATTTTCTTTAGAATTAATGACATTCCAAACATTGAGATATGACAACGACATGATTGACATTCCCCTTTTTTTTACTGTCTTCAAAAAAGAAAAGTATTTCCTGCACAGTAAAATTGTTCAAGTTTTCACTTCTGTCGGCACTCCCGGAGTGCCACTGTTTTTTTTTTATAATATCACACCTGTTTTTCAGGAAAAGTGTGGCAGAGGTGAACATACCACTTAGGCGTTTAGGTATGGAGGAATGAAACACCGGATGGAGATGTAATGATAATTTTATTAAACACTAAGTCTACCCATGTACAAAATTTGATGGGTTGAGTAGAATGTAGGTTCAAACCACAATGAATAATAATTTACCAATAGCGACGAAGTACAAAATACTCAAAAATGTATCGGTTTAGTTAAACGACCAAGATCGCAAACATCTGAGCGCCATCCAGTGTGATGCCGTACGGTGCGCGTGCAAGATGTGTGCGCTGCCACACTACTTTGCTCGACCTGGAAATCAAACCTTAGGGCCTTATTCTCAGTAGTGCGTGTGACCACTAGACCAACTAGGCAAAAAAAAACCCCAAATCACTTTTTCCTGTAAAATCCACAAAGACTACACCACTTAATGGAAAAACAAGGTCAAAACAGTATCTCTAAAATGAACCAATTAACTGCATACAATTTCAAGTTGTGCTTAGTTGAGACAGTAAACTGAACGTCTAATGAGGCCACAACTTGGAGCACCTCGCTTGTTTAGAGGCACTCCGGAGTAACACTTGGCGATAATACTTACGTTAACCTTCGTATATTATGTTGGCACGAATTGTATGAGTAGCTCGTGTGATGGTGACGAGGTTAGTTAACTGACAAAAAACTTTTTACAAAAAAAGAACAACCGACTTCCAAAAAAAACACTACAAAGTGAAAAATAACTTTAATTTCGGAAGTCGGTGTCTTGGGATTTGTGTTTTCGTTTTTTTGCCACCGACTTCCGAAATTAAAGTTATTTTTCACTTTGTAGTGTTTTTTTTGGAAGTCGGTTGTTCTTTTTTTGTAAAAAGTTTTTATTTTTCACTTTTTAGTTGTGGTACCTACCCCACACACATTCGAATACCACTACCTGCTACTAGTGTCAAACACTTATCATATCATCTACATACTAAGTGGGAAAAAAAATACGTATTTTGTAGCTAACTCAAAAACTACCCAAGCAAAGTTAATAAAATTTATATGGGACAATTTGGGAGCCTACCCTTTCAAACAAAAAGAATTTTCAAAATCGGTCCACAAATGACGGAGAAATCGGTGGACATACAAAAAAAAAAAAAAAAAACAAACATACGCGTCGAACATATAACCTCCTCCTTTTTGGAAGTCGGTTAAAAAGTGGGTGTCTTACTGCATCTGCTTACCTCTCTTTCTTGGGCTGGCTTGATGTTATGTTAGGGTTGGTAGCAGGACTTATTGCTCTTAATTCCCTTAACATGGAAGACTTTAACTAAAACGCAAAAGTTGTTCTTGCAAAAGAAAGATTAGAAATACTATGAAGAGGATTAGTCAATTCACCTATTTGGCTAAGTTTTCTGGGCACACACCGTTTTTTTTTTGAGGAAATCTTACTTTTCAGTAAGACAAAGGTAAATGTAAGTACATTTACACCAGAAAATATAAATAAAATGCAAGCAGAGCCGCAGCGCACAGCTAACCTATACGTTGAATTATTCAATTCTGGCATTCTATTTAAGAAAAATGTAAGAAGAAGATTTATGTAATATCTTCGGTAAAAGTTTCTATTGAGCTGAGTAAACTATTGAGTTGGCGAGGCAAACTGATTTAGCGCACTATCATTTAAAATTCTAATAAAAAATGGGTATTTTTATGCCTGTTTTGGAGGAATATCCATTAGTTGAAATTGTCCTAAGTAATGATATTACATGGGACAGAATGATTGAAACGTTTAATCTTGTAGATTCGAACGAGTTGAATAAAAAGGTGAATTTATTTTTGGGGGCAATTCACTAAAGTTTAAAATTAAAATTTTCATTCGATAATAGGTATTAAATGATATTGAGTATGAAATCAAAATCTTTATTTCGAGCGAAGACTCTAATAAGGTTAGTAACATTTTTCTTAAAACGTATGTATTATTAAACAAAACGACACGGTGAACATGTAACAGACAGCAGTGAATTATATATTTTTTATTTTTTAAACAAAAAAAGCCGACTGCAAAAACAAAACTGAAAAGAGAAAAACAAGCATTATAATCTATTTAATGTTGGTACTGCAGGCGGGACAAACCAATAACCTGAAATGATGGTGTAAACTTTTTTGGTTTAAAAAAAAAAAAAAACAGTCTTTTTAGTTTTATTAAAATGATATATTATGACTCTACTAACTTTTATTTGATTCCAATAATGTAGTGTTTTTTTTAAATCTACCCCTCCCTTTTTTTGTATTTGCAGCTCCAATATATAAATATTATATAGCCAATGACACTTCCACAATTAAGACGAATCTAACGACACCTCACATGTTTAAATCCATTAAGCCGTTTAGGCTACAGAGCGTGCAAAAGAAATAGACATACATACATACATACATACTCTCGAAAAACATTACCCTCCTTCTGGGGCAGTCGGGCAAAAAGGGACAGTCCACTCTGTCAGCTATCACTAAATAATAAGTTTACATTACGATCGGTTATTCGTATTATAGGAATGTCCTATGTATAGGTAGGTGCTAATAAATGATAGTTATCTAATAATTACTGAAATACACAAAAACTGAACAGATATACCGATATAGCTCTACTCCTAATACCAGTATCATTCATAACCTCACGCAAACACTATTCATTCGTGTTCACTTCTCACACATTCACACACCCTCACTCTCACTCACACACTCGCATGCTTGCGTGCTGCATGTTTAGCTTTAATTCTCTCTTAAAAAAATATTATTAATACCAATAGTACTAAAATTTGCATGTATGGAAGAGCGCTGTCGTGTCAATCCAAAAAACATTGTATCTCAGAACTACTTATTTCGTGAAAAGGGCTTTTAAAACTTTTTTAAACCATACATCATAATTAAAATACAGTGTTTTGTATGTGCTCATATCTCTTTCTACATACTATAAAATAAAAAAATATTAATATAGGGATTATGTAACTGCCTCGAAATAATCGAAACACTGTAACTCGAGTTACAGTGTATTGGATTGACACGTTAGCGGAGACTAACCTGTGTTAGTCTCCGCTAACGTGTCAATCCGTAATCCGTATCTGCTTAAAAGGAGGCTCCAATCACTAGTTGTTTAGGTTTGCTTGTTATTTTTTGTAAAGCATTTTTCATTTTAAACAGATTAATTTTTCCAGATAGTTCTTACTAGTGTTAAGACAAACTTAAACTTGACAACACCACAATAAGGGTTTGCCTTTTCATCGTCAAAAACCAACGATCCAAAAAGCCCTCTACCAGAAAACATTCTTCATAAAATAAAGGTTATTCCCCCTATTCCCCCTATGTTTGCATCCTAACTATTAGAACAATAGCAAAGAAAGCGAGGTGTGCTCAGCAAATGTTTGCGCAGTATTTAGCGCAGCGCAGTCTATCGGCTGTGCTAGACTGCGCTGTCTAGTGTTTGCGCTGTTAAGTGGCCGACTGACACTTTGCGCGCGAATTCTAGTTTTGTGTTTAGAATGTTTAAGTGAAGAGTTTTTAAGCATATTTTTTTTTTTTTGTGATTTTAAAGTTTTGTAAAGAATTCATTGTTGTAGTTATTTGGGTGTTTATTTTAAAATTCCTTCAATTTATTGGGTATGGAAAATAGAGTAGGGCTTGAAAATAGAGATGCTTCGAATTTTCCCATAGATCTATTAAAGCAGAGTCCGTGATTCATCAGTGTCATTTATTACCTAATGAAATGAAATGAAATGAAATTGAAATGAAATTGTTTATTCTGTAAATAGGACATCGAAATCACTTTTACACGTCATATAAAAAAAATACAGATTAAAAATAAGCTAGATGAGTTCGGCGTTTCCTATCTGACTACTCTGAGAAGAAAGGCCGAAACAAACTCAGCTCTCCTATCATCACTAATCCGTTTGCATTATGATTCATAGAGTATCATTAGAGTATTAGAGTATTGAACGAATTGGTATGTTAGGCAAGTACCAATGTGACCCAATGTCGCCCTATAGTAGGTATTAAAAATATTTAATTAAATGCCATCTTGAACACGAATCACCACTCCATGTTTCAAGGTCAAATACTTTCTTCATTCAACCCAACCATTCCCTTTCATTCCAATACCCGATTAGAAATTCCTCAAAAACCTTTAATGGAATTTACTTAGGCTTACATAAAATTCTCGAAAATAAAGCCATGTAACCACTGCAGCGTCCCGCTACACGCGACCACACGGTGTGACGCATTGGCCGCTTGTCATTTATCGCGTTATCGGCTGCGAACAAGCAATAGAGAACACGGAACACAATTTTGCCGGAGCGATCGTGAGGCAACACCAAACGTATTATATAACTACAACTTTAATGGTCCACAATATTTTACAAGCCGATTCCGTGGGTTATAAATGTGACGTTTACGCGAAAACAGTGGTTTGTCGTTTTGAATGAGCAATGGTTTATGTGACATTTGGGTTTAGTAAATGTAAACAGCTATTTATGTTTGATATTTATTTTGCTCATAGAGGACTGTATTAACAGTAAATGTATATAAAAGTGTGTAGGTAATTTGTTATAAGCACATTTACGAGTGTAACCATTGTAATAAATAACCTTTTGATTACCTATTCGAACAAAATTAAGTGTTAGTTCACTGCATTACACTAAAAGTAGCTTAACACGACATTTTACAAACGCCACACAATTTGATGGTAATGCGATGGTATGCGGCTTTGGCCGTGTTTATGCAAATCATATCCGTGTGGCAGAACCTTAAAACTAACACATAATTCTTTACGATTTTCAAGTAGCTCCACTGCACTTCGTTTTACTCCACTTTGAGTTTTATTTGTTTATTGAGGAAAATACACAGAGGTGCCGTTCCAACAAGCCTATAAACATGAAATTGTTACGTTAATCGCTTAATCGCGCGTGCGTGCGTTGAGTCAGTGCACTCGTACCTTAATTGGAGGTTTGAAAGAGTTTTGTAGTGGTGTGTAAAGTCTGAGTTGAAAGGTAATGTTTTTATTATTTAAATTGTATTATTATTTTACACTTGTATGCAATAATGTTATAGTGGGCTTGAACAGATGATTGTTTGAATAACTTACTTTAATCAAATGATCATCTGCGTTACTCAACTGCATCATATAATAATGTTTTCTTTATTGGCAACTTTGTTTACGTTTATAATGGAGCCTTTGACATAAAGTACTTTATAGAACGATAAACTGTTCTAGTCAAGCAAAATAGACTACCTATTTCTTGAACTAATAAATATAATAAAATGTTATCCACTATCACTGTCATACATAACAAAATTATTTCAATCTAACCGCTCGATCGCGCGTCTACCGACACCGCTTTAGTGCACAAGCACCTCACGTCGCCACTTAAAACCATCACACTTGTGCACACAGTTCAACTTAATTGGGATCACTTACGGGTGTCATAACTTGTTCCCGATTGTGTACCATTTATGTACCATTCTCACGTTCGTCACGCAAGTTGGCCCATTCGCTTCTAACTTAGTTTGACGGGCTTGACAGCACAACTTGCGAGAGGTGGTTTGCACTATTCTGGATTGTGATTGTGTTTGGGCTTATGCTTAGATTAATAAATAGATTGGTGATTCTGTGTTGATTTCAGAGGGGAGCTACGTGTGTTGTGTTAATTTGTATGGGTAACTGTAGTTGGGTAGTTTGTTTGGTATTGGGTATGGTGGAGGGTAAGATACATAGGAAATTATTTGTGTTTATTTCAAATGTAATTAAAAGATGTCATTGGCCCATTGGTTGGCAAATGCATCTTCTCAAACAGATAATAATAACAGATTTATTACGTTTGCTTGTATGTACATGTTGCGTGAAAAAAGACATGTTCGTACTGTTATAACGAGGTCCCGAATTTGGTTTTTAAAAAAGAAACCACTTTTGGCTAAAATAAACCGTATATTAAAATAGGACACGAGTGCAAGGTACAAGTGCACGGTAGGAAGGTTGGGAGACGACTAGCGTGCTGGACTGTGTGGAAGGGGAGAGAGGAGTGAGAGGATGCTGCGTCAGCAGCAAGAATGCAGCATAGACTACTGAGTAGGCCAAAAAGGGTACAGACGAAGGGTGTAACAGCCCCCCGATTTGGAGGAAACTTACGGGTGGAAGGTAAGTTGACGCCGGAAGGAAAGGTAAGTTTTTCCAGGTTTTTAGGTTACTCGGAGTCTAGGAGCAGGAATATCTTCGACATCTATGGATGCCATTTCTATGGGAGTGTCTGGTATAGGATTACATTTAGAAGTCTTAACTAACTTATAATAACGATACAATTTATAGAAAATAACTAAAACTACAATTAGACTTATAATAATAGTAGTATAGGAATAGTAGTTACCGTAAAGGACAATATGAGGTTTTTCAATTACTCCATTAAGGTTTGTTTTAATTTGATCAGTTACTTTATTATAATTTGAGAAAAGGGAGTCTAAATTATTTATGTTTTTTAAGTTAACATAAGGAACTTTAATATTGTCTTTTAGATATGTAATAGAGCTACAACAAGTATCGTTAATTAGTTCGAAATGCAGTACTATTGGTTTTATTTTTATTTCGATATTATGTTTAGGTATTAACTTATTGTCGTTGCAATAGGCAATACAATTGTCTGGTATAGTTAGTATACCAGTACCGGAAATAGAAGATTCAGATAAATCTTGATTATTACATTCTATTGTAATTTTAGAATTTTGACTAATCATGTATATCCATTGGTTATTATGTAACTTATGAAAGGTTTCGAAATTACCATTAACAAATTCGGTTTTGCAAAGAGGTGGAACGGAAATCAGAGCTTTTGAAATAACCTCAGTTTCACATATTGGTACGGCTGACGTGGAATATGCGTTGGAAATTTCACAAATATAATATTGCGTATTTATAACTTTACAGGTATTGAGTGAATTTAATTTACAATAAGATGATTTATCCTTAGTTATGCCCAAATATTTAGTGGATGGTATTATTGTAGAATACAACGTATTATTTATAGTTTTAAGGGCAATAGGATAAGGTATAGTATGGTACAAGTCGAATTCTTTCGTATTCACTAAAGGCATTTGTATCACAAATATTATTTTGTTATTTGCATAATAACTGGATACGTCGGATACGTTTACTAAAATATGGATATTATCTAGGGTTAAGGGTACAGGTATTGCTAGGTAGAAATCTATAATTATCCACAAGGTCTGAAAACAGTTGTTTAGGGGTTATAATAGATGGATACAGTATATTGGACTTACTAAACATTATAGCATTATTAATATCTTCTAACTTAAATGATAAGGTTAATAAACTACTTTCTAAAATATTCGACAATCCCGATATTTTAGATCTCATTAATAGTTTATCGGAAACTAGTGTTAAATTCATCATTTCCTCATTTAAGGTATCGATAGCATAATTTAGACTAACTTCATTCGCATTAATTTTATCGATTACTTCCTTTAGGGACGATAGTGTGGATGTTGTAACCATCATGTTTTCTTTCATGAGGGTTGCCAATTTGGTTTGATCATTCTCTAAAGTTTGAATGGCATTACTATATTTTTCGGCATCACTTTGGTCCATATTACCAAATAGTTGCTTAATTACTGAGCCGATTCCACCAAACCAGGCTGATCTTTTATAAGATTTGGGTATAAGATGGGAAATAGAATCAAAGTCCCTAATTATATCAGAATAGCGGGACGACAATGGTTGGAACAAATAGTGACATTCGCCTTCATAGTATGCATTACTTTGATTACATAAAAATTTAGAAGTTCTTAGGATATCCCTTATATTATCCAAATGTGGTTGAATGAAAGAGATATCTATGGAAATGATGATATCCAGAGTATCATCGGTTATTTTTAGAGAGCCAATGGGGTCGAAATATATGCCTGCGTCGTCTGATGCTGGCTGGATATATTCTTGACCGTTTGACGCCAGAGTAGGATAAATGTAACCAATTCTGGAAGGAAAGGTAATTAAAATTAATTAAATTGTGTATTAAAATACTATCTATGTTTCGTTACTAGTAGCTAATTTAATCTCGTCAAAATGATGTTTAACGTGACGTCTATTTATTAGGAGTGATGCAGTGTTATTTCCATGAATTTTCACGATTTTGAACGGGCCTTTCCATATGGGTGAAAGGGCTTTTCTAAGGTGTAAATGATTTTTAAGATAAACTAGATCGCCGACTTTATATTTAATTGGCCGTGTGTGAGTATCGTAATAAGTTTTGGAGTTTATCTTTGATTTTTGTATATATTCTATTGCCTTTGCTCGGCAGTACTTAAGTCTATTTTGGAGTATGCGGACATATTCAGGGTAAGTAGCGCCTGTTGTTTCTTCGTAGATGGAATTCGGTATATATGGTTTGTTTCCAAATACAAGTTCATAGGGAGAGAAATGAGTGGTTGAATGGACGGCTGTGTTGTACGCAAGCATAGCTGTGTATACAAAGCGGGGCCAGTTATTCTGTTGCTCATTTACATAAGATTTTAAATATTCTTTTAAGGTAGAATGACTTCTCTCAAGAGCACCTTGAGTCTGAGGGTGATACGGGGTGGACCATAATTGTTTGATTTTTAATAAATTACATGTTTGTTTAAATAATTCGGCCGTGAAGTTGGTGCCTTGGTCTGTCAGGATTGTTTTGGGTATTCCAAATAATGTAATAAAATGGACCAAACATTCACATGTTTCTTCAGCAGTAGTGTTGGCGATTGGATAAGCGGCTGAGAATTTGGTAAGGTCATCTTGGAGAGTCAGGATATATTTATATCTATCGTTACCGGCTTCTGGTAGTGGTCCTACGATATCAAAAGCTACGCGTTCAAAGGGGCGTGTAGAAAGAGATGTGATTTGCATAGGGGCACGATTGGTTCTTCTAAGGGCTTTGTTAATTTGGCATTGCGGGCATTTCTTTACGTAATTTTCGACGTCTGCTCGCATGTTTTTCCAGTAATATTTTTCTTGGATACGTTTTAACATTCTACCAGAACCTAAGTGACCGGCTATAGGGAGATCATGATTTTCTTTCATGATTTTAGGAACTTCGCTTAGCGATGGGTAGATAATAGTATTCTTATATATGTGTATAGTCATTTCTGAGTTGTGGAATAAGTATAGGATTATATTGTATAGTTTAATATACTGATAAGTATCGAAAGGATTATTGAAGTCAGATATAGCTATTTCGGGGTTATTTTGATCTGTGAGACTGACAACTAATTCGTTTCTCACGGATTTAAGACATTTGTAGATATCTTCATATGTACAAGAGTCAAAGTGATTGACCTTGGTAAAAATGAAATAATAAATTTTATTTTCATGTTCATATTTAAGGAAAGAATGTAATGTTCTTTCTAGTAAGGAAAATTCGTTCAAATTAGGAATATTAGATATGACCTCTTGGGTATATGGAATGGATTCATCCATATCTATAGATGTGGGAATGATCACATATTTTTTATCAGTTTTGGATAAGCTTTCGTTATGTTCTATTATAGTTACGTTAGGATTGAAATCCTTAGAAGTGCTTTTAAGGAATTCCGAGTAATTACCATCTGGAGTAGTGGAGCTACTAGGGCTCGGGACTTCAGGAGGTGATATTGGGTTTGGACGATCATTTATTATATCATCTAGGTCATCAAGGTTGCCTAACTCTGGTAAGCTTGTGGGTTGTGTAAGGGTATCTGTGAGATCTTCAAGTTGGATTAAATCGTCAGGAGAAACAGCTGGGAGAACATCTGGATTCGATGTTTCCTCTCGGTCAGGCGAGTTTAAATTCCGATTAGAAGTACTAGGTATAGGATTTATAGGATTGACAGATTTGGTTATAGGATAGCGGGATAATGCATCAGCGGCATTATTTAGTTTTCCTTTTCGATATATTATTTCATATTCAAATTCCTCCAATTTTAGTCTCCATCTCTGGAGTTTACTACTGGGATCAGAATGATTGAATAGCCAACGTAAGGGACGATGGTCAGTGATTATTATGAATTTTCTGCCGTAGAGGTATGGACGGAAGGTTTTACAGCCGAAAAGAATTGCAAGTAATTCTTTTTCAGTTGTACTATAATTGCACTCATTTTTGTTGAGTGTACGGGAAGCATAGGCGATAGGCTTATCTTCGCCTATCTTGCCTTGGGAAAGAATAGCGCTGATCGCATAGTTGGATGCATCACAGCTGAGAAGGAACGGCTTGGAGAAGTCGGGGTATGATAATAGTGGAGCTGTCGTTAATTTGTTTTTTAGGGTCTCAAAAGATAACTGATGTTCGTTTGACCATACGAACTCTACGTTCTTTTTCAGCAGATTCGTTAAAGGTTTTGCAATGCTTGAAAAATTGGAGATGAACCTACGATAATAAGAGACGAAACCAAGAAATGATTTGATGTCTTTGGGAGTTTTTGGTATAGGGAATTCATGAACTGCTCTTAGTTTTTCAGGGTTTGGTTTAACACCTTTATCGGTAATGACATGGCCTAGATACGAAACTTCCTTTCGAAAAAATTCGCACTTATCCGGTTGTAGTTTTAGTCTGAATTGACGGAGTCTAGAAAATACGTTAGTCATCAATTGAATAAATGACGATGTCATCAAGATAGACAAAGCATTGGATGCCTTGGAGGCCAGATAAAGCGGAGTTCATTAATCTCTGAAAGGTGGACGGTGCATTTTTTAGTCCAAATGGCATACGTGTAAATTCGTAATGCCCCGTTGGGACTGAAAATGCTGTTTTGGGAGAATCATCAGGGGACATATTAATTTGATGGAAACCGGAAGCTAGGTCTAATGTGCTGAAGTATTTGCACTTACCTAGTTGGTCTAGGATTTCGGCTATGTAAGGGATAGGGTAGGAATCGCCGATGGTCACATCGTTAAGCTTACGATAATCGATTACAACGCGCCATTTTCTTTGACCGGAAGCATCAAGCTTCTTGGGTATTACCCAAATTGGTGAGGACCATGGGGACATAGAAGGTTTTATTATACCTTGTTTCAACATTTTTTCGACTTGGGAATCAACCTCTTTCTTATGGCATTCGGGAAATCTGTATGTTTTAACATGAATTGGGCTATCAGAAGTGGTTTTAATTTTATGTTCTATTACATCAGTGCAGGTTAACTGATCATTGGATAAGTGGAAAATGTCTGAAAACTGAGAGCAGGCAGAGTATAATGCCTCAGTTTCTTCTGGATTAAGGTGGGACACGCGAAGCTGCTTTAAAACTTCTTCTGTGCGTTCATGAATATGGGGTTCGGCTATGGTACCTATAAAGACTGAAGCCTGTAGCTCAAAAGGATTTAAATGTAATTTAAGGTCAGACTTAATGGTTGCAGGTTCTTCTGAAGTGTTAACAATGGAAATATTAACACGGTTGTTATTCTTAACTTGAACCATACTGTTTGCTATTAATAGATTTTCGGATATATGTTGGTCGATTATTAAACCTTCTCGGATTTCTGGATTTGCTACAGTACATTCGATTATGGTTTCGCTGCGTGGTGCAATAGTATGGACGGGTTCATTGAAATGCATTTTAAGTTCAATACCTTTTAAATGCAACATACTTTCATCATAGTTAATTTGACCACTCATGGAGTTGAATAAATCGTTGCCAACAATACCATCGTAGGGTATGGTTAGTTCATCGACTAGATTGAATATATGTGTTAGGTATTTACAATTAGTATGAGGTTTATCATGAGTATAGATAGTTATAGGGATTTGTCCTAGTGTACGTAGGGGATTATCAGTGGTTGAATCGAAACCTTTTATTTTGTATGTAATTGATCCGTTAATTACGGGCATATTGTCGATGGCTGATTTCTTAATTATACTTATAGATGCGCCAGTATCGACGAGGAGGGATAAATCATCGGAGGACACAGGAGAATGCACCTTTATATATGGTAAGTATTTATTTCGTATATTAGATGTGAATTCGTATATTTCTTTGTTAATATGTTCTTTATTTTCAGGATTCTGGATGATGTCTACGATTTGGGGCTGGTTACCCTGTTGCTTGACTTCATGAGTTTTTAGGGATTTGGAGTCTACGATTTGGGGCTGATTACCCTGTTGCTTGACTTCATGAGTTGTTAAGGATTTAGAGTCTACGATTTGGGGCTGATTACCCTGTTGCTTGACTCCAATAGTTTGACCTCGAGTTTGGGGCTGATTACCCTGTCCATGGGTCATTATTTGAGTTTTGGCGTCGTCTATTATAGAATTTGTCTGTCCCGTGCGACGCCTATTCGGGACGTTATTTAGTTTAAATTATTGTCAACAGTATCATAACCTTCTACTTCGGTTACGACATGAATATTGGGTTTGAAGGTAGATGTGCTCGGTTGCGCGTTTGAGGTAGAGATTTTGTTTTGATTATATTTTTTATTATTAAATTCGCGGAGTTGGCATTTTTCTAGAATATGCCCTGGTTTCTTGCAGTATCTGCAGAACGGATCATTTGAGGAGGGTTGATTAGGGGTAGGTTTTTGAGATTGATTTAATTAATTAATTAATTAATTATTAATTAATAATTAATTATTTAATTTATTGCGTCATTAAGATTTTTCGGGTCCCTGCACCTAACAATATTAGCTATACGAGGGATAAGGCCCATCGTGAATGTATGGAGGGCTAGATCCTCCATTGCAGCTACCCTGCCGAGAATTTCACTCTTTTTGTGACTGGATATGGAAATTTCTGTAAGTAGTTGGGACAGACAGGTTTCTATTCTAAGTGAGAATTGGTTAACATTCTCCTGGGCGCCTTGCCTGCAATCCTGGAGCTCTGCAAGAAGATGAGCGTAATGTTTACGCTCCCCAAATTGTTTTTGGAGAAAATCTTTAAGGGATGGCCACGAATCAAATTCTTTGATCGAACACGCGATCTCGGCTTTACCGTCCAATTGACTGATGATATATTTGAAGACGATGTCAACTTGATAAGGGGAGGCTAGGGAAATTGCATTATCGCAATTGTTTACAAATGCATTTAGTTTTTCTCGGCTGCCATCAAAGGGCTTAATGAATTTTAGGATTACATTTAAAGGTATTCCCTCTTTAGACTCCTCTTTCAAGTTCTTTGAATCTTTGGTTGTCATGGTTGACAAAAATAACACAAGGTTTTATAATTAGACGAGTAAGATTAGTTAATTATAACAAGTCTGAAAATACGATTATTAGGCTTTGGTCGACAATGTATATACTAAGAAGTCTTATCGCTTATGCTCTGCGTTGAGACTGGAACTGCGACGGGCGACGAGTCAAAACATCCGTTGATATGACGTGTGGATTGGAATGTTTGTAAGTTATTTGTTTAATAGTTAATTGAACTTAATTCACTTTACTGTATGGGAAAATGTGTTCACAACTCACAGTATAATAACGCACATTTTCTTCATGTTTTTTGCTGGAACTGGAGCTGGAACTGCAACTGGAACTGGATTGACCTTGAGTGTGGTCAGCACCGGGTTCACCGGTGAGGTGAGTCGTCTCTGGAGGCTTTGAAGCACCTCACTTTTAGCACTTCACTGTTGGCACTTGTCACTTTTGGATTTTTGGCACTTTTCGGGAGGATTCCGAGGATTTTTTCAATCCCACCGCTGCCACCAATGTTATAACGAGGTCCCGAATTTGGTTTTTAAAAAAGAAACCACTTTTGGCTAAAATAAACCGTATATTAAAATAGGACACGAGTGCAAGGTACAAGTGCACGGTAGGAAGGTTGGGAGACGACTAGCGTGCTGGACTGTGTGGAAGGGGAGAGAGGAGTGAGAGGATGCTGCGTCAGCAGCAAGAATGCAGCATAGACTACTGAGTAGGCCAAAAAGGGTACAGACGAAGGGTGTAACAGTACGTAGGTACCATCGAAGAAACCTTTAACTAAGCAATTTGAAAACAAAATCCCGTGCACACGACCCTTTTTTTTCCGTAGGTAACCGTTACTATAGTGGCCGAGCGCTGCAAGCAGAAATAGTCCTTACGGTGTATAGGTATGGGTTTCTTCGATGGTATCTACAGTATCTACCTAAAAGCGAAAGTAACTGAAAATAACATAAAAATTGGATTTTAAATGCTCAGACCGATCCGGTAAACATCTGCGGCACCACGACCACCATTTAATATTAAAATTACAAAAATAAACAATCTTTCACAAATCAAAGCCTTTTTATTCCGCGCGGTGTTTCATTGATGCTAATATTAGATAAAACAATATTAATTTAAAATCGTATTTCCGATAAAAATTTCGCAATCTCAGCGCCGTTTATCAGTTTATTAGGGGCCGGAACGGTTACGTGACGGGAATACGACCGTACCCACGTGTTTACGTCCCATACAAGTTTGGCAATCCAATTTTAAATATGTATCTGATAATTTGTCAAAGGAAGAAGATGCTTCTTAGAAAGAGAGCCAAAGAAATGGAAATTGTAAGCGGCACAAAGATGTTATGCGAGTTATGAAAATAAAAGTACGGTATTTCTATTTTCTTAATGTCCCTCGGCAAACTTCGTATTTCGTCAGTTGTCGGATTTCTATCAGTTGCTCTTTGCACTTGGTACAGACTGGACGCTCCCAATCGACTTGAAAGTATATAGAGATGTTAATAGTCTTTTAATTTAATGTAATTTATTAAAAAATGGGAGGAAAGCTGCTAAAGTCACAGACACGACAGATAGGAAAATAGTTTTACAGCTCTATATAGTTCACACTGAAATCAAAACAAAACAACAATAAAACACTTTTTTCTGAATTCAAATTATTATACACGGTAAATCTAATAATTGATAGACATGGAAATTAGCATTCTTTTGTATTCGGAAATGTGATGATACCCGAGGGACATTAAGAAAATAGAAATACTGTACTTAGACTTTTTACGCGGTAAGAGATTGATTCAATTAATTATGATGACTCAGTTTCTGATGTTTTAAAATAAGCCGACGAATTCTCTCTGTCACAGCTGACCTTAGAGATAAAATAAAAAACATTTCATGTACAACCGCGGACATTTGCGGTGAACGACTTTTCATCCTTATGCCCTTAGTAATAAGGTTGAAAAGTGGTTCACCGTTAGTGTCCGCCACGGTACCTCTCATTCCACTGGAATACAGCAATACCTTCGACTTCGCAACTGAAATAAAAAGATAAAAGAAATATTTATTTTACATGAAGGTCTTTTATATCCAACACCTATGTCTAGAATTTGGAATAAGACTGATGGACATAAATATGTACCGTACTCGTAAAAACGAAGAACTGAAATCACAAAGTATGCTGTAATACTTTTTGATAGATACCTACTCAATGTAATAGGAACGTTATGTTGTCATATTCATATACTAGCTTTTGCCCGCGGCTTCGCCCGCGTGGATGTCGGAAAATAACCCAGGGGAACGTACTACCGAGATTTTATACCTAATAACTGAGGTTAACGCCATTGTCTCCTACTGCTGCGCCCGCGTTGCTCCGCGTAATTTTGAAACTGTGATATCATTTAAACTATTCATTTAAATGATATGATTAAAAGGCATATTTTAATCTAAATTAAATGCCCAATTTAAATAACATATTTTTTGGATAAGGATTAATACTGTACCGGTCAAAAAAGCTTAGGAAATAACAATTAAATTTTTATCAAATTCTGAAAGATAAAAATGGTTATTGTGGGTCATCCTTAGAAGATAGACATAATATGCCATCGCGGATTTTTTTGTTGAACTTTTTACGACGAACAATACCGTAGAACATAAATTTGAAGCATCTTTTCCGGTTAACGTAGCGCACGCCAGTAAAGCTCCCAGTCGGCAGGATTTTTTCCGACTTCTTCAACAATAATCGTCAATTACACAAAACCATAATGAATTATACACTAAAACCTTCCGCATGAATCACTCCGTCCATTGGTGAAAACCGTTTGAAAATCCGTTCGGTAGTTTTGAGTTTATCGCGTTCAGACAGACAGACAGACAGACAAACGCGGCGGGGACTTTGTTTTATAATATGTAAGGATAGAACCTGTGAAATGTTTGCCCACGTGCGTCTGACGTGTATTAGCCTCGTAAAATTGTAAATACGTGCTCAAATAAATACAAAAATGAATGAATAATGCAGAAGGGGTTAAAACGATTTTATTGGACTGTAAAGTATTATGTAGGTTCGATACAATGTTGTTTTATAATCTGGTTCTGTATGTTATAGTGCTTGCAACTACTGGGTTGGTTTTACATCTTACTAGTGCATTTTCTGATATTTTGTAGTCGAAATGAGATTTGCAACATATTTTCGATGAACTAGCGACTCGTTCTGCTTAGCACGGTTTTTACGACTTGCCAAAGGTTAATATTAATGCAATAAATACATAAACCTTCCGGAATAAATTCGCTAAATGAAGTAAAAACCGCATCAAAATCCGTTACGAAGCTTAGAAGAACGACGCGGTCACTCAGAAAGACGAAAAACAACTATATCTCATAATTATAATAATGTATGCTGACACAAGATTGCTTCCTTAAAAAATCCTAAGAAAGTTGAAGTACGAATTTCAAAGCGAGAATAAAATCTTCACAAATCAAATAAACCATTCAAACAAATAAACAGTCAGATGTCCATGTTCCCGCAGTAAACGACTTACATTACCGACGTCTTTACTCTAACGCAGCAGTTTACGACCCCTGATGATAGCAGGCGCAGGCCTATCAGCGCCGCATTATGATCGACAAACAAAAACAAAGGAAGTGCTTTATCTACTGTTCTGGGAAAACTTGTTTACGTTGTGTGAGTTATGAAGGTGGGAAAAATGTTTGTGACTCCTGTTGAATGTTCTTTGTCTTTGGTAAAAAACGTAGGTGATTTTATCAAAGATGAACAACATTCATGCTATTGATTTTATGCTATTGATGAAGCTATGATGTATCTTCTATACCTACAGATACACAAATACACATCCCCTGATAGATATGACGAACTAATGGCACTTGCACAGCGTTAAGAATGCGGCGACGCATGAATTGTCCATACAAACGTAATACATAAATCATTTGCAATTTGAGCATATTTCCACCATATTATGTTAATATTCGGATTGAGATAGTATTTATCTAGGCTCCTACGTCTTTTATTTCCAAAAACTTACCTTTAAATGAAGTGTAAGCGAATTGCATTCCGTACATTTTTACAGCGTAAATGACATGTTTTCATATTGTTTTTTCTATATTATAAACAAAAATTTTTGTAATATTGTTTCCGCAGAAGCATAGCTTATGTTATCAAGTTACAAATTATCGAAAAAAAAAATGGAAATACATAAATTTTTCATGCATAATTTTTTGTATTACGGAACACATCCAAATTGATCATAAATTTTCGAAAGCTAGTAGTGCTATCGCGTCAAGCAATAATTGTTAATGTGTGCGTGGTAGTATTGCTCACTGTGGGTGTATATCGCTCCGACAGGCACTCACATTAGCGCAACGTGCTTGGAATTGAATTTTACAAACATCTCGATTTGTAGTTACGAGCCGTGTTCGCCGGCCTCTTAAGCTGTTGATTTAGCTAAAAAAACGAATAGGTCGTATTCGAAACTAAATTCCAACAATCCCAATTTTACATACCATAAAATTATTATTTTATTTCAGACAATATTTACAGTTCATAATCAATACAATTATAAAATAATAGCACTACTTAATAATTTATAAAATGATATATAAATTATAATTCAGGTTAAGCTGTCAAAAAATTAACTCACACAAAATTCTAACCTACTCATACGGAATCATAATAACTGCTGTAAAATCATTCGTTACATAAATTAAAAGTGCCCAACTTTCCTCCACGTTACACTCGAAGTATTTCCAAGCAGAGGTATTTATTTAATATGTTATAAACTTTGTTAAAACAAACTTTGCTTTATTATGAATTACTGATGGATTTTTGACAGTTCGTCTACGTATGAGGCAGAGAGAATATTAAATTATACAACTTTATGTAACCCTTAAAAGGTAGCTTATTTCGATTGAAATCTTGGGCTTATTTATAGTTTTGTGAAATGATAGACAATCGAGTATTTATATTTTGGTAGGATTGTTATACATATAAGGACGGAACGATCATGGATAATAATAATTTAATTCTTACTTACTTCTTTTTTACCAACGGGTACTTATCGTGTTACCCAGTAACTGGGCTGTGAAGGTCAGATAGGCAGTAGGTTCGTGTAAAATATTGGTATTCAGCTGCATCCGGTAGACTGGCAGCCAACGCCAACTTAGCTGGGAAAAGGCTAGGCAGATGATGACTCTTACTTACTACGGTTTGTAATAGATTTTAACTTTAATATTTGCTTGCCATGTTATCCTACACTGAGTCAGTGGCACCTGAGTTAATATTATTTACTGCTACATGCCACAAACTGAGGGGAGGCCTATGTCCAGCATTGGATGCCACAAACTGGCACTTTATTACCGCATCTAAAAACTCAACCCTTGGTTACCTACTTCCTGCATTTTCTTTTGAAAAGGAAAAACCCAATAATAGCACTTTGTAAAAGGTTATTAAAAAAGAGTTTGTTATTGTTTTTACTGTTGATTTTTCATGAAAGTATTCCATAACATTATTAATACAAATTGTGCTTTTCGGGGTTCGATACCCAAAGGGTGCCTACGGAACCCTATTACTAAGGCTCCGCTATCTTTTGAACCGTAATAGGTAGACACTTGAAATTTTTACTGTGTACTATTAAATGACCACGATATTCAACAACTAATAAAAATAAAATAAAGTTAAAATTAAAGGGATGCAAGAAACGTGTAGTGTACGGTATTTAAAAAAAAATTGTGTTAAATATTGTACGGAGGTACGGAACCCTTCGTGTGCAAGTTTGACTCACACTTGGTCGATTTTTTTCTTATTTTACAATCATGAACTTTAATTTAACTCGTACATGCAATAATGAAACATTACAGCGCTGATTTGCTAAATTCGTTTTCTCCCCTACTGATCGTAATTTCTTCTCTATCGATCGTTATTTCTCCTAACAATGTTTATTCTGTTTAAATGTGATGATGATGATGATGTACCCGTGTTTTTATTCTTGTATTTTATAGTTATTTTCATGTTATCAATACCTTATGTTGCACCTGCCATGTTTTGTCTCTGCATCACCCTAAGGTTGACTGGCAGAAAATGCCTTAGGCATTAATTCCGCCTTTGTACGGTATTTTTGCTTAAAGTTTTAATAATAATAAATAAACAAATAATGATGACACAAAATGAACAACAAAACTAACAATCACAACAAAGAACCGAATTTAATTATAACTCATCCTGTATGAGTTTGCAATGTAATGAATATTTAGCTAGTTTCAAAACAGCATGTGCCGGTAATGTTAGTCTGAAACTAAGATAACTGTTTATTGTCCTGAAATTGCGTTAATTCAAATAAATTTCACGAAATTATACATTCTGCCGTCCTTTAAAAGTAGGAATCCTACTATGGTTCATAAAGGAAGATGAACTGAAACTGTTCATAAAAATATCGCCTCTGCCTTAGAAAGGGTTAACCCTAGAAAGACGTTATTTAACCCTCAAATGGCAAATTTTCACTTTTTATTGAAAGTGATAGAGTTCAAAATTCTCTATATTTCTGTTTAAGAAACATTTTTACAATATTAATAGTTCCAGAGATATAAAAAAAATTGTAAGCCGTTAAGTAACACAATTTATGATGATTCCATCACTATAAATCATCTAACCCACACTTCTTCTCTGAGAGTTTCTGGACAGAAAGGATTCTTTAGGATAAACAGAAAAGAATATCAATTGATGTGTCCAACAATCATAGTTTTTAAAAAACAACGATTCCCGTGTTTTTTGTTTTTTGCCATTTTCTCGAAAACAACTTTTTGTTCTAGTGTCCTTGTGTACGGCAGCATTGTGGAGATGACAAACGAAAATAAATGAAAACACTGGCTTAAGAGTATTTTGGAACTATCGAATAAATCCTAACATCGATAATAAAAAGTGATTATTTGAAACAAACTAAATAGCAGTGATGGGCTAACTAAATAAATAATAAATAAATAAATTATTTATTGCTATAAACAGGTTGCAGAAAAATTAAGGAGACCGTGGCTCCAGAGTTGGGTGAGAGACTTTTAAAGTACCTGTATTTCAGGAGCCAACGCCAAAACTATCTTACATAAAAAAACGCCACCTAAAAAGGTGCAAACAAGATAAGATCACAGACAAACAAACAAAAAATCCGGAGTCACTCCGGGCTTAAATCGAACAGATTACGTGTGACTCCGGATTTTTAATTAGTCTGTCTGTGATTGCCTTGTTTACCTATATCTTTTTAGTTGGCGTTTTTGTCGTAAGTAGTTGGGTGACGTCACATAATCTACAACCAGCGGACAATCAACACGCTTCCAGCGATACCTCATTAGTCAAATTATAATAAAGTAGTTTAGAAGATATGAGGGAACATATGAACATACATACAAACCGGTAAAAATCTTAACCCTCCTTTTTGCTTCGCCATAGTCGGGTAATTAAGTTTAACTATAAGGTTTTGCCAATATTTGACTAGCTATAGTGACTAAACTATTGGATATATTTGATTGAATTTTTGTATGCAGGTTGGAAACGTCATTGGGTTTACGAAGTTTAATTTATAGTCGCATTGTCGTTTCCACCTTGTATGTGACTAGACTTTTGCCCGCGGCTTCCCGCGTGGAGGTCGCGGAAATTATGCCACAGGAACGTACTATCGGGATAAAAAGTATGCCTGTCTGTATACCAAATTTCATCAAAATCCGTTCAGCCATTGAGGCGTGCCTAATAGATAGATAGATCGACAGAGTAACTTTCGCGTTTATATATTGAGTATAGAAGTATCGATTAGTACGGATTCTAGACAGTTTTCAAAGCGTTTAACAATATAAGCTTTAATTTGGTGACAGATCTAAAATCTTGGAGATCTATATAGGTCGAGTTAATTAACGGTCTTTCGTCGAAAATATGGTTTTACTATCACAAAATCAAACGGTGTTGACAAATCAAGCTGGGTTTGTTCAAAATCTCTGATTTTAGATCTTGATGAGGAATCAAGATCTAAATACTAAACTACTTTCCGAAGTAGGTACTCTTTGACAACCTTGAAGTTTCCGAGGTGAGGATAAGGTGGCGGCTTTATGCGAGCCGCATTTGACGACACGTATCTTTGACTAGTCGTGAGTCGTTAAGGAGATTTATCTTCAACAGATTTCCGAGTAAGCCTGCAAGATTTGAATGGACTAACTCCTTCGTTCTTTCCTGGAAAACTATAAAAAGCGAATAAAGGTGATCAGTTTTGAATAGGTTTGTGTCCAACATTTTTTTTTGTCCATCTTGTAGAATAATCTACAAAACTAAAAAATGAACACTTATTTTTTCTTTTTTGACGTAATCAAAAGATTATGGCGATACATTGAGTTAAAATGTGCTAAATTGCTAGATTTAATAGTGCGTAGAGAGTTGTGACGTAGAGAGCCCCCACTCCCCAACTTTAATGCGTGTTTTCTAAGTTATTTTTGATTAATATGATAAAGCAAAAAAATTGTGTCTAATATTTTTATTATCTGAAAGACGGACTAAATAGAATTTCTTTTTGTTACCTATAATCCAGTCCAAATAGACAAAAATAAGTCATAACTTAGCCAAAATTCGCATAGAGCTGAAAATTGGCAGAGACGTTAAATAAATCATTATAAATGAAATGTGAAAAATCCCCTTCGATCCTACTTCTGCAAAAAAAAAATTCAAGGTTAAACGTACAAAATTAAGGTTTTTTTCCATTTTTCTCGAAAACGGTAAGTATTATCGTGAAAATAGGTGAGACAAAAGTTGTAGATCAAACAATTTTCTACAAAAATGGCTCAGTCACTTTTCTCTTTCTCTTTCGTCACGGCTCACCATTCGTGAGATATCACGGATTTCACAATTAGAAAATTCAAATTTACATAATATGCACACATTTTCGCACCACCTATGAGGTAATGTACTTGGCGCATTTTTTTTTAACGTGGTTTCCCCAGTTGGTATACTACACAATCTATTGTAATAAAGAAAGTTTGAAAGTTTGAAGTTTGATAAAGAAAGTTTTATTGTTCCATGCAGATTTTACAAACCTCAAATAGATATTTGAGGTTTGTAAAATCTGCATGGAACAATAAAACAGTACAGTTGTCTTGTCTGCCTCCAACATCTGTTTCTGCCTTTCAACACTTGTATCGTGTGTATTATTAAGTTCTAGTGTGGCTAGGTAATGAGCTGGACTCAGAAGAATGGGGTTGGAAATTAACAGATAATTATTTTGAGCCAATTCAAACTCTACTTCTGCCTGCTCCAGAAAAACTGCTTAATATTATTTTTTGTAACTGCAAGACAGATTGTAGTAAAAAGTGTGGCTGTCAAAAAGTGGGACTATTTTGTTCGCCAGTATGCATCAATTGTCAGGGTTATACTTGCTCCAATATTGAAACAAATACAACAGATGAAAATATTTATGATATTAATGATGAGACAAATTGATGCATCCCTTTTCTTAGAACAGCGAACAGAAATTCTGCAAGAAGAAGAAAATGAAGACTAAGAAATAATTGTCGAAGTAGAATAAGACAATTATCTAATATAAAAAATAACATTTAGAAGAAAACAACCTATTCCACTTTGATCATTAGCAATATTACCATTCTTTCAATCAATAGGATACGTGCGGAAATGGGCTTATTCCCGAAATCCCCCCTAAGGGGGAAAAGTGGAATCTATAAAAAAAAGTCTAGAAATCCCCCCTGAAAATCCCCCTTGGGGGGGAAAACTGGAATCGAAAAAATACTTATTCCACAAATCCCCCCTGAAAGTGCACACTGGGGGGGAAAACTGGACTCAAAAAAAAAAAGTCTGGAATTCCCCCCTGATAATCCCCCTTAGGGGGGAAAACTGGAATCTGAAAAACCAACGTCCAGAAATCCCCACTGAGGTCCTTAAAATTTAAAGAGTGCCTCTGCTACCGGCGCTGGGCGTCGATTTGTTCGCCGGTGCTGGTTGCCAAAATATTTACCGCGGACGCCTGCGGATATTTTACTAAGATAACCAAGAATGCAGGAGCGAGCGAAGCGAGCTTGGGAACATTTTGACTTAATCCGTTCTAATACCACTGGTATTTGTTTCAACTCATATTTATTTTCTATTCCGAATGGATAACACATAACATAACATCACGTCTGTAATCCCCGAAGGGTTAGGCAGAGGTGTACCTATCTCCGGTCACCAAGGAGAGTGGAACCGGCAAGAGATGTCGTGCGGTGTCCCACAGGGTTCGGTCCTGGGGCCGCATCTGTGGGACATCGGATACGACTGGGTGCTGCGCGCCGACCTCCCTAGCGGCGTCAGCGTCGTTTGTTACGCTGACAACACGCTGGTCCTGGCGCAGGGGAGGTCGTACCAGGCGGCGGCCGATTTAGCGACACGCGGGGTTGCGACAATCGTTGACAGGATCCGGCAGCTGGGACTCGAGGTGGCCCTGCACAAGTCTGAGGCCATGGATTTTCATGGTCCTCGGAATGCGCCACCGTCGGGCTCCCAGGTAATGGCGGGAAGGGTTCACATCGGTGTCGAGTCAACGATGAAGTATCTGGGACTCGTCCTCGACAGCCGGTGGAATTTCGTAGAACACTTCCGACGTTTGGCTACTAGACTGGAGCGGGCCGGGGCTGCATTGAAGCGGCTCCTGCCCAATCAAGGGGATCCAAACGCCTCCTGCCGGAGGCTCTATGTGGGGATCTTGCGGTCCATAGCCCTTTACGGGGCACCGGTGTGGGCGCGTTCATTGAGGCTGCGGCCAGCCCGCCGGTTGAACGCGTCCCAGAGGGTCATGGCCATCCGGCTAGCCCGAGGATACCGCACGGTCTCCTGCGAGGTGGCGAGTCCCCTTGCCGGATTACCGCCATGGGATCTGGAGGCAAAGGTCCTCGCGCACATCTGGGAGTGGCGCGAGGAGGCGAAACGCCGGGGCTTAACTCCGATGCCGCAAGAAATCGCGGCCAAAGCTCCGGTGGGATCTCATGGCGTCATGGAGAGTGCGATTGTCGCAACCCCGCGCTGGGCACGCTACAATTGCGGCGATAAGACCCCTCTTTGAGGAGTGGCTTGAGAGGCGCCACGGCGTCCTCACCTTCCGCCTGACGCAGGTCCTCACCGGACACGGCTGCTTCGGGAGGTTCCTGTTCAGGATAAGGCGGGAGGAAACACCCGGGTGTCACCATTGTGTGGATCGGCCTGAGGACACGGTGGAGCATACGATAGAGGTCTGCCCGGCTTGGGCGGAGCAACGCCGTGTCCTCGTAGAGGCGATCAGCGGCAGTGATCTCTCGCGTCCGGTCCTGGTTCAGGCCATGGTACGGAGCGAGAGGAAATGACAGGCCATCACCTCCTTCTGCGAAGCGGTAATGCTCGCGAAGGAGGAGGCAGAACGCGTGAGGGAGAGGCAAATTTCGCGCCCTCACGCCCCTAACCGCCGTATAAGGAGACGCCCGGGTCGACGGCGCGTTGTGTTCCACGCGCGCCTCAAAAAGATGTCAGCAGAATTGACGGGGTCCGCTAGGGCCAATGCCTGCCGGGGGTTCGAAGAGGTCTACCTATAGTAGACCCACATTTTCATGTCAGTCAGTCAGTATGTGTAATAGGGGGTGAGCCTATTGCCATCAACCGGGCACAAATCCAGACTCCAGGCTGCAACTGAGAAATTCCTGCTGGAAAAACCCAATAACACTTTGCCTGACCTGGGAATCGAACCCAGGACCTCATGCTCAGCAGTAGCGTTTGCAACCACTAGATCAACGAGGCAGTCCACCGAACGGATACTTCTCTTTAAATAATTAAATTAATTTGCGAACGAATACTAACAACTTGAATTTGGTACAGTCAGCTCAGTCAAACCTAAAAAATAATAATGATTGTTTTATTCTCGGTGCATTACCTATTATGATTTAATTTAACTTTGAATTGTTAGTATTTTTTATTGTTTCTTTTATTGTTGTACGTATACCTAATTACTAGTCAACCGTGTTGTCGTCTACAAGTGATTTTTTATATTATATTTTCTCTTTATCTTTGTACTTCATTGTTACTTTCTGCAAATTGCCGAAAAACTTGATAATTTTTACATATTGAAATAATTATGTGATGTTCAGGGGGGGGAGGGTATGCTAAATACTTTAGTTTTTCTAGGTAAGTACTTTGTTTTAACTGTTTTAATTATTATTTTTACTAATATCGACCGAATTCCCTCATCGCTGTTTGTTTGTGATTGTTTTTACTCTGCATCACATTTTATTAGGTATAACAAAATTCTACTTTAAGAGCGTAGAAATCAAAACTAAAAATAAGGGGGAAAAGTGGAATAATCCAAAATGAAAAGGGGGATTTCTGGATTTTTTTACATTAGGGTTCAGTTTTCCCCCCTGAGGCAGATTCTCTCAGGGGGGAATAGTGGAATAACTCAAAATGAAAAGGGGACTTTCTGGACTGTTTTTACATTAGAGTCCAGTTTTCCCCCCTGAGGGGGATTCTCTCAGGGGGGAATAGTGGAATAAGCCCGGAAATGTGTGCATATTATTATGTAAAATATGAATTTTCTAATTATTAAATTCGCGATATCTCACGAATGGTGAGTTGTAAGAGAAAAAGTAACTGGGCCATTTTTGTAGAAAAATGTATGATCTACAACTTTTGTCTCACCTATTTTCACGATAAAACTTACCATTTTCGAGAAAAATGGAAAAAACCTTAATTTTGTACGTTTAACCTTGATTTTTTTTTTTGCAGAAGTAGTATCGAAGGTGATTTTTCACATTTCATTTATAATGATGTATTTAACGTCTCTGACAATTTTCACCTCTATGCGAATTTTGGCTAAGTCAAATATCTATTTTGACTGGACTACTAGGCAACTACCCTATTTGCCAAGCGTGGTTTTCGAGGAAGTGCTCGTTTAAGTTCATTCACTGTTTTCCATCTGGTAGTAGCAGGTCTCTATTTTTGGGAGCTAATAACGTATTATACGAAGTAGAGCTTTAGAACGAAGTTTCTAATAGCATGTTATATTCTGCACATTTGGCGAATGAGAACTAGACCGAAAAAAGTGTAACATTTTCATCGTCACGACACGTTTCGGCGTTACAAGCATGCAAAATCCAAAGGAACTTCGTTGCAACCGGGTGTCCCACAACACGTTTTTTTGTATAACAATTTCCATTCAAATTAATAACGATAAGTCAAACCAAAAACTTAGTAAAAATAATTCGAAGAAAGAAGAGTGATCAGGAAGGTTACAGGCGAGATTAATCACGCACGACAACACAAAATATCTTCGTTTGGCAATAAATAGACCTCTAAAACACGGCGAAGTAACTTGTAGCAAACTCACCGCACACGAGATTAGTATTCGAGAACCATCCGTCCGGAGATAAAATTCTCTGGGCCGCTTACTCCGGACTTACACGTATATTTGAACTTCAATATAATATTATTGACATAAAAAATACACTCTCTTTGATGTAACGTATTACAAATACATTTTCTTATGTTTACTGTGGAAAAATATTCCGTAATAGCTCGCCAGCGTCTCAGATTGTGACTCATGTAAAATTTATAAAGTGCTTCCAAAGAATTTATTGTAACTATTTCTTAAAAGAAATTCTTCTGCTCAGTCTATTTGGAAGATGTTTAGAAGTAAATGTCATCTTAATTTTATTTTCTTTTAACTTGCTGCCTGTTTTGCATCAGTTTTTATTTTGCCTCTCATAATAGTCACGAAAGTGAGTTATAGGCAGATTGTCTCCACATTTTGTGGGTTGGCAGTCTGTTGTTAAAATTTTTATTTTTTTGCAGAATCATTATTGCTACTGCTTTTCTTTTAAAGCACTCTTTAAGCTGTCGTTTATTGCCTCATTGCCCGAATGCAGCGCCACCTACCGGGTCCAATAAACACATACGAAAAAAACACCAAAATTAGTTTAGCCGTTTAGGAGGAGTTCAGTGAAATACAAACGTCCAGAAGAATTATATAAGTATTATAAAGAAAACAACTAAAAAAAACATTTAACCAAGTTACAGCAAAAATTTAAGTAAACGAAATATTCCAGTTATAATTATATTATAAGTACCCCAAATAAATTGGGATATGGTTAGGAGAATTATATAATGATTCATTCCAGTTATATTTATATGCATCATAATTATAATTGCTTTCCACATAATACAAAATTAATAAATTCAATCTAGCATAATATTCTATGCGCTTTCAGGGCGCCATTAAAGCCGTCACACAAAACAATTAATTAATTTCCATCAGAATCCTTTCATTCGCACCGGTGGTTTCCCAAATCCTTTCAACCTATAGACACGTAACGGGGAGAGAGTAATGTTACCCATTACATCTTAATAAGCACACATAATTTGACTAACTGCAACTTGATAATTTAGCGCAAAAAGGGCGTTAGTTACGCCGTATTACCCGCAAAACACAATTTACGGGCGGACATTACCCGGTAGGGGGTGAAAGGGGGTGAAGGGGGACATATGAGTCTTATGAGGGATGTAAAATATTCATAAGCTGGTAAGTGATGCCATCGATTATTATAATGTGCGCGACGGGCACTTGCTCGCGGTGAGATCGAGCACACAAGTGCTGGCCATGTATTCATATTATTACCTTGAATAAAGTATTCTTGAATAAAGTAGGTGACTATTAACTTTTCACCCTCTTTGGCGTAGGTAAGATTTAATACCACCAGAGTTTTAGAGTTGCCGTCTGCTGCAATATCACACTCAGTCTCCAGTCATTCCATAAATTTGTCATGAGTCGGCGTTTGATTGCGTCGTGTGTATAGGCTTGTTGAAACCTACTATCAATATGCTGATTGTTGAATCGTCTGTCCTAGCAATTGTCAAAATGAGTCAGCCAATTGGCAGCATGTTGAAACGTGAGTGGAACTGTGACCTGCCAATCAAACAATAAATTAAATTTGTAATATTTCTTAATTATTATAGAAACATACGCCGAAAGTATACTTCTCTGAAGAGATATATTTTTAAAAAAACGTGTGCGGTCGATGTACTCTCGTCAAGAACGAAGTTCTTTCACAAGTATGATTTAAAAAAAAAATGCTTTAGCACCCTCGAAAACTATGAAAACGACACACGTTACGAAAAATTTGAAAATTTAGGCAGCCGTCGTCTTGAATTTTTATTTTGACCTCACTATCGGCTTTTGTGTCCTTGAAAACCATGAAAACGATACCCATGATGAAAAATTTGAAAATTTTCAGAGCCGCCATCTTGGATTTTCATTTTGATCAAATTCACACTTTCTCTCTCGCAGTGTACCTACTCGGGGCGATGTGTACAATTTTATCCCACGACACTGCTATCATTTTACTCTATTCTTTTGTTTTTTTTTTGCCGGCGTTCTCTCTCTCTTTCTTTCTCACACTTTTTAGCGTGACGATTTCTAAAAGTTTACAAGCCGCTTCGTTCCAGTGTATGTTAGAAAATAAAATGAGCTCATTTAATATCGAGAGCAACGATATATCGACTCCTTTATTACTCCGAAATTTATCGGTTTTACAGATTATGGGTATTGTAATCACGAATGAGGGCAAGAAATTCAATAGGAAAGATCAAACAACTTAATACGTTGATCCTTAAATCTTAAAAAGGCTGAGGATCAAACTCCTTACGACTTTATGAGCAGTAACAAAAAAGATTCAGGACAAAAAACGGAGTTCTAAAAGGAATTAAATCAGAATAAGTATAGGACAACAAACCCCAAATTGCGGCTGACGCCTCGGGTTCCGTCGTCTTGTATGTCATAAAAATTGTTAGGAGTCGGAAGTCGCTAAGTATGGCAACTTCGGCCTGATGATGGCCGAAAAATTTCAGCAAAACAACAACCAAAACAGTAAAGCGGAAAAGCCGATGGGTAATGACCTCCGGGCCGGCCCGGTCGACCGGAACGGTATAAAATGTAACGGAATATGCTCCTACCGATGGGAAACCGCTTGAAATTTGGCACAAAGAATATGGGGGAATGGGCACGTAAACTATAGGTCCTATTTGTCCTGACCCTGAGTAGGGTCTAGTTATTAGATCCTGGACATTTTACAAGTTCTTTTGATCATTGAATTTCATTTCATTTCGAAGACGGTAAGTACTAAGCTACCCTTTTATAGGTAGCTGAGGAATGTAATCGATGTTTCTAGGAATTTAATTTTTCATCAAATCGTTGACCAACAAACGTTGGAATAATTTCGTAGGTATCTCAGCCAAATTCCATCGCTTCCCTTCATTCCCCGACAGGATGATAGACTATATCTTCATTTTAAAAACTCGTCCTAACTTTCAAGAATTCGGGCTTGTTGAAACCACCCAAAATCAATCTGTCAACCTTTTTCCAACTGTGTTGGGGTCGGCTTCCAGTTTAACTGAATACCAGTATTATACATGGAGCCAGCCATTGAAAACAATGGTTTTTGCTAAATTAATAATCGGGGAAAATACACTAATGTTTTTCTCATTCTCTCCCTTGAAATAAAAAACTAATCACTTATTTATACCAACTGTTTTATTTATTAAAAGAATATAGAAAACAAAGCAACATCGCCTTGCTAATAAAAGCATGACTAGCTAGTCTATCATTAAACTGACTAAACTGCTTTCTGAGACGAGACAGGGACATAATCTTTGCTTTGTCTCTGTTTTATAGCAAAATGACTATAAAATATGCAGATGAATATTATGCAAATATTGAACATAAATACAGTCACACTGATAGAACTCGAAGAGGCCATCAAGTGTAGGGTTTACGAGTTTGTAAAGATTGTAAAAGGAGGCATTCAAGGACCCCCCTTCAAGTCCCCAATCGGGTAAAAAGAAAATTCAGAGAAGCAGAAGTTATTTTGGAATTGTGCCCAGGGCGATGTTGCCATCAATTAACAATATAATATCAGTCTGTAACTGTCCCAATGTTTGGGAATAGCTTTTTGTTAAACAGTGGAGGAACGAGCGTTGTTTGCCTATTGCTCACTGCAGGTCGGCGATTTTAAACCTTCGTTTATTTCCAGGTTTTTTCACGATTTCTCTGCACTTTACACTCAAATTTTTTTTATTGATTGGTGATGTGCATTTTTTTACTTTTTAAATCTATCATCGACGTCAGTGACATGCGGCGAAACATCGCTAGGAAATCTTAACATATTCAAAAAAATAAGTCTAAGTCACCTTGGGCAAGTGTGGTAATCAATGCTAATAGCTTTTCTGCCCTGCATGAAAAGAGACAATATTAGGCTGGTATTATATATAAAAACGTGTGAGGTCGGGGGACCCCGTCAGGAACGAAGTTCCTTCTTAAATTTTTTGTTGGATTTAAAACAAAATTTTCGCGGCCGCCATCTTGGATTTACATTTTGACCTCACTATCGGCTTTAGCACCCTTGAAAACTATGAAAAAGACTCCCATGATGAAAAATTTGAAAATTTTCGCGGCTGTCATCTTGGATTTTTATTTTGACCTCACTATCAGCTTTAACACCTCGAAAACTATGAAAACGACACCAAAGATAAAAAAAATAAAAAATTCGCGGCCGCCATCTTAGATTTTCATTTTGACTAAATTCACACTTTCTCTCTTTCTTGCATGCATTGTACTCGGTGTGTTTCTTTTGATTTTTCCTGCCAGCGTTCTCTCTCTCTCTCTCTCTTTCTTTTTCTTTGAATTAGAAAAAGACAGTCGCAAGTATAAACACTTTTTAGCGTGACGATTTTTGAAAGGTAGCCGCGTTAAAGAACTTCGTTTCAAAAATGCAATTTATAATAAAAAAATTGACACAACTACTTATTGCTTTTGAACCCTTAGCGTATTCCGGATCTCCACAACAATTTCAACCTAACCATTAACTTGTGACCATGTTATTGGCAACCAACTTTACAATTCTGCCCACCCTTTAGCATCAATATAGTCGTGTTATACAAATACGGCGTACGAATATCGCCTCTCGTTTGTTAAACGCGTTCTGTGCCGCTCGTTAACTAAAGGAAGGCTTGACCCCACAATACTCGTGCGGAATTATAAGCGATTGCTATTTTTGTTGTTTATTTTCCTGCCTTGGGTATATAACGACGACCATCTATGTACACACATGAATAATCGGAGAAGAAATTAATAATGATAAAAATCTTCTATTGAAAAACTGGCTTGCTTTATACAAACGGTTAGTTTACAATTGTCAACGCATCGATGCCGTTATACAAAAACTTGAAATCTCTTTTTCCTGATCTGGGAAGCCAATCTGGCAACTTGTGTTTAGCAGCCCTGCATGCAATCACTGTACCAGGCATTGAGGTAGTTATTCTTAGCTATACACACATAGTACACTCATAATATTTATCTGTATTTCAGCATATTAAACCGATACATCAAACATGAATACAGTTATGAAACTTCATATCATGCGTTCAGAAGTTCATAAATAATAATATAAACAAAACAAGTATCCTCTTAAATTATTTATTGTTCTCGGAAATCGATCACTCTGACAATGTTGACTGATTAATTGTGGACGCTGTCACGCGACTTGTTTAACGAAATGTTTAAAATTATACAAATTAATGTGACTATAAATTGAAATAACTCAATAATAATTGCTGGTCTATTTTGGAAACATATATACATAAAACTCATCGCTCACATTTGCCTTGTAAATTACCTTATGTTAGTCGCCTTTCATTCATCCTCTCAACATGACCAAACCATCTTAGCATATTCTATTGAATTTTTGTCACTACATCTTCTTTAAAACCGCACCATTGCCTTATCACATCATTCTTCTATAAACACCACACCGTGGAACCTTTTTTTAATGGGTGGTAAATTTATCAAATAAATTCTCCCGCTCTGGCCGGAGCGGGAGGGCGTGTCAGACTCTTACTGACTAAAACCCACCCGTGTTCTTTCAGTTGCCTGTACTGCCAGGGGCCACAGTAACCCTTTTGGACAAAACCGCAACCCCAGTAAGCTTCGGCCCTAGCGGACCCCTTCAGTAGTGCTGACATCTCTTTGAGGCGCGCGTGGAACACAACGCGCCGTCGACCCGGGCCTGTACTGCTATTCTGTAAAAATCTCACCGTGAACGCTAAGGTGAAGTGAGCTGTCATTCCACCATGGAATGACACTGTTGACAGCTCACTTTCAAGCTCACTTCACCTAACCGTTCACGGTGAGATTTAGAATAGACCGGCTGGTCCTTATCGGACGGCGAGCTACCCATTGCTCACCGTCCGCAAGTCCACGCCCACGGTAGCTGGGAATCGGCCTGCGATTCCCGACGCCCAGGTCGTCTCCTGCAACGGCTAGGGGCACGAGGGCGTGAAATTCGCCTCTCCCTCACGTGTTCCGCCTGCTCCTTCGCGAGCATTACTGCTTCGCAGAAGAAGGTGACGGCCTGCCATACCCTCTCGCTCCGTACCATGCCTAAACCAGGGCCGGACGCGAGAGATCACTGACTCCATGGAACCTAAGGTTAAGAGAACTTGAATTGAGATGTCATTCAACCTGATGCTTGATTGACAGCTCACTTCAGCTAAATATTTTACGGGGGGTTTCTAGTGAATAGATCAGCAGGTATCAAATTCCTCGTCCAAAAGGCTCATTCTCACTATTATTCTTTTTCATTGAAGAAGTCTTTTAATAAAGTAAATATGGTCAGCGTAAGTAAGTATAATGTTTTTTAACACGACTAATCTTTGTTCGTCTTAACGCCACTTAGAAAAGCGCTCATGCGTGTTAATCCTATTAGATAACCCACCGTCATTACAAAATGCTTTTAAAATTGTTTGATTCTAAATCCACACTTTTATATATTGTAAGTGAAAATTTGTCGAGATGTTTGATATTCGATCACGTATAAACGGCTGAACGGATTTATATGACATTTATTACACTACATCCTATATTTTAGGATGTAGTGTAATAAAAAGATGTAGTGATATAGAAAGCTGTTAGTTTTTTCCGGTTACATGAAGTAGTTTCTCCAAAATGAGAGTGAAACCGCACGCAAGAGCTAAAATAAAAGTTAAAACACACTTCTGTACACGTCTGTATTAGAATTAATTTGCATAATCGTCTTGAACCGGATAGGGACATCTCTATCGTCATCGGGTACAAACGATTATGAGTACCACTCTACCGCTCTCAGTACTCTATGTACTTTGCTAAATCACCCGTAGATACTGTGTACATCTCCTACACTGGAGATAAAGTAAGTAAGTTCATTGCCTTAAGTTCATTATACCGGTGAAAGGAATTTTTGGAGGATATTGCCTTTGTTATTTACATACATTAGACAGAATTGTGTGGTTAATAAAGGCTTTGATTTGAAATTACAATTATGTATGTACATTTTCTATATAATTTGTTTTCAATTTGAAAACATGCTCATACTACTACATAATATTACTAGATGTTTACTATTATTATTATTATAAGACTACTATTATCTCATGTTCCTAGCACGGCGGGCTGTGCTGGCGCCGCTACTGCGGCTGCTGCAAGTAGCGCGTGTACAGTAAGCGCTCAAAAGTGCATGAGCACGCTAAGAGTCGTATTTCTGTGAACACGCGGTATAGTCCGTACATTTGTATGTGTAAACAGTCAGACGTCTGTGGTGTGAGTGCCGTACACACACCACAGAGAACGCAGTTTTGAACTACACACTATCGTATCGTCACGGTTCGCGGGCGCCGCACTTATATTTCCATAACTTTTGTTAGCACGCATCATACTCGTACGCGTGACCTTGGCCAGTGTATCGCATTGCTAAAATTCGAAAGTAAATTATATGTGCAGATAGCAGAAGGCGTTAAGCGTTGGTCTTAGATTCAAGATGGCTAAGGTTCTAATCTCGTAAATCACAGCGCTGTTTTTGCAAATATTATTATTTTTGTTTGCAATAATAATATTTTTAAATATCCTGCCTATTTATTAATGTTGTTATTGCAATAAAGGGTTTAGAATAAAAAATGCGTGATATGTTATAATAAAAAATAAATAATATTTATTCGTTATGTTTATTTTACTTAAGTATAGTTATCAAACTGCTACAATTATTTATCATTACTTCACCTGAATAATATGTGAAATAGATGTCTAGAAACTTAGAAGCAATTTGTATTATTTTGACATATTTAAATTTTGAAATGTTTTAAATTTTAAATGGATTTTTTTGCACCATAAATATAAAGCTTTGATCATGGTCTAAGTAATTAAGCAATAAATAAGAATATTAGACTACTTAAAATGTAAAAAAATCTACTGACAAAATTGTTGATTTTAAGGTTAAAGGCAGTTGTTCATATTAATTATTTTAAACTTTATTTGGCTTTAGTAAATATTGGTTGGTATTGAGGTTATAGCTTAAGTATTCATTTTCTTTACGAAAAGAAGATTGAAACTAAACCTCAAATTTTAATCCTAAAATAATACTATTACTAAAATAATATTAAACAATTTCGGTATATCTGCAAGAAATACGACAAACACCCTATTGAAACGTGCTTAAAAAATTCGTTACCATAAATTCATGCAATAACGAATCTGTTGTTTATTAAGTTGGTACGGTCAATATTTTAAGGTCAAAAACGGTTTTCTAGCTGGTCTTCAGTGATGCAAGCCTTCAGAGTGCACGGCGAACGGTTCATAATGACGTGTTTTTAATAATTCAGCAAAATATCTCGTTGGTATGAAACCATTTGTTTCATTCACCATTTGACGTCGCTGCTACTCGATAATAAGCCCCTTCCTCATATCTCTTAACCGTCACAGTATTTCTCTAGAACAAAGAAAAACATTGTTTTTATTACACATAATACCTAATTATTTATTATTCACTAATCGAATTAAACCTCACAATGAATTTAAAACTTTAAAGGCATCTTCTGTCTCAACAATACCTCTGTTCTATCAACAATACCCTTGATTAGGATTTATGTTTAGTAAAATATGAAATATATAAATGATAACACTCACACTTAGTCCGGTTTTATTAGATATTCACTTCACTTTTACGCAGCGCAATAATATTCTCTGATCTGATCTGATCTCTTCAATATATTTTATGCCTGCTTTTTGATAATAATAACCACAACACTGCGCTATATGCTCGTCACCAATATTATCACGGCACGAACCAACAAAGTTCTATTAATTGAATACTTGTAACAAACTGCATCTACCCCACAGAAATCGAAATAATTTACTTAGTTTTTTGTGGTCTACCTGCTAAACTTTAATATTTATGTGAACAAGACGAATGAAACTAAAAACGAATGATGATTATCGATGGTTGCAGACAAAGTGAGTGTGTGTGTGTAATGTGCGTGTCTACAGTATTGTAACAACTTATAGAAGAAGGTCGTAAGTCAAACCGAAGCGTCAGTCTATTGCTTTGTGAGATTGCTTATGGACTTTTGGTCGGTACTGTACAGTTTAGAGCCGTTTGGGGTCGAAACACTCGGGTCATGGGACCCGAGCGCGCGTCTCCTTTTTAAGGAAATTTCTCGCCAGCTGGTCGACACTTCACGTGACCAGAGGTCTGACTCGATCTTTGGCCAAAGAATTAGCATCGCCATTCAACGTGGCAATGCTGCCAGTCTTCTGGGAACGTTTCCGGATGACAGCAATGCGGACAAATACTTCTACGCCTAAGTGTCCTGTTGTTTTTATTTGTACAGTTAGTTAGTTAGTCATTTAATTTAGTACCTAGTGTAAATAGTTCGTTGTGTTAAAGATTGTAGAAGTGATATTACAAATAAATGTAAAATTATAACAAAAAAAATATTTTTAGAGAAATCTTAAGTGCCCATTTTAACACAAAAACGACCTATGTGAAGAGGCTACACACAATATGTAGGTCACACACAAACGTCAAATCATACCTCAGTGACTACTGGCCATGCCAATGCCAATTGTCACACGAATACCTTTGATAGACTTTAAGGCTAACCAAAGGCCCAAAAGTCTGAAAACTAAACGAACTTTCGGTTACCATTTTCACCATGTGAACTGGCTTTCGAATTGCAAAGGTCACGTGGCAGGCGCTCTGTGTTAAATAGTGAAATTCAGCTGCGTCTGGCTAGATTGGAAGTCGATACCAATTTAGTAGCTGATGATGTGAGTCGGGAACAAGGTATGTAGCTATTAATAAGAGTAGTCTGATCAAATAACTATGGCTAACACTTCAAACTAAATCACTTGAATTATTTTTCGTCGCCTCTGAAAAAGTTCTGGTAACTAATCTGGCTTAAAGTTTCTTAAAAAGTCTGTCCCATTTTTTATTTATCTGCCGTAAACAAAACAGGTCCTAAATCTTTTGTTTCTCTCCCGCTGAAATGAACTGTCAAGTAGGTTTGGGGTAAAAATGGAGTTGCTTATTTTGTGTAAGTTGTAAGGGTCAAGGGAAGGTGCGAAGTTCCCGATGAGCTACTAAGTTATCTTACTTGTAGAGGAAAAATGGAGTTCCTTGTTATTTTACGAAGATTGTAAAGGTCGAAAGGGTATAGGATATTTACTTTCTACTTTAGCTGTGTTTTGAGAATGGAACGCCCTATCACTTAATGCTTGGAAATAAATCTACTAGCTTTCGAGATAAGTATACGATCATTATTGTTGCTCATTTCCTGGACGGTGTCAAAGTATTTTTAACGAAAATCAACCAAAACAAATCCCTTTAATTACAATTCATCCTACCCGTACGTAATTAATCTTACATGTCTTCTAACTATTTGTAACCATAATAAATCAACGTGGTATGTGCCAACTTATACTGCCCAAATTCAAATAGCCATCTCCTATGGCAAACTGAAGAGGGCAAAAGAAATGAATATTCAATACAAAAATGTGTTTGGCCCAATTTGCCCACGCAGCCTTCTACCGGCTACCGAACCATTAATTTCTTTGATATAGGTACACCTTTTATTTACAGCGTCCACATGAAACCTGTGTGTTTTCTTTTAGCTCTTTTTTTAAACAGTAAATAATAATTTTAAGAATTGATATATAAAAAAAAAAAACTGCAGTCTATTGCCTTTTTTTCCCCGAGTCATTTATTAGGAAACACTGTTTAGATTTGTCACCTGCAAACCTTCCTCGATTCCTTGAAAAGTAACTCAACTCAACTCAATCATTTATTTCAATTAAAACAATTACAGGAACTTTTGAATTGTCAAGAGGTCACAAAGATGGAGCTAGTTGCCCATTCCAAAGCGTAGTAGGTTTCTATGGAGAAGAACAGGCAAGAAACTACACGGACACTCTTTTAATTTTTTTTTTTACAATATATTAATTACATCATTCATAAATATCTGGATGACCGAGCTTTACTCGGTTTTTTATTTGAACGACGTTTTCTAAAAATGAAACCTAGCTTGATCGATTTATCGCCCCCAAAACTCCCTGCATACAAAATTTCATGAAAATCGTTGGAGCCGTTTCCGAGATTCAGATTATATGTACATGTCTATATACAAGAATTGCTCGTTTAAAGGTATTAGATAATATCTCTACACAGTAACACAATCCTATTCAAGATTATTCTAAACAATGCAAACAAACAAGCTGAGACGTTTTCTTCAGCCACACAATTGACGTCATTCAAAGGCTCCTTTCCTGAAACTTATCTTAACATTCGTTACCCTTTCAATAACTTATAACAGGCAACAAAATACTAACTAAAAACAAAAGGCCATTCAACCCTGACACTGGCCATCCAACACAGCCTCTATTATTGCCAAATACATCGACAACCCACCACCATTGTCCCATCTATCACGCCATTGTCTTAAGAAGCCACATTTTTCCATCACTAGGGTGTTAGTGGCTCCGGGCCCCAGGGCCCCAGTGTGTAGCCGGGGCCGTAATTCTCCCTTGATTAAATTAACTGCCCGAGGTTTGTAAGATTCACTGCGAGAAGCCGCGTGCCACTTATTTATGAAGTTTATAAGTCACTTATTATTATGTTTTATGGTTTGCTGCTAACTGAGACTTTGTTTCTTTGCAGGTAAACAGTTTCTTTAGTTTGGGATGTGGTTATAGCTGCCAATAGAAAACTTAGGGCTAGTAAACTTGCCGTCTAAAACCTTGTTGGAACAGGTAAGTACAGTAAGCGCTCAAAAGTGCATGAGCACGCTAAGAGTCGTATTGCTGTGAACACGCGGTATAGCTCGTACATTTGTATGTGTAAGCAACACGATACACACACCACAGATAACGCAGTTACACGAAACAACAATATATTTCCGTCGCTTTAAACATGCTAGCACACACGCACTATGCGCGTGAACTTGACCAGTTAATGGCATTGCTAAAATTCGATAATTACTTAACAAGCGCAGATAGCAGAAAGCGTTAAGCGTTGGTATGGAATTCAATCTGCCTCAGGTTCTAATCTCGTGAAACACAGTGCGGTTTTTTGCAAATATTATTATTTTTGTTTTCGATAATAATGTTTTTTAAATATTGCTGCTTTTTTATGTTGTTATTGCAATAAAGGTTTTAGAATAAAAAATGCGTGATATATGATAACTAAATTAAAAAATATATGTTTATTCGTTATATTTATTTTACATAAGTTAATAAACTGCTACAATTATTTATCATTACTTCAGCTGAATAAGATGTGAAATAGATGTCAAGAAACTTAGAAGCAGTTTGTATTATTTAGACATATTTAAATTATGAAATATTTTAAATTTTTAATGGACCATAAATATTAAGCTTTGATCATGGTCGAAGTAATTAAGTAATAAATAAGAATATTAGACTACTTAAAATGTAAAAAACTACTTACAGAATAGGTAATTTTAAGGTTAAATATGGGCAGTTTGTTTATATTTTATTTGTATTAATTATTTTACATTTTATTTGACTTTAGTAAATATTGGTTGTTATTGAGGTTAAAGCTTAAGTATTCATTTTCTTTACGAAAAGAAGATTGAAACTAAACCTCAAATTTTTATCCTAAAATAATACTATTACTAAAATAATATTAAACAATTTCGGTATATCTGCAAGAAATACGACAAACACCCTATTGAAACGTGCTTAAAAAATTCGTTACCATAAATTCATGCAATAACGAATCTGTTGTTTATAAAGTTGGTACGGTCAATATTTTAAGGTCAAAAACGGTTTTCTAGCTGGTCTTCAGTGATGCAAGCCTTCAGAGTGCACGGCGAACGGTTCATAATGACGTGTTTTTAATAATTCAGCAAAATGTCTCGTTGGTATGAAACCATTTGTTTCATTCACCATTTGACGTCGCTGCTACTCGATAATAAGCCCCTTCCTCATATCTCTTAACCCTCACAGTATTTCTCTAGAACAAAGAAAAACATTGTTTTTATTACACATAATACCTTATTATTTATTATTCACTAATCGAATTAAACCTCACAATGAATTTAAAACTTTAAAGGCATCTTCTGTCTCAACAATACCTCTGTTCTATCAACAATACCCTTGATTAAGATTTATGTTTAGTAAAATATGAAATATATTAATGATAACACTCACACTTAGTCCGGTTTCATTAGATATTCACTTCACTTTTACGCAGCGCAATAATATTCTCTGATCTGATCTGATCTCTTCAATATATTTTATGCCTGCTTTTTGATAATAATAACCACAACACTGCGCTAAATACTCGTCACCAATATTATCCACGAACCAAAAAAGTTCTATTAATTGAATACTCGTAACAAACTGCATCTACCCCACAGAAATCGAAATAATTTACTTAGTTTTTTGTGGTCTACCTGCTAAACTTTAATATTTATGTGAACAAGACGAATGAAACTAAAAACGAATGATGATTATTGAACTAGTCATTGGTTGCAGACAAAGTGAGTGTGTGTGTGTAATGTGCGTGTCTACAGTATTGTAACAACTTATAGAAGAAGGTCGTAAGTCAAACCGAAGCGTCAGTCTATTGCTTTGTGAGATTGCTCATGGACTTTTGGTCGGCACTGTACCTATCTTCTCTGAAAAGGCTTGCGGTTTGGATACTGACTTCTAACTTAATATTTGTATTTACAGATAGTTGTTCTTAGTTTAGGAGGAGCTTGTGGCTAAGTACTAACAGCCGCACGGGTCGATCCATTAGGTTAAACTACACTTGCCGGGGTTGGTCCGTGGATGGGTGACCATTTCTACATACCGAGACTCCTCCGTACTTCGGAAAGCACGTTAAGTCGTTGCTCCCGGCTGTCATTCGTGGATCTTTGACAGTCGTTACGGGTCGTCAGAAGCCCGAAAGTCTGACAACTAGTTAAGACTGGTTGGAACCCAGTAATTAGGTAATATGATAGATATCCCTTGGTAAGCCAAGGGCTATCATATTACCTAATTACTGGGTTGTGGAGATAGACAGTTGCTCCATTTAAATTCCTCAGCTGCATCCAGTTAGACTGAAAGCTGACTCCAACATAGTTAGGAAAAGGCTAGGCAGATTGATTGTTCTTAGTTTGGCAGTTTCCACAGAGGTCTGTGTCTGTTTACACCCAGTTTTGGAGAGGTTAATAAACTTAACAATTAGCTGACAGCTTTTCGAACTAATCTTAAGATTGCATTGGCGTTTCTTCTTTCAGTCAGTCTGTCACAAAAATTTGTCCCAAGAGTTTGACATTCTGTGAAAAAACTGGGCAATAACTTATCCAGGATTCTAGTCAAACAGTGAACGCATACTGACAGAATATTCTCTAGTACAAAAAAAAATCAAGTCTTAAATAAAATAGGTACGAACATAACTCAAATTACAATCAAATCAACTTAAACAGCATTAATCCAGTTCAAAATAGCACAAATCACAGCTTTTCTCCTGAACTCAAAGCAGGTCTTATTCCAGGCAGATCAGAGTCGCCGTCAAATCGTAGTTAAATATTCAGAAATGCAGCGTTAAAGCAGGAAAACATTTTCGGATGAGCGGAACGAGTTAGTTTGTTATTCGTGCAGTTCCGCTAACAATGGTCTGATTTCCTGGGACATGAGAGTTTATACGAGTTTGTATGCTTATTAGAGGTGAAGCTTATTTTGAGCTTCAACTAGTTTTTTTTTGTCCTAGTATTTTAACAAATCTCGGGACCGTAGGTCCCGGTCCTTTGGCAGGCATACGAGGGGCCGAAGCCAACTCGCAGAGGCCCCTTAGACATTTTTAAGTGTTGAGGCACCAACCGACGACGATTATCCCTGTATGCACTATACAAGTGCACCCAAGGACAACCATCGGTTGGTACAGGACTATTGCAGAACATGGAAATAAAACATATTGGGCTATGGGTTTGGGTGGCTATAGTGGATTGGTTATCTAGAAAGAACTATGGAAGGCTTATGTCCCCTGCCTGATCAATGATATGGTATAAACGGATAAAATGGCAGGGGGTGACATGCTCACTCAAAAATGGGCCCCCGAAAACTGTTGCTAGCACATAGTGATGGAGCGACAAGGGGGCAACATGTCCTAAGGTGCTTGAGGAGTGGAGAGGTATTCCACGGCTTTCAGAATAATCCCAGAGCCCGGAAGATGGTTAAGATCCCTACGACCACTTATTGGAATACATCTTTCCTCCGAGCACGTTTGCTCTTGCGAATCTCCACTCAAGCCGGCCAATTAAGGCAAGAATGAGGTGGGAGCTCCGTTCCTCGTCAGTCTTCACTCCAGCCGGCCAATAAAGGCAAGCCAGAGGTGAGGAACAAGACTTCTCCTGGGAGATCGGATTCGTGGGATCGCTACTGCCCAACAGCTCGCCATATGCTGCCCTGCGGGTTTTTGTATCTCTCTTGATCTGGCTCCTCATCCCAGACTTGTTCCGGCAAAGTAAACTCTACCGGCACAGGTCTAGAGTTCGGAGCGGGCAATCCCCACCACGACGTCAACGTAGAGATACGGTGTTGGTTATTATTTATTTATGTCAGAGAAAACTCCATAATAGGTTACATAAAAATCATAAAAATGTTAGTGTGTTAGTAACAGAATTGTTCAAAAAATTATATTAGTATTGTTAATATCTATACCTAACGGATGCCTATGGCTGTCCTTATCCACAGATTTTGGAAAGGACAGTCGAAACGGGCAGCAATATACTTCGGAATATTATCTTAATAACTCAAGCCCATGCTCTATGCCGATTATACCGATTTTGACTTCTATTGCGTTGGTGGTATGACAAATGGCAGTTGCAGTAAACAATTGGAATTGTGACCACTTTTTTGCTTTTAATGCCATCTTTACCCTTGCCTACAATATAGAAGTCAAAATCGGTTGAACGGACTGTAAAAAAAGGTTTATTTAAACGTCTTATCTTATTTCAAATGGAGTATAGATTCTTGGTATTTAATTACAACTGATGGTTAAAATATTAATGTTGCATATTCAACACTATTACTTAAGTGTTACATTTATTAATTAAGTAAAGCATACATATAATTTGAAACCAACTTATCTCTTAATCCTTTACAATAACTTGAATTTGAACATCTCTCAGAAATAAAATCATTTTCGTATCTCAAATAAGACTCAATATAGAATATTCTAATGCCAAGTGCAATTAATTAAGACATACATACTTGATGTTATAATAACTTTCGATCTATATTATCATAGGCAACACTTAGGTAATAATTAATATCAAGTATGTACCGTCGTAGAATGAAATGGTTAAGCAACTTTAGGTCAGTTTACTTGCACTATGCTAGAAAGAGGTGACTACCGAGATGTCAACTAACAGGAGCATGGAAGAAAAACAGTGCCACTCCGGGAGTGCCGACAGAAGTGAAAACTTGAAAAAAAATCGGCACCGCGGTAATCAACGCGTTGATGTCTTTTTAATGATCAAAAGCTGGTGTCGTCACAGTGTCGCGAAATCAATGGTTTAGTCCCATCTCAAAAATGCCCAACGCGCCTAAAGATGTTTTCACTTCAAAAAGACATGATGCACCAATCACAGATAAATTGGTATGATGTCAAGAGAATGATAATGATGATTTACACCTAGTATAAGAATGTTTATTTTTCCGACTACGCATTTTAAATGAAATGTCACAATAAGAAAATTATGACTTTAGAAAGGAATTTATTTTAAAAAAGCAGTGGCACTCGAGTGCCGACAGAAATGAAAACTTGAAAAAAAATCGGCACAGCGATATGAACGCGTTGATATCTTTTACTCCACGGTGTCGATAACAGGTCGCGAAATCAATGGTTTGTACCATCTCAAAAATGCCCAACGTGCCTAAAGAAGTTTTCACTTCAAAAATGCTTAACTTTTACGTTCAATGAGCGCACAAACTCTATGACAGTATAAATAGTGTCGAGTTCTAGACACTTCTGCGAGAGTGCCTGTGATGTGTGCATATAAATATGAATATTATGCAAGCAGACTAACGATGTGTGGTTACTATGTAAAACTGTTTATCTACAGGTGGATACACTGTGACGTTAGTGACGACGTGTAGAAGACGTTTTGGCTATTTATGTAGATGTACAACATTACATAACTTTAAGATTTACACATACATGCATGCATGAACTCACGCCTTCTTCCCATAGGTTGGCAGAAATTACAAAACACCACAATCCTTTTTTTTTTTTTTTTGGGAAATTATCAAATAACTTCTCCCGCTCTGGGCGGAGCGGGAGGGCGTGTCAGACTCCCTATCGGTTTTCTTCGAACCCCCGGCAGGCATTGGCCCTAGCGGACCCCGTCAATTCTGCTGACATCTCTTTGAGGCGCGCGTGGAACACAACGCGCCGTCGACCCGGGCTTGGTCCTTATCGGACGGCGAGCTACCCATTGCTCACCATCCGCAAGCCCGCGCCTACGGTGGCCGGAAATCGGCTCGCGATTCCTGCCCCGGGCGTCTCCTCCTGCGGCGGTTAGGGGCGTGAGGGCGCGAAATTTGCCTCTCCCTGACGCGTTCCGCCTCCTCCTTCGCGAGTATTACCGCTTCGCAGAAGGAGGTGACGGCCTGCCATTTCCTCTCGCTCCGTACCATGGCCTGAACCAGGGCCGGACGCGAGAGATCACCGCCGCCGATCGCCTCTACGAGGACACGGCGTTGCTCCGCCCAAGCCGGGCAGACCTCCACCGTATGCTCCACCGTGTCCTCAGGCCAATCCAAACAATGGTGACACCCGGGTGTTTCCTCCCGCCTTATCCTGAACAGGAACCTCCCGAAGCAGCCGTGTCCGGTGAGGACCTGCGTCAGGCGGAAGGTGACGATCCTAACATATTCTTTTTGTTTCGTTAACGTTCATACACGCACGCTGGTTGCGAGTACTATAAGCAATTGATCTTTCTGAAGAAAATCACTAATAAGGTCACTAAACTTCCTTCTAGGCCATCCCTTTCCAGTTTTCCTTCAGATCTGCCTTATAAACCCCGAAATAAACCCCGATGAAATTTAAAAAAAAAAAGTTGCGCCATTTGGGTATCAAATAAAAGGGCTTGACGGGCACATTACAAATATGTAAATATATGATATTGTCTAAGTAAATAAATATGTTTAAATGATTAAAAAACAAGCAAAAGTGAGACTATGCTACGTACGGCGCGACTGTAAAATTAATTTCTATTATACAATAAAATCCAAACAAAAAAAATTCAACCGGCTCTGCAAATACTTTATCACGAAATTATAACCCTAAAATAATTTAAATAAAAAGTAAGTTCAAAAACTAAAAGCCGACTACTGAAAAATCACGCTCTAAAAAGTATGAAACAAGAAAATATTTCAGACAGAAATCAAGAAATAGGTACAAAAATGGTCAAGGTAAAGCCGTGGTCGCATGCCTGTAATTATAATGGCATGCGATCACGGCTTTAGAGCGTGATTTTGTGACTTTAAGATTAATGTCTTATTAAAATTAAATAAATGTAATTTCTTATGTAAATAGAATATCTTTTCTATTCTATTTATTCTATTCCAATAGAATTCTATAACTTATAAATTTCTTTAATGACTTTGTGATCCTTCAAAGTAAGAAACGTATTATATATTTAGTTTACATTCTTATCATAGAGCTAGCTTATCACATTCTTCGACTTTTGATTTTAAATCCAGGCTTGCGAAAAAATATACACAAATTGTGCATTCAAACCCTAATGGGGTCTATTACTGCAATGCATTACAGGTAGATAGAAATACTTCCACTGATTTCAAAGAAACACAAAAATATTAGACTTTAGAGGTCTAATATTTTTGTGTTTCTTTGAGGTCTATCTCAGGAAACATTCAGCCAAAGGTTTTAAATAAATTATTATAATTTGGCCCGCCAATCACTAACTACTACTAACGCTAGTTAGTAAGTCACGTCGTGTACGGGCCTCCATTGAAATACTAGTGCTGGGACATTCTGGCTACTCATTGGTGACTTGAGTTTGTACCCCGGGTCCACACTCTCCAGGATCCCTTCTTTTCGCATAATATTCTTTTTCCTTATATACTTTGGCATAACGACTTTGGTATAATTTGTTTTGCCATAATAATACCTTGCCATTTTTTTTTTGGCATTCAGTTTATTTTGGCATAATTATCTTGAAGGCTAATTTGTTTTGGCATAAATTTAATTCGCATAACTTTACTAGACTATTAGCATAATAATATTTAGGCATACAATTAAAAGAAATAACGAAAACAAATTTGAGTTATTCTTACGTATTTATTTTGGATTTTCAAGCAAATGATTTCCATTTTAACCCAAAATTAAAATTTAAGTATTGTCTTAAAAATCATTATGTTGTGCTACAAAAGTTAGTGACAGAACCAAATCGCTGCAAAACCGACTCCACGTAGTCTTGTCTGCCCTACCCCTAGAGTGTAATTTAAAATCGCGTAGGCGCGTAAGGGCGAGGCGGCTTACGGGCTGAGGAGCAGGCGGCTGGGAGCGACCCGCCGCGGCTGAGGCTGGCTAGCGGAGCCGGCCAGCAAGCCGGTTCTGCGGTGGTGAGCGTAAGCCGTCTGCGACGATAAGCACGCGTGGGGCCGCCGGAGGCTCGCAGCGCCGAAGCCGTGACAGAAGCCATGCCTGCTACATGCTGCATGCTTGCTTGAATGCTGCATGCTTGCTTGCATGCCTGGTATATGCTTGTTTACATGTTGCATGCTTGCTGCATGCATGGTATATGCTTGTTTGCATGTTTCTTACAGCGAAAAAAAGTTATGCTTGTGAATGTTATGCTTAATAAAGTTATGCTTTAGAATGTTATGCTTGACTAATTTATGCTTTAGAATGTTATGCTTAATCGTTATTATGATTAGAGAAATTATGCGTAAAAATTATGCGTAAGCTGTTATGCGTAAATATTATTATGCGAAAATATAATTAGGACAAACAAAAGTATGCCAAGTTATATTAGGTCTTAAAATTTTATGCAAATGGATAGGGAACCCTCCAGGAGGCATGAAGAGGCGAAGCAAGCGCGAAAGTGTGGATGGTGCCCTCGCCTCCTCTCGTCGTCTCTTTCCTTGCCTCGCGCGCGATCCGCTTGGTGTTGGTTTTTGACCAAATTCAACGGAATAAAACGAGAGTGTGGATGGGTAGCACTCGTGTAGCCTCCGTTTGCCGCGGCTCGTGCAAGGGCCTCCACTGCGCGCACTTGCGAGAGTGTGGACCCGGGGTAACACGTTGACGACACGATGCAGCGATGTAGCGATGATGATGGATAAAATTAGTTTCGTGGACGATGACTTGAAAAGTAGGTACTTCCACACCAGTCACTTTACCCAAACCCAAAGTGTACGTCAAAAGCAAAAAATACTAACCCAAACAGAACACTATGTTCAAGAGCACAGAAGCAATCAACTGAAGTGGTGATCGCTCAGCACGTAATGTTATCTTTGCATCAGCCGTGTTCTCATCGAACTACATTAATTAAAAACGACGGACTGATAGGTGAAATGTTCCATTTTGAAATAACAGTACGTACAGTAAAACGATCAAAAATATGTATACCTATATTAACAAGAATTCATTTGATTATCTACAGTTTCGTGTTTCATAATCAATGAAATATAATAATAAGCTCATTATGTTCTCACTGTTAGAATTTAAGCCTCCTCTCTGTAAGAGAGACCGGGCCATAATCCACCACGCGGGCTCAGTGCGGATGGATGTCACATAACTTCGAATTTTAAACGGTGAAGGAAAACATCGTGGAAACCGGCGTGTCCAAGAACAATTTATAGCTACAATAAAGTATCTTATGTACGGGAAGACGTAGCGTTGGAAGGCCTCTCACAAGATGGACCGATGATCTTGTGAAGGCCGCAGGAATCCGCTGGATACGGGAAGCACAGAATCGGTCGAAGTGGCGGTGCTTGGGGGAAGTCTGTGTCCAACAGTGAACGTCTTTCGGCTGAAATGATAAATAAAGTACCCAATGTGTAATAATATTATGTTTTGTGGCTAGACATTGACACAATATTATGTAACAAAGATTGTTGACAAATATTTGTCGGTGTATCATCTCTCTCTCTTTTGAGGCCGACTGTCCCTATACATTTCGATAAAATACTGAAGCTTCTCTATATTTGTAATCACATTGTAATGGAACAATTAGGAGGGTTAATGCCAAATACATACATGTGCCTACTTGCCTAAGCAAAACATGAGTTTCCTCATTAATCAGTTCATTACAGTGGTAATCAACGAGGATAGAGAAAGACTGTTCTGTATCGTTTCTAGTGGCTTTTTAGGACATGTGGAGTGAGTATCCAAGGCGTGTATTTAAAATATTGTTGAAACATAGCTCTCTAAAAATATTGTGGTATTAAGTCCAACAGTCATTTGAAACAACACATAATGCAACAGCATGATAAATCTGATCAAATCAACCAAGTTTTTTTATAAAAAGCAAAAGTTAAAGTTGTAAAACAATCACTTAAATGTTTTACCTCAGCTCTTACAAACAAAGAAAACTGTAAACTTTCTAACTAGGTAATCTGACAACTGAAGACAGTTCCCTACTCGGAGACTCTAACAGATATACCCCAAGTTTTTCTTACCGCGACCGTATGGAAATTTCCCTAGACAAATACTCCGTGGGATATATCCCTGTGATCTATCTACATAAACGTTCAATCTTACCGACTTATACCGTCATACGTTAAGCAGTACGCGAAATAGCCCGTCTGTCTTCCTACGCAGCAATAACACCACATGCGTGTCATTATCATAATACAAGGGACCTTGACGCCTGCCGGTATTACGCGAGACGCCGGCAATACGCACTCTCCTCAGACCGCGTATGTACTTTTTATTTTTATTTTATTATAATTACGTGAAGGAACGAGTTTAGGGAGTCTTTCAAGTAAAGTAACTGAGACTGGAGTTGGGAATACAAGTTAAAATGTTGTTTTATTGCGCGATGTTCTAAGAGGATTTCTTTCTTTGAAAGTACGGCCTATTTTTGGTCTGATTTATACGACGAGATATTAGAATACTTATTTACGTAGGTAGAAAATTGTTATTCGGCTCTTGAGGACTTATTTCTACCTGAAATATCTTCTGAAAGCTTATCCTATTTTATGTAATCAAATCTTATGCCAACGGATATGTCTCTTTTTTTTTCAAAACAATAGAAAATATTAGATTCAACGGTTTAGTATCCGGAAACCTGGCCAATTTGTGTTTCCAGATACACACAATAACCATACAATTTACCATAATTCTAAGATAATTATTTTGTTTGTTTCATCTTAATTGATCTGCTTGTTACGCCAAGCAAATTATAACGGCTGTAAAAATACCCTTAACGAAGCTGAGAGTCATTTGCTCTTCCCGTTATTATGATCATTTCCTCAAATATGCTTGAAAATTCGAGCATTATTTTGACAACCTTCTTCCAGATAAGTCGAAAATACTGTACCTACTGGTCGAATACATGCAAGCGCCTGGCCGGCAATGTTTGTATGAAAATCCATATATCTGTCGTATTTAGCGGCCGAATAAATTACTATGAAAACTCATATCTGTCGTGTTATTTAAAAATGGAACGAACTTTTTACTTCAACACAATCATGACCACACAACCAAGGAGGTATCTTAACAACGATTTTTTTTTAAAATTTCGATTTGTCTTGCAAATAGCGCTGTTTAATTAAAGAAGAAATAAATCCTATGTGTAATCCGGGTTATACACTTATGAAACTGTTTAGTTGCATAAAGATTAATATCATGATACGAATGTCATCATCTTTCGATTCTACCCGTTTTTTGAAAGACAAATTTGAAAAAAAAAAAACGGTTATTGTGACCTAACTTTATTAGTTTCATTGATAGATTTTTGATACCTTGGGGGTTACATTATTACAATTTTCGTAGGTACCACTATTGAAAAAAAAAATGGTTTGTTATTCGCTGATAATGTAGCTTTCTATAAATGAAAGAATTTTTTAAATCCATTCAGTAGTTTTGAGTTTATCCATTACTAAAAAAATACAAAAAATCAAAACTTTTCTCTTTATAATAATATTATAATTTAGATTAGATGTCAAAGTTTAAAACAAATCCGCCAATGTAATGGTAGGTAAAATTATCTTTGAAATATATAGGCTCCGTAAATAAATAAAGGTCATTTTATTATTAAGGAGCCCAGGAGGAGGGTTACAGCTGGGGCAAAATGCACCGTTGTAAGCAGAACACAACGCAAAGCGCAGCTTCACAAAACGCTGAAAACAATAGAAAAACAAAACACTATGGACAATAGAACTATGAAGGATGAAATGTGTCAAGAGTTCACTGACCTTTTCTTACCATAAATACACTCAACCAAGTCTGATATACTGAACGACTAAGTACTAAGTATCTCATATACTTGCACATTCCCATTCAAAAAATGGTTGACATAGTCGAGATTCAAAGTGGATGCCTGTCTTCAACGTTTGTTATTTGCAAAAGAGATGTTTTGTTCCCCTCGGTTCTGTGGGGGACTGAGGTTTTAAGTGTCAATATTACGTGTGTTTGTAAGGACTGGGTAAGATGTAAGGGTAAGATGGGTTTTTTAGAATTTTGGGGTTGCGTTTTTAGTATAAACAGCAGATAAAGTGGCTATCTTGCGTTATAAAAGAAAAGTTTCTAATAATAAGTTGCAAATAACACAGAGTTGAGTGACATTAAACATAAAACTTAAACATACTTATAATGATTAACTAAAGTGTTTAATAAAGTCAGAATCAAATAAAGCGCTGTTGAGTTTCAAGCTCCAGGTTTACTACTGGTGGTCTTAACTTAATAAAACTATTTCGATGATATGACTGTATTTCTTGGGTACTGATTTCAAATTTTAATGAGACGATTGATGTGTGCGCATGCTTAAAGTGACGACGAGCGAGTTGTTGACGGCGAGAGAAGTGGAGGCGGGGATAAGCCCGCGATCGCGGTGTGGCGTGTGGCCCGATTTGACGTCAGGAACAAGCGCCTTTATAAATCATCTGCATTATAATATACCAAAAAATAAGTAGTCACAATGATTCTTCCAAATTCTAAGATTCTTACCTCGTTTATAAATTAGCATAAAACCTACATCCCTTTGTTATAATTCAATGATTACCATTACAACTTGTAGAACGGCTACTGTTACAAATTCAAATGTCTGTAACTTTTATAACAAACTGAAGCGGCCAGCCAGTGAAGTTGTACACTCGGAACGAATTCGGGAATAGATATTTCAACAATGATTAAAAGTTAGCTTGGGTCTTCGCTCTTACTATGCAAACAAACACGTTAATCCACCAAAATTTTTAATCCATTGCCACTTTTCAACGAACCTCCTTCGACATTTCAAATACGAAACCAGCAATGTATGTTAAACATGGACAGGCGTTCTCGACAGTCGTTTCGTTGTAACAGATACTGTTGACGGAGCATCTACTTTTGACGGACGTTCGTAATATTAAAGTTGTTCGTGGAAACACAAGACACCCCTTAAGGAGGGCATAAAGTTACTTCGCTATAGGTAGGCAGGTAAATACTTAAATTGTGCGCGGAGATGTTAATAAAGCCCGAAGTGGTTCACATAAAAAGTATTTAAAAGTATTTTTTGTGAAATAGTTGGTTGTTTCATGAAACAAGCTTAAAGTACGGAAAGTAAATCACTTAGGACGAATTTCACAAATGAAACTGAAAGCGATCAGCACATCCAAACCGCTGTCAGTGTTAATATTCCACAACAATGATGACGCGGTCCTTAATATATATTTTTGTATATATAGTAATCGAAAAAAAATAATTGTGTTTGTGATTGGACGATTATAGGCCAGTAATAAAAATATATCAAATCTAACTAGCCTGTATGATCCCACTGTAGGGCGAAGGCCTCCCTCTCCCTTTTCCACACAATTTTGTCTATTGCTAGTGTCGGCCAGTCCTTTCGGTAGGAGTCAAGCTCGTCCCGCCATCTTCGTCTCGGCCTGCCGCGATGTCGTCGTGCGTTTAGTGGAACCCAATCGGTGGTTCTTTTAGCCCATTTGTCATCTGACATGCGGCAGACATGTCCGGCCCAGTCCCACTTAAGCTTAGCGGCTTTCTGGGTATAAATATAATAAAAATAATATATTTTTTATATTCTAATAGTTAAAAATGTAATTTCTAAGTATTCTAATGAAATAAAAAATATAATAATAGTATTTAATTTTTATATAGGTACTCTAAAAAACTGAGTCATTTAACAAGCACAGGTAAAATATTGAAAATTCACCCGATATTTACTCGATACTTTGATAGGCTGCAATGAATATGATGGCAAATTTGCAATATCTATGGCCACCTGCGACCTACGTAAAATCCTGGGACCAACCGAAACAAATTCAACCAACTCACACAACTATTCAACTTTTAAAACCATTTTTCCTTACAAAGTTTTCCATGTAAAATTATTATTTCTGTTCCTTTATCCTGGTTAATGGAAACTGTTCCATGTTTTAGGTAGCAATCTCGTGAAAAATTGTACAAGTCGACCAAAAATGCAATAAAACACTTTTACAACCGGGAAGATTTTATTAACCTGAATACTTTTATGAATTAAAAACATTTTGAGTGCAATTGGAAGGTGGGTAGGACCTGGTGTGGGACGCTACCTCTGTCGACACCCTTGCGCCATCTCATGTTCCTAGCTCGGTGGGCTGTGCTGGCGCCGCTGCTGCGACTGCTGAGACCCTCAAGTGGCGCAAATACTGTAACCTTATTACAGCTTTGAGTCGTTTGGGGTCGAAACGCTGGGATCATGGGGCCTGCGTGCACGTTTCCTTTTTAAGGAAATTTCTCGTCGACTGGTCGACACTTTACGTGACCAGGAGGGCTGGCTTGTTCTTTGGCCAGAGAATTAGCATTGGCATTCAGCGTGGCAATGCTGTCAGTATTCTGGGCATGTTTCCGGATGACAGCGATGCGGACATATACTTCGACGCCTAAGTGTCGTTTTGTTTTTATTTTTATATAAACAGATAGGTAGTTAGTTAGTCTTTTAATTTAGTATCTAGTGTAAATAGTTAGTTGTGTTAAAAACTGTAAAGTTTTAGCTAATGGCTGTATTTTTAAATTTAATAAAAATATGCGATCTTTCTAAGAAACATTGATGCATATGATTGGTACGGCTTTACTGACGTTAACGTAATGACTGCCATGCACAACAGTGTGTCTAGCCTTTTCTAAACTATGTTGGGGTCAGCTTCCAGTCTAACCGAATGCAGCTGAATACCATTATTTTACATGGAACGACTGCCTATTTGACCTCCACAACCAAGTAACTGGGTTACACGATACCCTTTGGTAAAACTGACTGTCAGAATTTTGGGCTTCTGACTACCTTTAAATACTGTCAAATATCTACGGATGACAGCCGGCACCAACGGCTTAATGAGCTTTCCGAGGCACGGAGGGGTTTTGATATGTAGTGGATGGTCACCCATCCACGAACCGACTGCGGCAAGCGTAGCTTAACCTTCTATCGACCCGTGCAGCTGTTATCATTTAGCCACGAGCTATCAGAAATATCGATGTCAATTCTACAAAATAAAATAGCGCCTCGATATTTGGAACTAAATCGTTACCCTTAAACAATTCATCTAATAACAATATAAAACGCCGAAAAATTGCTCAGACCTTTCCCAAATTGAATCCTTATTCTTCGTAACAGCATCTGAATCTGTCCGCGGTACTTTATCGATTCATTTTACTGCTGACCTCTCACACCGCAAAAATATAGCCCCGAACAGTTCCCTTATAATTGCCCAATAATTTTGTCTCATATATGTAACTTAGGGTCGCATCGGGTGAAGTGTCATAAAATTTGACAACTAAGTAGGTTTGTACGGTCAAGGAAATGAATTGCTTATCAAATTGATTTTTTCCGTCAACTTTCCAGTCAGACAGTTGTGATTTGAATACACGGAAGATTTAAGTCGGTAGTCAGTTTGATAAACAATTAATTTCCCTGACTACAACATTCTTTGGGAACCCTTGTTATGATAAAGAGAATTAATTGCGTAAATTACGAGCAATATTCATATGTATATAAGCTGTTATATTTAGGGCTTTCTTGTTGCTGAATGAGAATGTCTTGCAGTTTCCCCGTTTCCTGGATATTTATGTATTCATAGGATACTTTTATGTGTCTACATAGTATTTTTCCTTTTAAAGAAAACTGTACCAGAATTTTCCGTTGTAAAGTGTTGACATAACTACCACCGCGCTTTCATAAATCGATTTATGTTATCATTAACCTTTGATGTCTTCTAGCTGTATTTTGGTAGGTATCCGAATTAACAAAACGTTGGGTACGTTTTGACTCAAATTCAAATTCAAAATATTTTATTTCACATAAACCTACATGGGCACTTATGAAACGTCAGAAGCTAGGTGCACGGTTCCAATTGGTCGCTTCCCATGGAGAAGAGCCGGCAAGAAACTCCACGGTTACTCTTTTAAAAATAATTGGCTTTTACAATACTTTCAAATAACAGTGTTACTAGGTATGGGAGGACAGTGTAGGTCTTTCAATAAGTACTAAGTACTTAACAAAATAGAAAATGGTCTACAGGTCTACAATCTACTAATCCTACAGCGTTCTCACATTCACAAAATAGAAAAGAATCTATACAAAAGATAAATTAATTAATAAAACTAAAAACCTATTTTAATAAAACGAAATTATATGATTGCTATTACAACTGTAATCAATCTAAATAATTATCATGTTTTGTTGTTTATAATATTATGTTATCCATAATCCCAACTAATAATATTATAAATCAATCAATCTGCCTAGCCTTTTCCCAACTATATTGGGGTCGGCTTCCAGTCTAACCGGATGCAGCTGAATACCAGAATTTTACATGAAGCGACTGCCTATCTGATCTCCACAACTCAGTAACTGGGTAACACGATACCCCTTGGTAAGACTGGATGTCAGACTTTCGGACTTCTGACGACCCGTAACGACTGTCAAAGATCCACGAATGACAACCGGGACCAACGGCTTAACGTGCTTTCCGAGGCACGGAGGAGTCTCGGCATTTAAAGATGGACCAACCCCGGCAAGCGTAGCTTAACTTGATGGATCGACCCGTGCGGCTGTTATTAACTAATAATATTATAAATGTGAAAGTGAATTTGTTTGTTTTTTGCTTTCACGCTAAAATGGCTGAACGGATTTGGATGGTAGTTGGCACATGGGGTAGACCATAACCTGGGCTAGGGGGCATAGAATACTTTTTATACCGACATTCCCACGGGATATAGACTTATGCGGGTGAAACCACAGGACGCAGCTAATTATTAATAATAATAATCGCACTCCAGAACACGGTGTGTAATGTTAGGAGGTTCCTACCAGGAGCCCTGACCTGTATCTTTTTACCGATACCACAACTATTTTTTTTTTATGGTTTCGTACCCGAAGGGTGTCAAACGGAACCCTATTACTAAGCCTCCGCTGTCCGTTCGGCTGTCTGTCAGCGGCTGTATCTCATGAACCGTGGTAGGTAGACAGTTGATATTTTCACAAATCGTGTATTTCTATTGTCGCTGTAATAAAAAATAATAAAAATATAAAGTTAAAAATTAAAGGAATATAAGAAACGTGTTTTTTATTACTAAAGTATTTAAAAAAATGTATTGGTGTGTAATGTGTGTGTATATTGTACGCACGGTGTAACACTGTTATTTGAAAGTATTGTAAAAGCCAATTATTTTTAAAAGAGTAACCGTGGAGTTTCTTGCCGGCTCTTCTCCATAGGAAACGACCAATTGGAACCGTGCACCTAGCTTCTGACGTTTCATAAGTGCCCATGTAGGTTTATGTGAAATAAAATATTTGAATTTGAATTTGAATTACGGAACCTTCGTGTGTGAGCCCGACTCGTACTTGGCCGGTTTTTAAATATTTTTTAGATGTTTTTTTCATGTTTTGTACAAAAATATTTACAAAAGTTATTTATATTATGTAGGATTTAAAATAAAATTCCTGAACTAATGTTAATTTAAAGTTTTTGATCGATGTAGTCGTCACCTTGTAGAAGTAAGTTAACGGTTCATAATTACTGTAAATTGACGTCTGTAAGCGCGGGGACATATCCGTTACAGTAGAATTTACTTCAGTTGGTAAATTAAAGTTTAATATTAGTTCTTCTATTTTAATGGCTGAGTAATTAAAGCTACCTGTAATAACTAACTACTAGTCTGTCGAAATTGGATCTTCGTAAGTATTTAATGTAGTCATTTGATGCTTTGATAGTCGACCTACTTTACAATAGTTTTTAGTTCACTTTGAACTATAGTTACATGATAACACAGCGGTATCTATATTGTTAATAAGGTTTGATATTAATACCTTGCTTATTTATCTTGATCAAACTCAAAGCATTTATTTCGATTAACTCCTTGATAGTTCACCTACTCCTTCGTGTAAATGACACGCACTTTTGAACTATCAAGGAGTCAGTCAGTCAGAAATATGAAGCTGGTTGCTCAACCCAAAGCGTAGTAGGTACCTATGGAGAAGAACGGGCAAGAAACGTCGTGGACACTCTTTTAAACTACAATTATTGTTACTAAAATATTTGTAACATCATTTATGTTGAATTTATAATTATGTGTGTGAGAACGATGTAAAGAAAAGACGTAAACGTTAAAACCGTCCAGAGTAAAGCAAATAGAAAAAAAAAATGAGCCATGACAGCTAAGAGATGACCATGCAGTCCTTACTGACGGCGGCGGCGCCCGTTCACGAACATGACGCATGGATCAGCACCATTCAGCTCAACCATTTTGAAGGGAATTGTCACAATATATAAGATTTATTCTTAGAAGACTTATCACGATAGACCGACGTTCTTCGTCTGATTCTGAAAAGGCCAAAATATTCTCTATCTTTAGGATTTCATCAACATCATCATCATCATCACATGCATAGCCCGACTTCACCCACTGCTGGGCATACGCCTCGGTTTCCTTGTGTCATTTCCCACGTGCCTGTGCCAGCCTCCTCTATTAGACTTCATCATCATCATCACCATTTGAGCCAAAAAACGTCCACTGCTGGACATAGGCTTCCCCAAAGCCCGCCACTTCGTACCGGTTCTGTGCTTCCGCATATAGCGGATTCCTGCGGCCTACACAAGGTCATCGGTCCACCTCGTGGGAGGCCTTCCAACGCTACGACTTCTGGTACGCGGTTGCCGCTCCAGAAGTTTTCGGCCCCATCGGCCATCTGTTCTGCGAGCAAGTGCTTTAGGAAAAATATTTGAAAAGTCCTTGTGTGGGTACTTACATGAGACATTTCAGCTTTGTGTTTGGGATGGAAAGGCATTTGTGATGCTTCTGGTATTGCTGATAGGCTGCAGTGACTTACCGCACCCTTAATGACTTTTTTTGCAATTTGCACGGCAGTGTCAGGTTGTATGTTGTTGTATAAAATATGATTCGCGACGGTTAAAAGTCTTTATATACAGAACAATAATCATTGAAATCATCAATTTAACTCTTTAATTTCACTCTACCTTACCGCATCCCCCATAACAGAAGGTGAGTTGAAGTTGACTAATAAGCGAGTAAAAAAAAAGTTAGATAATTTTCTTACAAAATTTGTAATTTCTACAATTCCCTAAGAAATTAAAAGTAGACTCAGTTCGTATTAACGATTCAACTAAATTGCATTTTCATGATCTTTTGTACTCGCTGCAAGAACTGATCACTATTCAATGGCTAACGGTGATCCAACTCTCGTTTGTCGATAGCACGTAGAAATGCTGCACTTGATTTTTGTTATTACTTGCAAAGTAATTATTTGAACATAGACCATCTGTAATAGTGCTAATTATTAATATTATGAATGAGTTAGTAAATTCTTGGTATGAAAGTAAACGAAATAAAAGGAGTAAGTAATGGCCGTAGCAAGTGGCAATCTGCAGTTTCTACCTACCCCCATCGGAAGAAGGCGTGAGTTTATGTATGTACCTATGTGTGTGTAACTACTTAATTTTTGAAAATAACTAGCCATAAATTGAATGTCCCCACTGGTGGGACAAAAATCTGCTTTCTGTGAGAGGGATGGTTGTAATTTATCAATCACCCGAAGACTTGCGAGAAATTATTTAATTTTGGAATATCAATCGGTCGTAGCCGTCCTTTTTCGATTTCCAAATAAAAGACAGTAAATGCAATGCAGGATTATTATCGCCAGTTTATCTTATTGAGCAATTTGTAAGATAGCCTTAAGAGGAGAGATATACTTAATGGTTCAGAAAATTGCCCAATATTGCTTACAAAGGTTGTGAGCCGGCCATCTTTTATTTTTTAGCCTAACATTTTTTATTTTCGACGCCACCCGTTTACTCAAACTGGGTGCAGTGTGGTCTTTAAGAGACCCATTTATCTAACCTAGAAAAAAAACATTTAAGAATTGTGCTATTTGTGATCCTAGAGACTTGTTAGGAGAAGTTGTGTCAGGTTTCCAACGAAACAGTTCATAGAAAAAAGCGGTAATTGACGCCACAATGTGATGCAGATTTAAAAAAAACATGTGGGATAAATTTACGTCACATCCGCGCAAAATGGTCATTCCTCAACATAATGCTGTGACACAGCACATGCACAGCTCGAAACAGAGCCACAGCGCTGGTTTTCAGTGACACCCGACGAATATAAGATGCCTCCGACCGGCAGCGTGAAATGTCTTCCCACCTGTTCAATCAACATTAAGCTCTATTTGGTCGAGCTCAAAATAAACTAAACAAGGAAGCAATTAATGAAAATTAGAACGGGAAAATTAAGTTTAAACTCCACACCAATTAAGAAGATACCTCAGGATATCTTGCTATGTTAATAATTATATTAGGCGTGTTTTTAATATTTTTAATTTCTTTTAATCTTAACGTAATTAATCTTGGGTTGGCTTCCAGTCTTACCGGATGCAGCTGAATACCAGTATTTTACATGAAGCGACTGCCTATCTGACCTCCTCAACCCAGTTACTGAATAACACGATACCCCTTAGTAAGAGTTTGGTCAAAGTTTTGGGCTTCTGACTACCCGTAACGACTGTCAAAGATCTACGAATGACAGCCAGGACCAATGGCTTAACGTGCTTTCCGAGGCACGGAGGGGTCACGATATGTGATGGATGGTCAATTGCCACTCACCGTCCACGAACGCGTAGCTACATTTGCCACCGTCCGTTCTTCGATCAACCCGTGTGGCTGTTATCATCTATTTTAATCGCGAGCCCTTTAATAAACTAATCATGACGTTATCTATCACGCAATTTGAATATGCCTAGTGGATGTCTAAGGTCTATAACAGAACCTATCTCAAGACTAAACTTACTAAACTAAAAGCTATTTGATTGGTTGAAACCAGTTCTGTATAAAACTGGTTTCAACCAATCAAATAGCTTTTAGTTTTTAGTTTTAGTTAGGATATTGACACTTGTAGTGCATAATATCTTATATTTAATAGAATTGAAGATTTTACGGAACACATCCTTATTACAGCCTTGTTTGCCTTTCCTACCCACAATGCTCTCCCCGAAGAGCCTTAAGGGCTGCATGGCTGATATATTGTGTTGTTACTAACCATGTTAGAACGGGTGATGGAGTGAACCCTAATTTGTTTTCGTGTCTGCTCCACAGTTTTTTTATCATATTTAGTTATCTCCGGATAAATGGAGCTGAACGTTTATGAATTTTTCATGTGCGGAGGAGTTGATTTTTTGCTGAGCCTGTGGGTTTAGTGGGTTTTGGTCTATGATAGAATATTATTCTATTCTATTCTATTATAGATTCCATTATGTTGGGTTATAAGGAATAATTAGTTTTATTGTTGCATTTAGTTTTTATGAAATACAATCTGGGACCTTTTGAGGATAGCTTGATTGCTTTGCTAGCGCTTTTTAGGCTTAATGTATCATTTTTTGCATGCTGTCGATGATATGTTTTTATATCAACCTTGCGTCCATCAGCTTCAGGTGAATACCTACGATTATAGGGAGCATTAGGCACCAGGGAAAGAGGTTCTAATGATTAACAATAAGTAGGTAGGTACAGTCGCATCCAAATTATGTTCGTCATCGTAAGGGCTATTTTGTCTGCTCATTGCACGATGGAATCTGCTCTGATTTAGCATTATTCATTGGGTCGCACAGTATGATAAATGCCTCAAAAAACGGACATTACTTTTTATGATATTAATCGAAAGTATGAACTATTTAGAATGCAAGAGTAGAAGTCTAGCAATTACGGTGAGATTTTTACAGAACAGGTCGGCAGGATTGAGATCACCACAGTCATTTATAAACTGACTTCAAAAAAAGGAAGAGGTTCTCAGTTCATCGGAATGTTTTTTTTTCTTTTTTATGTATGTGCCCCGATTACTCGAAGACGGCTGTATCGGTTTGAAAAATTCTTTTTTGTTTGAAAGGGTTTACTTTCTACTTGATCTCATTGTCATTTGGTCACGATCTGATGATGGAATCTTGGAGAAATTGAGGGAACTCTTTAAATATTATAGGCACACCTATAGCGATTTGGGTATTATTTATAGTAACTCGTGCATTTGCTCTCGGAAAACACCATTTGGTAAAGTGGAACTGATGATGAAGGACACAGATGGCCACCGGAACTACTCAATAATATGTGTTTCACGGGTTGCAATTTGATTACTTTAATATGGTTGGTAAGCAATTGATGCTCGTCGCAATTCATATGGTGCAGTGGAGCTATGGTGCCCGGAGAACTCCTCAACAATGTAAGTCCCTGCAACGGGAAAAGCATTTTTTTTTAAAGGGGATGATTAGTTGACATTAGGCTATTGTAACTTAGATAAATTACAAACCAACCCACTAAAAAGTGAAAAAAAAAAATACAACCGACTTCCAAACAACAAAGTGAAGAATAATTTTAATTTCGGAAGTCGATGGCAAAAAACTAAAATACTGATCCAAAGACTTCCGAAATTAAAGTAATTTTTCACTTTGCAGTTTGGAAGTCGGTTGTATTTTTTGAAATTTTATTTTTATTTTTGTTTACTGCGTTTTGAACAGTAACAAAGATGTATGTAGTAACTAGTATTATAACTTTGCAGACTAAGCCAAGGCATAAGTCTAATATTAATATTTTTCAGTATAAGCCTTGTCTTATCATTAAAAATTCAGGTACGATAAACAAGGCGCAGCATGTACCGATAACAGTGAAAATAATGCCTTAGTTGTACTTAAGACGTCTGGAATTCTCCTGAATAAGCCATTTTAATTTTCTGCTTAATGTGCTGTTTCACTTTATTCTAGATTACAAGAATACCTGTAAACTTGGCTAGATTTTTAAGACGAAAAATGTTTTAATCCTTTTATTTTTGTCTCAAAAGACGGCGGTTTGTGTTACGTTTTACCTTTCTAATTAAACCTGTTGTTATTCTTGTGCTTGTTTGGCATTTTGAAATCATAATAATTATTTTATCATCAATCATTCGTTAGCCTTTTCCTAACAAGGTTTGTATCGATTATTGGCTTTTACTCTCTAACTTAATGTGGCTGGCCCAATATTTTACAGAGATTGTAATCTGTTTCTACCAATAATTCTATGATTTTCTGACTTTTCGGGCTTTCAGGGGGCAATACCTGTACGTTCAACACTCGCATTCTAATCTCAGCCTCAATCTGTCAAAAATACTTGTAATTTACCTGCACTTTTGACAAGTTGTACGACCCTTTATGCCTGGAGGCTTTTATTTAGATATTTAGTTCTGTTTACGTTTAGTTTTCATTTTTTATTTCTGCTTAAGTATAGTTGTCGATGTTTTTGGTTGGTATATTGGCGTGTGCTAGCTGACATATGGCCAATAATTTATCATTTAAATTATGTTTTGTGTTGCGTAATGTAAATTATTTTGCAAACTATTGTATAAAATATATTTTTTTCTAACTTGAACAGACAGCTGTGCTGCTGGGGAGTTTGTTGCGCCACTTCTTCTTCCCAGCGAAAGGCACTAGGAAGTGGTGAAGGGTGGGCGTTTTGGGGGACTGTCTTATGTAATTTTGACGTTCGAAAAGTGCTGATTCTCAGCCTAGTTTGAATAAATTACTTTTGAATTTGAATTTGACCAGTATTCTGCTTAAAGATTATACCTACCTATGTAAGAGATGTGTAGGAAAATTAAATACAGTTTTAAATGTAAAAATAATAAAATACATTTCGACTATGTTTCTTGACAGTCTATGACAGAAATCAAAATGAAAACCAAAAACAAAAAGGAAATAAAAATCTTGAAACTTTGAGTTTGTAGGTACCTATATAATATTTTACAGTCAAAGGTAGTAACAATATATTATTAAAACGAATATTATAGATTACGTATACAAAGAACTTCACTAGCCAGATAAACTAAATTAACTAGGCCAAACTGTCGTAAAAGGCAGTCAAAGGTAGTAGTTATCGGTAGTTAGGTAGTTTCTGGGTGGACAGAAATAACTACCCGTACACGAAAAACTTTTTACAACAAAAAATTGTTTCCGAAGAAGTTATGAAACTGAATAGTGGGAATATGTGTGAAAATAACTCGATTGAAAGAAAATATTGTTTCAGTCAGAAAATAGAATACTTCAGGAAGTGGTGTCGTAAAAAGCAACTGAAAGGTATGATTGACCAATCATACCATAAACTAGTCTCGAGTTATCTGTTCATTAAAACAAGTGTCCCCCAGCGTGAGATTGAGTGCGATATTGGTCAAACTCGAGAAGTTCGCATGTAAAAAGCAGCCAACTGCGAGTCGGACTCGCACACAAAAGGTTCCGTACCATCGTATAATATTTCAGAATACAAATGAAAAACCATGTACCTATATGCATATATAAACCATACCACCACCACACCGTACCATATTGGCTTTCTCAGTAATAGCTCGGAGTCCGAATTTGTGCCCGGTTGATGGCAATAGGCTCGCCCCCTATTACATGGGACTTAAACATAACTGGCGAAATGTGGGTGTACCTGCTACAGGTACACCTCTGCCCAACCCTTCGGGAAAACAAGGCGTGATGTTATGTTCAAGTTAAATAAAATATACATGTTTCTTGAATCAAGACCATCTTTATTTAATTTTTTTGTTATATTGGCTACTCTGTGAAAATTTTAAGTTTAGACCTATTACGGTTCAAAAGATACAGCCCTATAACAGACGGACGTACAATGGTGCGTTAGTAATAGGGTTCCCTTGCCACCATTTGGGTACGGAATCCTAAAAAGCGTTAAAAAGTTGTAAAGAATGCACCTAAATATTGTCAAGCATATGCATGCTTAGTAATAACCAAAGACGGTCACAAAGCCATACATATCAATACCAATCCTACTATACTAAAATTATGAATGCGAAACTAACTCTGTCTGTCAGTTGCCTTTTCACGCCTTTTGCGACGCAATTTGGCACACATATTGATCATGACTTGGGTTAGGTTAGGACATAGCTTGCTTTTTATTCCGTTAGTAAGTTCCCGTGGGACAGTTTCCGACTTTCACACGGGTGAAGACGAGGGCAAAAGTCTGTCATAAGAGCCAAAAAAGTTAACACGCATCCAAAAAGCAAGCCATATATTCACCTGTCTTTTAGACACTGTTATCAAAATATCCGAAATAGACGTCTGATGCCACACCAAGGATCCGATAAACCAATACTTAATAAACACGGTAAAAGGGAAACGCTGTTTACAAAGAGGATCTTATCAAATTCGATCCATCTTGTGTGGAATTTTAATCTTGTTACAGCATTGTTGCTCTTTCAGTCGCCAGCCATCAACTCTGCTGTACCCATAATTCAAACCTTTCATATATGCTGCTGGTACTTTTACCAGCATCCACTATACAAACCAATAAAAACAAACAAACAATTGAAAATTGTGTTCTATTCCATGATCCATTACTGCTTTTTTTATCGAATTTTATTTACAACTGCTTACAAATCCAGCAATGGTAACGTAAGTCACCGATGGAACGTGCATCGCAGATTGTTACATAGTGAAGGCTTTCGAGTTCCCTTTCTTCCAATCGGTGGCCTCTAAACAAGAGTTATCTCATGAAATGGCTTCGCAGAATATCGTTAATCTGCACAACGATGTTTTATTTAATATGCATAGCCGCAAAAACCTTCGCCTAAACAATGCCTTTTCAAATATTATTATATTAATATTATTTTCAATTACCTATTTTATTTATTATTTTTTACGTCTTTTACATATCTCAGGACCCTGGAGTCCCGGACCTTTGAAAGGCGTACGAGGGGCCAAAGCCAACTCGCAGAGGCCTCTTAGACGTTTTTTAAAATGAAATGAGGCACCAACCGACGATTATCCCTGTTCGCACTATGCTAGTGCACCCAAGGACAACCCCCGGTTGGTGCAGGATTTTTGCAGAATATGGAAACAAAGATATTGGATTATGGGTTTCGGTGGCTAAGTGAACTGATTATCTAGAACTATGGAAAGACTATGGCCCCCTGCCTGACTAATATTTTATATTACACAGGAAAATGGCAGGGGGTGACTTGCACACTCAATAATGGGCCCCCGAAAACGGTCGCTAGCACAAAGTGTCGTAGCGACAAGGGGGCAACATGTTCTGAGGTGCTTATGAGGAGTAGAGAGGTATTCCACGGCTATCAAGGCAATCCCGGAAGTACAGTCAAGATCCCTACCAGCATCTTACTGGAATACTTCCTTCCTCCGAGCTCTTGCTCTTGCGAATCTCCACTCAAGCCGGCTAATAAAGGCGAAAATGAGGTGGGAGCTCTGTTCCTCGTCAGTGTTCACTCCAGACGGCCAATAAAGGCAAGCCAGACGTAAGGAACAAGACTTCTCCCGGAAAATAGTGTCCGAGGGGTCGCTACTGCCCAACAGCTTGCCACATGCTGCCCTGCGGGTTTTTGTATCTCTCTTGGTCTGACTCTTCATCCCAGACCTGTTCCGGTAAAGTAAACTCTACCGGCACAAACCTAAAGTTCGGAGTGCGCAAGCCCCACCACGACATCAACGTAGAGATACGGCGGTGGGGCGATTATTTATTATTATTATTATTTTCGGAGCTGGCTTATGTGTAACCCATGGATTCAGGAATACGTGATCTTGCTGCGGGAAATTTCGATGGAATTTGGGACAACGCTCGGTAAAGCAGTTATCTCGTTATGAGATCTTGTAGTAGGTACCTACTTTAAAGAAATCTAGTCAAGTGTTTTGCGTTCGTAGAATTTTTGGAATCTTCCTCGTATTTTGCCGTTATTACTGGTAGCATTGTGTTTGCACCACGAGAAAAATAAATTAAAATACTGTCGCAAAGAACACTGCAACAGTCGTTGTTTTACACAAATCGGTTTCTCTACATTTAGAGTTAGAGGCTTAGAAAAATAAACACTACTTAGAAACAAGTTTTAATTCGTATATATAAACAAATTTTCTATGAAGCAGGATGGAACCGATTTGGGTGCACTATGTCGTGTCAAATATTAAATCATTGAATATCATACACCGCTGTTAAAAAGTGAGATCACTACTCGCTTCCGCTTCTGCTGCCTTCAAGGCCACTCCACCATGTAATACATAACAGGGTTGCCAAATTAAGTTGAGACGCTCTCATATTATTTATTTAACGCTATTATTCTGGCCCACGGATCCCTCCGTGATTTTTTAGTACACAATTGTGTTTTTCCTTTGTACTGAATTCAATTGAACCTCGAGGTCGCCTCGGTAAGCAAAATGAGGCATGTTCAGATGTACTTAAATAAAATGTAATTATTGACTGTTGGTTGTTTGATGGGCTTGAAGAAGTAATCGGGGCCGGAAAATATATGTCATTTGTTATTGCTTTGCGTTACCATTATACAGTGACATAAAATTGAACAGACGAATCTGATCTGAACGGTCTGACCGGATGTGTAATCTGTCTGTTTAGTTTTAGCGATTAATAATAATCATTCCAGCCGACGTAACCAAACCAATCGATCTGATGGGAGCAACAGCCACTCACGGTACGGATTTTTTTTAAACCGGCCAAGTGCGTGTCAGACCACGCACAATGAAGGATTCCATAGTTGAAAAGAATTTATCCCAAGAATAAACTTAACATTGTAGTTGAAAAACATGTTCTCCCATACATTCCAACTGCAAATGTAAGTTTGTACGCTCAATGTTGAGAGAATTACAATGTTATTTTAAGCCCATAGAATTCATATAGGTAAAGCAGCTATAGTATTGAACTATTTTCTGTATTTTATTTTAAAAATTTCAGGCTCCGTAGTTTTAGAGATAATGGTAAATTTCCATCTATTTTCTCAAATAAATGTAAAACTGTTTATTTTAAAAATTATGTTATGTATTGTATAATTAAAAAATTAAATTAAATCCTCACTGTAAGCCCTTAAATTTGATAATGTTACACGGTACAGTTTGCAAAACTTTATAAATATTTTTAATTGCCTCCCAAAATTTACCTTCATATTCAAAATTCATTTATTCACGATACACGTCCGTGTTTGCGTCACAAAAATTCATAATTATGTGTGCCTTTTGTCAACGTAATCAATGGATTAAGTTGAAATAAGGTACAGCCGATTTGCTCCAAAATTCCGAATCTAACGAACGCATTAGATTCGAGAAAATCGCCTGTGACAGACAGACAGACAGGCAGGCACATTCGGACGTACGTAACCCTAAAAACAACAATAATAGTGTTTTTTTTAAATCACTGATAGTCGTTGCAAACTAGGCGACAAGGCGTGTTAACTAAGCCGGCGACCGACTACCGGCGCCCACTAGTCACAAGCACTAATTATTTATATCTCAAACGCGACCTTTAGCGATTTTTATCAATTTACTGTCTTTTAGCTCCAAAAGTTCTAAAACAAAGCTACAATTTATTTTTTATGTTTTAGCCCCATAATTCACAAATGTTTGAATGTGTCTTTAAACAATTTTAAATCATGTATCCGGTATCCCTTGATGCTAGCAATTTATGCCTATTTTGTTATGAAAAATACGTGCTGTAGTACACTCCGTAAATTATGTTATGTTGTGCACAGTTGACAGCTGTCACATGAGTTTTAAAATGTTGATTACTCGCAAAATAATGCGAGTATGATATTATTCGCTGCATAGGTAGGTCGGTCTTTTACTCCCAGGATATTTAAAAAAACATTATTTCTACTTGACATTTTTGTGAGTGAAATATTATATTGTAGCATTATCAGCCGTAATGTTTTTATATTTATTTTTGCAATTGTTAGCGCCTGTGGCTCTTTACTTGTCACAGCGATGCCTTAGAGTACCACAGACACTAAAGCCATAAACAAGTAACTGATGTTACGTCGGGTGCTGACACACGGATTTGAGTTAAATCACATATCCATAAATCGATGGGAGCGACTGCCTATCTGACCTCCACAAGTCAGTTACTGGTAACACGATACCGGTTACTGGTAGCCTTGGTAAGACTGGTTGTCTAACTTCTGGGTTTCTGACTACCCGTAATGACTGTCAAAGATCTACGAATGACATCCGGGACCAACTGCGTAACATGCTTTCCGAGGCATGGAGGGGTTTTGATATGTAAAGGAGGGGTCAGCTATCCACGAACCGACCGCAGCAAGTATAGTTTTACCTTCGATCAACCCGTGGGGACAGGCACTAGTTGAATGTGTAAAAAAGGGCTACGGCTCTGGAGCCATAGCCCTTTTTTACACATTTTACTAGTGGTAGGTAGCAGAATAAGCTTGATAAGTGCAAGAGAATGGCTAGCGAGAATCGCATTGTTATACAAGGCTTCATAATTTTATTATGTTCGTGCTAGGGTGTTACTGCAGAGCATATTAATTATCTCATGTACTCATGAGTTTACCAGCCACAATTCTAGGATAAGAGTATTTTGGCCTAAATTTGCATAACCTCTCATTTTGTTATTTATCAGAGCTTTGTTAGTGGTCAGGTGCAGATCCGATGACATAAACTTTTTGAAAAACAATTTTCAACAAACAGTTGTCTTACAGCCAGCGAGGAAGCGACTAACCATGGGCTATTTTCTCGCTCAAGAAACGTACAATAAAAATACATTCCGTGTAAACAAATGAGATGCATATATTAATAGTTGATCGCTGACTGTTCACACCGCCGGCGAGCACTCGCTCCACTAATTTGTCGCTGAACGACAAGATCTATCAAAGATAATACTCGCTCAGCGATACTTGCTCAGTGATGCTCGCTTGGTGGACAGAACTCACCCCGAGAGACCAAACAGCGGTAATTTTGCCCCGAGCGAGTGGTGCTTTAGTGGTATGAGGAACAGGGTGTAAAGTTCACTCATCCACCATAGAAAAGGGAGGATCCTCCGACCAGACAGGTGTTGTGTCTGGCGGGCAACTGCCCATCGGTTTGAAGTTGAAATCTTGTATGTATGTAGATCGCTCGGTAAACTCTAACTGCGCGATGCAGGATTTGTGTGACGTCATGTCTATGATGCGTAGTTCGTATGTGGCGGTGTAACCGCTACAGTGCGAGTAATTGCCTGTCGCACTCGGACACTCGCTGATAGCCCAGAGACAAAAATATTGAAACTACACACTCGCTGCTCGCCAACTCGTTTTCAGTTGCTAGCTCTACTCACTATTAATTAATCGAATAACAGCTGCCTTATGTCACAGCTCGGCGAGGGAGCGAGAAGTGAGAAACAAATTAATGTGCTGCTGCAGCGCTGCACTGTGATGTTGGTAGCGGCAATATCACCACTATTATTTTCCAATGGCCGCCAAAATGAACATACAAAGTACGAGCTGCTCGTCCTTTTGGAATAAATTCAGGAATAACTTGTCTTTTTACGAAAACCATTAAAATGTAAAAGAAAAAGTGAATACTGAAGAAGATACTCAGAAGAAGAAGAAATCATCACGCCTATCTTCCCTGAAGAGGTACAAAGAAGAGGAAAAAGCATATTGAGAATTTACCGGGCACTTAACTAGACTCTGAGCTGATACACTGAGAATTTTCCAAAGAAAAAACACTTCATACTTTGTCCTAACGAAAGATGAAACCCAGGACTTGCTCATGCTCAGCAATCACACGGACCAACGAGGCAGTGAGAAAAAGATACTTTATAACAATAATAAAAAGTATTTGTTCCAGCAATAATAACCAAAATTGGGTAGGCAAAAGAGAATAATTTGAGGATCAGTAAAAATATTTCCAAACTTACTTCGGAGTTGGCGAAATTTTCTGTTATTTCAATAAAACAGATGTAAAATAAATTGGCAAATTTAATTTATTTTTATTAATACGAATTTTTACGGCCCAGTGGGTAGATGGTTTTGTTTATTAACGAAATTAATGGAAATATATGCTGCTGCTGGTAATTTTTTAATTGGAGAGGCCAAGTTTTGCTTTAGGCAGATGATGATGATACACTATGCCTACTGCCTACTACATGCTTGAAAACACAAACATAGACTCATTATTTTGTCATTAAATGTAGAAATATGTTAGACTAGCTACACCCCGCGGTTTTACCCGCATAAGTCTCGATACCGTGAGATTATCGAGATGAAAAGTATCCTATGTCTTAACCCAGGTCATGGTCTACCTATGTGCCAAATTTTATCCAAATCTGTTCAACCATTTTAGCTTGAAAGCGTAATAAACAAACAAACTCACTTTTTCGCATTTATAAAAGTTATCATTATTATTACATAATTATCGTCGCTCGGCATCTAATACCGCGAATGTGACATTTTTGACGAAAATTATTTTTAAATGCAGGATCATGTATTTGAATGTGTAGAATGAAATAAAACAAAAATCTGATTTTCGTAAAAATGTCAGATTCGCGGTATTGGATGCCGAGCGACGATATTATAAAATATTATTTAAATAGTTATATTAGGATTAGTTAGGATATGTATACCGTTGTTGATTGTTGTTGTTTGTTTTTATTGCATTTTAACAACACATACAATAGAAGACTGGTAACCTAGACTCAGATGTCAGGGTTACAATGTACACACGGCTACACATCAAGCTATACATTTTCAGTATAAGCTGACCTCGCATTGTACGGAAATCCTATACAATGCGAGATCAGCATAAACTGGAAATGTATAGCTTGATGTGTAGCCGTGTGTACCTATTTCCGTATCATTTTATTTTTGTTACTAAAAACATGTTTCTACATAAATAAATAAGTAGGTAACATCCCGAAACCATGATACAGAATTAATTAATTGCCGTTTAATTATGTAATAAGTATCTTTGTAATGACTAAATACCTTCCTTTGTAATTCACGTTCAAAATGAAAATAATTCTTACTTCTTATTTTTGTCTACTTTGAAGTTTCCGACTCAACTTAAATGGTCATTAACCTTTACATTCACAGTGTGTAAAACGACAGCCATTTTCATAGTCAAAAACTGAATATTTTTTCAACTTCCTAAATAAAATAACCAAGATAATGTACAATCCCTTGCCCGGAGGCGGCCTGACGATTTGCGCGCGAACTCCGTAATAAAATAACGGATACCCTTGTAAATCCTCCCTAAGTCATATTTAGAAAGATACAGACGAATATTACTACGAATTTAGGTATTTATTTAGGCATTTTCAGTTTACAACAGGATTTAATTTAACAGGCTTCAGATTCATATTTACCTATCCACTTTTCGAATACCAGATAAGTCCAAGCCCTTGGCAAATAATTATCTGGGAGATGATTTTGTACAAATTATAATAATTAGAGCCTATCTGGACACTGGAATAAGGTCCATTTTCGACTGATTAAAATATTGTATACCCGTGTTGAGTTTCATAAATCAATAAACCATAGGTCATGAATAAAACATACCGCAAATTAAGCTTTTAAGTGTAGTTACCTCCAGTTTAGGGTTTCAAACATTCAACTTTAATTACAGCCGAATACATGGTACCGCAAATTCCGTCTAAAAATAAAACTATTAGTAAACTAAATTGACACATATAAAGAAAACAATAAATACGATAATAGTGCCCACACAGTTGAAACAGAGATGAATGTGTTATTATGACTATGTTTTTATACGATTTCTTTCTTGGAATGTACCCTTATTATATATAAAGAAAACTAAGCTTATTATATATATAATATAGGAGAAAAAACAAAAGACTCAATAATACAATATCACAGTAGGCGTAGAAAAAAAACACACCACACTCACTAGATATGTTAGTATGTTAATTATGTGCTATATTTCCAACAGTCCCACTTTTCTTGCCGACTGTGCCCAGGTACTAAACTAAAATGTTCGCCAACTCACAAACTTATAAAGACGTTTTGCTGGTGACAGCTAACCTCTGATATTTGTGACCCAATTTTAACGAAACTTCCTTCCAAGTGTTTTATTATATTCCCAAAACTTTCAACACTTTATTGTCCGTTACGTTACTCTTGAATTATATTACCTTATAACTTATATATAAGTGCGTACTTGTTAAATTATAGGATGGGTAATATACCATTATCTAGGCCCAGGGAGTTGTAAAGAAAACATTACGTAGAATAACATCTCGGTTATTTTTACAATAAACGTAGGCAACAGATTGTTCTGTGCCGTCTTAAATGTTGAGAATCTTCACAGATCATTGGCGGTGGCGAGCCGAGCCATCATAGTTTTCGCGATCGAAATTAATATTTGAAAACCAAATCAAAATTTTACTGTACACATTTTCAAAATTCGAATGAAAATTATTATTTTCTGCGATTGTTACCGCTGCCCTATCGGTGTTCGATCAGTGTTGCCCGCGGCGTCGAGACGCACGCACGTTACTCCACGCGTCGCGAGCTCGCCTGTCAAAGCGCGATTTGTTTACAGTCGTACAACACGTGTCGAGCCGTTGTGTTTTACTTTTCTCAAATATTTATTCTAACCAATTATAAGAACGTAATTTATTCATTTTAACTACAAAGAAAAGTGAGTTTTAATTAAAAAGAAGATCAACAAGTTTTCCATGGATAAAACGTTGTACTTTATTTGAATTTAAATTAAAACAGACTTGAGAAGAAAATGTTGTTGAAAATTAAATTAGTTTTTGTTTAGTGTTGTTATCTTGACGATGGGATCAACTTGTGTTAGTATGTCAGTGTGTGTGGGCCGAGTGTTGTGGCTGGTACTCATAGTGCTTGCTGATAGGATCCAAGGATATGTAGAGACTGAGGAGTTTATCAGCGACCTGGACAAGCCAAGTAAGTCCACCAATTTTTTTTTTAATGATTATTTTAATGGGAGATTCTAGTGTAAATTATCATCATACTAATACTAGATTTTTATTTCTGTCTGCATAATCCTTAAGGTTCAGGATCAGGAACTAATGTACCAAATTTAAATAGTATTGTAAATAATTCTGCAAACAATATTGTTTTGTTTAGATATTGTTCAGATAGACATTATTTTGTAATTAATACGTACTTGTTAGTACTTTCACGTATTATTTGAGCGTGATTTAGTGCTAACTGATTAAAGGTGTAGTTGCCGATACTTGAATTTTTAATGTTTATCTACACGTTTAAATAATTTTGTAATTATAATTTCAATGTGATAATTTTATATAGCTATTACCTTTTATAGCTACGGTTCAGTTCACATAACAATTGTCCCTTGATTTCATGGTGTTAGGTTAGGGTTACTATCTCGCAAAATTACTGTCGTTATCATTATCACCAATGGGATCTTTGTCGCAAAGTGGGACCTGTGCCCAGCGGTGGGTCTCGAGGGATTGACGAATTATAGTGTAATTTAATTCTACATTGAAAGTCATGGTTACAACCTCTATGAAGCATTTTCGATAGGAGGAAAATAGAAGCCGATTGCAACCATCGCCTTTTATTGAGAATCATTCCTGTTTATTTCAGATACATGTCAGTATTAACAGAAAGTACTCGAATTCGTGTAAAGCCTTCTCTTATCACTAATGTTTTATTTTCATACAAAAAACCTCCTTTTACCCGACTGCCCTAGAAGGAAGGTAATGTTTTTCTAGAGTATGTATCTATTTCTTTGGCACGCTCGTTAGCCTAAACGGCTTGAAGGATTTTAACAATATTGAGGTATTGTTAGATTAGCCTTAATTGTGGGAGTGACATTGGCTATAAATTTATATATTACATTTATATCAATCTGCCTAGCATTTTCCCAACTGTATTGGGGTCGGCTTCCAGTCTAACCGGATGCAGCTGAATACCTACCAGTATTTTACATGGAGCGACTGCTTATCTGACTTCCACAACCCAGAAACTTGGTAATACGATACCCCTTGGTAAGACTAGTTGTCAGACTTTCGGGCTTCTGACGACCCGTAACAACTCTCAAAGATCCATGGATGGTTGCCGGGACTAACGGCTTAAGGTGCTTTCCGAGGCACGGAGAAGTCTCGGTATGTAAAGATGGTCACCCATCCACGGACCAACCCCGGCAAGCGTAGCTAAACCTGATGGATCCACCCGTGCGGCTATTATTATTTAGCCACTGCAAATACAAAAAAAGGGAAGGGAAGGTTTTTCAAAATAAATTACAACAATATTGGTATTCAATAAAAGCTAGTAATAAATCGATTCCAAATTATTATAATTATAAATATTAATAATGAAACTAAAAAGCTTGAAATAAAGCAAATTATTTCATTAAATGAAATCCTAACAAGTTGGAGCGATCACAAATACTTTTAATTTTAATGTCATGAAAGCTGCTCACCGGATTTATGGTTTCTGGCCCGTATTTAATAATATTCCTTTCCCGGAATAAAATAACATTCCCAGATTTTAGATCCCAGCAAAAACTCAATTTTATGGGAAATTGAATATTTTCTTTGTGAAGCTGGATTTCCTGCGTGAATTTGATGTAGAATTTCATGGCAGTCAGGTTGAAAATAGAAAAAACTATGTTATTGCTTTAAGGCTTTTCAATGAAACGAGTTCACGTCAAACATGCTGAAATATAGTTCTAATAAAGGGTTCCAAAAAATCCTCTTCATATGTCTAAAGTTTTGTTTTTGTACGCGCTTTGCCAGTCGGCTCGGCTACCATCCTTGCTAGTAACTTATCTTTTCATTACTAAATGAGCTATTATCATAAATTAAGTTACGACATGTTAAGACAAAACAATTTCTTTTAATACCGCATAACCGTGTGCGTAAGATGCGGTAGTGGGGCGCGTCATTTGAGAGTAGACGAGCTACACTTATATAAAAAACTTAAAAATAAATTAATAGTTTAAAAAACACTAGAAAAACACGCTTTTATACATGCACTTACGTGGCCTTTCTCGCAAGTGCAAACACGACTATGATACGATATTCCATCATGGAATGCCAGTGCCTATCTTCCGGCTTCATCAACAGACCTTGAAACCTAATCGTGGTCAAAGTTCATTACAAGACTTTTCTAAGAAATCCGAAACAGATATGATACGATTTTCCATCATGAAGTTCCAGTTCATATCTTCCGGCTCCATCATCAGATCAGTTCGACAGTTCCACATAATTGTATTGTCATCAGAACTACATACAGCTGCCAATTTTCACTACCCTTGGAAGATGGTTAAATTCGTTACCTTAGATTCCATTACATAGTTAGTTACAAACAGGTCGACCTAATAAAAGCGTGTTAAAAACATTATTATTATAATCATATTTTCATTTAAAAAACAATTTAAAGATTTAAACAAACATCCTTTGATTTAAATTCAGTCCGTTCTTTCAAAAATTATAAAACATAAGATAGTTAAAAATGTACGAAATATCTCACGCAATATGTTACGTATGTACTTAATTAAGCAGCTCAAGCAAATTTAACTTGAGAGGCTCTTAGCAATGATACATTAATTCGTTGTTAGCTACTCAAGTATGATATATTGGAGTGAGTGGGTATTACCTGCTCTCAGGAGTAATGGGAATGCTAACCTCGTTCATTTCGCGACTTCTTCTAACATTATTATTGTTACTTTTTTACTTTGTTATAAAGTAATGTATGTGTGGGGTTTTTGTGGTCATTGGTTTTATTTTAAAAATACGTATAAGCTCACACCTTTTCTATGGGGGTCGAAACTATGTGTACACTGTGAATTTTTGTCTTCTTGCAATAGTAGACCACTTCATGTATCCAATGCCTACTTAACATTCATTAAAAAAAAAAGATAAACACCGTGATGTTTTAGTCGTCTTGCAAAGGGCCACTCGATGAATCCGACATAAAATATATGATAGTGCAATCCACGAAGACGTGCCCCACTCCGCTCCGGTCTGTACTAGAGTTCAGCTCACAGTACAGTAATCGCGGAGTGGGGCGCGTCTTCGTGGATTGCACTATCTATACCTGTAGGAGCAATTAAAAAATTATTAGAATTTATAAAAAAATAAATTAATTAATGTTTAATAGTCATTGGATACATGAAGTTGGCTGCTTGTACTCGTAAGACGACTAAAATGACACGGTGTATACGACGCCATCAGCTATAATTGTTGCATACCTACTTGTATTGCTGTATAAAAGAAGATTACTACTACTTAGTTTGTCTGTCTCTTTAAGTTGTTTTATGTAAACGTATCAACGTTTGCAAACCCAGGAATAAAATTCACAAATACACAGCTCCGCAGTAGTTGTATCTGTAGATCATCACAATTTCGTAGATAAAACAATTTTAGTAGGTAAAATCCCATGCGGGATTGCAAACCTGAACCCGTACCACAAAAGCTTATCGTGGAGCCGCTGCGCCTATCAGTCCGTCTATCTGTGTGGACATCATGTTGAAATACAACATGAAAGTTACGGCTGCTACGAAAGTGCGGTTGAAGTACCTACTTGCTACGAGGCTACGAGTTTTGTAGCAAATTGCAACGCGTTTTCCTTTGCAATGAAAAAGTAGATTTTATACAAGTTGAAATTTGTTTAATTTATGACCAATTAAATAGCATTTCTAAATACTTTGACATATACATCTGCCCTTAAAAGAAGGTGTGTAGGTCAAGATTTACAATCTCTTTTCTTGGATTGCGTTTGGTATGCGGATAGAGTTCGAATGTAAATAACTACCATTGCTAAGGTTTCTAGCATTGCAGCTATGTTGGGGTCAGTTTCTAGCCAAACTAAATACCGTAAAATATCAGAATTTAACTCGAAAGCGTACTTTTACTGAATCATACTTATCGTCGTTCACGACAATTAATAGTGTATGTAGGTATATGTTGGGGTGCGTGTGTGTATAGTGTGCATGGACTTTGAACTCCCAACAACTTTTGAGCGCCAATCAAAATAATGTTGTAGCATTTGGGCTATTCTCATATATTTCCACACAGCATACCATGTCTGTTTGTCCGTTAGTATAAGCCAACTACTAATAATCTTGAGAGCTTTGTATTAAAAGCTTTGCTTTGGACATAAATCACCGATGCACAAGTTTTTTTTAAATAGAGGATCTTAAGATCATCTTTGACTCGATCATATAGGTTAAAAAAAGTTTGTCTTATTTGATTTAGTATATTCATATATTTATGTAGGTAGGTATATTTATTTGTGCTTATTTTATATGTGTAATTAGGCCTTTATATTATATTTATAGCTTGTAATAAGTATATGTGTATCTTCATATTTGAATATTTTTTATTCCTCCATTTTTGTAATTGCACCTACCATTGTCTCTGCGTCACCCAAAGGTTGACTGGTAGAAAATGCCTTTGGCATTAAGTCCGCCTCTGTACATTTTTGTGCTTGAAGTATTAAATAATAATAAAATATGTGTGTCCGTGTGTGGTTTAATGTTTGCATACAGGATAATTAGCCTATAATGTTCCCAAGGCGCACAGGCCCCTCTCGGTGAGAGGGAATGGGCCGTAATCCACCACGCGGGCCTAGTGCGGGTTGGTTGAGATGTCACATGTCTTCGAAGTTCTAGGACATGCCGGTTTCCTCAGTATGTTTTCCTTCACCGTTTTGTGAGAACTAGTGATGAAATTATTTACACAAAGTAAAGCCTGTCTGGGTTCGAAACCCGCTGAGTTTAATATTTGTATGAAGTTTTTTAATTAAATTTTATGTTATATTATTACAATATTTACTACACGTTTTGGTGTATACTGTAAGTGCAGCAAGCAATTGATAAATAAATATATATCAGAATCAAAAACACATTTACATTTTCATTCCTACATTCACATTCCGATCCGAAAAATCTCCAAACAGTAAATGCATTCGTACCTACCCATTCGAAGTCACATGTGGCGGTAATGTATCTGAAAATCTACTCTTGTTCCAAATAGAATGGACTGCTGCACTGAACTGGTTATACAAACATATATATTATAATGTGAGTACATGAGTTTATATACTCTCGTGGAACGAAAAGGATTTTCAAATTAATAATATTGACTCACTCAAATGTCTCGCTGATGGTGGCCCATGAGTTGGATCATTCGGTTCCCTCCAAAATTGTTGAGCTAAATGGTGCTGATCCATGCGTTATGTTCGTGAACGGGCGCCGTCAGAAGGGATTGGTCATCTCTTAGATGCCATGGCTTATTAATTATATATTTTTTCGTTTTATTTTTGTTTTTTTTTGGAACGAAGTTCTTTAACGCGGCTTGTAAACTTTCAGAAATCGTCACGCTAAAAAGTGTTAATATTTGCGACTGTTTTCTTCTAATTCAAAAAGAAAGAAAGAGAGAGACAGAGAACGCCGGCAGAAAAAAACTAAAAAAAAGAGTAAAGTAATTACAGTGTCGTGGGATAAAATTGTACACATCGGTCCGAGGACACTGCATGCCGGAGAGAGAAAGAAAGTGTAAATTTGGTCAAAATGAAAATACAAGATGGCGGCTCTGAATATTTTAAATTGTTTCACCATGGGTGTCGTTTTCATGCTTTTCAACGGTGCAAAAGTCAATAGTGAGGTCAAAATAAGATTCCAAGATGACGGCTGCGAAAATTTTCTTTTATATATGCTTGAGAAAGAACTTCGTTCCTGACGGGGGTCTCCCGACCGTAAACGTTTTTTTTTTGTTTCGATGCTTTAAACGTGTACGTCTACATCGTTCTCATAATAGTAACTACCTATAATTTCAACATGAATAATTTGATACTAAAGAGTGTCCTTGGAGTTTCTTGCCCGTTCTTCTCCATAGGAACCTACTACGCTTTGGAATGGACAACAAGCTTCATCTTTCTGACTGACCGACTCCTTGACAACTGAAAAGTAAGTACCTGTAAAAAGTTAAATGAAAGAAAATTTAATGAAATAATTGATTTGAGTTTGACACGGTAAAAAATCGGCTTTTTGAAGTGTCGTAATTATACACTATACACTGTCACATAGATAAACTGTTCTCGTAACTGTAATTTTCTACAGATTTCATTTATTTTAGTTGCTTAAATATGTATTTATTTATCTATTATTAAGATTATGTACCTATATATCTATGTATCTATTTTAGTAAGTAGTAGTATATACTTATTATTTGCACCAACGACAACCCCCTTCAGGCAATTCACTGTCCATTCCAAAGTTGCCTGGAAGAGATCGTAGAAAGCGATAAAGCCTCCTATTGTATATTTTGTAGTATTTGATTTATTTTTTGTTTTGTATTTTTGTGGTGTACAATAAAATGTATACAAAAAGAAAAACAGAAGCACTCCGGGAGTGCCAACAGAAGTTAAAACTTGAACAAAATCACCTAGATGGAAGAAAAATACTTGCATAGAACATTGGTCCGTAACGTAATATAAATAAAGAGCACAATCGCGTTTACAAAAATGCGGTGTCGGTAACAGTGTCGCGAGTTCAATTATTTTTTCCCATCTCAAAAATTTCCAATGCGCCTAAAGAAGGTTTCATTTCAATAAATAAACCTAAAACTAGATGCGCCTTAATAACGCTTGAGTAGCGCACATGTCAACTTTCCCAACTATCATTTTCATTCGTAATGTTAGCAACATGCTGTCGGAAAAATAATAAGTCACACTGGGCTATCAAAAGTTTACTTCCCTATTGGTGTAATATCATTTATTGAATTTTGATAACTCACCTTATGTACTATATATATTACAAGAGGTAAACGTATCTACTGAAGTGTACAAACATCGACATTTCTGTGCTATATCTAAGGTAAGTAAATGTTTATACACCGTGAAATTTGAATCACAGTTTTGCTAGCACAAATGTTATTCAGACCATGGTCTACTACCACTCTACAGCATCCAATAAAAAAAAAACATAATTGGTTTTTGAAAAAACACAAAAAAACAAAGTTTAAAATGTCAAGATTATCTACTGCTTACTAAATTTCGTTTATGGAGGTACAATTCCGTCTAGACAATGCTGTGTCCCGTGCGTGGTGTCTGTGTTGTAGGGAGTAACAATCTTGACATTTTAAACTTTGTCTTTTTGTGTTTTTTCAAAAACCAATTATGTTTTTTTTTTTATTGGATGCTGTAGAATGGTAGTAGACCATGGTCTGAACAACGTTTGTTGTTCTAGCAAAACTGTGATTCAAATTTCACGGTGTATATGTATTATACACAATATAAACCTTACCGAATAAGTTCTCTAAATGATGGCTAAAACAGCATCAAAATCAGTTACGTAGAAGAACAACGCGGTCACGCAGACAGACACGAAAAGCGACATTAATTTATAATATTATTTACAGATTGAACTAGCATATTTTTTATTATGAATTGTAATTTTTAGATTACCGAATCAGACACTGACTTTAAGTCTTTGACACGAACAATTCTTAGAATACGTGTGTTGTTCCTTCCTGTTAATGGGGGTATCGAGTAAATGATATCCTTAACAGTCTAACATTTATCCATGTACATATGTACGTATGTATATAATATGCTTTCACATTCGTTTAATCAACCCCGGAAAAAGCCAACGGTATATAGGTACTTGTGATCGATACTCGTGGTTATACAAAAACTTCGTTTGATCATCAAGTACCTACTCGTGTGTTTTTGAGAGTACCTACGTATATTCTAATTTTGTACCAAATGTTTAGAATGAGTACGGTTAGACTTGTTCAGAGGTGAATTTAGACAACTAATATCACTTAGCGAGATTATGTTCTCAAAATTACTAAAAATAACTACTTAGAAAACAAGAAACAGAATATTAGGTAGGTTGATAAAAAAAAACTAGCCACTTGATTATTTACAAGAGATTAGTAAAATACTTAGAATTGTTTCATGAAGTCTTGCTGCTTGTTTCTAATATTACAGCTACATTGTCGCGATAACGCGAACTACGTTCTTCGCGCGCTCTCTCTCGCACACAGCTCGATGTCTCCCTGTACAACAAAGAGCGCGCGAAGTGCAGTTCGCGCTATCGCGACAATGTAGCCATAGCATTAAAACAGAGCGGTGATGGCACGCTTACGCTACGGCTACATTGTCGCGATAAAGCGAACTACGTTTTGCGTGCTCTGTTTCACAGCGAGACGTCGACCAGTGTGCGAGAGAGAGCGCGCGAAGTGTAGTTCACCTTATCGCGACAATGTGGCGACAACATTAAGAAAATCTACTATCACCGCTCTGTTTTCCAAGCGTGGTAATTACAGCATAGATTTTCTACGAACTTTTGATTTAGCATAACTATATCTATACATTATTTTTCCACATTACGTACAATCTCTTGTTCGAAGCCCCTGATCGGCAAGCGAGCCTGAAACCACGGTAAAGACTACCGTAGTTTTACTCATTGCTCGTCTTTCGTGTTACACGAGCGAACTAAACAGTAATTGTTCTTTGTAGTTTGTGTGGCGCGCCGTGCTTTCAAACAACGCTGATGAGCCGCGAGCCTGGCTCATTGGCTCACAATACTGTGGTCTGGCGATGATACACCAGCTAGTTTAACCGGCGATAGACCATGCCCTTTATAGTGCAATGAAGGACAATCGAACTCATTCGACCTCCTTGGCATTCCTCCTTGACCGTTGGCTTGTTCATCATCTGCCTAGACTTTCCCAACTTTAGGGCCGGCTTTGAGACTAACCGGATGCAGCTGAACACCAGTATTTTACATGGAGCGACTGCCTATCTGACCTCCAAAGTTCTCAGACTTTTGGGCGTCTGACTACCCGTTACGACTGTCAAAGATTTACGAATGACATCCGAGAAGCAGCGGCTTAACGTGGAAATGGACGGTCACCCATCTACGAACCGTTCATGGAAAGCGTAGTACCTTGATTGATCAATCCGTGCGGCATGCGGCAGTTAGCCGTGAGCCCCTTGGTACATAATAACGGTTTAAAATTTCTTTAATTTTCGCAAGAATAATATTATTTTAAAAGGCAAATATTCAGTAATACCTAGACTATTTTCAATACTAGAAATTTACCCAATGAACTATGCATAAGAGCTGGTTACACAACCGTGCCAAGTTTTCTCGTATCGCAAGCACCACTCGCAAATCGATTTTATTCGGCGATTAGCCGACTTTTATTAACCGCATTATTTCGGTAACGAGAACCTTAATCGATTCTGTTCTAGCTCGAGTTAAGCTATCTAGACTTTAATTACAGACGAAATTATAGTAATGAATTTAAATAACTGCGCTTGAAATTGTTACTTAAGACGGAGATAGGAACATATAAGGTGAGACAGAAATATGTAATATTATTTTAGGTGGCGAGTAAATAACCCATAAATTATGAATAACTTTTGGAAAGGTGGATTCGTGAAAATAAAACAGTTGTTCCATACATTTTGAAAGAGCAAACATCGTAGTTCTCAATGTTTCTAATAAACAGCCTCCTTTTCTCAGAATTTGAGTTGTTCATACCAGAAGTTATTCGTATTCTGCTTTCATCTCCAAAATACTTATATTTTGTATTTTTTTTTCCTTTTTCTGCCTGAAATGGTCCCGTGTTACGCAGGGGTCAGCGCAATATGATTTTCTTTTCAATTCTCCCTTGTCAGCACCTCGTCCGTTCTAAATACACTCAGGGAAATTTATTCTTTTTCAAATTGACACATTAGGTACGTCAATTTGCCAACCATTTCATGTAACTGTCAAAGAATGACAGTTGTGATTTGATGGTTGGATGTCGAATTGTTTAAATAAAACTGTTTTTATTCAACCTTTTTATTTATTATAAGCTGAGAACAAAAGTATCATCAAAAACTGGTCTTTTTAGGGTTCCGTACCTCAAAAGGAAAAATGGAACCCTTATAGGATCACTCGTGTGTCTGTCCGTCTGTCACAGCCAATTTGCTCCGAATCTAATGGATTGATTAAGTTTAAATTTGGTACACATTTGTATTTCTGTGACCCAAACATGGAAGTGTAACGTAAATAAATGAATTTTGAATATAGGGACACTTTTGGCGGGCAAATAAGAAAAAAAAAAGTTTTTCAAGCTGTATCTTGTGAATATCAAACGAAAGGGGTTGTTGCGAGAATATCGTTTTTTTTTAAATAATTTTAAAGTGAATACATTTTAAGATATTTAAGAAAATAGATCAACGTTGACCATTCCCTCCTTACCTCCGAAACGCAGAGCCTACAATTTTGAACAGAAAATTGTTCTTCACTCGCAGATTACATTAAAACCTATAAGAAGTCTATAGTCTTAAAATAACATGGTAAATCGCTCAAAATTGTGCGTACAAACTTACATTTGCAGTTGGAATGTATGGGAGAACATCTATTTCAACTACAATGTTAAGATAGTTAATTGATTCAGGCGTGACCTTGCGGAAATCCAATAAAAAATACAATAAATCCACGTCTATTGTATTTTACAATGTTAAGTTTGTATTTGAGATAAATTCATCCCAACTACGGAACTCTTTATTGTGCGTAGTCCGATACGCTATTTTTTTAATTAAAGGAAGGTTCCCGCTGTGAATTAGTTACCTACATTGTTCTGTTATCACCAATCTGTATTCCAAGAGCTATTGTAAGGTAAGTTGCTTAGTATGACAACACCGAGCTTGTTCGATGTCGCTGCACTGGTTTTATTACGAACAAGCTTCTGCGCGCAATTTTTTTTGTTGTTTTACATAAAATACTTAGTTACTTTTTAACCGATTTCAAAAAAAGGTTGAAGTATCTCAATTCGTCGGAATCTTTATTTTTATTTTTTATGTATGTTCCCCGATTACTCGAAGACGGCTGGACCGATTTGAAATATAGTTTTTTTGTTTGAAAGGATTTTTTGTCTTTTGGTCACGATCTGATGATGGGATCTTGAAGAAATCGAGGGAACTCTTCAAATATTATAGGCACACTTATAGCGGTATTTTTATAGTAACTCGTGCATTTGCTCTCGGAAAACACCATTTGGTAAAGTGGAACTGATGATGAAGTACAAAGATGGCCACCGGAACTACTCAATAATATGTATTTCATGGGTTGCGATTCGATTACTTCAATATGGAGCTGATGGTGAAGTACCTGGAGAATTCCTCAACAATTAAAATCCCTACATCGGGAAAAGAAATATTTTGTAAAGTAGTTGACATTAGACTATTGTTACTTAGATAAATTACATACCAATCCACTAAAAAGTGGAAAAAAAAATACATAAAATACAACCGACTTCCAAACTACAAAGTGAAAAATAACTTTAATTTTGAAAGTTGGTAGCAAAAAACTAAAATGCTGATCCAAAGACACCGGCTACCGAAGTTAGTTTTTTTTCACTTTGTATTTTGGAAGTCGGTTGTATTTTTTGAAAAAAACAATTTAACTAGGTATATCTTATGATACTCGGTAATACCTTCCCATTAGTGAAATAATTTTCGGAATTGGATCAGTAGTTCCGAAGATTACCTCCTGCATACAAACTCACATATTTAAATTTTTCCTTATTTCCTTATAATATTAAGTATAGATGTGCGCTAGCGTTAGAAAGAGCCAGTTACACAGGTATGAGTGACAGAGACGGCGCTTTACAAAGCTGAAGTTTTTCTAAACTCAATGTGCCATTTTTATGGCATGTCACTCTAGATTTTTAAGAAATTCATGATAGGAAGATGGCAAAGCAAGTTTTTGAGGAAAACTAAATTGCTATTGAAGTTAAAAAAGTTTTATTAAAAACCGATTTCAAGTTTTAACTCGAATACGTTTTCCGCCTTTCTGCTCGTCTTAAACTGCAGAAATACTTTCACACTGCATTCGTTTTTTACTATTCCAACTTTCTGCATACCTAGACACTTGACTTTTTGTCAAATTCATCATTAATCATTGGCCAATCAGCGTTTAAGCAACATAACCTTTTTAAGAACTCGATTTACAATAAAACTCTACTCTGACTTTTTGGTTTCATGTGCGTATTGTATATTTATCACTTGCTTTTAAAACGGTGAAGGAAAACATCGTGAGGAAACCGGCATGCCTGAGAGATATTTTTCGACGGCATGACATAAAACTCTGACACCAGGTTTAACACTAACCAAACGAAAAGGAGAGACAAAAAAAGCGTGTGCGGTCGGGAGACCCCCATCAGGAACCAAGTTCTTTCTCACGTATGATTTAAAACAAAAACAATTTTTTTGCAGGCGCCTTCATGGATTTACATTTTGACCCCACCATCAGCTTTAAGACCTTCGAAAACCACGAAAACGATATCCATGATGAAACATTTTAAAATTTTCGCAACCGCCGTCTTGGATTTACATTTCGACCTCACTATCGGGTTCAACACTCTCGAAAACCATGAAAACGACACCCACGATAAAAAAAAAATCAGAGCCACCATCTTGGGTTTACATTTCTCTCTCTATTCAGTGTACTCAGACCGATGTGTACAATTTTATCCCAGGACACTGTAATCACTTTACTCTTTTCTTTTGTTTTTTCTGCCGACGTTCTCTCTCTCTTTCTTTCTTTCTCTTTGAATTAGAAAAGGACAGTCGCAACTATTAATACTTTTTAGCGTGATGATTTCTGAAAGTTTACAAGCCGCGTTAAAGAACTTCGTTCCAAAAACTTTCTACATTTTCCACAGACTTCTACACAAGGGTCACCGAATTGCCTTATTATAATCTATCGTGTCGAACCACATCCATTATTCTAAAGTTACACGTAGATTTCAACCAATTATTGGCCATTACTAAGCTACTACATTATGTATAGCCTATGTAAAACAGAACTATACTGGTCCATTATTTGATTGTATATCTAAAGCTAATGTCATAGAGTCCATTTTGTAATCCACTACGTTCATCACCAAGGTCTAATTGGAGTAAATAATCTGTGAAAATAGAGCCTACTTTCGATCCACATTGATGAATGGTCACCTTAACTATTTAAGTGATTTATTTACTGACCTTACGCCATTCTCGCCCTTATGACTTCTGATATAAGTTCTACAATTCTGTGAGTAAACTAGCGAAGACTGACATTGTATCACGTGATTTTAAATGAAACGGGGTTAATCAGTTTAAACCCTGTCATGGTAGTTTGTTGCTTGTTTGTTTATTTAAATAAAACACCGAAAATATCGTAGAACTAATAAATGAATGGAATAAGCATTTAAAGTGGGCTGATATTGCAAGGCTTCAGATATATTGTGCGATGTGCGACGAATACTAATGTTAATACTCTGTACTGTAGGATATTATTTTAGTTAGCGATACAGTCAAGCATTTTCGTACTCCAATTATTTTCCTCTTTTTGTGAGATACTTGTTAGGAATGTTAACATTTAGGGATATAAAAGAATATCCTCTTTACAAAATAGTTGGCCACTTAGAACATAGAAGACCTATTTACTATAAAAGGATGGGTAAGTACTATGAAGACAAATCTGTATACCAAGAATTGTGATTTTGGTCAAAGACTTTCCCAAGATTTAAATCGTAAAACTGATATTTACAATACGACATTGTGATCGTGTTTGTCGATAACATAAATACTGTCATCTACCGTTGTTGCCACCACAAACTGGTCCTAATATCGTAAATGCATTATCTTACAATGCCTATGCAATTTCTTACTAATATGACAGGATACAGGGATACCCTATAACCTGTTTTTAAAAATAAACTTGATTTGATTGATTGATTGATTGACGTTACTTAGAAGCTGCATTATCTTGCTGCCCGGTTCGTAACTCAAATGCCTATACGTTGCCTAGATCAAATCATGATACTACATGTTCAGGGCTCTAAATAGGTAGATTATGATGGCTTACAGTACCGACAGAATGTACAGTTTATTTATTTTACACTAGACTCGCTCCGTCTTCGAACGGGTGAGATGGCGACAATCATGTCAAAACATCAAGATTTTTGTGGTAAATAAACATAAAACTTCCGGAATAAATGCTATAGATGATGATAGGAGGTGCTTCAAAATGCACTATGTAGTTAAGATTTAAGCGGTCATACAGACAGACAGAAAAAGTGGCTTTTTTAACCGACTTCAAAAAAAGGAGGTTACTCAATTCGACCGTATATATATTTTTTTTTTATGTGTGTTCGCGTATAACTTCGTCGTTTATGAACCGATTTTGATGATCTTTTTTTTTGTATTATAGATGAGGCACAGGCAACGCAAAATTATTTGAAACATGCAAACGTTCTAAAGAGTGCGATCTCCATTCGCGTTCGCAGTCTTTTCCTGTGTCAATTTCGTTTTCCGAAGTTACACACTATAACTTATGTAGTATGTTACTTAGGTACTTAAGGTTCGCCAAACATACCCTAATGTCATATAACCGAGTAAGATAACCACCACGCGAAAGCTATAAGCCCGTAGACTCACGAGTCAGCTATGAACCACAATAAAACGAGGCTGGCAGTCCCATAAATCAGCAATAATCGCTTTACTACGGATCCGACTAGGAACCTCGGAACCCCGAAAACCTAATAAAAAAGTATGAAAGGAGACATACAAGCCGTGCAAACCCAGCTCGCTTTTGTGTTCAAAACAGAGGCTTAAGCGATAAAAATACGTCCGAGCCCTGAAATACTTGTGCAAAGCTAATGACGGTCATATATCTACGGTTTAGCCTAAAATGTACTAAAAATACTGTCGCAAAGCTAGCTGGCGACTCATTGCTCGAAAGTGCTCGGAATCTTATCGCAGAGTTTTACGGTGACTTAAAGATACGTCGTTTAATTCCCAGCTTGCTACGGAAACAATTCTTTGGGAACGGTTCCGAGGCTGTTTAAATCGTTGCTCGTCGAATCGTCGCAACTCCAGTGAGATTTCGGGAGGAGATCGTTTGGTTGCACGTGCGTGAACATCCTGAGATGGATGCGACGACAAGGAATTCAAATGATACTTCTGTCAAAAAGAGTTAGGTAAACAATTTGGAATGCGGTGTTATATTTATTACTATTGGCCCTTGAATAATATACATGCGTATTTTTTTGTTATTTTGGGTATAAAGTCCTCTTTTCTATCTTTTTGGTCTTCTTATTTTAAGAGTTCAGCTACAAAATACAATAGACGTGGATATATTTAGTAACCTGTTCCGCTTAGCTATTTCTAAAGAGCCATAAAAAAACTCCTGAAAGAACACACCGAGCGCTAAACGCAGACAACTCGGCTCGGTGTGGCAACACGCCGTGTTCGGGTTCGCGACAAGTCAATCGTCATCCTGAGGATGCCTCGTTGAGAGGTGAAACACGTGTCGATTTCTTTCAGGAGTTTTTTATGGCTTTTTAGAAATAGCTAAGCGGAACAGGTTACTAAATATATCCACGTCTATTGTATTTTGTAATGGATTTCTGCAAGGTCACGCCTGAATTAATTAACTATCTTGAGTTCAGCTACATACAATAGGCATAGGCATTTATTGCATTGGTACTACATTAATTTTTACTTATTTGCAGCGCTAATTTCGTTACGTTCCATGTCCACAAGACGGCCGTCACAGCCTGGACAGTCAGCCCCACTATCTTCTTGACTGGCCAATAATTTTACAACGGCTTTCAATATCACCATCTGCCTAGCCTTTTCCTAACTATGTTAGGGTCGGCTTTCAGTCTAACTAGATGTTAAATTTTACAACGGTTGTATCTATTAATGGCTGTATTTCTCCAATTGCCGTTAACTGACTACCACAAAACACTTTTCACTATAATAAACACTGTACTATTGTAGCATTCACACAATTCACAAAGTACGTAGCTTATGCAGCCATAATGTTTTTAAATCAATTTTTTGCCGGTGTCGGCGTCTGCGTCTCTTTACTTGTCTCAACGATGCCTAGACTACCACAGATAAGATACCACAGAGTACTTTTATTATGACAGATACTAAAGGCATAGACAAGTAACTGATGTTACGTCGGGTGTAGACACACGGACTATTTATATTGTATTTCACATATCTATTTTTATTTTATTTCATTTAATATTTATTTCTGTATTTATCTATCCGTGACATCACTGCGGGCCCTATCAGAATACCAGCGCTGCGACATTTTTTTTTAAATGTCGCTGCATATGCTGAGATAGGAGCCTTTTGGCCTCGTACAGGACTCTCTGCTTTTATTTTTAATTTTACTTTGTTTTTTATTAATGATTTAATGAAGGTGTTTAGTTTAATTTGTGATTTCCTGTGCGAGTCTCAATAAATACTTTTTCTTTCTTTCTATTGTTATTAGGTACTTTTCGTGCCGATTTACTAAAAGCTATCCAACTAAATCGTTATTTATTCTAGAATAAGCTAATTAAGGGTCGTAACATAAAATACAGTAGTACTTACAGCCAGACAAATTACTAGGTGATCATGAGTGATAGGTCTGTAGGTACTAGTCAAAGGAACATTTTCTTAGAAATAAAGTTTCTCTGAATGTTAGCTTGATGAATGTAGATTTAAACATTTCATCAGCGTAATCTTTAATCTTTATTGGGATCCGC